>CM028132.1:456695000-457325000 GCA_016271365.2 Neoceratodus forsteri
CGGGAGGTGGAAATATTGACTCCAGAGGCCTAGGACAAAAGTCCCTGCAAAACAGCCAGACCAAACCGCACGGCATCTGAGACGATATCCAAGCTGTAACGCTGACAAATGTATGCACCGAGTTCCAGGTAGCGGCCGCACATATGTCCCTTATGGAGACATTTCTCAGGGCGGCAAAAGATGCAGAGACTCCCCTAGTGGAGTGACCCCTGACTGGACCCGGTAGGGGTTTATTGTGCTTTTCATAGCAGCAGGATATGCAGTGGATGATCCACTTCGAAATCATCTGCTTGGTCACTGGTTTTCCCAAGCATTGTGGTGCAAAGGCCACAAAGAGTTGCTCTGACTGACGGTGCGTAGCCGTCCTTTTGAGGTAATACCTCAATGTCATGTGGACGTCCAATGTGTGAAGGAGAGCTTCCCCTCTATTAGATGGGGAAGGGAAATAGACTGGAAGGTCAACCGAATGGTTGAGAGTCAACTCCAAGACCACTTTTGGAGGAAACTTAGGATTTGTTCTAAGGGGAAACCCTTTCCCTGTGGAAAACCAAGTACGGCTCTTTACACATCAGAGCCTGAAGCTCAGAAACTCTTCGAGTTGAGGTAATAGCAACCAAAAAACACACCTTCCAGTAAAGGAAATGCAGCTTACAAACCACTGCCAGTTCAAAAGGAGGGAGGGTAAGCTTCTCCAACACAAATAGGAGGTCCCAGGGTGGGATAGGATCCCTAATGGGAGGTCTCATATGCAAAATTCCCCTCAAAAAGGTGCGGGCTACATCCAACTGTGCCAAGGCCTTGTTTCCAATCAGAGCATGATAAGCGGAGACAGCCCACATGTGCACCTTAAATAGAGAAGTAACTCAGGCCATGTTGGTACAAGGAGAGGAGGTACTGTAACGTTGAGTTCACTGGACAGGTGACGGGGTCCAAATGCTGTGACGAGGCCCATAAACAAAACCGCTTCCATTTCATAGCATAGGCGGAGCAGATGGCAAGCTTCCTCACCGACACTAGGACTGCCGCTACCTCCGGGGAGACCCCGTATCTCTGTTGGACTACTTCTGAAGGAGCCAAGCATGCAGATGTAAGGAATGGAGGTCCGGATGGACCAGCAATCCCTGTTCCTGGGATAGCAACTGCGAGCATATGGGCAGCGGAGTTGGAGGTTCCGTGGACAACCACTGCAGGAGTGGGAACCAAATCTGCTGAGGCCACCGGGGGGCTACTAGAATCATTCGAGCCCTTTTTGCCTGCAACTTCAGCAAAACTCTCTGAATGAGAGGGAAGGGCGGGAAGGTGTAGAGAAACCTCCCTGCCCAGCAAAGGGATAACGCGTCTGGCCAGAAAACCCCAGGCGCGTGCTCTCGTGAGCAAAAAACTGGCAGTTCGGCGTTGCGTGGTGACGCAAAAAGGTCCAGCTCTGGACAACCCCACTTGTCAAAGAGCTGATCTGCTACGGACTGTAACAGCTCCCACTCGTGAGCGCTGGATCGGGACCTGCTTTAGCTGTTGGCCAGATTGTTTAGGACACCTGGAACATGCACCGCTGACAACTGAATGTGTCGTTCCAGTGCCCAGTACCAGACTCTCATCACCTCCCTGCAAAGGGGATATGAATGAGTGCCCCCTTGCTTGTTGATGTTAAAGACGACCGCCATATTGTCTGAATTAGAAGAGAGCCCGGCACCAGGTCCTCTTGAAATGCCTGTAAGGCATAGAGGACCGCTCGCATCTCTAGCACATTGATACGGAGAGATCCCTCCTCAGGTGTCCAAACCCCTGGCGTTTGATGAGTACCCAGGTGCGCTCCCCATCCCAGATCTGAAGCATCTGTCATTAAGGGTCTGACCTGGTGGCTCCGGATGAAACCGGACCCCTTTCTCCAAATTCCAGGGGTCCATCCACCAAAGCAAAGTTCTCCTGACTGGCTCGGTGATCCTGACTAGAAAGTCTAGATCGTCGGAGCCCTGGTCCCACTGCACCCTGAGCATCCACTGTGGGACCCACATGTGGAGGCGGGCCAGAGAAGTAATCAGAATGGCTGCCGCCATGTGCCCCAGCAGCCTGAGGAAGTTCCTTGCTGGAACCTGAGGAGTTACTGAGATCCATTCGGCAATCTCCCGCAGGCGATTGCCCCTGTCCGGGGGTAGAAAGGCCATGCCCTGGACAGAATCCAGGACCGCTCCAATGAAGACAAGTATTTGACTTGGCTCAGGGGATGATTTCTGAAAGTTCAGGGTGATCCCCAGCTCTCAGAACAGAGTATAGGTGTCTCCGAGAGCGTGAAGCAGGCTTGACCTGAACGGCGCCATAAGTAGCCAGTCATCGAGGTAAGGGAAGACATAATGTCCCTGACGTCTTAGAGCCACAGCCACCACTGCCAAGTACTTTGTGAACACTCGAGGAGTGGAGGAGAGGCCAAACGGAAGAACTCGGAATTGGTAGTGCTCCCCTTGGAAGTGGAACCTCAGAAACTTCCGTTGGGGAGAGAAGTCCCCGATATGCATATATGCATCTTGTATGTCTAGGGAGTAGAGCCAGTCTCCTTGGTGCAGTAGGGGAAGTAGACCTGGAAGGGTCACCATCCTGAACCTTTTGTACTCTATAAAAAGACTGAGAGAGCTGAGGTCCAGAATGGGTCAAAGATCCTGCGTCTTTTTTGGGACCAGGAAGAAGTGGGAATAAAACTCCATTCCCCGCTGATGCAAGGGGACTACCTCTATTGCCTTTTTCTGCAAAAGGGTCCGAATTTCTCCTTCTATAAGTGGGATGTGAGGAGGAGGATATTGGGAGTACTTTGGTGGAGTATTTGGAGGAAACTCCGTGAATTCTAGTGTGTGTCCTCTCCTGATAATATCCAGGACCCATTGGTCTGCAGTTATTGATTTCCACCCTTCGAGAAGAAGGGAGAAGTGGCCCCTGACCGTTTCCCCAGAGTCTTCCTTTGGAGGAGGGGGGCAGAAGGGAGTCACTGGGCTGAGCCGGGTGTAGGCAGAGAGGCCTGGGAGGACTTGGTCTCACGGTTAGGAGCGCCTCCAGGATGCTGGTTACCAGCTCTCCTATGAAAGCCACCTCTCTGACCCTGCTGATTACCACAAGTTAGTCCGTCTTGACCACCTGAGGGCTTGCGAAAGGGCCATTTCCATTGTCGTCGCTGGTCGCCGTGGTACATTTGGCGGACCAACCAGATGGATTTGCCAGACTCCTGGAGACGTGAAATCAGGGCTTCCGTCTCCTGCCCAAATAACATGGTACCTTGGAATGGCAGATCCTTGATATCGGACTGCAGATCCTGGTGAAAGCCCGAGACTCTTAACCAGGCATGGCGCCGAAGGCAAACCCCAGAAGCAGCTGCCCGGGCACCACTGCCAAGCACTGCAGATATGCTGCAGTGTCATACGAGGCTCCCAGGACATGAGAACCTACGTCGGAGCCCGACTTAAGTATGTCCAGAAGTTCCATCCTCTGCTCGGAATCTGACATGGCTCTCAGTAGCTCTTGTCCCCTCTCCCACAGACCATTTTGGTACTGGACCATATGCGTCAGCAAATTGAGGAACCGGATGGAACAGGTGGAGGCAGAGTAAACCTTCTTGCCCACCTGGTCCAAATACCAAGACTCCGGATTGGGAAGCTGCAAACTAAGGTGCTTCGGCTGCCTGGACTTGTCATGGGCAGCCGTAATGACCAAACAGTCCGCCTGAGGGTTCTCAGCTAAAAAGGCTTCTGCCCTCAGAGCCTTATACAGCCTGTCTGATTTTTTGGGAACAGCCGGGATGGAGGCCAGACGCTTCCAGGTAGTCCAGGTCAGGTCCTGGAAAATGTCCACCAAAGGAGGGACCACTAATGGTTTCGGCTCCTTTTGCCTCAAGTACTTGGCCAACCTTCGGCGTTCTGGATCCAGGTCCTCCGTTTCCCACTCATTGGAGGCCTGGATATGCCTCATGACATCCATAAAGGTTGGATCATCCGGAGGCGAGCGAGGCTGGTCCTTCTCTCTCGGGGACTCTCCGATCCCAAGATCGGAAGAGGAAGCCGATGAAGAAGAGCAGGATCAACTGTTAGGTCTGGAATAGTCTGATCTCTCCTTGTGACCAGACTCCCTCCTTCATCGGTAGCTGGGGGACCGACGTCGGTCCAAAGACCAGCTCCGGTCCCGAGACCGGTGATGGAGCGTAGACCGACATCTGTCAGAGGACCAACGTCAGGCACGCCGTCGCCCAGAGGAACGAGTAGGGCTGCAAGTATGAGACCTGGACCGGCGACGGTCTCCAGAATCCTTGGAGTGGTGGTCTTTGGAAAGGGAGCGGGAACAAGCCCTGGATGGAGACGTAGGCGGCCGCTCGGGAGACTTCCTCGGGGAAGGCTCACCTCCAGGTTGTGGTTTGCCCGCCGGTCGGTTCCAGTTCCGTGTCTGGGCGGCGCGGGGGTCCACTTCTGGACCTGCCTCCACCAAAGGTAGAACAACTCCTGCAGCTCATCCTTGAAAACCTTGGCCGCTCGTCTCGGAAAGGGAGTATCTGGGATGTCAGCCCGTGAAGGAGAGCCCTCTTGGGAGCCCAGGGGGGAGGAGGACTTGGGGGACGGGGACGTCGGCTGTTCCATGGCCGTGCCCAAACCTTTCGCCCCTACAACCAGTGTCAGAGGAGGGACCGATGACGGGGTGTCTCGGTGGGGGAGGTGCCAGAGAGTCCTTCGGCTCCGGAAGTGCACCTTTAGCAGACGGCGCCGGTGCCTTGAGAGGTGGGGCCAAAGCTTTCACCTCCAAGGTCTTGGTGGTGACCCTTAGCGGGGTTACCTTAGGCTTGGCTGGCTTCTCCCACGATGGGCCGGTCTTGGCCTGGGACGACTTCGGACGCTCACCTTGGCCCGGGAACACACGGGCCTTTTTGGGAGAGGGCTGCAAGTGAGAATGGGACCAGGACCGGAGTCAGGACCTACTGCAGTCTTTCCCGTGGCGCTTGGTCTTCTCCTTGTGCTTCCCCTCCGAAGTGTGCAGATCCATCTTTTTCTCTAACAAAAACGCCTTCAGGGCCTAGAGACATCTGATCCGGGTCCAGCTGGTGGACGCCTGGCAGGCTGAGCAAGCCGTAGTATTGTGGTCCGGCCCGAGGCAGAAGATGCAGCACTTGTGCCTGTCTTTGGCGGGGATCTGCCGTCTGCAGTCACACTTGTTTTGGTGAATCTCCGGAGAGACCGACGATGAAGACATCTGTCGAAACACTTGGAAAAAAACGCAGAAAAACAGTACAAAAAATGGTAAGAAAGTGGAATTTCTCTGTTCCTGGCAAGCTGAGGAAAGAAGGCTTCTTCTCACGTGTGCGGGACGCAGCAGGAAAAGAACTGAGGTGGAGCTGGTGCCGCCCCCTTTTGTACTAGGGCTGACGTCGAGGCGAGGCCGACGTCAGAGGTGGTCCCTGCTTGGTACTGCTGGCTGAGAAGTTTTCCGGAGGGTCCTAATGCCTGCGGCATAGTCCTAACTGTTACAGCCTGCTGCAAGAGCTCCCACTCGAAGTAAGATCAAATGTTAATGAAAGCTGCATTCGAACATTGAGAGCAAAGTCGGCATCATGCTCATACCTTGTATGTATTGCTTGGCACTGCTGTATGTGCTTCCAAATCTCTTGCCCAAAATGGAAAAAAAAATCTGCGTACCCCTGCAGAAGGTACGCAATCTGACTACTTCTTATTGTTACTACTTGTTATTGCAGGAGGGCTATGCCTCCCTGCGCCCTCTGAACCCCCCATTTCTAAAAAAAATCCTCAGAGATGCTCATTGACATTGGAGGATTACTGAAATGTTGCAATCGCTGTAACTGTAGTCGCCGATTTTGCATCGCTGTAATTGCCTTGCTGTAATTGCCTAACTGAACTGACGTGCTACCCTGGGCACCACAGATGTCAGGGGAGCTGGAATTCATCAGGCATCACTGTGGGGGTTTGTTAAGGTAGGGTTTTGGAAGTGTTAAACAGCACTGCACAAGCAACCTGTTAGCACTTTCAAAATCCATACAATATACCACTGTGCACTCCATGCTTTCAATTGCATTGGCATATGGTATACGTTAGTGCTACCACCTAGATTAGAGCTGCACTAAGAATGCCTCTGATTATAACAGTAGCTGCATTAATCACACTTAGCATGGTGCCAGAAACAAAGAATTTGTTGACAAAAAAGGACCGCTTGGCCCACTCAGTCTTCCCAAGCGTTCCCTGCCTGTTCTTCTTCCTCAAAACCTATCTGGTTTCCGGCAACCCTCCCTACTCCCAGACTCTTTATTTTATTTTTTATTTATGTTTTATTATTTTCACTTACATGTAAACATGCAGTATCGTCCCACATAAGCCTTTATACACAATACAGTCTTATTGGGAATACTCTCAATACAGTCAAACAAACAGTTGATAATTATTGCTAGCCATACAATCTGGTACAGTCGGAGGTGGGGTTAAACGATTATTTTAAAACTGTAAGGGCATTAGTTAATGCCAGCCTCTTCAGCAGCTTTGGTGGTATCAACAGAGAGAACAACCAAGGGACAAAAATGCAGTCAACCTAGGTATTGTAATCCTAGACCTAATAAAAAAATAAGCTTGTACTGCTATTTAAACCATTATTAACCAATAAATGCTAAGGGAGAATGCTGTGTATAGCATGCCCCCCGGTGCAGCCTCCAACACAATCTGCTAAAATGAGCTATAAAACAAGAACAGGTATAAGACTGCTTTTTAACGTTTTGTTCCCAACTACCCCCCCCCACACACAAAGTCGATGCCATGATTAGTTAACTACATAAAGAAGGAAAATTAAAACATTACCACCTGCTTTGTGCCCTTCCCAATGAAACAGATATAATGCACTCACAGTTCAATAATGTCCCAAAAATTGAAGTCTTTAAAATGTCTAAGTGTGGAAGCATTGCTAAGAATAAAGAAATCAGTTCTTTGGTGCCGGTATGGGATCATTCCTTGGAACCTAAAAAACAACCAGTTTAACATAATACAAGCTCAGTCCTCTCCTGAACTTTCCTCCTGCCATGGTCCTGCATCCCAGAGCACTTCAAACTCAGCATCCAACTCCTCAAGCCATCTGCCAGCATTTGTGGGCTCAGAATATTGCCACATATTTCCCCACATACACTATGAGAAGATGGGCTGGAAGCATGAATGAGTGTACTACCCCCAAAGCCCACAGACGTTGCTGCACTGTGTCAAACTGTTTTCTTCTGCTGTGGGTTTGAAATAACAGGTCAGGATAAACTTCTATATCAGCCCCATTGATATTTATGGGATATGCTGCTTGTGCCGCTATCAAGACCATATCTCTGATTTCAACCCCAGACGTGCGGAGGGGTACAGTGCGTGGCTGGTTCAAGGTTTGTGGTGCTACCCTGGGGTTGATATGATGTGCTCGTCTGAAGGTGGAAAAGTCCAAAGAGTAAGGTAACTGCAGAGCAATTTTGAGCCACTGAGCCACATACTGTAACAGAGTTACACCTTACACACCCTTGGGTATATCATCAAGGTGGAGATTCCCTGCACACACCCCGTTCTCCAGCGCCTCGAGGTTGCCCCTTAGCTGCATATTTTCTTTAGTTAGGGAGGCAACGGTGGAAAGCATGGACATCAAGTGCTTCTCAGTAGCTGCAACCCAAGTCGCTAAATCCTTGAGGTGCTTGCTGATCATGGGCTTCCAATTCAGTGAGGGTCATTTCCATCTTTCAATCCATGGCCCTCACAGATTCAAGCAGAGTTTGCCATGGTGGTTGGTCGCACCATCACTGAATTTGGTACGTCTCTGTTGTTCAAGAGTCCAGGTATGCAGATTTCTAGGCTAGAAAGTTCAGTTGTCAGTTCTTTTAAAGTTATATTAGAAATCTGTAAGCTGAGGTGGAGAGCACAAGTCAGACATGTCCTGCCAGGAAGATGGCTCTCTAACGCCACTGTCCCAGCCTCTTTTCCAATATACCCCTAAATTTATCCTATGAATGCTTATAGCCCCCAACCATTCTAGCCTCCACCACTTCCAGCGGCAGTCTGTTCAAGCGTCTACCACTCTTTCAGTGAAGAAATATTTCCTCACATCTCTCCTGAACTCCCCCCAACCCCACCTTCACTGTATGCCCCCTGGTTCTGCTGCTCATCCTCATTTGAAAGAGACTCCCCACCTGCACCTTGTTCACTCCTTTGGGGTACTAGTATGTCTCGATCATGTCCCCTTTCTTTCCTTTCTTCAAGACAGTGCATGCTGAGATCCCGTATTCTCTCTCCTTGTAGGGCTTCCTGTGCAAACCCTGTGCATTTTAGCTGTCCTCCTCTGGACCACCTCCACACTGTCTATGTCATGACTAATCCTGACAGCACAGCCCTAAAGGCCTATGGTTACTTACTTTTAAAGGAGAACTGCGGCAATACAAAGCTCCCAACCCCCAAAAAGCTTACCTCCTGATTAAGCTTTTGCGCCTTAAAACCCTCTTTTTTTCCAGCAGGCAATTACTTTATATTTATTTCTTAAAATCTGCGAACCGGAAATATGGCAGACTGTGTGCAGCTCAATTTACTGTAACAGTGCGGCACCGCACCGCTCACTTACATTGAAGTGGCGGTGCGGCTACACTGTTACAGTAAATGGGCGGCACACAATCCTCTTCGGTTCGTGAACTGAAAATAAATAAAATGATACCTGATAAAAGATGGTTTTAGGGCACAAAAGCTAATTTGGAGTAGCTTTCGAGGTGGGCTGTGCTGCAGTTCTCCTTAATAGTCTGCTACTAGTATTCAGTTTACAGTCAACACTTGGGCAGTCTTCCACCGAGTATGCTTGGTGGAAGACTGCCTAAATGTGGATACTGAGCATGCTCAGTCACCAGACACCGTCTTCAAGCTTGATTGCTCCTACCACCCAACCATGAGGTCCTCTGGTTCCGACCCCACTGTACTAATTTCTGTACACTGAAAACAGGCATCTAAGGCAAGACTTTCCACAGGCGGCTGGGAGGGCATGTTGATGCGAAGTGAGTACTAGTAATAAAGTAAAGTAACCTTTCCTTTTTATTTTAATATATGTTTTTCTCCACATCAGAATCTGGAGCAGACCATGCCCATAGACCAGTGCCTGCCTCCCCTGGGACCTACCTGACAGGCAGACACTCACGCAGATTGCCCCAAGTGGTGCAATCAGGGGAGGGAGGGCCTCCCCCCTCGGACACAATCCAGTTCAGACTGTGGTGGTCCAGGTAGCAGCGCGAGTCCGTAGATGGATGGGCAGGGCTTCAGTGAGTCCCATTTTCCACATTTCTCCCATCCCTATTGTAGCTGACATTAAGTGCACATGTGGAGGCATGCATGTATCACCAGGCCACAGTCCCTCCCTTCTGTGCTGCCCTAGACTGCAATAGCACAAGGCCTCCACCTGGTGGCAGTCAGAGGCCAAGCAAGCCCTCCCTCCCTGGGAGAAGAAAGCAGTCCCTCAGACACTCAGTCCTCTCCACCCCAACCCCCCCAGGCCGATCCCCGGCAACCAGAGTCTGCTTCTGAACTTGGGCCGTTGGCGTGGAGTGAGGTGTGGTATCTAGCACCTCAACCCTCAGCACCACTGGGCTGGCAAAGTAACCTTTTCTTCTAACTACCTTGATTCAGTTCATTATCCACACAAAGGAAAATGCTTAGCACTCCTCAGGATGAGGGGGCAAGGCAGGCGTTACAAAATGTTGTGTGAAAAGAGACGGGAGGACTGAGGACCCATAAGCAGCATTACAGTGACTGAGCATGTTGATGCTGTAATTGTATATGAATGAGTGCTCGTCTGACCAGGTAGGAGTCCTACAACTCTCAGCAATGGGAATGTACATCGTACCAGCAACAGAGGCGGCAGTATGTCTGGTGGAGTGAGCCCTTAACCTTTTTGGAGGCTCCTTCCCAACCAACTGGTAACACAGAGCAATGCAAGATGTGAGCCACCTGCCAATGGCCTGTCTGACTGCTGAGCTGCTTAGGGTGGCTTCAGCAGAGGTGACAAACAGCCGGCGAGCCTCACCATGGAATTCTGCTGTATGCTCATGGTACGATCAGGACCTGCAGATATCAAAAGTGGAGCATCCATTCACCCTCTGAAGAATGGGGTTTCAGAAAGGACACAGGGCCTGGTTCAAACTGAACTCAGAAACAACCCTAAGCAGGAATGTTGTGTGAGGTGAAGGACAACCTCGTCCTTGTGGAAAACCAGATATGTGGACTCTACACATAGTGCCTGGAACTCACTCACTCACGCATGCAGGCTGAGGTGATGGTGACCAAAAATGTGGTCTTCAACAACAAATGTGGCAGATGGCACCACTGGCTACACTGACTTGCCAATAAGCTAAGTTGGCATCAGCAGTTAAGGTCAACACCAAAAGTGGCTCACACACAAATGGGGACAGATTGTCTAGCCTCTTGAAAAAGCAGGCCACCACATTCTCCAGGGCCACTGTCGGAATGCTGGCTACTGCCCAGCATGCCCAGATGGTAGCCAGGTACACCCCTGTGGGACATGGATTGAAGCCCTGATGGAAAAAGGTACCAGAAGTAGTTGAGAATGTGCTTTACTGACCATGAGATAGTGGCCAATCCATACTCTACGCACCAGCACAAAAACCTCTTGCAGATACTACTCTAAGTTTTACAAGTTGACTACTTTCGAGATGCCTCCAGAACATTAAGAATGTCATTGGAAAGCACAAGAGCCTGGAACTCTAGCTGCTCAGGAATCAGGCTGTCAGGTGCAGAGACTGCAAGTCTAGATGCCTGACAGTCCCCTCAAGACTTTGAGGCAGATCCACGGAGTGTAAGCAGTTGCAAAGGCTTGCTGTTGAGGCTGAGAAGGTCTTGGTACAAATACTGGTGAGGCCAGTCCAGAGTTATCAGATGCCCGATTCCTCTGTATCGTGATGAACACCTTGTGGATCACAGGAAATGAAAGGAAGTCATATAGGAAACTTCCTGACCATGACCAAACAAATGCATCCTCAGGTAGGGTACCCTACAGCAGGGAGAGGTACAAAGCAACCCCAGTTTTCTGTCTTCCAAAGAGGTAAATAAGTCCACTGATGGTGCTCCCCACAGCAGGAACTCCAGATGTATCACCTGTGGATGTGGAGATCATATGCGGGATGCCTCACAGCGGCCAGAGGGGATCTGCAAGCTAGTTGATTGCTTTTGCTTCATGGCTTATAGCGAGCAAGCCAGGGCCCATGTCCGCATTGCCTCCTGACAGAGCTGAAAGGAGAGTGTGCTGCTGTGTTCAGGTAGAACGAACAGTTACATAAGGACTTAACGTAACAGTAGATCTTCAAGGGAATCTCTGTCATCAGGTCACACCTATGGAACTTAGCCATCAGTTGTCAGGATCCCATGGAAGCTTTTTCTGCAGCAGTCTATTAGGGACTACCCACGCAAATGTCCGGCTCCGACGTCACACACCCTATAGAAGCCTAGGTGGCCCCGCTCCCTCAATTCTTTCCATGTCGGGAGGCCATGGGAGTCAGAAGTCCCACCAGGGAACCGAGGAGAGAGAGAGAAGGAGCCCAGCTGGAAGAAAAGCTGGAGCAACAGGTTAGCTGAGCTGTAAAGAGAGAGAGAAAAGTGGGCTGGAGAGAGGGATGGCATGACCTGACGAGAGATTCCCTCAAAGATTTACTGTTACAGTAACTCCTTACATAACTGTTCTATCTTCTTCAGGGATATCTCTGTCATCAGGTCACACGTATGGAATGAGTCCCAAGCAGTGCTGAGAGCAAGGACAGCCTGGGCAGCAGGAGGCCAGAGGCCTAAGAAAGAAGGCCCTGAAGCACAGCTAGGCCAAAGCCTGCCCTTCTTCTGGAGGCAATGTCCAGATTGTAGTGCTTGGAGAAAGCGTGGACAGTACTCTAAGTGGCAGCAGTGCAAATCTCAACTGAAGACATGCCCCTGAAACAGGCAACTGAAGTAGCCATACCTCTAGTGGAATGGTCCTTAACAACTCCAGGAAGTTCCTTATTGTACTTCCTGTAAAAAACAATACAATTGACCAACCATTTGGATAGGCACTGTTTCGAAACTGGAGAGCCCTCTCAGCCAGAGGCAAAAGAACCAAACTGAGAGGACTTCCTGCAGTCCTTCGTACGGAGTGTATAGTAACGCAGAATTCTATGCACATTCAAAGCATGGAGCAATGCTTCCCCTGGATTGGCATGCTCTGGAAAATAAATGGGCAGGTGGATGGATTGGTTTAGGGTAAATTCAGACACCACAATAGGAAGAAACTTAGGGTTAGTACGCAAAGAGATCCTGTCTTTGTGGAAAATCAAATAAGACTGCTCATACATGACAGCCTGTAGCTCTGAAATTCTTCATGAGAAAGTAATAGCAACTAAAAAGCTTTCCACGAGAGAAAGTGTAGCTTGACTGGTACAAAAGGAGGCAGGATCAGCTTTTCTAGAACAAAATTCAGGTCCCAAGCTGGAACTGGATTACAAATAGGAGGCTACAAGTGGAGAATGCCTTGCAGAAAAGTATAGGCCACATCCCGCTGTGCCACCATATGGCCATCAATGGGCACATGAAAGGCTGATACAGCCGACAGGTGCACTTTAAGAGAGGAGTATTTGAGTCCTGCATCAGACAAGGCCAGGAGATGCTCCAGAACCTGGTTCACCAGACAGGTGAAAGGGTCCAGGCTATGAGAAGCGTCCCAGATAGCAAACCGCTTCCATTTCACTGAGTAGGTGGGCCCTGGTGGAAGATGTTCTGGCAGCCACCAGGACATCAGACACCTTCTGAGACACATCAAAATGAGCAATGGCTATGTCCTCAGGAGCTACGCATGCAGGTGGAGGGACTTGCGGTCTAGATGGACCAGGGTCCCCTAAGCCTGAGTTAGAAGGTCCCAGCAGAGGGGTAGGGGAACTGGAGGTTTCACAGCCAGTTGTTGCAGTAATAGAAACCATATCTGCTGAGGCCAAAATGGGGCCACCTCAATTAGGGTGGCACCCTCCGTATGCTGACCGCACAGAAACATCATCAGCAAAGACCATTACAGCGACAGAAACTGATAGGTCGCTGTAATGGTCCCCGCTGTCACCGGCAGTGCATCTCCTGGTGTTTTGCACCCTCCCCGAGACAACTCAGACTCGGAGCTGGATAGCCCCCGAAAGAAAACACAGTGATATCACCAACAGCACAATGCCGACACTCGTCATTGTATCTGTTGATGTCGGGGATGTCGTCGGTGTTGCTGTCCCCGCACTACAGGTAAACCGACACCCTCCATCTCTAGCTTGATGAGCACCCTCTGAATCAGTGGGAAGGAAGGGAATGCATAAGGAAACCTCCCTTTCCAGGTGAGGGACAATGCATCTCACCAGAAAACACCAGGCCCTGGATCTAGCAAGCAGAAACACGGCACTTTTGCGTAGCGTGGGGACACAAAAAGGTCCAACTCTGGATGATCCCACCTGTCGAACAGGTCTTCTGTGACTGGAGTCAGCAGTTCCCACTTGTGCATTTTGGACTGTGACCTGCTGAGGCTGTCCACCAAGGCGTTTTGGGCACTTGGCACATGGACGGCTGTCAGTTCTAGACCATGATCTAGAGCCCAGTACCAGACCCTCACTGCTTCCCAGTACAGAGCGCAGGAATGGATCCCCCCCTACTTATTGATGTAGTAGACCAGACTGAGGTTGTCTGACTGCACCAGAAGAGGACATGGAGAGAGATGGTTCTGGAAGGCATACAACTGCCCTAATTTCTAGGACGTTTATATGGAGGTGAGTCTCCCAGTGGAACCAGAGGCCCTGGGTCTGATAAGGGCCTAGATGGACTCCCCAACTCAAACCTGAAGCATCAATGGTGAGGAATGGGGGTGACAAAGAGGACCCCCTTTAAGAGATTGGCCGGGTCCATCTACCAGTGAAGCACTTTGCATACTGGCAAGGAGACAAGGACTAGCTGATCTAGATCCTCTGAGCGCTGATCCAACGGAACCCTGAGGGTCCACTGTGGGATACTCATGTGCAACTGGGCCAGAGGGATCGTAACAATGGCCACAGCCATCAGGCCCAGTAGCCTGAGGAATGTCCTGGCTGGGACATGCTAGCTCTGAGCCACCTCCTGGGCCTGGGTAATAAGGCAGTCCACGCCATCTACAGGGAAGTAGGTCTTGCCCCAAGTAGAATCCAGGACTGCCTCTATGTACTGCAACTGCTGAGATGGGGTCAGCACAGACTTGGGCCAACTTGACAGTGATGCCCAAGGACTGGAATAACTGCACAGTGCGTTTCAGAGTCAACAACAGGAGCTTCCTGAACTGGGCTTTCAGAAACCAGTCTTCCAGGTATGGGAATACATAGAGGCCTTTGCACCGAAGGACTGCTGCAACAGCTGAAAAGCACTTGGTAAATACCCGTGGCACAGAGGATAAGTCAAAGGGCAATACCCTGACATGGTATTGGCCCCCCGGAACAGAAACAGCAGGTATCACCTGTGAGGGGGACAAACCATGATATGCAGATAAGCATCTTGCATATTGAGGGAGCATAGCCAGTCGCCTTGCCTGAGCAGAGGAAGAAGGCTGTGCAAAGTGACCATCCAGAACTTTCTGTGCTGGATAAAAAGGTTCAGCTTCTTGAGGTCTAGAATGGGCCTCAAGTCCCCTGTTCTTTTGGGAACCAGGAAGAACCTGGAGTAGAACCCCTTGTCCCTTTGCTGCCTGGGCACTGGCTCTATGGCTCGCTTGCGCAGCAAGGTGAGGACCTCCTCCCTGAGCACCTCTGTGTGGTCTGGAGGATAAAAGGTTCACAGGTTCATAGGTGATGTCAAGCTAGGTAGACTTTCGTCCATAATGCTTGCCTTATTATTTATAACCCTTTATCTATTCTATCCAAAAGGAAGTTATCGAGTTTGTTTTTAAAGGAGTCCATATTTGTACTAGACACCACTTCCCTAGGCAGAGAATTCCATCCTACCACAACTCTGTTGCTGAACCAATATTTTCGTGATAAAGTCTGCCATTTTTGTGTTTCAAACTGGAAGGGGTGCCCCTGGGTTAGTATCTTGATTTCCTCCAGACTAGTCAAGTTCTGACAAGGTGCAGGATCATTTATACATCTGTACAGTAAACAATAGTCCCCCATAGTTCTTCTATACTCCAGGGTAAACAAATTCAACTCCCTTAATCTCTCAGGGTAAGTCTTCTTTTCCAACCCTTCAACTGACTTAGTCGCGCTTTTCTGTATTCGTTCAATATTATGTATATCTGCTTTTTTATAAGGTGCCCAGACCTGAGCACAGTACTCTAGGTTTAGTCTAACCAGAGCACCATAAAGAGGATTATCACCTTCCTGTCCCTACTTTTGAGATGTGTCTCAGAATACAATTCAAAATTTGATTTCCTTTCTTATTACTTTGTTACAATGTGTACTAAATTTTAAGTCTGAACTAATTGTTACCCCAAATCCTTTCCTCTTCTATTTTATTGAGTACAGTATTATCCAATTTGTAGGGAGAGGGTTGTTGTTTTACTTTACCCAAATGCATAGTTATACATTTGTTTTATTTAATTCAAGTTTACTCTTTACAGTCCAATGATGTATGTAATTTAGTGCTTCTTGTAGATCCTGCTGGTTTTACTGTATTGGTTAGTGCACCAATTCTGCAATCATCCATAAATTCTGTCAACCAAATATCTTTATTTTCCAGTTTCAAGGAGGTTATGTAGGCGTTAAAAGGCAGGGTCCAAGTACCCGATCCCTGGGGACCCCACTAGTCACAGTCCTCCCAGTTTGATTTTTCTCCTTGTATCACCATCTTTGCCTTCTTTCACATAGCCAACATCAATCCAGTTTACTATATTGGTGTCTAGTGCATACTGTTTAAGGAAAGTATTAATTCTTAGTGTGGGAGTTTGTCAAAAGCTTTAGAAAAATCCAAAAAATAACGTCAACACAATTTCCGCATCAATGCCTTCCAGCCTTTTAGTAAAAGTCAGAGATTTGTCTGACAGGAACAGTTTTTGGAATCCATGTTGTAGTGGGTCCTGCAGTTTGTTAACCTCAAGGTACTCAACTATATAATTCTTTAGAATGGATTCCATCATCTTACCCATGACCGATGTCAAACTAATCGAGTCGATAGTTTTAACTCAGATTTCGATCCGCTTTTGTATATAAGAACTACCATCGCTTCTGCCAATTTTGTGGTACTTGTCCTGTATCTAGGGATTTTGGAATATGTGGGTTAGAGGTGGTGCAAGTTGTTCTGCCAATTCATACAGTACCCTAGGATGAATTTCGTCAGGTCCTTGTGATTTGTTTATATGTACTGTTTTTAATTTATCTTGAATGTCTTGTAGTTTAATCTGTATCCTCCCTGGTCTGGAAGTAGTATTGGGAGTAGTATTTAGTAAAGTAACTGGATTAAAGACAGAGCAGAAATATTTATTTTGTAACTCTGCAGGTCTCTATTACTAAGTATTTCTCCTGCATTATTTTTAAAAGGTCCAATAATAGTACTCTTTGTTGTTTATTATTTATATAAGAATAACGTCTTATAGTTGTCCTTAACAAGTGATGCAAGTTTTAATTCGTAGTCTTTTTTTGCTTTTTTTATTTCCCATTTGACTTTTTTAACAAACTCTCTATACTGTAAGTTGGGTTGTTTATTTATTTCATGTTTAATTTTTTTGAACAATCTGTTTTTTTATTTATCAATGTTTTAATTATTGGAGTTAGCCATTTAGGGATATTTTTGTTTGTTGAGTACTTAGGGTACTTTGGTATACATATGTTTATAGTTTTGTGTAGTACATTGACCAAGGAGTCCCACATTTTATGAGCTGTGTGATTTCCGAGTTCTTTCTGCCAATCCCAATTTGTGAGTGTTTCCTCATACCAGGAAAGTCAGCCTTTTTAAAGTTTAGAACTGTAGTTTTCCTTCCTAAAAGTATTTGGTGCATCTTTAATTAGGAACTTGACTGACTGGTGGTCACTATTTCCCAAAGGGTTACTAGTGTGCACATTTTGTATTGTCTGTCCCATATTAGTTAAAATCAAGTCTAAAGTGTTATTTCCCCTGGTGTTTTCAAGAACAAACTGAACAAGCCCTATTTGGTTTAGAGCCTCCAAAAATTGTGTACTTATTTTGTTTGTACCTTCAAGTTTTTTCCAGTTTATGTCTGGGAAATTAAAATCCCCGGTCAATATTATTCTTTCTGATGGATCTAGGTTATTGATGACTTTTAATAATTCTAGTTCTCCATCTGGGCAAATTGAGGGGGGGTCTATAAACCAGACCTAATTTAATTTTTGTTTGTCCCATGTGTATGAGTTTTAACCACACCATTTCCAGGTCATCTTTAGCTCTAGTTATTTCCTCACATTGTATAAGATTTTCTATGTATATAGCTATACCCCCTCCTTTCCTTGATTCCCTTGATAGGTAGTATAGTTTGTAACCAGTTATTTATTTATCCCATCTATCTTGGTAGTCACAAGTCTCAGTTATTAGTGCAATTTGTATGTTGTTTTCATATAATAAGCATTGTAGTTCCTCAAATTTGTTTGTTAGACTACGTGCATTTAATAAAATACAGTTCCATCCTCTTTGGGGTCCATAGTTGTAAATGTTAAGTTGCAGTCTCCTCCCTCTTCCTCCAGTTTAAATGAAAAAGATAACATTGTTTATTTTCATACTCAGAATTCTGATGCCTGTTTTATTTAAAGTGTAATCCATCACTTTTAAAAGAGTGTTTTCCCAAAGGTCCCTGAATTGTCCATAAATCCAATATGATTATACCTACAAAGGGTTCTCAGTTTCATATTAAGTATCTCAATGACTGAGTTTTTAAATTCATGTCTCCCGTGGCATGGGATTAGACCTGAAATAATTATATCACATCCTTTAATTTTCATTGTATTTACAATGTGTTGATAATCTTCTATGATGTCATCTATACTACGTAGCCCCACATCGTTTACACCGACATGAATTATGATTAAAGGGTCTTGTAGTCCTTCCATCAAGCCATCTAATAAGTAACCAATGTCTGAGATTTTTACCCCAGCTACGAGAGCTCACAGTAGTGTGCATTTTCTGTTTTACACACTATTGTATCAATTCCTCTAGTTAGAGTCTCCTATTATTAGGATATCTTTTGTTTTATTTGTGTTGTGGTTTCTTTTTCTGTTGTGGAATCTACTTTGGATGATATTGCTTTTTATATTTTGGCAAACATTACTCTGTTTGGATTCTTTATGTACTTTGTCTATCCTTTTATCTGGTAATAATTTAAACCTAAACTAGAGTCTTTTAGACTTTGGTTAACCTTCAAACCTCCCCAATCATGACTTTCTTCAAGGACTCGTGTGTAGCTTGCCTTTCTGGATCAATGTCTTTATCTATTTTCTGTTTCTGGATAATCGTTAACAGCTGATTTATTTCCTGTTTTTGGTAGAGCATTTATTATCACCATGTTTTTGTGGTGTCTCTGTTTGAGACTCTTTTTGGGCCCCTTTGTGTAGTAGCTCTATATCATTCTCAACTATGAATGAATCTATATAAGCTTCTAATTCTCCGATCTCTCTCTCTGGACTTCTAATGTTTCTATTTGGTTACTACTGTCCATCCTCCTCTTTATTATTTCTATTTCAGTATGCAAAGCCTGATTTTGTATGCATTTCTCACATGTAAATTCCACCATTATTTCTTCTTCTGTATACATTTTGCAAGATATGCATGGTCTATGACATTTTTTTCTAGCTTTAGTCTTAACCATTTTGTAATCTTATCTGGTATTGCTTACAGAATAGAGCTGTATTTTATACTAAACTAGTACATACTACGTCAGTTGTTGATTTTGCCTTACGTCCTTACGGTCCCAGCGGACACAGCAGACATGCGCAGACGCGCGTGTCTCTGCGCGCGGCGATGCGCACCCTGCACAAGCTCGCCCTGCTCGCTGTAGTGCGAGCTTTTATGGGTCCTATGACCTGAAGTACTGCACAGAGGTATTGGGAACACTTGCGTTTCAAACTTAGTAAACTGTGTTAATAGTTTGTATTTATGAGCCCCCGTGCTATCTATTAAGCAGTATAAGGTGCAAAACTGGTTTAAAACAATTTAAAACAACGCTAAAAAGCGCTTTTAGTAGGGTGTTCACTATCCCTGTGTGACACCCTACCCTCTTCCTGTTTCCTGTTTGGAATTACAGGGCTCCACACAAACAGTTTAAATAACAGAAGAAAAACAGTTCACAATTTAGGTGGGGACTGGGGAACATCTACAGGCTATTCTAAACATTCTAGAGCAAGGCCCTGTTTGATTATTAGCAGGATCCAAGCATCTGTTGTGATGGTTCTCCATCGAGACAGATGGAGGGAGAACCCACCTCCAAGCACCACCTCCTGGCTTGGAACAAGAGGAGGGGGACTATCAAGGACTGAGGTTGAGACTGAACCAGTGGCCGAGGCTGCACCTACTCCTCTGGATTTTTTTTTGTTAATTTCTTTATGCACCCTGCCCCATTGCAGCCCAGCTATCCATCCACCTCCCCAGCCTGTGACACCGTCATCCACGGACTAACCTCCCCCAAGTTCCTCCATAGCTTGCCCCTCCCCACCCCCAGTAGCATGGTTCATCAGGGGCAACACACTGCTGGCGAGACGGCTCCCGAGTGGACCTTCATTCAAAGCTTCCCCATGGCTTAGCCCCCCAAAGGCGGGGGTCCGTTGGTGGGCTCCACCCACCTAATGAATGGATCTGGTGTGGGGAGAGGGGTCCTGGAGTCCAGCACAGATCCTGCAAGATGGCCAGCTTCATCGAGGCTGCACCTGGCTATTTTCCTGTTTTCTGAGAGGGAGGGAGGGACGGACATGCAATGCCGTCAAAGACGCACCACGCATACTATCGTGCATAGGAACTGATGGTTGCCACCCCTCCAACCCCAAGGTGGCACTGGTTTTGACCCGGGCCTCAGCCAGGGGTCAGACCAGCACTTAGAGCACACAACCTTCCCTCCCAGAGGAGGACAGCCATCCTCTGGACACTAAATCCTCCTCTTCCCAGCCAACCTCTGGCGAACTGAGTCCATCACTGAATTTGGGTCACCAGAATGGCAGGCTCCTCCTCTGAATTGCTTAGCAGAGGAACCAGAGGTACAGTAGGGGGCCAGCAAGGCAGAGCTGGCTCAGCGTTTGCCCTGGAGCTTGGTTCTGGAACTCAACTTGTGAGAGATCTTATGAAAGGAGGGCCTCGGTCTACTCCTGGGCTGGGTATGATAAAGGGAGTGGACAGACTGAATAGCCCTGCCAGAGGCCTGCAGGTCATTGATAATATCCTGCATGTCTGGTCCAAAAAGTCTGTGACACCTTTTGTTGGACATCAGCCGCAAAGCCAGAGACTCTAAGCCAGAAGTGCCTTCTGAGACAAATGGCGGAGGCAGCTGCCCTGGCTGTAGTATCAGCAATGTCACAGGTGGCTCTGAGGAGATGCTTACTGACATCTTCCGAGGCCTGGAGCACTTTGAGAAGCTCTTGTCTCTGGGAAACCTCAGGGAGGTCCTGGGCATAAGTTTTTCCCTTCCTCCAGAGGGTATTCTGGTACTTAATCAGATGAGTCAAGTAACTGGCAATCCTAAGGCACAGAGTGGAAAAGGCAAAAGTTCTCTTGCCCGAGAGGGCTAGTCTCCTACATTCCCGGCCAAGGGCAAGGAACTAAGGTGCTTAGGGGCCTTAGTTCTGTCACGAGCAGCCTTAATAACCATTGCGTCGGTTTCCAGCTAGACAGTTTAAAAGGGCATCCCCTGAGGTGCCTGGTAATGTCGATCAGCCTTTCTGGGCATGGCTGGTAACAGGCTGGGCCTATGCCAGGCCACAGTGGCAGCATCATTCAGTGCTGGCGGCAGAGGAGGAATAACTTTGGGTGGAGACCCTTGGATCTCCAAAAAGTCCACCAGATTCCTCCTAGTTTCATCATCTTCCTCAGTTTGAAACCCCATAGTGGAGGACAGCTGCTTCATAATGTTGAAGAAAGCGAGGTCCTCGGGGGGGGGGGCCTGGGGAGTGTTTAACTGAGTCCTCACTCCTGGAGGAGACATTGGACCTATCAGAGGATTCTACCTCAATGTCTTCCTCCTCATCCTCTTCCTCAGGGAGGGTGAGGTCAGGGTGGTATTCCTCCTCAATGCCGACCTGCTCTGAAGCAGGGAACAATGGCTGGAGTACTGACAGCTCTCTGAAAGTCACAGGGTGAACAGGTTAGACTGGTGTTGACACCGAAGCAGCACCCAACATCACGAGCGATGATGGCCTGGGCCATAGAACAAACTGTTGTATCAGAGACGTGGTAATGGAGGAAAGAACAGCATTAAATTTGACAGCAGGAAAAGGAATCGTCGTTGACACAGGTGTCGATGGAAGGGGCGCATAGTCCAGCTCCGACAACGAACCACTAGCAATAGCGGAAGCTGTTGAGCCCAACGCCTGTGGACCTCAAGTTTCGAGAGGTCTCGATGGCGGGGCTGGGGCTGACGACCCAGAGGCCAACAGCCCCTCCGCAGCCCTGTGACAGCTGGGAGAAGACTGCTCCATGGAGGGCATGATAGGAGTAGAGGCCTGCACGGAGCAAGGCACAGACACCAAAGCAGTCGATGAAGCGATCCCGGAGAAGGAATCCAATGGGGACCAGGATCACCAACGGGGGGGCACGGTCCTTAGACTGGTCCTTGTCCCGACGAGAATGTTTCCCTGAGGATTTGTCCCAGACCTTGGCGGCCTAAGAGCCCAAAGAAGACACCAGCAATGGGAAGGAGGGCCCTGGAAGACTCCTGCTGTCCACTGGCTGCCTGTTGCTCCATGAGGAACTTCTGCAGGGCTTTCTTGCATCGGCGCCGGGTTGTGAGGTTGAACTTCAGGCAGGACTCACAGGTGAGAACGTTGTGGCTAGGCCCAAAACAGCAGACACAAAATTCATGTTCATTGGTTAAGAAATCTTCTCACCGCAGCGACAGAAGACAGCTAATGAGGGATTAGTTCTTCACATATGAAGGGTAAAAGAATCACTTTAACTAAAGTGATTCAATGGCAAGTATTAAAGAAAAAAGGTAAGTAGTTTCGGTGGTTGAACTGAGTGACAAAGCTTCCACAGAGTAAGCGAATGGTCAACAGCAGGAAAGAACTGAGGGGGAAGTGGGGCTGCCCACGCTTATATAGGGCATTTGACTTGGAGCCTGACATTGGCGTGGGCAGCCCCTAATAGACTGCTGCAGAAAAAGCGTCTGTGGAATCCTGACGCCCGATGACTAATTTCCATAAGTGTGACCTGATGACCGAGATATCCCTTAAGAAGATCACTATGGTTATGCTGTCCAAGTTTACTTGAATAATCTGGCCCTTGACCAGCGGAGAAAACTCTGGCCGTGCCAAGCGTACTGTCCAGAGCTCCAGCAGACTGATGTGCATTCTGGACTTGCTTGGCAATGTGATGCTCTGCACCCTGTGGTCTCGCAGGTATGCTTCCTAGCCCACTAGAGAGGCCTACGATGTAAAGGCAACCAAGGTCTCTGGACAAAGAGGATTCACTCCAACAGGTTTTGTAGGACAGATACCAGATAATTGTGTCCAGCATCAGCTGGGTCACCTGAATAGGTAGATCCAGGACTGAATGCATCTGGAACCACTGGCTCCTCAGTTCTCACTTGATGGTTGTTATGCGCTAGTGGACCCAATGGTCCATGACCACAGTAAAAACCATAAAACTCAAGGAAATTCTGGGTCCTGTGGGATTGCCCACCCCAAAATGATCAGGTAGGGATAACAGCTCCTCGACTCAGTTTGGAGGTAGGCGCACTCTGGCATGAAATAAGACTACTTTTCCTCCGATGAAAATAATCACCTCCTTTAGAGTCAGTTCAGAATTGGCCAAACTGACAAGAAGCTCAGGCTGCTCAAACATCTTGATGCTATGGTCCCTGGCACATTCCACATCCTACACCTAAACTTCCTGGAGAAGCCAGGCATCAAGGTAGATACTACCACTACTAATAGACACATGGTGAATACCCTGGGAGCTGAAGACAGGCTGAACGGCATAGCTCGAAAGTGGGGGAGGGTTCCATCTACTCCGAATCTGAGAAACTGTCGATGTGCAAGCCAGCCAGGAACATGGAAATATGCATCCAAGAGGTCCAGGGAGCAAAACCAAGCTTCTGTTCCAGGGATGGAATGATCTAGTTGAGGGTTACTATGTGAAACTTACATCTGTGGATGAACCTGTTTAGGATCTCTAGATCGAGGATGTGACGCACTTCCCCATCCACATCGGTACCAGAAAGTGCTGCAATATGAATCCCTCTGCCCCACACTGTCTGGGACAGGCATCACAAGATACACACAGGGCTGCTGCACCTCATTCCGTAGTACCGACAGAGACTCTAGTGAGAAACTGTCTTCAAGTGGTGCACACGACTGATACAGAGTCTGAACTCCAGAGGAAACTCCAAGTACTCGGTATACTACTTCCAGGACCCATCTGTGGTGAACCACTGTGGGAGGAAATGGGAGAATCAGTCCCCAATGGTACTGTGACATGCAGGGGATGGGGCATCTTATACCATCACTTTTTTCTTTTCACTGTGCCCAAATAGGAGGGCCTGCAGCAATAGAGAGGAAGATGGTGGTTTTCTTTTAAGGTAAACAGATCTATTTCTGGGATGTCGCTACACCTGTAAACTGTCCAACACTTGCCTGTTCAAAGCTCATTCGTGATGATCCTGGCTGATTCTGCTGAGTGAATCCGCCAGTGTATTGTCTTTTCCTGGAAGATGAATAGCGGACAGATACATCTCCAGGGAATATGATAGGGACCAAATTTTCATGGCCTCTGTGCACAGCCATGAGGATCTTGTACCCCCTTGCTTATTGATATAGTTTTCCCTCACCATTATGAACCCCAGTACAATGAACGCTTGGCTATAATGAACGTTCGTCATGGCTCCCGTTTTCCATCTGTCTGATGAGCTGACTGTCAGTGCTGCAGCTTTGATTACCTGATTGTCAGGGTGACTGTCAGGCAGCTGCTGTCAATTACAATTACTGTACCTGTATAAGAAACCTTAAATCCCCCCCCCCCCCGTATCACAATCAAACCAGAAGCTAGTTGCATGAAGCATTCAGGGTACTCCGTACACTCTCCCATCCCATCAAAACCCCGTTAACAAGCTGTATTAAAACCAAAAACATTTAAAACTAGTCCAAATTTGTCTCTGTTTAGATTTTCTTTCACTTTTTCTGCATCATCTTGCTTTGACAGAGACTCAGTCTGTGCCATTCCATCTCCATACTATTTAATTTGTGCTCAGCACTCCAACACTCACAGCATCAGGCTTAAATGTCAGTTTAATTTTTAAAATTAGAAACCGCCTCTCCAAACCAGCTGACATCATGCGCCATGGTAAAAGAAGCATCAACATGATTTTTTTTTTAAAAAAGCTGCCCATATTTTTTTTCTGGTAAACAAGGAACTGACCTTCCCTTTCCATTTCCAGCTGATAGGCTCCAGTTTATCGATCACAGCCTGATTTATAAAATTAATTCATAAGTTCATTAACAAGCATATCATACGTGTATGTATGTTTCAAGCTAATCGAGAGTACATTTTAACTGCAAAACTGTTACTGGCTTTTTTGGGGGGTGTCCCTCAATACAACGAACAATGTGCTATAACGAATGCCGAACTTGGATCCTAAATCATTCTTCATATATTTGAGGGAAGACTGCATACCACATGGTGGTTGTGTTGTCTGTCCTGACCTGGACTGACAGACCCCTCAACTGAGGGGCAAAGGCCTTTAAGGCAAGGAGGACTGCTCTCAACTCTAAAAGGCTGATGTGCAGTTTGGATTCCTGAGGTGACTAAACTCCAATGATTTTGAGGTCGCTTGTGTGTGCCCCCCACCCTAGGAGGGAGACACTTTTTGTTAAGACCACAGTGTGGTGCTGCTGCTGAAGAGGGATGCCCTGCCAGAAGTTGTTCCTTTCTTTCCACCACTGCAGAGCCAATAACAGAGTTCTTGTAACTGGCACAAGCTTTGAAATTGGATCCCTTCTTTGGGACCAATGAGACCTGAGGTCATACTGAATATCCCTCAGCAGAAACCTGGAGCCCGACACTACTGCAGTAGTCGAGGCCATGTGTTCTAGTAATGCTAGGAACTGTCTTGCCATTCTGGGTTGACCCAAGGAAAAGGAATTTGCTAGGGTCAGTAGATTTGTCACCCTCTCCTGTGGGAGGAAAGCTTTTCCCTGGACGGTATCCAGTTCTGCTTCCATGAATTCCAGTGGAACTGGCTCCATCTGAGACTTCTGAGGATTGATAAGGAAACCCAGGGACTCCAAGGTACTTTGAGTCACCCTGATGGAGTACTTTACCTGCTGATATGAATCCCCTATGACTAGCCAGTCATCCAGATAAGGGAAAATAATGATTTCCTTCCTTCTGAGGTAATCTGCCACCACTGACAGAAACTTTGTGAAAACCTGCGGGGCAGAAGTGAGCCCGGGGGGGAGTGCTGAGAACTGGTAATGACCTGAGGGTAGAGAGAACCTTAGGTACTTTATGTGGCAATGTCTGACTCGAATGTGAAAGTAAGCGTCATTTAGGTCCAGAGATGCCAGCCAGTTTCCTTTCCTTAGAGAAGGAATAACTATGGCCAGTGTTACCATTTTGAACCTGGGCTTTGCCAAGTGTTTGTTTAGGTATCCGAGATCCAGGATTGGCTGTCAATCTCCATTTTTCTTTTTGGTTAAAAAATATCTTGAGTACATGCCCTTTCCCCTTTGGGTAAGAGGGACTGGCTCTATTGCCCTGGCTTGCAGGAGCTTTTTTACCTCTAACTCCAGCAGAATAGTTTCTGCAGGCATTGAAGGCTGGAAAACTGCGGCCCTGGAATTTTGGAAACTGTTTGAACTGTAGACAGAAACCCTGACTCACCACCTCCAGAACCCAGCTGTCTGTGGTAATGTTTTCCCAGTACTGGAAGTAGTGAACTAGCCTCCCCCCTACTGGAAGAGGGGTGGCAGCCTGTTTTGCGTAGTCAGGGGTTCTGTCCGAACTGAGGTCTAGGAGCTGGGGCTGGATTGGCTCACCTAAAAGACCTCCTGTCCCTGCCCCTGTAGTAATCTATGACCTGTGTACACTCTACAGGCATAGAGTATGGGGCATATAACCTGGGGTAGTACCCCCTACCCTTATCTCCCCTTCCTGTGGATCTAAAAGAAGTAGAGGCTCTCTCCCTAGTGGAGTTACTCCTGTAGGTGGTCTTATACTCTTCCACCTTTTTCATGTATGTCTCAGTTTTGTCACCAAAAAGGGAACAGTTTTTACAAGGAAAATCCATAGTCTTCAACTGAGTGTCAGAGGTAAGATTGGTTGCTCTGAACCAGGCAAACCTTCGTAATGACACTGACAAGGCCAGTAATCTGGATGCAGTATCATTTGCATACACAGCCATGTGAAACTGGTACTTTGTGGCATCCAAAGCCGTCCTGGCAATATCTACCATATCATGTGTCATGTCACCTGGAATTTTGTCAGTTAATGCTAGCGTAGAATTCCATAGGGCCTTCTGGTATTCTGTAGCATATGCCATGTAGGCTGCCTGTCTGAGGAGAAGGGAAGAGGCTAAGTAACCCTTCTTCCCCACAGTGTCAATTTTTTTGGAATCTTTATCCAGAGGATGAGATGCCAGGGGTACTTTAGCCTTATCTCAGGCAGCAGCCTGTATCACACCCTTATGACCTGGATGGGTATACAAGTAATCAGCAGAAGCCCTATCCAATTGATACTTTTTCTCCACCTTCTTGTCCACTCCAGGGACACAAGAAGGTGTCTGTAGAATTTTCAAGGTGGCCTTTTTAAGGGAATTGTGGCCAGGAAGGACCACCTTTTTATGGGGACTAACCCCATCATATCCAAAAACTCTGCCTCCTCCTCCTCATCCATAGATTCCTGTGGGGGGAGGCCCAAAGTGTCACCCATCTGCCTGACAAATCAGAAGTGGGATGAAAAATCATCAAGCCCACGGGAAGGGGTAACAAATTCTTGATCTGGGGATACCTCTGGCTCAATGGGTTCCCCTAGATCCGGATCCTCCTCTTCCTCCTCAATGTACACTTCTTGCCCTGGTCCATGGGAACCAGTGGAGGGACCTAAACCGGTGAATCCAGTAGGGAACCTGCAGTCTGTAAAGCCTGGATGACTTGCAGGGCTTTAGCAATTTCCTCCGCAGAGGGTATTTTATCTTTGTCTGCTGGGAGCTCCCTTGCTTTTTCAGCGGGAGGCACAGCGACATGCTTTTCTTTATATTTCTTTTTGACAAGCACAGATTCAGGAGCCTGCTCAGTGGCTGTTTTGTGTTTAGTATGTTCAGACCCCTTCTAAGAAATTTTGGGGTCTGAAGTGTCTTTAGAGGGCCTCTCCTTTGTTTTGGTGTGGGAGGAAAAAACGCTCTTCAGTTTGCTTTGGTGACACTGAGGTGGGAGCAGATGCCATTTCCTCTAATCTTTTTGCTCTTTTCTTAACAGTTTTATAACAAAAAGTACTGCACACTTCACAGAGAAAATATGACTGGGACCCAGGCACTCTAAACACAAATAGTGGCGACCAGCCTTAGCAAATATCTGAAAGCATTTCATACAATTTTTAAAACCTGTGGGCCCTGTCCTCTTTGTAGGTCTTTCTGACATGCCAAATGTCAGCAGACTAAGCAAATACTTCCCCAAAATGGGTAAAAAAACACAAATCACGGTTGGTTCCTTGATTAAAAAGGGAAATACGATTTAACAAAGATTGCTTCAGTTTAATACAAAACACGATCGGTTCCTAACTAAAAATGGGAACCGATCGCAAATAAATACAAAACCTTTTAAAATATGTTTAAACTAGCAAAATTTAAACAGTAAAGCTAGCGGTATGAACCGCAACAAACAGTAGTTAAAGACTAGAATACTCAGTTCCTGGGAACTGCAAGGGAAATGCTAAGAATGAGCATAATATCCCAGATAAACTAAACTTCTATAAAAAAAAACTACTAGCGGCAGAGTAATGATGAAAATAGTATAAAATACCACTTTTTTTGATAGCAATACACAGTCCTTGCAGTGAAGCTGCTGAGGAGCTCTTAGGGGCAAGTCCAGCTGTCTGAATGGAGAAAATGAATCTGGCAGTTAGATGGAACACAGTCCACCTAGAGGCAGTAGTTTGAATGTATCATTGTAAGTTCCATGATTTGCATATATTCCACATTACATCAGAGCTCAAGGGGCAGTCAGAGATTCTGAGCTGACTGCATAAGTCTAATACTACTGGGAGATTCCTGGGGCTTGAAACTTAAGTTCCAGGTTACACTGAACTTTTTATTCCTGGTGCGATATCCTTTCACCCCGGCCCAAACAAAACAGTCTTTGTAAAAGGAAGATCTGCCACCCTCTGCTGTATTTCTTACATAAACAGTGAAAGACACAGCCAAGCCTGGCATTGCATGGAGACCACCACTGCCATGGTCCTAGCTGACACATCGGGGTCCAGGGCCACCCACAGCTGGTGCTTTGCCACCAAGAACCACATCACCCGAATATCAATGAGGTCCTGCTGGCTGCCCTCAGGTAGGAGACATGACAGGTCCCAAGAGTCGTTCAAATAGCTTATGGCTACACCCGACCATCAAAGTTGCATAACTGACATGACTGATGTCCAATGATGCCGTCATATACAATCTGCAGCCAAAATGGTCCTATTTCCTGGACTCTTTGGTCGAGGGCATGTCTGGCTCTTCCTACATTTTGGCCTTACAAAACCCTGCATCTGCCACCAGACATACCAGGAAGGGGTTCTCCACCAACAAGGATGTTGGTGGCAACGTCGTGATTAAGAATGTGACCTCAAATGCCACTGATATGGTCAAAGTGCCTTCCCACAGAGGGAATGGTAGGCACGGGGAAAACAGGTTGTAGTGCCAGGGTCCAAACAGTGGAGGCTGAACAGGCAGAGGTACAACTGGGAGCTTGGTCTAAACTGACCCTCCCAGATTAGACAGGACCATCACTGGCAACAAAGTCTGCAAGAGGGTGAGTACTTTTCCTCAGGCAGACCCTTCATGGATCACAACAAATGATCAGCCACCTGGTTGACAAGCATCGAGGCCTTCGCTACCCAGATGTAAATTATGACTGCTCCATGGGCAGTTCGACCTCCTTAGAGAGAGAATGACCACGAAGGCCATCAGGAAAGGGAGAACACAAATAGTCTCTTGACTGACAGTGCTCCTGCAATAGGCACTGCCTGTGGCAGCCTGGAGACTCACCTTCAAACAACTGTGTGGACAATATAAAATCATGAAAATCTTTGCTGTGCCATGGCAGGATTATTGTCGTAGTGTGTGGGTAGTCAGGATAACAAACCAGGCAGACCATCACTTTAGTGTATAAAAAACGCAGGAAGCGTTTTTCATTTTATTTCTTTCATAAAATGTTCAGAACAAAAATAAAATAAAATAATAAAAGGACAATTCTTACACACACACAAAAAAAAAAAACAGTACTCATTTCTTTAGTAATGTACACAAAATGGATCCCTAGTGCCTTCTAGGTCCACCTCACACTGTGCTTCTCATCAGACCAGAATCTGGCACAGGTACTCACATGTCCTTTCCCAAGGCTGAACTGATCTATTGTGCTCCATGAAGAGCTTATATACCTGCAAGGTGAGGTCACCTGACTAGACCCTTAACTCTTTATACAGAAAATAAAATCTTTAGGTTAGGCTAGCTATACATTGTGACCCACCAGAGATATACTACATGACAATCTATGAATTCCTACACTTGAGTTGTAATATGGAGAATAACGGATGGGTAACTGGTTATAACGAGAATTTTAACCCCTCCCCCTCCGAGGGGTGGGATGCCACATACACCCATAGAGCGAAGCTCTAGGGTTTTATAAAGGCATCCCACCCCAAGGGTGTGTGTAAAATCTGAGTTTTTTAACAAGCTACCCAGCCAGTATTTTGTATAATTTCTGGTTTATATTTTTTTGCCTGCTCGAGGACATATGAACCAAGAAGTAAGATAGGAATTGGTAACTTGCTCCTCAAAAGATAAAACAGAAAATAACGTATGGGCAAATATACACAACAAGGCTGCTTCCCCATTGAGGGGCTGAGATGACAGCATATGAACCTCGAGAGGTCCATGCTGTCATCTCACCCCGAGATGGAGGCACATGCCGAGTTGTGTGTAGCTGACCATATTTTATTTTTTTATAGTATATGGCTTTTTACACCAGAGTGACAGACCCCCACTGAAGTGAAAACAAAAAATCTTGCCGTTTCTTTGTTATACTCAATGACAAAATCAAATTTCCAGACTTTTGAAAGGTAAAAAGTATGACTTTGGGCACTGGGTGGTTAGTAAGTAGCTAGGTATAGAATAAATGAGAACTTTTAAATTATACAATGGCTAATAGAAATCCTTTTATTTTATTGGTCAGCTGGCACCCTGAGCCTGTTGTAAATTTTAACATTACCAACAGGAAGAAGTGCCAGCTGTGCTAAGGCTCAAGCCCCTTAAAAAGGAAATCATCCGATCCCCATTTTAATTTTCAAATGCCGCCATCTTGTCTCACCGCCTTACCGGCAATACTGAATCTCCGCTAAAGTGAGATGAAAGCGGGAGTTAGAAAACAAGCTGCAATGTGCAACAACTTCTAAATTAGTGCAAAGCCCAATCCTCCTCCTCCATTAAGGACTTACCTAAAGTAATTCCTTAGCTTTCCCCTGTCATAACTGTCACTGCTGCTCCACACTCGACCCTCTCACAGCCAGCTGCTTCCATTTCACTCGACTGCTCCACAATTAAATTCTGCGGCTGTCAGTGCTTGGAGCCCTCTGACCTCAGACCATCTCCCAAAGCAGAGATAAAGACAAAAATCCATGCCGCATACTTTTTTACCCCCGGGCTAGTAGCAGAGGATGGTCTTACAATAAAATAAAAAAAATTGCCTGCCACACAGAAGTTCCTCACTGCCAACTATCCCCGCCTCCTCGTTAGTGCCCGTTAGAACACCAAAGCTGATTTCACTATTCCTAAGCAGCCTCCCATCTTCTTACCGCTTCCAACATCCGCACATAAAAAAAAAAAAAAAAAAACAGTACATCAACGGGGTGGCTGTTCAGGCTGTCAGGCAACAACCCAGTCTTTGGCTATCAGAAACCTTTCAGTGACGTGATCAATCCAATTATATAATTCAGACAGTTTTGGCAAGCGGGAGGGGCGAGGGGTGTAGAATTGTACCATAAAAAACAGTTTGGCAGAGGCGAGAGGTTTCATGCACCTAGGAAAAACACATTATTAAATTAAAAAAGGAACATGTGTCAGTGTGTCTGTGTGTGTTACAACTTCAAATGACTGATGCCTTCCACCATTTCTGCCTTACAACAGGAACTATTTTTCTAACGAGGAAGGATATCAAGCTAAAAAGCAATAAAAAAAAAAACTATTTTTTTTAAATCAAAACTCTTTAATATTTTGTTTCTTAAACTTTTACTTAGTGCCCATTGTATAATAGCAATAAATCACTCCAGGGTGTTGGTGACGCTGGGATTTACACACGCCTGATGAGGTTTAGTCACTCGGCCTGTGGCCTCATGACCGAACCATGCCAGGCGTGGGTAAACCCAGCATCACCAACACCCTGTCGTGGTTTATTGCTTAACTGTATAAGCTGAACTGTGCATAATAACTGGGGCATGTGGCAGGCTGGGGTGGGCTCCAGCGAGCCAACAGTCTTTTTGGGTGGGGGCAGCTGTGGCCGACAGAGTTGGGCCTCCCGTCGGCACACAACAAATGGGGGGGTGCTACGATATGCCGATGGGATTGGGCACCCCGTCGGCACACAACAAGGGAGGTGACATTATGCCGATGGGGTTGGGCCCAGTCGGCAGACAACAAAGTGGGGAGGGTTACCTAATGCTGATGGGAGTGGGCTCCCCATCTGCAACATAAACCAGGGCACTGAAGCGAGGGATTGAGGCCTAGCCGGCAAATAAACACGGTTGGGGAGCACATGCTGCCGGGGGATTAGGCACCCCTTCAGCATAGGCAGGGGTTAATATTGTTTGTGAACAAGGCGGCAAGCCGCCGCCATGTTCTCAATCAATATCAGTGTTTCAAGTTCCCGCCCTGCAATGACGGGTTGCACCCTCACTGCAGCGAATGGCTGATGCTGCACCGACTAGGTGGCCCCTGATTGCAGTGGCTAAAATTTTACAAGTCGGTGTCATGCTGGCTGAACTAGTGTCAGCAGCAGCGTGCCACAGCATTGTCGGAAGCAGTCGAAGCCTTTAAAGGCTGTGGGGGCACTGGCCACAACAGTGCCGTGCCTCCACAACCTGCTTCCGGAGAAAGCTGCCGCAATATGTTTCTTGCGCATGCGCACAATCAGTATAAAAAAGGGACAGCAACTGGTCATTTTCTCAAGGACCTAACATGTTCCCTTTTTAATTTTAATTTTAAATAAGCAGACTTGCTGCTGAAAAAAGAAAACGCAAAGTGCCTGACTATTTTAAGCTCCGTTCATGTGCAGCGTAAACCGAGCAGACCGCCAATCACTTTCACTTTTGTCTCAGGCGGGCGTCTGAAATTTACAAGTGCCACCTCGCCCCGAGACATTGCTGCAGTTTGAAACCTTTCCCCTTTTTAAGGCAAAGTGCCTTTCTCCTTTGAGAAAAAAATCTTTCCTACTCCTGCTCGGTTCACATGCAGCGTGAACCGAGTGAACCACAAAGGAAACCACTTTCCCTTTTTTTGGTCTCGGGCGGGCAACTGAAATTCACAAGTGCCATCTCGCCCTGAGACATACAGTTGCGGTCTGCGTTTTCCCCTGCTAGCTGAGCTTTTGTTTCAAGCTTAAACACAACAGTTCACCAGCTCAGACAGGGAACATGACACAGGAAATTAATATTTCAATGGCATGACATCAATGAGTTCACTCCTCGAGTGAACTCCCTACAGGAGACATTTATATTTTCTAATTTTTCAGCTGCTCTTTGGCTACAGGACAGTATGGTAATTATTATATACAGCTTAAAGGTGTATTACCCAAACAAATCCCTATGCATCCCACTTTTAAACAAAATAGCAAGCACAAGCAATAATCATTTTAAATAATTCCACAATACTGGGCACAGCAAAATAGCCCTTTCTATTGACAATACTAAACCTTACATAAACATATTCATTATTATTTACATATAGTGATTTCCTACCCCAGTTTTCTTCGGGGCATCACATAACATTCTTTTCTTTCATTGTTATGCCCGAAGGCATAATTTACTTCATACCAGTTCCAACTGTTACTATACACCTTCCAAGGTGTTTTTACATTTTACTATGTAGGAGGACTCCATGGACGAAATATGAAAAACCATAGATAAAAGAACTAACAGGAAATATAGGATAGTACTACTAAGATAGGATAGTGCTACTCTAGGTGGCCTACCTAGGGTAGTGGAATGGAATAGAATAAAAAGTACAGCATTAGGGTTACTGTTGCGCAACAGAAGTTTGTTTGAATTATAAGGAAAAGAGACAGAAAAGATGTCCAGCAGTCCAGCATACCAGGGTGTAGCCTGCCTCTGCCACAATTATCCATTGCCCTCTTTTCTTCAGCAATCAGAAGATTCAACATTGGAATACTGTTGAAGGGTCATCATTGCCCTCAATGACCTTTAACTTCACAGCAGACCCCAATAAGGCAAATGTCCCCCACACAGTCTCTGGCCCACCTTTGAGTACCCACAGTCAATGATACTCAGTCATTTGTGGGTCCACAGCTGGGCACCACTGGCAGTTTTCCACATCGGGGGAATATCCAAACAGTGAACAGAGGCATTATGGCTGTTGACAAAAGACAAGGAGAACCTGCAAACCAGGCACCCCTTAAAACTCAACTTCCTTTTCAGATCCATGGTTGTATTCAACGAAGCAATGAGGGGAAATGAGGTACACACTATTAGTTGACAGAACAGCAGAAACTTTGAAAACTTTCTAGGAAAAAGCCCCAAAACTTGCAAAATCCTAATTCTCTAGTAAAAGCTGTGAAGGAAGAGATTTGGTCTTTACAGCGAAAAAGAATACCGCAGTGCAGTGGGGTGTGAGCAGGAGAAGCATGAGGTTGGGTGGTGGCTAAGCAGGAGGACACATGGTTAAATGGTAGGATAAGTCAAGCTTGAAGACTGGCTCCATTGACTGAGCACGCTCAGTGGAAGACTGCCCAAGCGTGGATAAGGAAACAGAATACACTATAGGTAACAGAACAAAATTTACACCCTGATACTATATTGGAACATTTTGTCTATCTTGCACAGATGTGTGGTATGATCTGAATACAGTCTAATTCAAAAGCTACAAAACCTTTACAAAACAGATTTCCACCTTTTTAACAAAGCTGCGTGCAGTGATTCTTTTGCCAACAAACCTTTCCTACAAAAAAAAACAAAAACAATTCTACGCTAATGACCCCCAGATTCTCCCGCACATCTACCCTTACCTTTGCAGCAGACACAAATTTTATGGGGACACATCACTGTCCTTATGTGCCCTCATCCCTAAATGCATAGCGAGGGGAAGTCTGTTGAGACAAACTGTGCAGGTCTGGTGGGATGGGTTGCACGAGTCGCATAAAGAAAGAAAACAAGTAGATCCAAGATGGCAGCTGAGTGATGAGTTATAACAGCAAAAAATCCAGTGAAGCTACTTCATAAAACACTCATGGTTTTGTCACCTGTGAGTTACAGGTCTCATCCCCACAAGTGGGAATACATCACCCCACTGCAACCCACTACTTGTTATTCCTTACAGAATCCACTCATAAGCAAAGCCCATTAGGAGATTCTGAGCCATTTGCCTTACTATTCAGTAGGTATCTGACTAACACCAACCCTGCCTCTTTCACTTGTGACCTCACATAGAAAACATTCATAGGATGAATAAAATATTAAGCGTGTTAGTTTGTCCCTTGTACAATATACTATGCTTTGTACATTTCGTGGAAGCACATGTTTATGTGCATTAGTGTGAAGTTCAGGGATAGGCTGATAAAGACAGGCAGGCAAAAAATGGAAATTACCTACCGTAATTCTTGATCTTCTTGGATGGAGTCTGCACCACTAATTCACACTAATGGGAGTACGCTGGAGGCGCTAACCCAGCGGGAGCAGACTTTTTCAGGAGGGCCGGCACCTGAGATGGAGCCACGAAGAGCGGCAGCACGAGCCTGGTGCGTGCAGTAATGACTATCTCGGCGTCGACCCTCCAACCGCCTCAGTACCTTTTTTTTCTGATGAAGTGCAGCCTAACTAATCTAGAAAGGACTAACCTAAAAATCGGAGATAAGATAGTCTGAATGACCCGTGTAAGAAGGGTCAACAATAAGTCTTCACAGCTCAGCCACTGAGGGAGTGAAGACCACAGACAAGAGAGTAAGCTCAGGGGATGGTGGGTGGGCGTGTGAATGAGTGGTGGAGACTCCGTCCAAGAAGATCAAGAATTACGATAGGTACGTAATTTCCATATCTTCCTGGACATAAAGTCTCCACCACTCATTCACACTAATTGGGAGAGTACCGAGATAAATAATCCCCCGAGACGGGCGGCAGGAGATGAAGAGCTCAAGTGCTTAGGACAGAAGTCCGTTAAGAATGGTCCTGCCAAATGACAGATGTCGTCTGGCATGGACATCCAAGGTGTAGTGCTTGACTAATGTATACACGGAGCTCTAGGTAGCCACACTGCAAATATATGCAATGGGCATGTTACAGATTTCTGCCAGAGATGCCCGCGACTGCTCTGGTAGTGTGAGCATACACTCTGCCTTCCAGCTTGACCTGTGCTATAGAATAACAGTGACGAAGGCATGCCACCAGCCATGCCGAAATGTACCTGATAGCAACAGGTTGACCCAGCCAGGTCTCACTGAAGGAAACACACAGTTATTGAGCCTTGCGAATTTCCTTCGTTCTATCTAAATAGAATCGCAATGCTCTCTTAACATCCAGCAAATGAAGGGTGTGCTCCCCCTTCATTCTGAAAGTTCGCAAAGTAGGTAGGAAGGACTAAAGGTTGGTTTAGATGGAATTCTGAGACAACCTTAGGGAGAAACTCAGGATGAGTCCTAAGAACTACTTTGTCCTTGTGAAATACAGTGTACGGGGGGTCTGTGACCAGTGCGTGTATTTCAGAAACTCTACAGGCTGAAGTAATAGCCATCAGGAAGGCCGTTTTCCAAATGAGGAACTTCAACTCACAAGTAGCTAGAGGCTCGAAAGGTTTACGAGTGAGCACGTCTAGTACAATGTTAATCTCCCAGGCTGCAACTGGACTTCAAATAGGAGGTCTAGTATGCAGAATACCCCTAAGAAACCTCTTAACTACAGGCAACTGAGCCAGCAACATGGAAAGTACCAGCTCATGATACGTCGAAATCGCACAAAGATGAACTTTGACCGTGGAGTACTGCACACCTGTGTTTGAGAGGTCTAAGAGATACTCCAAGACTTTATTTGGTGGGTAGGAAAAAGGATTCCAAGAGGACTTTGCACACCAGATAGAGAAACACTTTCATTTAGCTGTGCAGGTTTTTCTAGTGGCTGGCTTATGCACAGCCAAAAGAATATCTGAGACTCTACGAGAAACATTGAACCTATTCACCTCTATCGCTTCAGAAGCCAAGCGTGAAGGTGAAATGACCTCAGGTTGTGATGGACCACAGGACCCTGGGTCAGAAAGTTAATCTGAAGGGGAACCATTTTCGGGGCGGGGGGCTCCAGATAGTCTGTTGAGTAGTGGGAACCATACCTGCCAAGGCCAGAAGGGGGAAATAAGAATCATTATGCCCCACCGGGACTCCAATTTGAGCAGTACCCTCTGAATTAGGGGAAGAAGAGGAAAGGCATATAGAAAGTGTTTTGCCCACTGCAGCCTGAACGCAGCCTGACAAAAAAATGCCAGGTCCTGGATTTCTGGAGCACAAGAGAGATAGTTTTGTGTTGAGTGGGGACGCAAAAAGGTCCAGGTCTGGAGTTCCCCTCTCTTTGAAGAGTGTCTGAATGACGATTAAGTCGAGAGACCACTCGTGAGAATCTGCCTCTGTTCTGCTGAGACGGTCTGCCAGCTCGTTTTGTACTCCTGCCAGATAAACTGCCTGAATCAGAGCCTTGTGCTCCAGGTAGCATTCCCACACTCTCATTGCTTCCCTGCATAATCGGTAAGAGTGTGCATCGCCCTGTTTGTTGATGTACATCACTGCCTTGTTGTCAGTTTGAAGGAGAATGTTCTTGTGACAGAGAATATCCTCCAAAGCTCGGACTGCATAGAGGATGGCTCTCATTTCTAGGACATTTAGGTGAAGTTGAGACTTGTCTTGAGTCCACGTACCCTGGGTGTGGAGATCCCAGCAGTGAGCTCCCCAACCCATCAGAGACACATCCGTGGTAATGAAGATCTGATCATCCCAGAGGGGTGAAGGGATATCCTTCCAGAAGGTTGTCCTCCTCAGACCACCAGGTGAGCGACCTCTTCAGAGGTCCCGTCACCTTGAAGAGAAAAGACTGAGGGTGAGTGGTTGGGGACCACTGAGCACTGAGCGGTTCTCATGTGAAGACGAGCAAATGGTACAGTGAACCGAGCTGAGTTCTCTGATGTATCGGGCCATCTGTAAGATACCGCTCCTTCTGTCTTCTGGAAGAAAAGCCTTCGCACAGGAGGTGTCCAGAAGAGTTCCTATAAAGAGGAGCTTCTGGGAGGGCTGCTACTGTGACTTGTTGAGATTCAGCAGGATTCCCATGGACGTGAGGAAGTCTTGAGGCCATGGCCTCCAGAGTCTCTTGCCTGGAGGGACTTGCTAGAAGCCAGTTGTCCAGATATGGGAACACTTGTATTCCGATTTTCCTGAGGTGTGCCGTGAGAATTGCACAACACTTTGTAAAAACTCAAGGCGCCGAGGATAGCCCAAAGGGCAGGACTCTGAACTGATAGTGTTGACCCAATGCCACGAACCTTAGGTATTTGTGGTGTTTTTGGTGTATGAGAATGTGTTGGTAAGCATCCTGCATGTCCAGGGAGGCTAGCCAATCGTGTCGATGAATCAAAGGTAGCAGAGTACAGAGTGATATAATCTTGAACTTTTCCTTGTGTAGGAACTTGTTTAACTTTCTAAGATCCAGATTGGGGTGCATGCCGCCAGTTTTCTTTGGGACCATAAAGTAATGGGAGTAGAAACCTGTGTTCCACTGTTCCACTGATCTAGTGAAACTACTTCTACTGCCCTGCTGTTCAGAAAGCCTTGTACCTCAGAAGCAAGAAGGTCTGACTGTACCGCAGACAGCTTGGGCTGTCGTTTGGGAGGATGATCCGGAGGGGTTTCCGAAAGATTGAGAGAGTACCCCTCGCGGATTATCCTGAGGACCCATTTGTCTGATGTAATAGATTTCCACTGGTTGTAGAATTGAGTCAGATGTCCTCCCATTGCTGAGGAGGAGTCCTCCTCAGGCAGATGAGGTGGGACCTGGGCCAGAAGCTCAGAAGGTGGCACTGGGCGCTTCTGGGCCCTGTGCCTTCTGCTGTGCTTTCTTTTGCAGCTGAGGGTTCTGATTTCTGTCAAAACCTCCTCTGCCTTTGCCTCAAAAGGACTGATGGTTGTGAAACTGGAGCTTATTCCCACCGCCTTGGGAAGGGACGGGCGTAGGTCTGGCTATCCTAATGGCAGATCTAGTCTTCCGTGTGGCCTCTAGTGCTTGCTCCACCTGAGGTCCGAACAGATACATACTGTTGAAAGGTAAGGTTATGACTTGTTGCCGGGCATCATTCATGAAGCCCAAAGTATGCAGCCAAGAGTGGTGATGGGTGCAGATGCCGGACACCGCCACCTGGGAAGCGGTATCGAAGGCGTCCATTGCAGCTTTAACCTGTTGGTTATTGGACTCGATACCCATAGTTATGGTTTGAAGTAGCTCTGAGTTAACATCCGATTTGGGCAGAGCTTCTACCATCGCTTTGAGCGAATGCCAAAGAACATACTCATATTGAGAAAAATAGCCCTGGTAGAGGGTAATGCACATGCCCACGGTTGAGGCAGCAAAGATCCTCTTACCTAAGATGTCTGTCTTGCAAGATTCTTTGTTTATAGGCTGTGCTGTAGATTCCTGGGGAAGGACAGCCTTATAATTCTCTGCCAGGACCACAATGGCATCAGCAAAGGCTTGTGATGCCAAAATGGAACGATCCTTGGGAGAGGCACACTTCCCATCTATGGACTTGGCCACGGAAGGAATAAGAGCCGGATTCTTCTACACCATCTGTGAAAGGGTCTCGAAAGAGGGCTGTACCAGAGGGGTTAAATCCATAGGGATTTCCGGGACATGAAGATACTGGAGACGCAGAAGCTTCCCAGGATCGATTTCTGTGGTCTGGAGAGAAAGAGCCGAATTTAAATTCTTGAGCAGAGACTTAAAGGAAAGGTCCTCAACAACCGGCTCTGCAAGAGGATTGATCTCTGCCCCAAGGGCAGTGTCAGCATCAACATCATCACCCAGATGAAGATCTGGACTGGGCTCAAAATCATCTCCTGACAGTCCAGTGGGGACTGTATAGACAGGAACAGAGTGAAAATCAGGAGGAAGAAGAGAAGAAGAAAGAACCAGAGTCGAAAGCCTCTGAAAACTAGACAGTGCTGCACTAATCCCCAGCGCTGTCGAGGAAAACAGCACAGAGAACAAGGAAGGAGCAGTCATAGGCAACGGCGTCGCACACGGCACCGACAAGGAGCACGGCATTGCTGCCAGCCCAGATGCTGAGAACGGCGCTGATAGGGCCTGCGGTGCCGCAGATGGTGCTGACAGAGCCTGTGGCACCACAGATGGCGCCAACAGAGCCTGCAGCACTGCAGTCTGCACCGACTGAGCCCACGGCACCACAGACGGTGCAGACTGAGCACCTGGTGCCACAAGGGACCCCAGTGCCAGAGAAGTCGGCAGAGCGGACAATGCCAACTTTACAGGAGTCTGAGAACTGTGATTGTAATTTAAAGAAGGAGAAATGGCAGGAGATAGAGGCATCGGTGTAGACCCCTGCACCACAGCTGTGTGAGGGGGATAAACACCCAAGTACAGAGTCGACGGCACCGAAGGCAGCGCCGCATGACTATGAAGGCCCAACCACCCCACCCGTCCTTCTGAAACCGAACGGCCCGAAGGCCCCAGTGTCGGACTGGCCGACTCGGGCAGTTGGACCAACCTCCGAGCACACTGCTCCATAAGAGCAGCCCAATGGTAAAACTGCTCATCGGAAGCTCAGTGTCAGTGGCTCAGTAGGTAGCACACTTGCCTCTGAGGCTAGGAGATCAGAGGGCTGTGGGTTCAGTTCCCACATTTGGCACTTGGGTTAATATCCCAGTACTGACACTGTAGTGCAGCATGAGAGGGGTGCTGCACTTCTGAGGTGCCGTCTTTCGGATGAGACGTTAAACCGAGGTCCCATCTGCCTGGATTGGTGGTAGTTCAGGTGGATGTTAAAGATCCCATGGCACTTATTGAAAAGAGTAGTGGAATTTCCCCGGTGTCCTGGCAAAATTTCACTCACTCACTAAAAAGATCACCAACAGCTTCATCTGGTTCAAGGTCTGTTGGCATTCATCTGTATCCCCCCTCCCCCAGGTCGTGCCTGAAAATAGGCAAGATTTGTCTAGTGCACTTACCCGGTCAACAAAAACAAAAAAAAAAAATGCTCCTCCAATAGGCGGAGAGGAGCTCCGGTGTCGAGGAGATTGGTCACCAGAGACAGGAACCAGCGACTCCGACAGTGGTGGAGACCAGCGCCTGGCCCTAATAACCGACCATCTACGCGCAGACATACCAGAGGGCGACCTCGAGTGATGCCGTTTCTTCTTTGACCTGTGTGTTGAAGAAGAACTCGAGGCCGAACAGTGCCATGAATGGGACTGTTTCAGTTTATGCTTTTGGGGAGACCGCCCGTTGTCAGACCCCCCCCCCCAGGGAGGGCGGCGGACCGGACCAGGCCTGGCTAACTGAACTGCTTTCATACAAAGTCTCCCCACTGTCACCTGACCCACTAATGGTCCATCAATGGAGGGCTGAGGACTTGTCTTGTAAAAGTAGAATTAATAAATTATATAATCAGTACTGATCGAAGATAATATTCAAAACAATAACTGAAACTAAGCTGCCAGTGAAGTTTAACTCCCGGCGGGCGAGCGACGTCATCGCAGAAGCGCACTCTATGGCAGGGAAAAAAGGAACTGAGGCGGTTGAAGGGTCACGCTCAAGATAGTCACTACCGCACACGCTGGGTTCACGGTACTGCTCCTCACGGCTCCATCTCAGGCGCCGGCCCTCCTGAAAAAGTTTGCTCCCGCTGGATCCTAGCACCTCTGGCATACTCCCATTAGTGTGAATGAGTGGTGGAGACTTGATGTCCAGGAATATCTCACAATGCACAGTGGTGGGCTTGTAACATACACACTAATGGAAAAAGTGTGACCCCATCCCTTTGCAACATGGAGCAGCACCACCTGCGTCAGGCTGGAGCAATTCTGTGTCTTCAAAAGGGAAATGCTCCACTTAATGAGGGAGAGGAGAGGAATGAAACCATACTGTGAAATGTAGGGAAAAAACACTTACTGTATGAGACTCGGAGACCTCTCACAGTTCAAAAGGAGAGTGTGTGGGGACCGGAATGTACCACTAAGTATTAAAATGGCAAGAATGTGGCGACTGGATTAGTAGCAGGGTTAGTAGTCATGCTTCTACTGTCTATTGGTACAAATCTGGCACAGGTGGGTAGTGGTTAAAAGCTGGAATTATCTAATGGGTGGTAGTGGCCTATGTGAAATGAACTGTGGTGGCCACAGTCCAGTTCCTAGTGAATATGCCTCTATATTTATTTATTCATTGTAAGTTTGGTTACCAGGATAGGTACACCAAGCTGGCCTTGTTGCGCGAGGTGAGACCCAGGGGAGGGGATACAGCAGAAACAAAGTGACAACAACAGGTGCATGTACATGAACAATAAAACCACAGTACAAGTATTCCAGAAAAAGAAAAAAAAGCAATATGTGTACAAGTACATTGGTTATGGAGGTAACCACAATGAGCGCTATGGGTACTTGCCAACATACTGCAAGTTATTTGCACAGATTCGTGGAAGCAGAAAATTAAAATTACGGAGGACGGTGAGTTTTAAGGTATACAATGCAGTAAGAGGCAACACAGGTAAAATACAGGAGGGGTGTGTGGATAGGGCATGGGTTGTTAATGTGGAAATAAGTGGAAGAAGTTTAGCTGCAAGTGCATGCTTTTAAGAAATCTGTTAGTAACAGCAGTTTGAGAGAGTACTAGTGAGAAGAGAAACAGATGGGTAGAGGAAGGCAGTTACAGAAAGCATACTGGCCTGCTTCAGATCACAAAACCACTATTACAACTGGGGCTAATTAGCTCACTTGCTGGTTTCACATGAGAAAGCAAGTGTTTAGAGTTACTTACATGCATAGGAGAAGCAGCATCAGGCTGAACACTCTGCAAAAAGAACAAAAACACACACAGGTCAGTGCTTTTACAGGACTGGTTTTAATCAGATTCACAAAGCTTTACAGCAGAAGTAAGGATGACAGGCCTATCCCTTTCAGCTCTTGCAGAACCTATCTACCTCATTCTTCCCTAAAAGTTAGTCAGGTTATCTACATTTACCCACAGTTTCTTTTCAATATACACTTTCTCAACTAGTTGCCCCCAACCTGCCCCCATCCAGACTGGTCCCTCCAGCCCCCTCACCAGACTTCTCTGGGGCTTACCTTGTACTCTGATGTCCTCCGCCACGGGACTGTAGAGGTGCGCAGTCAGCAGGGCGAGGCCTGAAGGGGGTCAGGTTGTCATGCAGCCTCAGCCATGGGCTTTTCTGCCATTTTCTCTGCAGCACCCACACATTTAATGATGCGCTACATGAGCTCTGCCTCCTCAGAGGACCCCAGGCATCTGCATGTGGGGACCCTTTCCCAATGCACTCCCACTACTTTGTCACCCATATTCCTCCAGGCAGTAGCCGATCACCAAGATGCGCTCATCCCCCCCTCCCAAATGGAGAAGTACTGTCCAAGGGATGCTCAATCCTCCTTTCCCCAGCCAGTCCCTGAGCGACCCGAGTCCGCTCCCTAACCGGGGTCACTGGAGTAGCAGGCAGTAGCTCTACTGAGCCAGACAACGATTTACCAACATTTTCCACTAGTTTTACAGTAGTCAATGCCTACATTTTTATCTACTAGCAGATATAAAGAGCAGCCAACATCTACTAGAGAACTCTGAAGGATACATTTAGACAAAATTCAGCTAGTATTGCACATTAATTCCGTATTTCTCCTGCTCAGTGTTTATTACTGAGAGCATTGGCATAAAAATAGGATATTTGTCCCTTCAGAGTTTATCAGATCTAGATGCTTACTCTCCACAGGAGGTCATAAGCTACAGGAGCAAATAAACGCTAAGATATAAAGATCCTGTTTTCACACAAATTTTTTCAGTTAAATATACTGGGCAGAAATAGTACAGTTACATAAGAACTTACCACAACTATAGATCTGCGAGGGGATCTCTTGCAGCAGGCCACACCTATGAAAATATCACCACCAGGCAGTAGGACCATCCGAAAACTTTTCTAGCTAGCAGTCTACCAGGGGGCTGTCTACTCTGATGTCATTCTCTAATGCTGGCTAACCTTATAAGAGTGGACGGCCCCCACTCCCTTCTCAGTTCTCCCGCTGGAGACCACAGCAAAAGTGTTCCATGCTGAGGAACCAAGGAGGTACTGAAGGTTCTCACCAAAATGGAAGCATAAAAGAGTCCACAGGCAACAGAAAGGTATACCAGGTCCAGGGGAAGGAGGGAGGGAGGGGTGGCATGGCCTGCTGCAAGAGATCCCCTCTCAGATTTACTGTTACGGTAGGTTCTTACACAACTGTACTATCTGACATTAGGGATGTCTCTTGCAGCAGGCCACACCTATGGAACAAGTCCCAAGCAGTTCTGCCATAGACAAAGCAGCCTGGGTGGAGGAAGCCTCGAGTCTAAGAAAGAAGACCATGAAGAACGACTAGGCCGAAAATATGTCTGCACCTAGAGGCAATGTCTAGATTGTAGTGCTTGGTAAAGATGTGGACAGAACTCCAAGTAGCCACTGCACAAATCTCTGCAGCTGAGACGCTCCTGAAACAGGCAGCTGAAGTAGCCATACCCCAAGTGGAATGGTCCTTAACATCTCCAGGAAGTTCCTTGACGTACTTTCTGTAACAAAATGTAATGCAGTTGGCCAACCATTTGGACAAACACTCCTTAGAAACAGGGGCACCCTCTTTCCCAGGGGTGAAAGGAACAAAAGCCTGAGAGGACTTCCTGCAGTCCTTGGTACAGTGTGTATAGTAAAGTACAGTTACATATGAACCTACCATAAGAGTAGATCTTCGAGAGAGGCTCTTGCAGTAGATAATAACCTTGAGGACTGCGCTACCAGGACCACATAGAAAACTTTAGCTCACAGTGTCCGGCAGAGGCCCCCCCCAACGTTATGTGACAGATGTCAGTGTGACGCTATATTAGGGGTGGTCCCCAAGCCCACCCTCCTGTTCTCCTGCCGGAATGCGACAGGAGAAGGAGTGGGCTCCTGGAGCCAAAGATAGGCTAGGAAGAAAGAAGCAGCAGAAAACTAGGGAAAAGAGGGAGAGAAAATGGTTACCTACTGTTACAGTAAGTTCTTATGTAACAGTACTATCTTACTTCAAGAGGGCTCTTGCAGTAGGTAATAACCATGAGGACTGAATCCCAAGCAGTGTGAATCAGACAAGAACTGAAAGACGGGTGGCAGGAAAGGTCTGCAGTAGGTGGGACTTTAGGAAAGGAGGTCCTCAAGGACAGCTAGTCCAAAGCCAGTCCTGCACCTAGAGGCAATGTCCAGACTATAGTGCTTAGTGAAGGTGTGGACAGAGCCCCAAGTAGCTGCTGTGCAGATGTCTGCAGCAGAGACATTTCTGAAACCAGCAGTAGATGCAGCCATGCCTCTGGCTGAATGCCCTTTAACATCCCCCGGAAAGGATTTGATATACTGCTGATAACAAAAAAGAATGCAGTTTGCAACCATTTGGATAAGCACTGTTTGGAAACTGTGGCACCCTCCCTTTTGGGCATGAAGGACACAAAAAGCTGATCCGTCTTACAGACTGATTTTGTCCGATTTGTGTAATAACATAAAATTCTGTGCACATCCAATGTGTGCAAAAGTGCCTCCCTCTGATTAGAATGCTCAGGGTAATACACTGGCAAGTGTATGGTCTGATTTAAGGTAAACTCTGAAACTACCTTCGATAAAACTTAGGATTTGTACGCAGAGCCACCCGGTCTCTGTGGAAAATCAAATAAGGCTCCTTACACATCAGGGCCTGAAGCTCAAAAATCCCTTCAGCAGAAGTAATAGCAACTATAAACAGTGCAGGTCGCAACTCGCAGCCAGTTCAAAGGGAGGCAAAGTGAGTTTCTCTAGTATGAAGTACAGATCCCACAGCGGAACTGAGTTCCGAACCGGGAGGTTCAAGTGGAGGATTCCCTTCAGAAAGGTTTTGGAAACCACCAACTGGGCCAAGGTTTTGTCATCTTCTGGAGCATGGTAGGTAGAAATGGCAGACAGGTGGACCTTCAGTGAAGAATAGCTGAGCCCAAGGTCTGAAAAGTGCAACAGGTACTCCATGACTTGTGGAGCTGTGCAGGAAAAAGGGTCCCAACCCTTGGAAGCTGCCCAAATGGAAAACCTTTTCTATTTCATAGCATACATAGTTCTTGTGGATGGCTTCCTAGCCTCCACAAGGACTTTGCCGACTCTGGCAGATATTCCGAAGCATGACACAGCTATGTCAGAAGGTGGCATGCATGAAGGTGAAGGGACTTGAGACCCCGGTGTACCACTCTGCCCTGCTCCTGTGTGAGAAGGTCCTGACAGGGTGGCAGAGGGACCAGTGATTCTAACATTAGCTGTTAAAGCAGAGGTAATCAAATTTGACGAGGCCAGTAAGGGGCAAACAGTATCATGTGAGCCCCTTCCATCTGCAACTTCAGTAGCACCCTCTGAATGAGCAGGAAGGGAGGGGAGGCGTGCAAGAACCTCCCTGTCCAGCAGAGAGACAGCGTGTCTCACGAGAAAATATCACGCCCTGGAACAAGCGAGCAGAAACTGGGTAGTTTTGCGTTGTATAGGGAGGTAAACAGATCGAGATCTGGGCGACCCCAGAGTTCGAAGATGTCTTCTGCTACTGACTGACTCAGTTCCCACTCATGTGCCCATGCCAGAGTGCAGCTGAGAGTGTCCGCCAGGATGTTTTGAGCTCCTGGGACGTGCACTGCTGTCAACTGGAGGTTGTGCTGAACTGCCCAGTACCATATGTGCACTGCTTCCCTGCTCAGCAGATATGACCGCATTCCTTCCTGCTTCTTCAGGTACCACATCACGTGCATATTATCTGTCTGGACAAGAAGTGGGCCTGAGAGGAGGAAAGGCTGCAAGGCCTGAAGGGCATAGAGCACTGCCCGCATCTCTTGCACATTGATGTACAGGGATAGCTCTTACTGACACCAGGATCCCTGGGTTATGCAGTCCCCCAGATGAGCGCCCCAGCCCTGACCAGAAGCATCTGTGGTCAGAGTCTGGATGGGGGGGGGACTGAAAGGGGACCGCCAGCGGAGGTTGTTCAGATCCTGCCACCATTGGAGATCCTTTCGCATAGAACCTTTCACAAAGAACTGGATACTAGGACTCTGTGATCCAGGTCATCTGATCTCTGATCTCACTGGACTCGAGGCGTCCACTGCGTGACCCGCATGTGGAGCCTGGCTAGGGAAACAGTAGGAATTGCCATAAGGCCCAGAAGGCGCAAGACCACTCGGGCCATGGTCCAACGGCTGGAGGCCACTTGCCTGGCCTGCTGTTGCAGAGTTTCTGCCCTGTTCAACAGGAGGAGCAACCTGCACTCTCCAATAAATTGGAGGCACTGGCACAGGGTAAGGTGAGACTTGGGGTAGTTCACCGTAATCTCCACCTGGTGAAACAGATCCAGGGTCTTGGACAGAAAATCCTGTAGGCTGTCCTGTGATGGAGCAGATAGGAGCCAGTCATCAGATATGGGAACACAGAGAGGCCATGGCAGCATAAAATCGCAGCCACCACCGCTAGACCTTTGGTAAAAACCCTGAGTGCCGAGGTAAGGCCAAAGGGGAGAGCCTTGAACTGGAAATGCTCCCCCTGAAGGCCAACCTGAGAAAGCAGTGATGGGAAGGAAAGACTGGGGTATGCAGGTAGGCTTCCTGCATGCCCAGTGCACAGAGCCAGTGTCCCTGATGGAACAGTGGCAATAGACCTGGCAGAGTAAGCATGCGGAATCTTTTGTACTCTATGTACAGACTGAGCATGCTCAGGTCTAGAACAGGCTCAAGACCTCCTGTCTTTTTGGGCACCAGAAAAAGTGGGAGTAATACCCTCTGCCCACCTGATTCTGAGGAACGAGCTCTATTGTGGACTTTTCCAGTAGAGCCTGGATCTCTGCCCTTATGAGATGAATCTGATCTACTGGGTAGAGAGAGTGACCTGGAGGGTTTTCTGGAGGTCTCTCTAGAAATTATATTGTTTGACCTCGAGTGATGAGCTACAGGACCCAAGTGTCTGCCATAATCGCCTACCAACCCAACAGGTGGTTGGCGAATCAGCCCCCTACTGGTACTCCCTGAGCTGGCAGTGGGGGTAAGGGGCCCAGCCGCAAATCAGGAGGCTGTGGGGGGTTTTGGGGCAGCACCTCCGGAGGCACGCTGAGCCTTGGCCAGAGGGGTGGCTGCTGCTAAGGTAGCCCGACGCTTGTTCTTACATCTGGCGGGCTGCTGCTTATTCTGACGCCACTGTTGGTGATGAAAAGTCTGTTTGGGTTTACACCCAGACTGGTACATAGTGTGCACTGAACGCAATGCCTTAGCATTATCTTGCAGATTGGTGATGATGTCTTTCACATCACCCCCAAAAAGGACCAAACCCCAGAAGGAAGCGTCCTAGATGGCAGCCTGAACATCCTGAGCAAGACCAGATACCCTTAACCAGGAGTATCTGTGCCCGAAGCATCCGCAGCATCATATGTAGCCCTGAGGGCATGGCGGCATGAAATCTCTGCTTTCTGGACTGTCTGAACAATCTCGGATTTTACCTCTGAATCAGGCAGGGAGTCAAAGTCGGCTTTGAGCAGGCCCAGAATGGACTTCTGGAAGATGACCAGGTGGGCCACACAGTTCAATGCTCGAAGAGCCATGGCAGAGGACGAGTAGACTTTTCATCCTAACTGGTCAAGTTTCCTGGACTCCTTGTCTGGAGGAGAGGTGCTCACTTGTTTTGGCTTAACATTTGGTCATGAGTCACATAAATGACCACCAAATCCACTTTAGGATGGACACTATGGTGGTCCTTTCCCTCAGGAGCATGATATAATCTGTCAGCCTTTTCGGAGACAGCAGTCACCGACGATGGCTGCTGCTAAATAGTGGAGGCCAAGTATTAATGAAGGCCTATCCAAGGAGGGATTAAAAGCGGTGACACCTCTGGTATGTCCAGGTGCTCAGCCAGCCTCTTATGCTTGGGATCATGGTCCTCTGTCTTCCAGCCTTGCGCCTCCTGGATTTTCTTGAGGATTTCCATAAAGGAGGGGTCCTCTGCCACAGACTTAGGAGACTGTTTTGGTGCAGGTTCAACGGGCGGAGGAGTGTCATAGCCCGAGGCAGAAGAGGATGAGTCAGACTCAGAGTCCGACAAAGGGCTCCTGTCCAGAGATAAGAGTCCAAGGAGGGGGAGTCTCCTTCTGAGGCACAGGGGGCTCCCTGCCCTGGTCTGGGACTGACACACGGCCCGTTGTCAGGCCTGACATGGAGGGACGAGACTCAACTGGAGAAAGAGACCTGGGTGTAGGTACCAGGCAAGCCGGCGTCGATGTGGCAACTGGCTGACGTTGGTCTAGTTCCGTCAAGAACCAAGTCCTGGCCTCATGCCACCAAGCCTGAACCACAGCCCTGAAATCCACCTGAGGCTGCGAAGGAGGAGGTGGAGGGGGCTGATACCAGGGCGGGTAGTCCGGAGGTGGGTAACCCGGTGTCAGGTAACCAGGCATCGGGTAGCCCAGCACAGGAAAATGTGGATTCGGGTACCCTGGAGTTGGAAGCCCTGGCATCGGGTAGCTTAGTGTCGGATACCCAGGGTAATTTGGAGTCAGAGGGCCTCACGGAAGCCCTGAGGGAAGTGCCAAGGGGCAACAGAGGAGGCCCCGACAGAGGCGCTGAGAGGCCTGTAGGAGGCCCCGACAGATTTGACGAGAGGCCTGGTGGAGGCCCTGATGGAATGTCAGAACTGGTAATGTCAGGTCCAGCAGCGGGCCAACGGGTTCTACCAGCATCTAGGGAGGAGCCATAGGCCCAGAATGGGGAACCTCAGGCGAAGGGGCCGGCATGTTCCTGGGAACGTCCGGCGTAGTGTGGTCCGGTGTCAGCACCATGGGATTGACGACAGGCGGACACTCCTCCCCCTCTGGCTGCGAATGGTAAGGTGAAGCCAGAGGCTCCATTGGAGATGGCAGAGAGGGAGTGTCCCGAGAGAGAGAACCCTCAGGGGAAGGCTGCAGCACAGGCGGCAGCTGGCGCTGATTCAGAGGATCAACGTCAGGCCTGTTATTGGGCCTGACAGAAGCTCCATGCTTGGGCGTTTGCTGGAGCAGCCAGTGTCCGACTTATCAGCCGGGGCTGTGCATTCGTCAGCGGAGTCGACGACTGTCTTACCAGCCCCAACACTGGACTTAGACCCATGTGCTTTAATGGGCCTAAGAGTGGCAGAAGCCTCAGAAGAACCCAAGGCGCCCATCTGAACCATGACCAGTTTAGGTAGGGGGCCAAGGGCTGCTCTGCGGTGGCGGAAGTAGGCTTGGCCAGAGAGGCACTCCCTTTGCTGGAGGAAGGCCACTCGACATCCGCAATCCCCAGAGGGAGACACGGGCAGGAAGGAGACCGATCCCAGCCTCGGTGCTTCTCCTTGTCCTTCTTCTTGTGGGAGTCAGAAGACCCTTCCCCCCCCATGAGGAACACGAACTCCACAACTTCTCCAACTCCTTCTCCACAGAGGCCATCTTCAGCTTCAAAATATGGGCTTCTAAGGCCTGTTGATGGCATTTTCGTGTGACCTGGTTGAAGTGCTGGCAGGGTGCACTGTCCTTGGTGTAGTGCACGGGTCCCAGGCAGAACAGACGGAGGGAATGGCCGTCCTTGTGCGGGAGCTGTGCGCTGCAGAACTCGCACTTGTTCTTATGCGACTCGGTAGACATCAGAGAAGAAATACACAAAAAATACTATTTTGTCAAAAAGAAAAGATGCTAGTAACAAAACAAAAAGTACAGTTACGTAAGAACTTACTGCAACAGTAGATCTCTGAGAGGAGCTCTTGCAGCAGATATTACCATTAGGACTAAGGCCGCCAGGCATTAGGACCCCATGGAAAAATCTTGTAGCTAGCAGTCTGTAGCAGGGACCGCCCACGACGTTAGCTACGCCCGATGTCAGACGTGGTATAGAGGTGCAGTCCCCCGGTGCCATCTCAGTTCTCCCTCCAGAGACCAGGCTGAAATAATTGGAGAACCGAGTAGGATCTCCCCTACCCAAAAGAAGGGTAATAACACTGATTCCTGGGGGATGGAGGGTGGGAAAGCCACCTGCTGCAAGAGCTCCTCCTGAAGATCTACTGTTACGGTGAGTTCTTACATAACTGTACTATCTCACTTCGAGGTGGAGCTTTTGCAGCAGGTATTACCATTAGGACTGATTCCCAAGCAGTACCCAAAAATAGGCCCAGGTCTGATGGGAGGGAGAGAAGAAATAACAGCTGAACAGCTTCAAGAGAGAAGGCGCTGAAGGATGGCTAGTCCAAATCCTGCTCTCTTTCCAGCAGCAATGTTTAGGCTATAATACCTAATGAAGGTGTAGACTGTGCTCCAAGTCGTGGCAGCAGACAGATCTGCCGAGGAAACATTCCTCAAAGAGGCAAAAGAGGTAGCCACAGCCCTGGTGGAGTGACCCTTGACCAAGCCCGGCAAGGGTTTACCATGATGCCGATAACAGAATGAAATACAGTGCACTAACCAACGGGTTAGTGTTTGCTTGGTGACAGGAGCCCCTGTCTTTCTATGCACAAAAGGAGATGAACAACTGGTCGGTCTTCCTTATGGAACTGGTTCTATGGAGGCAATAATGAAGAACTCTGTGGACATCCAGAGTACGCAACAAGGCTTTGCCTTGGTTTGAGAACTCTGGATAGTAAACCGGAAGCTGGATGCCCCGGTTCAGCATTAATTCGGACACCACTTTCGGCAACAATTTAGGATTCATAGACAGGGCCACCCTGTCCCTATGAAAAACGAGATAAGGTCCCTTGCACATAAGGGCCTGAAGCTCAGAAACCCTTCGAGCGGAAGTAACAGCAACTAAAAATAACGCTTTCCACGAAAGAAAGCGAAGCTTGCAAGTCACAGCTGGTTCAAAGGGAGGCAGGGTGAGCTTCTCGAGAACAAAAAGTAAATCCCAGGGAGGGACAGGGTCCCTCCTGGGGAGTCTGATATGCAGAACACCTCTCAGAAAAGTCTTGCACACATTGAGCTGTGTCAGAGTCTTCTCCCCATATGGTGCATGATATGCTGATAGAGCACATAAATGCACCTTGATGGACGAATAGCTTAAGCCCAGGTCCAAGAGGTGGAGAAGGTAGTCCAGCACATGCTTGACCATACAACCCAGGGGATCTAGGGCATGTGCTGTTGCCCAAAGCCAAAAACGTTTCCACTTCATGGCACAAGTTGCCTTAGTGGATGGTTTCCCCGCTGCCACCAAAACCTCTGCCACCCTGCTTGACACTCCTAATCTCTCCTCTGCTAAGACTGCAGGAGCCAAACATGCAAGTGAAGAGATCACAGAGCAGAATGGACTAGTGTCCCCTGTTCCTGAGACAGCAAGTGAGTAGAGAGTGGCAACTGCATGGGAGGTTCCATGGCCAGTTGCTGCAGCAGTGGATACCAAATTTGTCGAGGCCAAAGAGGAGCCACCAGAATCACTCTGGCCTCTTCTGTCTGCAATTTGAGCAGAACTCTCTGAATGAGTGGGAAAGGAGGGAATGCATACAGAAACCTCCCTGTCCATGAGAAGGACAATGCGTCTTGCCAGAAAACACCAGGCCCTGGATCTAGTGAGCAAACATTTGGCAGTTTGGCATTGCACAGGGACACAAATAGGTCCAACTCTGGTCAGTCCCAATAACCGAAGAGGTCATCTGTGACTTCCTGGAGCAACTCCCATTCATGACTCAGAGAACGAGAGCAACTTAGACTGTTGGCGAGAACGTTCTGGCTTCCGGGCATGTGTACTGCCGTGAGATCCAGAAGGTGTTCCACTGCCCAGTCCCAAACTCTCATGGCCTCCCTGCAAAGGGGATATGATTGAGTGCCCCCTTGCTTGTTGATGTAGAAGACAACCGGAGTGTTGTCTGACTGCTCCAAAAGAGGACCCTGGGAAATTTGGTCTTGAAATGCCTTTAGGGCATACAGAACGGCTCTCATTTCTAGAATGTTGATATGAAGAGACCGCTACGTGGGGGATCAAGTCCCCCTGGTCCTGTGGTCCCCTAGATGAGCTCCCCCAACCTAGATTTGAGGCGTCCATCGTCAAGGTTTGTGACGGGCACTGTCTCTGAAGTGGGGCCCTTCTCCCTAGATGTAGAAGGCAAAGCCACCACTCGAGAGAATGATGCATCGCCTCTGAGACTCGAATCGGGTGATCCAAGTTGTCTACCGCCTGGACCCACTGGACCTTGAGGTGCCACTGCAGAACCCTCATGTTTAGCTTGGCTAGAGGGACCGTAGCAATGGCAGCAGCCATGTGGCCCAGAAGCTGAAGAATCACCTTCGCTGGGAGAGAGATTGCTGCTTGGACCCTGCATGCCACATCCATCAGACGGCCTGCTCTGTCTGATGGCAAAAAAGCTTTGCCCTGGATAGTGTCCAGAACAGCCCCTATGTACTGCAACCTCTGGGAGGGCCAGGGTTGTGACTTTAGCCAATTTACAGTAATGCCCAGGGAGTGAAACATAACTTTTGTTTCCTCTAGGGCCATGTTCACCTGGCTTGCCGACTGAGCAGAAATAAGCCAGTCATCCAGGTAAGGATAAACAAACTGGTCTTTCCTCCTCAGGGCTGCCACCACTAGTGCCAGGCACTTGGTGAAAACCCAGGGTGTCGACGAGAGACCAACAGGCAGAACCTTGAACTGGTAATGCTGGTTCTGAAATCAGAAGTGTAAAAACTTCCTGTGGGAATGCAGGACTTTGATACGCATGTAGGCGTCCTGCATATCGAGGAAGCATAACCAGTCTCCTTGATGGAGGAAGGGTAGCAGGCTTGCCAATGTCACCATCCAGAATCTTTGGTACTTGATAGACTGAGGTGGCTGAGATCCAGAATTGGACAAAGATCTCCCATTTTCTTCGGAACCAGGAAGAAACGGGAGTAGAAGCCTGTGCCCCACTGGGCCTGGGGGACCAGCTGAATGGCCTCCTTCTGGAGGAAGGACTGAATCTTGTTTGCCAGAAGCTTGGCATTGGAGGGTGGACAATGAGAAGGGGGGTGGACTGTCCGGGGTATGCTTAGAAATACAGGTTACTCACCTGTAACAGGAGTTCTAGGAGTGGTATATGTTGTTCATCCACACTTATCGGCCGGTTCCTTGCCGCTTTAAATCTTGCCAGAAGGTCTTCAAGCTGGCTCTTCCCACCCACCCGGGTGGTAAAAGTCTCAGCTCCACCCCATGACGCCAGATCTAGCCCGCTGGAAGCCAGGTTGCGCATCGAAGCTGGGGAGGTCGGGTGGGTTGTGTGGATGAACAACATATACCACTCCTAGAACTCCTGTTACAGGTGAGTAACCTGTATTTCTAGGGATGTGGATATGTTGTTCAATCCACACTTATTGGCAGACTCCTAGCAGTTCTCCAGGAGGAGGGAGGCAAGGCGCGCACCCCCTACTTAGGGAATAAGGACTGGAGAACCGAGGTCCCAAAACCAGCATCCTGGCGTGACTTAAAGGCAAGGCCCCTAGAATTCTGCAGCCGCAGAATTTTGCGCAGAACTTGCAATCTGCCGCAGAACTTCTGCGGTGCCACAGAATTCACTCTTCTTGGTGATTTTTTATTAATATTTCTGTTTATACATAAATCTGGTTCCCTTCCTCTCTTTTTATATCCAAAACCCCCCTATATGTTCAGAATGAGATGTTGTCATTGCTATAACGTCATACATTAGCTAATGAAATGGCTGCATTCTGCAACAGAAATGAACAGTCACTTATCTACCACAGCTCCCACTGCCAGAGACGGTGGTACAGCACATCATGCATGGTGATATTTGCTCAACCTACACTACAGCCTAATACAATTTTCAGTCTTACATTGTTGCACTATGGCCAACTTAAACAAAACCTTGTCAACAGCACAGGCCTGTTATGCCCATACCTCACTTTGTACAAACCTATTTGTGCCTTTAAGGTATAGAGACGCTATCTGAAATGAATAACTGGTAAAATGAATTTAACTGTCTAAATTTTTAAGAAAAATAAAGTAATTATGCCCAAAAAAGTGAAATATAATAATGTGTAGACCTGTTGAAAGAATAGACCTGCTAAATAAATAATTGCACCGTACACATTTTTGCCAGGGTTATTGATTACATATTGTCATTGGTTGATGGAATCACCTAAAAGTTATTGAGAAATGTTGTGCGCAGGGAAAGCTGTTGGGCCAGAGGGTAGCATGCTGTGTTTCTGTGTCGGCAACTCAGGTTCAGAGATTAGCTCTGGGAGCTGGCTGGGCAGCACAAGGATTGGTGGAACACATCACTGCTCGGAACCTGGGAAGGTATGGTGCAGTGTTCTGTCACATGGTGGACACATTGTGATGGGTCGGACGGCTGTATCTCACAATTGGTTCACATGCATGTCATGGCCTGATGGTGCTAAGCAGTGTGTCAGGGAAAGCAGGTTGACATGAAAAATGAGTTTTGCAATAACTCCTCTATTCCATTTCCAATGGGACCTGTATAAATGAGGAAAATAAAAACAAACATATATATATATACACACACACACACACACAGACAGTATATCTGTCTCATCACACACACACACACACACACACATATATATGCATATTTGTATGTATGTTACAGATTGCATATAACTATACAAGTGATACACAGTGGGAACATCATGAGTGGTGTAGAAAGCACATACAAATATATAAATGATAGACTGTGGAAACCTCATTAGTGGGATAGATAGCATGCATATAGAAATACCTTATTTATCACATAAGATCCCCTCTGCATATGTCATTTATGCAACAGGCTAGGACCTTAAGGGAGAGACATTTGTTTTGCCTTTTTAGGCATACAATTATTTTTATAAGTCTGTTATTTTTTGAACTAGTGTTACTGTGCTTTCCACCATCCTGATTGCTATAACCACTGCCATGAAAGTAAAGTCAGGATGACAAGCTGACACTATGATGTGGTAGTTTGTTAGTGCCGCAGAACTTCCACAGAAATTACAAACCACCGCTGCAGAAGTTCTGCGGCAAATGGTAGTCTTGACGCAGAACTTGGTCCCACTGTGCCTCAGAAAAGTAGGGGCCAAGCTTAAAGGCGATGTGGTAGTGGGTAATGAAGGTGTGTGCTGACTTCCGGGTAGCAGCCCTGCAGATTTCCTGGATAGGGACGTCCCTAGAAGCAGCCACTGAAGCAGCGGTATGGCAGGTAGAATGAGCTCTTATCCCTTTGGGAGGCTCCGTGCCCACCAACCTATAGCAGAGATCTATGCAGGAGGTGACCCACCTGCCTATCGTCCGCTTGGCTGCAGGTCTGCCAGGTGCAGCTTCAGCGTAGGTGACAAACAGCTGGCAAACCTCTCCCCGAACTCTAGCCGTCCGCTCCTTATAACAAGAGAGCACTCTTCTAGGGTCCAAAGTATGGAGCCTACATTCGGCCTCCGAGGTGTGATTGGGGTAGAACACCAGCAGAGTCAACACCTGGTTAAGGTGAAACTCCAACACCACCTTCAGAATGAAATCCGGGTGGGGGCGCAGGACAACCTTGTCCCTCTAGAAGACCAGATAAGGAGACTTGATGGAAAGTGCCAGGAGTTCTCCCATCCTTCTGGCTGATGTAATAGCCACCAAGAAGCGGTCTTCCACAACAGGTGAGAGATGCCACACCCGTGCATCGGTTCGAATGGCTTGCCCATGAGCTTAGCCAATACCAACAGTAGACCCCAAGGAGGTGGAGGTTCTCAAGACCAGAGGGATATGTGATCAAGGCCTTGAAAAAAGCGCTCGACCACCTTCTCCTGCGCCACTGACTGCTTGCCGGCCTGCGCCCGGTAAGCAGAGATGGCTGCCAGGTGCACCTTAAGGGTCGTCGACCGAAGCCCTAGCTGAGAAAGGGACCACAGGTAGTCCAGAATGCTAGCCAAGGAAAAGGAAGAAGGGTCCAACCCTTTGTCCCGACACGAATGGAGAATCTCTTCCATTTGAAGGCATAGCATGTTCTGGTCGACTCCTTACGGGACGCCTCAACTACGTTGAGGACCTCATCGGAAAGACCCAAGGCCTGGAACTCTAGCCACTCAGGAACCAGGCCGTCAGGTGCAGGAATTGAAGGTCCGGGTGGAGAACCTTCCCCTTGTCGACTGACAGCAGGTCCGGGCGGGCTTGAAGCCGCCTTGGGAGCCTGGAGCTGAGGCTGAGGAGATCTGGGTACCAGTCCTGGCGGGGCCAGTCTGGGGCTACCAGAATCACCTGCGCCTTGTCCCTCTTCGCCTTGAGAAGCACCTCGTGGATCAAGGGAAATGGAGGGAAGGTGCAGAAGAGGCCTGGGGTCCACGGCCTCGAGAAGGCATCCCCCTGCAGCGAGCCCTGCTGAGGGGGGCGGGCATGAAACAGCCTCTGCTTCGTATTCTACCTGGAGGTGAACAGGTCTACCTGAGGGGTGCCCCAATGGGAGAACAGATCTAGTACTACCTCCGGCAGGAGAGACTACTCGTAAGATGCAGCGCCTATCCAGCTGAGGGCATCGGCCAGACTGCTGAAGGCTCCTGCCACATGGATGGCTAGGAGATCCGCCTCCAGATTGATCACAAGAGACCAAGTGCGGAGAGCTTCCTTGCACAGGGGCAAGGAGTGCGTCCCGCCCTGTCGGTTCAGGTAGTACATAGTCGTGGTGTTGTCCATTTGGACCTGGACCACTTGACCCCGTACAAGCGGAGTAAAGGCGGTGAGGGCTAGTTGGACCACTCGAAGCTCCAGCAGGTTGATGTGGTATCGAGACTCCTGAGGGGACCAGAAGCCTTGGGCTCTGAGCTCCCACAGATGGGCACCCCAACCCATCAGGGAGGCGTCGGTCGTCAGGGTGACCGTCGGCTCGGGGCGGACAAATGGGATACCCTCCTGCAGATGAGCTGGAATGAGCCACCACTGTAGTCCGTTCCATATCTCCTGGGTCACCGTCACTGGCTGGTCCAGAGGACCGGAGCGCTGTGACCACTGGCGGGCCAGTCCCCATTGCAGGGGATGCATATGCCAGTGTGCCCAACGAACCACGCTGGTGCAGGCTGCCATGAGGCCCAGAAGGCGCAGGAAGTCCCGAGCAGGGCGCAATTGCCCAACCAGAAATGACTGGGCAAAGGAGGAAAGGACCTCGGCCCTGTCTGCCGGGAGCCAGGCTCTGGCTCGAAGAGAGTCGAGCTCTGCCACGATGAACTGAATCACCTGCGATGGCATGAGTTATGACTTGGCCTCGTTGATGAGGAGGCCACTCTGAGAGCAGAACTGGAGGGTCAGATACCTGGACCACTCCACCTCCAATCTGGAGGGGGCTGCAATCAGCCAGTCATCCAGGTAAGGGTACACCCGGACCCCTCGGTGCCGCAGGAATGCTGTCACCACTACCATGCATTTGGGGAAGACCCTGGGAGCTGGAGAGAGGCCAAAGGGCATGGCCCGGAATGCGTAAAGAGATCCCTCTGCTTGAAAGCGGAGGAATCGCTGGTGAGACGGACGGATTGGGACATGAAAGAACGCATCCTGAAGGTCCAGAGAACAGAACCACATGTCTGGCTCCAAGGATGGAATGATCTGAGCCAGACTGACCATCCTGAAGGTGCGAGACCTTAGGAACTTGTTCAGGTCGTATAGGTCGAGAATGGGGCGCCAGCCCCCCCCATCCGTTTCGGGACCAGGAAGTACCTGGACAGAAACCCTGGGTCTGGAGGGGGGTCCACCACCTCGCTGATCACCTTCTTCTGGAGGAGCAAGGTAATGTCAGCTCGACAAGCCAACAGAGAGGCTGCGGAAACCATACCGCCCCGTGGGGCAACGGCTCGATAAGGGGGGGGATCTGCTCAAATTCCAGAGGCAGACCCTGCCTACCACTTCCAACACCCAGTGGTCCGTTGTGATAGTGGACCAGGCAGAAAGGAAGTGGCGGAGCCGTCCCCCCACGGGGGGAACCCGGGGAGGAGTGACGAGGTTGGGGGCTACACCCCTCAACCTGTCACTGGGCAGGCTTGGAGGAAGGACCGGCCGAGGAACCTCCTCGGCCTTTCCTTCCAGGCTTCCTGCTGGAGCAAGCAGCAGACTTGGCCTTGGGGAGCCAAGTGTGAGCCTGCTGGCCCTGATGCTGGTGTTGTTGGGGCGGACGTGCCGCAGGGGCTGAAGGACAAAAGGGCTTACGCTGCTGTTGGCAGCCTTTGTCCTTCTGGGCAGATGTGACAGAGTCCAAGGTGGCATTGGACTTCTCGATCCGTTGGAGATGACCCTCCACCCTGGGCCCGAATAAGTCAGTACCAGGAAGGGAACATGTGGCAGCTTGTGCTGGGTATCTGCCGTGAAGGTAGAGATCTGCAGCCAAGCTCTGCAGTGCATGGCCACTGCAGCCGCTACTGACCGGGCACACGAATCAGCAATGCGCAACGAAGTTTGGAGCTGCTGTTTAGCTACCGCCCTTCCCTGATCCCGCACCTGCTTGACCGTCGTCTGAGAGGTCAGCCGGAGATGAGGAATCACCTCATCCAGGGGCCAAGGGCATGTGAAAAGGTGCCATCAGAACAGCCGAACTAGCCTGGCGAGGCCTAGGGAGGAAGCAGCGTGCCTTCCGCCCTGGTGGTCAATTTCTTGGACTCCTTATCCATTGCAGTTTGTCCACATCCGGCGTTCGGGCACCAGAAAGCGCTATCGGTCACTAACCCCTCCGCGGAGGGTGCTCCGAAACCGGAGGTGAAATGGTAGGGACCACATACTTCGAGCCATCCTGGTGAAGGTGCGGGACAAGATGCTGGCCTGCCACAACTCCAGGGCCGACCAACAATGGCTTCGGCCAGGAAGGCCTCCGTGGGGATCTCCTTGGTCCAGTATCTCCGTGAGGATACTTGGCCGTTGAAACAGGTTTGAGCTTCATCCCAAGCGGACTCTGAGATGAGTGAAGCATTCCCAAAAGCGAGGATGGGCTCTCATCCACCACGACTGACCCTGCAGACTCCAGGTTGAGCCGCCTGGAGGAACAAGAGTCATCATCATCAAGACTCCGAGGTCTGCAAACCTTCTTGACGCCGAGCCACCCTCCACGCCAGGTCGATGGGAGTGGGGTGACCAACAACCTATGGGCCAAACCTGAGCCCGACTGAGAATCCTTGGTTGGGGCCCCAGTCTTCAGTTGTGGAGGCGGAGGTTCCACCACAATGGGTGGAGCAGTCAGTTTCGGCCGAACAACCGGCGCCGGTGGCGGTTCCTCGACTACTATGAAGGGTTGATTCGGCCACTCCAGTGACAACCACTAATGGCCGGAGAAGGCACACGTGGTCGACTTGTTGCGGACAGTGGGCTGCTGCCCACATTAAGTCCTCGGCGCCGGCCCTTAACTGCACCGGAGCCTATCCTCCAAAGAGGACGAAGAGGATGAGCAGCGACACCACTTTCCATGGTGCCGAGACCACCGACATCGGTGGGATCAGCTGGACCTGGAAGAGGACCAAGACCGAGACCTTCGGGGATTCCGAGGGTGGGTCTGAGAGGGGACGGGGAAACCCGCTCCTCCCTCGGTACAGGGACCTTAACCAGGGACTCCAGCACAGGCAAGTCCTCGGTTTCAACCGAGGGAACCAGCGAAGTAGGGTTGTTGGCATCTCCAGTCGACAAACTGTCCGACGGATTAAGAAAAATCTCGATCGCGTTGATGGGTGTCTCGGCCGGCTGACCTGACGGGGACACCGTGAAGCCAGCGGCCTTAGCCGCAACCTCGACGGAAGTCGACGGTCCCGGTAGACGGGATCTCCCGCTCCCACGAACGCCGACGGTGGGACATACCTTTTGCGTCCTTCTTCTTGGACCGACTGGAATGTCCCGATGGTCCTTCTCCCTTGGTGGAGAGGGATTGACAAAGCTCCTTAAAGAAGCTATATAGGAAGAGCCTAAGGAGGCGGATAAATGCCATGACCGAGGAGGAAGAAGCAGCAGCCTGGGCGCTTCCTCCTCGAGGAGCGATCATCTGCTCAACTGTTCCCGTGGAGCGCCGCCCGGATGCCGCCACGGACCTCCTTCGACTTGACCGGTGGGTACCATTTCTCCGGGCGCCCCAAAAGTGATCGGCTCCGGTCCTCCAAGACCCGAAGCTGAGAAGGAGCTGCACAGTCGTAAGCCTGCTAATCGTGGCCAAGCCCCAGGCAGTAGATGCACATGGAGTGCGGATGGTCCGGGACATCTTCTGCCCACAGGGGCACCGACGAAAGCCAGGAGTCAATTTGTCCATCGCAGCCGCGAGGGAAGTTGAAGACTGTAGCCTTGTAAATTTTAGAATTAGTTTTGGGTTAACCGAGGACAGTGGATCCAGGCCTAAAACACAGAGCGCTAAGGAGGGAACCCGAGCTTCGAAGTGGTAAGGAAGATCTGGCGTCATGGGACGGAGCCAAGAGTTTTACCACCTGGGTGGGTGGGAGGAGCCGGCCTGAAGACCTTCCGGCAAAATTTAAAGCAGCAAAGAACCTGCCAATAAGTGTGGATTGAACAACATATCCACGTCACTAGAAACTCTGTTGCATAACCTCTGTGAATGGTTTCCAGCACTCACTGGTCCGAGGTGATACTGGACTATTCTGTGAGGTAAAAGGAAAATCTCCCTCCTACCATCTCGTTCTGCATAACCCGAGAAAGAGGAGGGGTTTGCAGCGAGTCAGGCTGTAGAGGAGGGGTTGAGACCCAGTGCCCTGGGAGCCTTGAGTTGCTTGGGGCCTTGGGCACCTTGAGGGACAGGGTGGCCGCACCTCTTGAACCCTTTTCCTTGGGGTTGCTTGCCTCTTTGTCCCTGACCTTTCCAAAAGGGACGATGACAGGGACCTTGAGGCTCTGACCTGTACATCCTGTGGACATCGGCAACAACCTTGCCTGAGTACTGTACGTTCCTCACAAGAGACTCCACCTCCAGGCCAAACAATACCGGACCCTGGAAGGGGGCATCCAGTATAGTCTCCTGAAGGTCTGGGCAAAAACCCGATACCCTGAGCCAGGAATGCCTCCTCAGACAAATTCCCGTAGCAGTCGCACGGGAAGCCATGTCCACCAGATCATATGAGCAATGGAGGACATGCTTGTCCATGTCCATTCCGGACTGGACATAAGTGAGAATCTCATTTTTACTGTCTGAGTCTGGCAGGGTCTTGACCAACTCCATCATTTTCTTCCACAGAGATTTCTGGTACAAAACCATATGGCCAAGAAAATTCAGCGAATGGATGGAGCCAGTAGCTGAAGAAAAGACTTTTCTGCCCTAGTGATCCAATTTCTTGGACTCTGGATCAGGGGGCTGAGAGCTCAGGTGCTTGGGCTGGCTAACACGACCATGCGTGGCAGTAAGCACCAGTGAATCTGCATTGGGATGTTCCCCCAAAAAGGGTTCCACCTCGGGGGGTTTATAGAGTCTGTTCGCCTTCCTGGGAATGGCGGAGGCGGACGATGGTTTCTGCCACGTAAGCCTGGTGACATCCTGGAACGGTTCCACCAGAGGCAGGATAACCAGAGGTTTTGGCTCTTTGGATCCCAGAAACTTAGCCATGTCCCATTCATAAACAGATTGAATGTGGCGCATAATGTCCAGGAATAATGGGTCGTCCGGGGGTGAGGGGGGGACCTGGGTGAGTTCCTGGGACCTGGAAAAGGCGGAATAAAGTCTTTTTCATCTGAAGATTCTGAGGAGGAGCTTGCAGCACCGTCTTCCAGAGAGGACGGGCGTCCGCTGGAGGAGGGAACTGGGGAAGAGTACCTTCTCCTGCATTTGCCTTTTGGATCCGGACATGGTTGGTCATCTCCAACTGGTTTGTCAGGACTTGGAGGGGTCCCCATGGGAGACTCCCTAGGAGACGGGTCAGAGAGTCTATATAGTAGATCCCCTTTGACCGTATTCCACCAGGTGGAAAAAAAGTAACCCAATGTTTGCCAAGGGGACGACAGGTGGGGCGGGCATTGGGTTCGTCGGGCCAGGCGTCTGCGGATCCTGTGGACCTGGTGTCTGGTCAGGGGATTCTTCTTTATCTTTATCAGGCTGCTACTCAACGTTTGTGTCCCTGCGGGACCCAGTGTCCGAAGTAGGAGGGGGCCCATTGTGCGACTGATCCTCAGAAGGTGGGGCGGGCGTCCGAATCTCATCCAGCGACGGCCTCTGATCAGGCGTCGGGGCACCGGCTCAGTGGGTGCTTGTCAGTAGTAGGCGGGCGGACCTTGGCTGGCGGAGGAGGAGGGGGCGTTCAATGTAAGCGATTCTCCCTGTCACCTATTCAAGTCGTTAAATGCGTTTGCGCACCTTTGGATGACCGAGAGGGGCTTATGGCTGGAATTCTTCCCGTCGGCAGGTGAATGGCCTCCTGGGCCGACCTAGTGGAAGCTTGTGGGTCGGGGCAGAAAGGATGAGCTGGGCGAATGCCTGGAGGAAGACGGCTCCCTGTGTTTGCCCTGGGAAGAGGAGGGAGCCAACTTTGAAGATGTCCCAGTTACCTTAAGAGGGACAGAACCCAACCTCCCACCGGAGGTCAAAGAAGAAGGTGTCCTGGAAGGCAACTTTGGGTGGGACTCAGACCTGGTCCTATCTTTCTCCCTGTGGTGATGGTGCTTCCCTCCTGAAGCCTTTTCTCTGGGTGGGGAGTCCTTGGTGGGAAAAGAAGAGCTGTGCTCCAAGGTCTGCTGCATAGCTGCCACCTTCTGCTTAAGGAGCTAGGCCTTAAAGGCGTTGGCTCTCCTAGTCCTGGTCTTCTGGTTAAACTTCTTGCAATGCAGGCAGTCGGCAGGCCGATGGTCGGGGCCTAGACAGATGAGGTAGGCCAGGTGGCCGTCTTTAGCCAGTAAGTGCTTCCCGCATGCACACTTAGACGTGCGCCATGGTGGAGAGGGTGACGACATGCAAGAAGTTAAATCTTTGAAAAAAACTATGAAATACTGGAAATGGCAAAAAGCACGGTCGACTGTGATGAAAGGCGTCCATGCAGCCAAACTAAGTGGGTCGACAGTGGGAAAAGAACTGAGATGGTGCCAGGGGACCACCCCTTTATACAACGTCTGACATCAGGGGCGGTCCCCGCTACAGACTGCTAGCTACAAGATTTTTCCGTTGGGTCCTAATGCCTGGCGGCCTTAGTCCTAATGATAATACCTGCTGCAAGAACTCCACCTCGAAGTCAGATAAAAAAAAAATCACAGTTTGCATCTGCATATCCCAATCACACAAAAATCCAAAATAAGTTTGAGTTTCAAGGCATTCTGTTGTTTAAAACTCAGGATACTGTATGGGCATCAAACCATAACCCTTGTCCTTTATAATTAATTTTGCCCGGATGCTGTTCAGGAGCTCAGATTATAACCACAATACCAGACTTGTGACATCACCATCAGTTCCACAGAAACAGATTGTGATGTCTCCAGCAGGGGATTAGGACATCAGTTCTAAAACAGCTCTAACTGAACTGTAAAGGATAAGGGTTACACTATACCGGTGCGATAGCACCTCTATATTGGGGTTGAGTAAGCACTTTAATGTTAAACCCCAATTTTTGCACCCCATAATAACTCTGACCCTGTTCAACCAATTTACTTGGAATCTGGAAACACTGAGACTGTGACAGGATCCCTGGATCCTGGCAATTTCGTGGCAATGTGTTTACCACGGGCAAAGTTACACATGGGCAAAAAGACACAAATAAGAAATGTTTTTGCTCACTTGTAACTAAAGAACTAGGAGGATCTGAAACCTGAAACTTGCAGGCTTGACAGAGTTTGGCCCAAAGTATTCGCTTTTGCTGTTTTTATTTCCTAAACTTAAGTAATTTTTGAAACATTTAAAAAAAGTTCAATTTCTGGGCATGCACAGTTTAAAAAAAATCAGCGTTATAAGGATAAAGAACAGTTACGCAAGAACTTACCGTAACAGTGGATCTTAGAGGGGATCTCAGTCATCACGTCACACCACAGGAACTTCACCGTCAGAGAAGAAGGATCTACACGGAAGATATTCTAGCAGTACAACTGGGGCCACCCATACTGATGTCACCAACCCTATAAAGACGTGAGCAGCCCCGCTCCCTCCTCAGTTCTTTTCCCCCCGGAGACTAAGGGAGCAAATGCGTGCCATGGGGGACTGAAGAGAGCGAGAGAAAGAGAGAGGTGCCAAGGCCAAAATAAAAGGCTGGAAACACCAGATAGCCAGTCTGAGGCAAAGACCCAAGTAGGGGGATGGTGGGAGGGAGGCAGACCTGATGACTGAGATCCCCTCAAAAATCTACTTTTATTGTAAGTTCTTACATAACTGTTCTATCTTCTTCGGGGTATCTCAGTCATCAGGTCACACCATGGGAATGAGTCCCAATCAGTTACAAGTGCTGCAATATAGTCTGGGAGGTACAGCAATCAAGGTCTAGGACAGAAGGCCCTGCAGAACAGCCTGGCCAAAGCCTGCTCAGGCTCTAGAAGCAATATCCAGACTATAATGCTTGGCTAAAGTATGGACAGTACTCCAGGTGGCAGCAGTGCAAATGTCAGTGGCTGAGACCCCCTTAAAACAGGCCACACAGGTAGCCATGCCTCTGGTGGAGTGGGCTTTGACCGCCCTGGCAACTCCTTGCCATGCTTGTTGTAGCAGAACAAAATGCAATTGGCCAACCATTAAGACACGCATTGTTCAAACACCTTCTTGCCCCCTCTTCCTTGGGCGAAAGAAACAAAAAGCTGCTTTGATTTCCTGCAGTCCTTAGTTCTCAGCAGATACTATTTCAGAATTCTGTACACATATAAAGTATGAAGCGGTGCTTCCCCTGGATTAGCACGCTTTGGGAAATAAGCAGGTAGGTGGATAGATTGGTTCAGGGTAATCTCAGATACCACCTTAGGGAGAAACTTAGGATTTGTGTGCAAAGACACTCTTGTGTGAAAAATCAAACAGGACTCCTCACACCACAGAACCTGAAGCTCGGAAATCCTTCATGCAGAAGTAATAGCAACCAAAAATAACACTTTCCATGAGAGAAAGCATAGCTTGCAAGTCATGTCTGGCTCAAATGCAGACGGGGTCAATTTCTCCAAAACAAAATTTAAATCCCAATCCGAGACAGGGGTATGGATTCGAAGTTTCAGCTGCAGGATCCCCCTAAGAAATGTACGGGGCACATCCAGCTGAGCCACGGTACGACCATTCACTGACTCATGAAAGGCAGAGATAGACGAAAGGTGTACCTTAAGGGAGGAGAACTGGAGGCCTGAGTCCAACAGTGATATCAGGTAGTCCAGTATCTGGCTTACCGGACAGGTGAAAGCATCCAGATGATGTTTGGCAGCCCAGATGGCAGACCTCTTCCACTTCATGGCATATGTGGCTTTAGTGGAGGCCTTCCGAGTTGCCACAAGGATACCTGCTATCTTATAAGACACTCCAAACTGGGCAATGGCTACGTCCTCAGCAGCCAGGCATGCAGATGAAGAGACTTGAGGTTCGGATGGACTATGGTCCCAAGCCTGCGTCAGCAGATCCCTGCAGAAGAGCAGAGGCACCGGAGGTTCCCTGGCAAACTGTTGCAGTAATGGAAACCATATCTGCCGTGGCCAGTAAGGTGCGACCAGGATCATGCTGACCCCCTCCATCTGCAACTTGATTAACACCCTCTGAATTAGAGGGAATGGTGGGAAGGCATAAAGGAACCTCTCACTCCAGGAGAGGGACAACGCGTCTCGCCAGAAAATTCCAGGGCCTGGATCTAGCGAGCAAAAATTGGGCAGCTTTGCGTTGGGTGGGGATGCAAAAAGATACAACTCTGGATGACCCCATCTGTTGAACAGATCATCTGCAATGGATGAGAGAAGTTCCCATTTGTGCAACCTGGACTGAGTCTAACTGAGGCTTTCAGTCAAGGTGTTCAGCATGCCTGGGGGATGGACTGCAGACAGCTCCAGGCTGTGGTCTAGTTCCCAGTACCAGACCCTCATGGCTTTCCTGTAAAGGGGATACGAATGCGTCTGCCCTGCTTGTTGATATAGCAGACCACACGGAGATTGTCTGACTGAATCAACAACTGGTCCAGAGAGAGGTGGCTCTGGAAGGCCTGCAGGGCGTACAGCATTGCCCTAATCTCTAGGACGTTTACATGGAGGAAGTCTCGATGAAAGTTATAGGTACCCTGGGTCTGAAAGGACCCAGGTGCACCCCCAGCCCAAGCCACAGGCATGCGTAGTGAGTATTTGTGGGGGAAAAGAGATTAGGAAGAGGGTCCCTTTTAAGAGTTTTTGGGGATCCATCCACCATTGAAGCACCTTATGGACCAGAGAGGAGACCAGCAGGAGCTGTTCCAGGTAATTCGTGCGCTGGTCCCACTGTACCCGGAGGGCGCACTGGATCACCAGCCTGTGCAGCCTGGACAGGGGAACTGTGGCAATGGTCATGGTCATGAGGCCTATGAGCCACAAGCACACCCTCATGGAAACATATTGGTTCTGTGCAACCACCTGAGCCCGTGAGATAAGGCACTCTGCTCTGTCTGAAGGCAGGAAAGCTCTGACTTGCACAGAGTCCAGAACTGCCCCTATATACTGTAGCCTTTGGGACAGGATCAAAACGGACTTGGGCAGGTTGACAGTGATGCCCAGGGAGTGCAAACAACTGGATGGTCCTTTCCAAGGTACAGAGAAGCTGATCCCTGGATGGGGCTTTGAAGAGCCAGTCATCCAGATAGGGGGAAGATGTATGGGCCCTCTCGCTGGAGAGCAGCGGCCACGGCTGCTAAGCATTTTGTAAAAACTCGTGGTGCAGAGGATAAGCCAAAAGGCAATACTCTGAAGTGGTAATGTTCGCCCTGAGAAAGAAACTGGAGAAACCATCTGTGCAGTGGATAAACCAAAATATGCAGATAAGCATCCTGCATGTTGAGGTAGCACAGCCAGTCGCCTTGTTTGAGCAAGGGCAGCAGCCCTGGGAGAGTAACCATGAGAAACATTTTGTATTGGATGTAGATACTGAGGTCTTTTCAGGTCTCCAGTTCTTTTAGGGACCAGGAAAAACCTGGAATAGAACCCTTTGTTCTTCTGCCACCTAAGCACTGGCTCAATTGCCCTTTTCAGAAGAAGGGAGTGTACCTCCTCCCAAAGGACCGCTGTGTCTTATGGAGGACAGGTGGAGGGTGTCTCTCGGGGTTGTCCAAAAGTTCCAAAGTGTGACCCCTTTCCATAATCTGAAGAATCCAGGCATCTGACGTGATTGTTCTCCATTGACTGAGATGGAAGGAGAACCAACCTCCAACCACCATCTCTTGGTTGGGGACCGGAAGCGAGAGATCTGGCAAGGAGTCACGCAGAGGCAGATCGGGCCGCTGGGGCTGATCCATCGCCTCTGGGTCGCTACCCAGCAGGGCCTGAGGAGGAAGGGGTAGGCAAGGCAGAATTGGCCTTCTGTTTTCCCTGGTGATGGGAGCCCACACCGGACTGGCGGGTCACCTTTCGAAAAGGACAGGCACTATATCTGCTCCTGGGCTGGGTATGGTAGAGCAAATGGACGGACTTAACAGCCCTGCCAGATGCCTGTAACTTATTAATGATGTCCTGGACATCAGGCCCGAAGAGCTTTGAGCCGCTGAAGGGGGCATTAAGCACTTTCTACTGGACATCAGCCGCAAAACCCAATAGTCTGAGCCAGGCGTGAATAGAAAGGCAAATGCCTGTGGCAGCAGCCCTGGCAATCGTGTCAGACACGTCGTACAAGGCCCACAGGAGGTGCTCACTAATATCCTCGGTAGCCTGGAGGGACTTAAGGAACTTCTGTTTCTGGAAACCTTCTGGGAGGACCTGTGCAGCCCCCCTGCCCTTCTTCATTTCATTTTATTTGATAACTGGGTAAAAAGCGCTGGGCCACATGGTCCTTTTACAGACTTGACCCGGTGAGGGTCAAAGACTCTCAAAAACATTTATAACAAACAAGAAAATATGACAGACTAAAACCAAAATACAAAAATGCAGTAAAAATAAAAATAATAAAAAGCAGCACATTCATAAGCAAGCGCATACAGGCTGTTGATATAAATTTTTTTTCAAATACATCTTAAACTGATATAAATTAGTTGCGTTTTTTAAGTCGGCTGGCAGATAATTCCAAATTTTTATTGCATGGCACATAAAAGATTTTTGAAATTTAGTAGTTCTGCAATTTAACACAGTCAGTTCTTCTGTATGGTATTCTAATATTTCACCATATGAGACACCAGGGTGCCCAGTCCCCAGTGTCAGCATACTAAAAACCCCCAACCCAGCAGTCTGAGACACTGGGGTGCCACCTCAGTGCCCCCAAGTATGAATCTGACACTGGGGCACCTAATCCCCAGTGCCGGAGGTCTCAGACATCTTGTCCATTTTTTTTTTTTTTAAGTTTTAAATGAAGAACACAGACTCTAGTTATCTGTATTTTATTTCTGCACAGCACTCTGTAAATAAGAAAATGCTCCACCAGCGATCTGCCCTACCACATTTCCACCCATTCCACCCCCACATCCCTCGCTGCATCCACCCCCTTCCCCCACATACCCTCACTCACCTAAAACTGTTCCACGACATGGATCCACTCTCCGATGGAAAACACGTCTTGCTGCTGAAACCAGTCACTGAGATATTATTCGAGACGGTAAGTGCTGTATAATCTATTTCAATGGATTTTTAACTTTTACTCATAACGTGGTCTTTTTTTGATATTTTTAACCCAAAGTTTCAATATGGCCTTTTTGGGGCCCCACCTGATGAACAAGGCCAATACAATTACTCAAATCCTGCCCAAAAGGTGATTTTGCATTCACAGTCACCTACTGGGTTCATGAGTTGGGGACATAAGAAGGCTATGCTGAAAATCTGGGGTCCTGTGTTAATTTTCCATATTTTGACACCAAATTTTCAACATAGCCATTTTTTTCACTGCACCTAACGAATGCAATTGCTATTTTTCAAATCCTGGCCAAAATGTGTTTTCGCACCTGTGGCATGAAATTACATTTCAGTGCGGATTTGAATATTTTCACCTACTGGGTTCGTAAGGTGCAGACATAATAAGACTATGTTGAAAATCTGGGGTCAAAATATTTAAAAAAAAAAAAAAAAAAGTTATCGAGGTAGGTTGACATTTTTCAACACTTGCTCATAACTTTGTTAGTTTTAAACATTTTGTCCCCAAATTTTCAACATAGCCTTCTTCATACCACCTCATGAACCTGACAGCTATCTTTTTTAAATCCTGGCCCAATTGTGAATTAGCAATTGTGGCATGAAATGGCGTTTTGTCCAGTGTTTTAATAGAAAATAGAAACATAGACTTTGACGGCAGATAAGGACCTCTTAGCCCACCTAGTCTGCCCATTTCCCTACCTACAGGATAAGCCGCAGATCCTAGTTAACCAACAGCCTATTTCTTCCTACCCCCCACAAGAATTACCTTATGTCTGTCCCATGTATTCTTGAATTCTCCCACAGTTTTAGACCCCACGACCTCCTCAGGAAGGCTGTTCCATGCATCCACTACCCTCTCTGTGAAAAATACTTCCTCACATCCCCTGAACCGCCCCCCCATTACCTTTAAATTGTGTCCCCTAGTTCTTGCATGTCTCTTTTTCTGAAAGATGCTACCTTCTTGGACTTTGTTGATTCCACTGTGGTACTTAAACGTTTCTATCATGTCCCCCCCCCTCCTTTCCTCAAGGGTATACATATTAAGTTCTTTTAGTCTCTCCTCGTATGGCTTCTCTTGCAGACCCTGCACCATTCTAGTTGCCCTCCTCTGGACTGCCTCTATCCTGTCTATGTCCTTGCAGAGATGGGGTCTCCAGAACTGGACTCAATACTCCAGATGGGGTCTCACCAACTGTCTGTACAGAGGGATAACAATTTCCTTTTTTCTGCTGGTGATGCCTCTCCCTATGCATCTCAGTATACCTCCAGCTCTCCCCACCACCTTCTCACATTGTTGCTAACCTTAAGGTCATCTGATAAGATCACCCCCCCCCCCCGGTCTCTTTCCTTTTTTGTTTTTGTTACTACCCCCCTCCATTGTGTAATCTTCCCCTGTGTTTTTGTTTCCCAGGTGCATTATTTTGCACTTCTATGCACTGAATTCTAGCTGTCATACTTCTGACCATTCCTCCAACCTTGTCAAATCCCTTCCACGCCTCCTTGTGTATCAACCCCGTTGCAGATCTTTGTGTCATCTGCAAAGAGGCATACTTTTCTTTCTAGTCCCTCTGCAATGTCACTTATAAGACATTAAAAAGGACTGGACCCAGTACTGAACCCTGAGGTACGCCACTAGTAACCCCTCTTTCTTCAGAGTGGACTCCATTTACAATTACCTTCTGTGTCCTGTTGTCCAGCCAATGTTTTACCCAGGCTATCACCCTAGGACCCACTCCCAGGCTGGTTAATTTGACTATTAATCTTTTGTGTAGGACTGTGTCAAATGCTTTGCTAAAGTCTAGGTAGGCCATGTCCACAGCCCCTCCCTGGTCTACTACTTTGGTCACCCAGTCAAAGAAATCAATTAGATTTGTCTGACATGACCTTTCTGCTGTGAACCCATGCTGCCTTGGGTCTGTGCCCCACTGGCCTCTAGGTACTCAACTATTCTTTCCTTCAGAAGTGATTCCATCACTTTCCCTACCACAGAGGTCAAACTGACAGGTCTGTAGTTTCCTGCCTCTGTCTTGGTCCCACTTTTGTGAAGGGGAATCACATCTGCCTTCCTCCAGTCCTCGGGTACCACACCATCCTCCCATGATTTGTTAAAAAGGGTAGTCAGTGGTTTCACTAGTTCACCCCTGAATTCTTTTAGAATTCAGGGGTGGATTCTATCAGGCCCCATTGCTCTGTCCACCTTCAGTTTTAGGAGTTCTTTCTTTCTTTATTTATTAAATTTTGGTGACCAGGTAGGCCCACTGAGCCCCAAAGGTCCCTTTTTCAGGGGCGACCCGGGATAATAATACAAGTTATAAGAATGAACAAGGACATAAGGAACATTTGAGGCATTGTGAATTACATCATGAGGTGGTTGCAGTAAAGAAAAATAGTGGATACAGGCATGGTAAAAGAAAAGCAGTGGATACAGGCATGGCTTACAGGCACAGTAAAAGAAAAGCGGTGGATGCAGGCATGGGTACAGGCATGGTTATCATCATGACATGTAAGCAACTGGTAGTACTTTGCATATAGTTTATTCAGGGGTTACATGTGGCCTCTGGCGAGCAGTCTGTATAAGGCAGGTAGTAGGAAGGTTAAGCTAGGAGATGGGAGTTAGAGAGGAGGGGAGTACCTTAGGAGCTTTAAGTGCCTTGACAGTGGCATGCGCTTGAGGTCAGCAGATGGGACTTAAGCCTGGTGCGGAAGTTCATGAGTGAGGAGGAGGCCTGGACCTGGGGAGGGAGCTTGTTCCATTGGCAGGCTGCTTGAGAGGAAAAGGATCTTCTGCCAGCGTTTGTCCTTACTCTAGGGACTTCTAATAGCATTCTATCCGAGGTCCTTAGGTTCCTTGGGTTGTGTTTGAGGGTTATGGTTCCAGCAATGCTTGGCGGAGCGTGGGGTTTAAGAAGCTTGTAGGCCTGGACAAGCAAGGGGTGTTGGGGCCGGGCGACCAATGTGGGCCTAAGAACCCTTTCTTCTGTGAAAGGACTGGGATCGACCCCCCTATCCAGAGTGCTTCTGTTAATTGGATTAGGCACCTCCCCCTCCTCTTTTGTGAATAATGAGCAGAAATATTCGTTCAGTATCCCTGCCTTTTCACTATCCCCCTCTGCCCACCCACCGTTCATTCTATTCAGCCTCACTATCCCTCCCTTTGTCTTTCTACGCTCCCTGATGTACCTATAAAAGGTTTTATCCCCCTCTTCTTATCTGAATTGGCTATCCTTTCCTCAGTTTAGGCCTTTACTATTCTGACTTCCCTCCCTACTTCCTTCTGCCTATCAAGATAGGTTGACATTTTTCAACACTTGTTCATAACTTTGTTAGTTTTCAATATTTTGTTCCGAAGTGGGTGGCATAAAAAGAATATATTGAAATTTTGGGGTCAAAATGTTAAAAATTGTTTTTTATAAAGTAACGTTTGCAGGGAAGTTTTTTGACCCACTGGGAACCATGCTGTCTTCCAGTGCCAGTGACCTGAGTTCACGTGAATGTTCAGTGAGCCGTCTGAATGGACTAAGGCTGGGGGGGAAGGCACTGAAGCATTTGGCACAGGCCCCAGTCTGAGTAGAGACCAATCAGTGTTCTGGCGCACACAAAGCACCTTGTGGTGGGCCTGCGACCCCTCCCTCACAAGGGCTTGACCTGCGTGTCGAGGCCTGATGGGCCCTTGAATTGCATCTGGACAAGTACGGTGGCAAGAAAAAATGGCTGAAGAGAGTACACGGAAGGATGCAAGTCAGATAACTGCAGGCCCCACACCAACGACAGGCCACCTACTGCTGTCATCCCTCCAATGGGTCACCCTCCATCTCAGGAACTTACCTTGTACCTTTGGTAACCCCTCCCCCCACATATTCCCATAGGACAGGAATAGACGTCTGCCACCCTTCCCCGTCTGTCTGTCACTTTGCCAGTCTGTCGCCCTGTTGGTGTTACAGGGCGTGTGAAAGGTGGTGGCTTCATCCTTGCTGGTGGAGGACAGTGAGCAAAGCAACCCGCCACCCCAAAAGAACAGTGGCCCTAGGGATACTGAATCATGTCCACATCCCCCCCACCCCCACCACCACCACCATCACACTGATCTCCATAAGCAACCCAAGTCTGTTTAAAAACCCAGGTTGCTGCTGTGGTACTGGTATCTACCCTACTGACCAACCCACTTTAAACCCCCAAAAACAAAACTGCAAACCCTTTCCAACCTACACAGCTGATTGGTATTTTTATTGCTTATAGTAACCCATTTTCCACTTTATGTCTACAGGTCCTACTGATGTCAGCACCAGCGATGGAGGACATTGACCACACGTATCAGATAAGTACTGTTTTACGTTCAGAGTACAGTGCTCCCTCGCTATAATGAACCTCGCTATAGTGACTACACGGTTATAGCAAACAGTTTGTTTGGCTCCAAATCAGTGAATGCTACGTTCTGTGTTCACTGTGTATACACACTCATTCCTAACTACAGAATTTAACTATCACGAGTGTATTTTGGCACAGTAATTTGACAATGCTCTCTTAATTGATGTTAATGGCGAGTAATTGAACATGTTATAAATAGTCAGATCAAAGAATACCCCGTATCTACCTGCCGAAATGAAGTGCTCTGGGTATTCTATGAAAACGAAGTTAAGAGATCCTGGACAGGCTGAACAACAGCAAGAATCTTAAAAACCTATCGGACAAGACTGGCTACTCCAAGTCCACAATATGCACTTGGAGAAAGCAGGAAGATGCCCTTCATGAGTTTGTGTTTGAGTGCTCAAAACCAAGGGTCTCAGCTGAAAAAAACATAGAAAGGCTGATGAGGCTGATATCGAAAAGCCGACACAGATCTGGTTTACACAACAAAGCCTCAATGGTGTATCTTGTGTCTGGGTCCTCGGTCTGAGAAAAGGCAAACCAGTTTGCTACAGAACTTTACAGTGTCTAACACCTTCAGGTCCTCCAATGGATGGCTCTGGCATTTTCAATGCCAGCATGGCATTGGCCGTGTGCACAGCGATCCAGTGACGATGTGGCAGCGGCAGAGTTTTTGCCCGAACTAAAAAAATAATTGAGGATGGTGGTTACACAGGACCAGCTCTACAACTGTGACGAGACTGACCTGTTTTGGCAGTGTCTGCCAGATGTCACTTTGGCAGCCAAAAAAAGAGAGCAATGCATCAAAGGGTTTCAAGGAGTCTAAAGACAGGGTAACCTATCTGCTGTGTACCGACGCCACTGGCTCCCACAAGTTAAAACCTCTTTGCATCGGGAAGTTTTGTTCATTCCGTTGCTTCCACCACCTCAACATGTCATCTCTCCCTGTGGAATAACAATCTTCCAGAAATGCCTGGATGACCTCAGAGATGTTTCAGAACTGGTTCAATAAATCATTTGTGCCTTCTGTAAGAGCCCACCTTAGCTCAATCGTTTACCGCCGAAAGCACTTTTGTTAATGGATCAGTGCCCTGCCCACCCCACTGAAGCCTTGCTGCAATCCCAGGATGGCAGAATTAAGGCAGTTTTTTTTACCAAAAAATACAACAGCCTGGATGCAACCTCTGGATGGTGGCATAATTGCCACTTTCAAGAAACATTATAGAAAATGCGTGCTAGGTGACCTTGCTTCGCAGGGGGATCCAGTGACAGCTTTTCTGACGTCCCTAACATTAAAGGATGTTATTCACCTGTCAGGAGAAGCCTGGGCTGCTGTTTCAGTAGCCACTGTTCGTCACTGCTGGGATGTGGCCCTCGGTCCAGCACTAAAACCACATGACACTGCCACTGATCTGGATGAGACTAAGAAGAAGCTAGCGAGCTGATAGTGGACTGGCTCTTTAATGATGACACTATTTCAACCACAGAATAGATGACGGACAATGAAACTGTAGCTGCTGTTGCTGTCTGCTTCCTGGAGGACTATGGCGAGAGTGAAAGTGGGAGTGATAAAAGCCAACCACTGCCGAAAGGCGATAAAGGGGCCAGAAAAGTGCCTAACGTGGATGGAGTGTCAGCAGGTAGCCGATTTCATGAAGTTGTTGCATTTGAGCCAGTTGCTCTCCTATGCCCCGCGATCTTAGGCGGAGTGCACTTGTACATGAAACAACTCACTGATATTTAGAAGTAGATAAAACTTCCACATGAATGAATTTACTTTTTAATTTTTACTACTGTTTGCGGTATGAAAAACATCACAAATTAAAGTTTGCCTGCTATAAATTGCCTTTTCTATGCAGTTGTAATGTCCTGATCTTCCCTTGTCAGTCTTCACCATTCGTTACTGCTCTGTGTAAGTCGGAGTAGCACCATACAAGAGTTTTTTGAGGGAGAGTCGGGTGCCGACATCGCCTATGTGGCTGATACATAGCACAGAGAACCGGTTGGCTGTTAGGCGTCAGAGACGACTCCACCATCCCAATTCTGTTTCTCTCGCCATCGAGGTTGGTACCTGTTCTTGGGAACAAGCCGAATTTAGTCTGCATCATAGGCCTTCACTATTTGACGCCGCCTCTCCTTTCTTCATCCCAGTTCTGAACCGCCCGATACCGTTGGTATCTGGTAAGCCCATTCCTTTTATTTCTTGTAACAGTGCTGGGCTCTTTTGTTAAAGTTTGATTACTGTTTTTGCATCATGTCTGATTTGGGGCAAAGAGAAATTCCAAAGAGGGCTGTACCCACATGCGTTGGTGCACCTGTGGCCAGCATTTTTCCGTTTCAGACTGGCATGATGTCTGCTTGCGATGCCTGGGACCCAATCACAATATGGACCATTGCGACGCCTGCTTCTCCATGGCCCACCGTGTACTCGAAGTTCACATATTTAAAGTTGGCAGGGCTCCGTTGACTTTCAGAGGGCAGCGTCGCTTGCCGGTCACCAAGGCCAGGACACTTGACCCTTCCTCCCGGGTCTATACGGCCGGAGAGGAGGAGGCCTCCTCCAATTCTAGCCTTGCTGAGGAAGAGGAGGCTCTTCTGCAGTGTTAGAGGAGCACCGCAATTCCTTGCAGAGTCGCGTTGCTGGCACTGCCCCGGCAGTCACCTCCACTGAGGTGCAGGCTCCCCCAGTGTCGCAGCCCATGACTGCTGGGCCTGGCACTGGTAGACCCTCGGCGCCGCCTCCCAGTGCCATCACAGATTCTGGTACCGTTCGCAGTGCTGTGTCCCACAGCAGCGCCGCATGTGGCGTCCTCACCAGGGGCCCTCCCAGGGTCGTTAGCCTGGAGGTCTGCCTGGTCGCTTCCTCTTCAGAGGAAGATGACTCGCAGGCCAATCTGGACTGGCACCCTGACTCCTCGGAGCTGTCGAGTGCCCTGGGACACGGTACCAGGCAGCCCAGCGGCCCTATCCCAGAGTCCGTATTTCCAGCGGATCCTACGGCTATGGCTGGCCGGTGTGGATCCACTGAGGACGGCAGCCTGGGGGCTCAGGATGGGGTGTCCTCTCCTGGGGAGGCCGTGGCAGCTGCCACTCCTGATGCTACCCTGGCCCTCCAGGTTGGGACTGGGACCAACTCCTCTGCGGTCTCCCTCGGGGGGGGGGCCTGCGGGATTGGGGGACCAACTTCGCTGGGTCGAGGAAGAAGGCAGCCTCTGAGGCTGAAGGGCTGTGGTGTAGCGCGGGTACCCCCCTCCACTGCCCCGCAGGGAGTGGGGAGGAGTCAAAGCGCAGAACCCTACCTTTCCCTTAAGGTCTCGGAGGCAACCTTAGTTGGCAGCATGGAAGGTTGCCCTTCTGGACCGATGCAACCCCAGTCGAGTCACATGGGAGATTCTCCCTCAGGGCTCTTCCGGAGTTTGCCATTGCAGACACAGCCCGTTTTGGCCCCAGGTTCCCCTTGTCCGGCGGGACCAGTCTCTGGGTCTCAGGGCCCTGGCAGAGGCCAGGCACTATCAGTTCGGTGCCGATCTCCCATCCCTCTGCAGACACCTCCTCCTCTGCCAGACCATGTGGGTCCTACAGGGCAATTAACCTGGGAGATGTTCAGAGCCACCGCGGTGGCCTTTCCCACTTAAGTCAGGGCCATGGACGAACAGGTATTTTGCCTTTCTCCCCCACGGCAGGAAGACTCCGAACGTTCAAACTCCTCTTCCTCCTCATCTCCCTCTTCCAAGGGAGAGGAACCTTCCATCCACCTGTCCTCCAACGCTTATTTCATGGAGTATCAGAGGTTCCTTTCAAGGCTGGTCCAGGAGCTTCGCATCTCACACGTGCTGAGAAGCACTACCGAGTGGGAGACACACTCATTCCTCAGTGAATTCAGCGCCCACCAACTGGTGGTGCCCTCCTGGCCCATCCCTTTCCAGGAAGCGTCTATCCGCCTCTGGCAGTCTCCAACCACCCCCTTCCCCAGCGAACTGCAGGAGACAGTATTGCACCTCCCAGGAGTCTCTAGGTTCTCTACCTCACCCGCCTTCGGGGCCGACGTCCCTAGACACTCTTTCCCAGCTTCAGCACCTGGCACTTGACTGACCCCCGGATCAGGATTCTGCAGAATTTGACTGGTGGGGGCGAAGAGTTTTCTCTTCAGCTCATGCATTACTGTATATAGGTTCTCATCAGGCTCACCACGCTACCTATAACAGACATCTGTGATTGATGCTGGCGCAAGTCCTGGCATCTTTGCCTGATACGAAGCAATCTAGACAGGAAATTGCCTTCTCTGCTCGGAGTATGAAGCTTGCGAGGCACCAAGCAAGGGCGTCTTACAACGCCAATGAGGTGGCGTCCAGACTTGCGGGGACAGCGCTCTGCATTATGCGGACAGTATGGCTATGTCTATCAAGGTTGTCACCCATTGCCCGGCATAGGGTGATCTCCTCCGCTTTCCGGGGGACCCGTCTTTTTTTCCTCAAAGCAAGGAGGACCTTACAGGGGCACCACCCATCCCCCCAGCCAAGGGGGACACCTCCTCATCCTGAACAGCCTTAGATCTTGTTGGTCTAATAGGGCTTTAGCGTCTCCCACTCCTGCGCCTCACCCGCAAGGGGTGGAGGGATCTGTTCCCTCAGGGCTATGCCAGGTCCTCTCCAGGGGGCTTGGTACTCACCCAGTAGTAATGAATGATGAAAACTGACAAGGGAAGATATGAAAATTATATACATATTATAATTCTTGATCTTCGCTTGTATCTTCATCATTCATTACTGATTCCCGCCCACCATCCCCTCATAGGCCTCAGTTCTTGGGCATCGCTTCCACTCTGCTCGCCTTCCCCCTCCTAGAGGCCAATTGGGGGCCAGGTCCCCCGGTACCTCAGGATTTTCTGTTTTTTCTCTAAAAAAGTCACAGAGCATTCATCCTGGAGGATGGCGAGTAGGGTCTTCGCCCTAGCCTCTGAGGGAATTCCCTCGGATTCTCTTCACGATGCACTAAGTGTCCCCTGCTTGGGATTTGGATAATTCTCTGGCTTATTTCATCCTCTGGCTATCTTTACTTCAGTGCAGTCCTAGGAGAGTCCGTAGGAATTTCCACACACTCTTTTTCTTGTGACACAGATGTCCCGTGGTTCTCTTCTCTGAAGTGGGGACTACGTTAGTACTCCCGTGGGAAAATTTCTACCAGATTTCTTTCCCTACACCTAAGTCAGGACTCACTCCTCTTCTAATCAGGACTGTCGCCCTCCAAGGGACAGTCTGTGAGACCTAGGCTCTAGGATATTCTTAATTTTACAGATAAAGGGTGTGAGGAGAGGTCTGCCTTCGCCAAGTCTGACAAGACCATCAATCCCCTTCAGACCTTGGTTAGATAATCTTTTAGCTGGTGGGATCCTTGTGCCCTTGTCTTCAATCCCGCAGGGGTTTTGAAACTCTCAAGCCAGTGGTCTTCCAATTTGTCATGGCAGACAGCCCTTCTCCTTCCCCCTTTATGCCCTTACTTTCATCTTTTCTAGCTTTCTTCTTTCTATCCTTTGCCTTCTCCTTCTCCTTTCTCCTGAGACCGCCCAAGGATTGAGGCCCTAGGGCCACTTAGGATAGGGTTCTCTCCTTTCTGTCCTCTGATTGGCTTATATCTTTTTCAGTTTATGTCCTTCCCTTTCTCTATCCCTCGGTTCTCTTGCCTCACTCTCTTTTTTTCCAACCTGTTTCTTCCTCTCCAGCTCAACAGAACTGGGATGGAGGAGGAGTCCCAGTGCCTAACGGACAACCCGTGCTCCAGCGCCGTCAGCCGCGTGGGAGGCACCATTAGTGCTGACTCCTCCCACCTAAAAAAACAAAAACTCCGTAGCGGTGCGGCTCCACTTACACCCAGCAGTAATGAATGGTGAAGACACAAGAAGATCAAGAATACGGTAGATGCGTAATTTTCATTTCTACATTTGGGTGTTCCTGGCTGTAACGAATGCAGTGTTATGTCGAGCATACAATAAAACCACTTTTGTTACAGTTGTAGCGAGGGAGCACTGTACCTTGTTTGTCCCAGTTATTTACTAAACAGCTACAGATCCTTTGTGACCCCATTGCCATTCTTATTTTACAGGGGGCCTGTGCCAAACGCTACTGCAACTTCTCCCCAGCCTCGGCTCACTCAGCCGGCTCAGTAAGTTCGGACTCCTATGACTAGATATTCCCTCAAGAATCCCACAATCCAGAGTACCCAAGTAAGAAATCTTTATTATTAATACTGTATTTTTAGCTAGTAGTTATATCTGTAGTTGCACCATTACACCATACGATCATACAGTGCAACAGTGTAGCTACAACAATTAAAACACTGTTGTCGTTCACCTATTATTTGGTTGGTGAAGCAGAGTTAGAAATAACTTCAGTGTTCTGTTTATCTCGTTCTGTGCAGTTCCTGGACAGACCTGTGCAAAATGAGGGTAAGAGTTCTGCAACAGAAAAAGAAGGGAAATTAACTGCACAAAAATACATTAATGCAGACATTAGGGTTTGAAGAATACAAGCACAAAGTAGGGAAATTAAAAACATTAGGTTTTGGGTCTCCAGAATATTGGCAAATCAGTGATGGGGTCTTCTTGTGGTAGTCAACCCTACATGATCTCTTTTCTTCACGCAGGTACCAGTAGGGACAGTCTACTTGCAGACCATATGGGCAGAGGGTGCTGAGCAGCTCCAGTGCCTTGGCCATCAGGATGGCGATCCATTGGATTCATCCCTATCTAGGATCTCAGTAAAGGGGTATTTGGCCCTTTTCTAGACTGGCTCAAAGGGAAACTCCATGGACTTAGACATGAGCCTGAGAAGAGCCCCAAAAGACACCAGCCACTGGTCAGTAGTCAACTCTTCATTTGAATCACGGTCAAAAGTATGAGTCCTCGAGGACTGCATTGAGAACCCATCAGAGTTATCTGAAGAATCTTCAAACACGGCCCTCGGCTGTTTGCCACAGCTCATCACTCAGGACTAACTGAGTAAGTGATCTCCACTGACAACCGGCCTGCAAGTCAGTAGCTGGACAGGAGTCCCTAGAGGGATCTCCCTGCCTGGACTGTCATGGAGGTGGCTCCACCTGAATCGCTGTCGAGTCTCACATCAGGGACAGCTGCCTCAACAGGACCGATACGGGCTGAACTGTTGAAGACAAGCTGACCACAGAGGTCAAGGGTAAAGCCTGCCAGGCGTTGAGCACAACCAAGGCCCACTGCTGCCAAAGGAGCTCTTCGTAGCACTACCGCGTACAGCGCTGGAGCGTCTCATCATCAGAGGACGAAGAGGAAGAAGAGCACCGATAGCAAAACCTCCCAGTCAAGCGAGACAGAGTGTGTAAGGAATCCCACAACCTCGAAGTGGACTTTGACCTCAAGCATCAACAGGCCAGACAATGATGAAGAGATAAGGCTGGAGAGGCAGCATAGACTACCTACACAGGGTTTGACCATTTGATCCTGAAGGGAGGTAATTCTTGAGAGGAGAAAGCTAGGTTTGCCAACTGCTCCTGGCCCTCTTGAGTGAGACTGGACAGGAACGGGGTCCTGGAGATCAAATCATCTTTCGATCCCTCAAGATGGCCTCAGCCACAGGGAAGGTGACCACCAGGAAACTGCCCCTGTCCAGGATATATGTGAACAGGTATTTAGCAAGCTTAAGAACAGTCTCCAACGGGACCTCCATGGATTTCGACATTAACTGGATTAAAGCTCCAGAGGATTTTGAGCCCAGCAAGGTAGACTGACCATCCAAAGAATCTCGGTCAACGAGCTGGATTCTATTCAAGATCATCAATGACGCATCCTCAGAGTCCAATGACTCTTCGAAGACATTCCTAGTCCTCTTTGGCCGTGGGCCACCCTAGTATTCTCCTGGGTGATTTGCACTAAGAGGCAGCCTGTTAGGCTAGTAGCAGGGTGGAACTCCTTGATGGGGCCCCATGCCCCAGCTGCAGTGAAGGAGGTTCCACCACCAGTGGAGGTGAGGAAGATATCATGATCTGCTGGGTCACCGTCCGAGGAACAGCCAGGGGAGACCAAAGGACCATCAGCCCCAGGAGCACAGCCCAGCCTCTCCCTGCTTGAGACCATTGCTGCCACATAAGGTCTTTACTGTTGCCAATAACGACGTCAAAGTTAATCCTTTTCAAGAAGAGAAAGCCATCAAAGCATGTCCAAAGGGGATCTGAGTAGATAACATACTTCAGCAGCGACACCTCCAAGGGCCACTAAGGCATAATTACCAGGTGGCACCAACCAATGCATGTCCTCCTGAGTACGGACCAGGAGAACAAGGATCTGCAAATCTGATGACTCCTCGTCAATCTCCTCAAAAAGCCAGTCAATGGGTTCAAGAAAGATCTCAACCAGCTGATCAGCTGGAGTACAAGTTAAATTCTCCAGCAGGAGTTAATGCAGAAACCTCAATCTGCCCCTCGACTAAAGGAAGCTCTACTAAGGTTTAGCAGTTGGAGGAGTCATGGGAGAGGGAAAAGCATGATCATTCCGCATCCTGACCTTCCAATGGTGGTGTTTCTTATGCCCCTTGTCATGGGGCAAGCTCTCTCTCCCTAGGTCTGGAGGGCCAAATACATTTCATGGAATTCATCCATGAATGGACTTCCGATGCCGGTCCAGCCAAGATCAGTGCTGAGACTGATGATAAGCCTTCACCACAGCCTCCTCTTCTTTCGTTGCAAGTTGAGCCAATGACCTGGCCACTGCCAAGGTTGGGTTGCGGTCCTTAGGCTTACTGATGGGAGACAAGCCTTCTGTTCTTCCAATGATGAAGGAAGCATCACTTGACAGTGAGAGCAGGCTGAGGTGTAGGATTGCTCACCAAGGTGGCAGACACTTGTCGTGAGTGTCCATGGTTGACATCTTTTGACTGCAATACACAAAGAATTTAATACTGGGTTTCTGCCATTCCATCTCTTATCATCCTCAATGGAGTGAAATCAAATACCAACCGCTAATAATTTATTCATAGTTTGCCAAGAGAAAGCACTTGAAAATAAGAAACCCCAAACTATGCAAGCAGAGCTGCAAAAGAGAAGACCTGTCCTTTCCAGCAGAAAGAGAGATCTGACATGGGGTGGAGCCAGAGGATATACCATGCGGGTGGTGGGAGGAGCATAGCTTTAAGACATTCAGGTAACTTAGTTGTCTCCAGTTAACTGCGTGGACAGTTAAATATATCCATGTTTTTGAAAACTACTGGGGTACAGGGGATGTCTAGTACAGAGCTAGCATGGTCCCAGTCATTCCTTACAGAATGGGAACAGTCGGTGTGACAGAAATGATCAAGGCAGGGCCAACAGTCCTGGAATGTGGCATGATCCCAAGGGTCAGTCCTACTACAGGCTATGGACATGCTGCACTGTGATAAAGCAACAGGATCAAAGTTTTGGGTATCACTGTTATAGAGACGATATCCAGCTCTACCTGTCCCTTGCACCAAATCATAGGTCACCTATGCTGCTGTTAGAAAGATGCTTGGGAGATCAGTGATTGGATGGCCTCCAACTGACTGGCAGTTCATCCAGATAAAACAAAGTTGCTACTGGTTGACTCAGAGCATCAGGTTTCAGCACAGAGGTGTGGCTTCAAGCTCCCCTTCATCTATTGGGATACAGTTTTAGTTGGCTAGGGTAGCCAGATGTTTGAGAGTAGCTCTTGGTAAGAGGCTGAAGCTCAAGTCTCCAGTGTTGGCTGTAGTCAAGGGCTGCTTTTATCATCTTACAAATACTACCAGGTTTGTTCCCCTTTTTTAAACCTGGAGACACGAGAACACTAGTGAAGACTTTTATCTTGTAACATCTGGATTACTGTAATCCGCTCTAGAATGGATCGATTCCAGGGTTAGATCAGACACCTGCAGATAATGCAGAACATAACATTGAGCTTCCACTCTGTGTTCAGGAGTCTGATCACATACTCCAGCACGATACACTCTGCACTGGCTGGCAGTCAGAGAAATGATCGACTTCAAGGTTTTTTTTGCTTGCCTTCAAACCCCTGAATGGGCTCCCTTCTGCCACTGCGGGTTCCTGACCCCAATATCCCCACAACAGTCACCCATGCCAAGGGTCGCTATGTATCCTGATATCCTGCCTGAAATTTGTTGTGGGCCGAGCGTTTGTGGTCATAGCCTCATTACGGAATATTCTGCCATTAGAAATCAGTCAGGTCCGCTCCCTTTCAGTCTCAAAATTAAAGCTGCAGCAATATTTGTTGTAACCTTGTTTTTCTGAGCTCATTAAGATTTAATCTGATTAGTTGTTTTTTTAATGTATTCTTTATTTCAGTGCTTTGCAGTTACATCAGGCTTCATGGCACCACTTTTCTCCCCGTACAGGCTTGGTTACCATCATGCACCAGTCCAGACCTGTTCCTCTGTAGCATGCCCCTAACTGACTTGTGCGCACACTGCAACCCACCGAGGAACAGCCATACAGCATTAGGCATTCCACAGCATTTGCTGTGGTCGGATGCTGGCACTGTCATTTAAATGGTCTGTGGCCTTCCCACTACCCCTGGCATCCGCAGCATTAAACTGAAAGCAGAGGTTGGCTGAAGTTGTGAGGGTACCCATGATATTAAGGCTACCACTACTCCCACTGTAGGAGGCACACTTTTTTTATTTGAATTTTACTTATTTTCCCATAAAGGCTTTTATCCTGCTTAGGCAGAATGGACGGTTTCTCAGCCCTGTTTCCAGTCACTGTGGTAGTCTCTTACCTCCTACACAGTGGGAGAGGGTCGTATCCTACGTGGATTTCTCCCGCAGGGGGATGAGGGGGCATCCACCCCCTATCCCCACCTCAGTCACATATCCAGATTCATCACGACTGGTACAGCGGGCCACAGCATGATGGGCAGGGCTTCACAAAGCCCATTTTCCTCTTATTTTCTCCCTGGGCCTACGGATGTGCAATGAACACAATGTGTGTGCTCTGCCTCCACGAAGACACCCCCAGAGCTCTGCACATAGGATCCCTTCCCCAATTTGTTACTTATGCTGCCACCCAGATACCTCCAGGTGGCAGTCAACAGTGGGACACAGCAACCCCCCTCCCTGAGGGAGGAGAGCAATCCTATGGACGTGCAATTCTCCTTCTCCTTCTCCCAGCCAGAGCCTGAGTGAACTGCATCAGTTTCCAGTGCCAGGTTACTGGTGTGGTAGGAAGTGAGGTGCTCTGTGCCTCAGCTCTCCACACCACTGGGCCATCCTATATTTTAATGTTTTAATGACAAAACAACACAAACAGTATTTCTCATGACAGGTACAGTAATTATTGTATAAGGAACCAATCAATGGAAGGTAGTTAGTGGTAACCTAGACAACCTCGTATCAGGATATGGGGTATCAGGCCAGTAATTTATGCAGTTTCCAACAGACACGTTAAAATAAGCTACAATCTGCAAGAATGTGGTAGCCAAGTCGATAATTCAAATCTGACACAAATTAATCTTAAAAAATTTATATAGACCTGCTACATTCGACAACAAAAAAAAGATTTTAGCACTTCTTTACCACTCCAAGAAAAAAATAACCCTGTATGATTCTATTTTTAAATGTAAAACTTTAACAGGTAAATGACTTTTTAGTTGAAAAACATTTAAGCTCTCAATAATGAAGCTACCAAAACACAGTAAACATAAAAATGTTCACAGTTCAATAGTAACAGGCTGAGCCTTGTGGTTATTGAGAAAGTTCGAATCTGTACCAGTCCAACCAATAAATGAAAAAAGGACTCACTCCATACCCCTCAGAGAATGAAAACATAGCACCAATGTACATAAACTGTCCTGATAACAGAATGAGGTCTGGGGTGTAAAGCGCCGGGCCCTCTTGAGCAGAGAGCTGCTGGAGTCCTGTGTGCCAAGAGGCAGATGCCATTTTAAATAAATACAGTACCCTATGAAAAGACATGGTTGTCTGGCTATTTAAAAAAAAATATTACATAGATAGTAACAGAGCCCAATAACCAATTTGGCAACATAACAGTAAGGAACTGTGACTAACTCTTATCTAATGAAATTCCATGCAGATGCTAAATTTCTGGGATTATCTCCCAAACACACAGTCAGTCAGGGATGAATTCAGGTCCATCCTTCAAGCTTCATCCTCTTCCTCAGACGCCGAGTGTTCATGACCTGTTCAAACTCCTTGGTCAGTGCGTCAACTTGTTTCCCGGCTTCTGCAGCATCTGTAAACTGGAAGATATGTCCACCACAGTGGATATGGAGGTGAGAGGGCATCAACAAGGAGTAATGCAGAGTCCCCGGAGCCATGCATGGACAGCATCAAAATTCTTTTAAGAGGCCCACTTCACAAAAGACAGGTCTGAGAAAACATGAACTGTGCATCCATCAAAGGGGAGGTTCTGGGTGACCTTGGAGGCTTTCAGGATTTTGGCCCTCATTGCCACAATTGCTGATGAAAGTAGGATGTTGTGTGGTAGGTCCCATTGAGTCAAAGAAGATCACAGTGATATTCGGAAGGCTTTCAATAGCCATGGGGCTATCAGGTCCATAGACAGATTGAGGGCCCTTGGAAGCCAGTCTTTCAGAAACTGCAGAAGGTCTTGCTCCTTGCAGCCTTCCGGCAGTCCAACTTAACGGATACTGACAGCTGTACAGGTATTCTTTAAGGCTTCTAGTCTGTAGTGCAGCGGAGTATTTTCTTAGACTAGCTTGCTGAAGGCAGCACAAGGTTGCATGGTGTGCTAGTCTGTGGTGTTTGCAGTTTGTTTAACTGCACCAGTGTTAATCTCCATTTCATATGTGATTCACACTAGAATAATTCCAGAACTATGCAAGAAAGTGAGAGCACGCTTACCTTCAGTAATGAGTACTGGCAGCTGGCAATGACCAAGCAGAACTGAAAGACCCAGATATCCCTGAAAAAGCCCTCCAGGAGCAGCAGGAAGCCCAGGAATGCTACCAGACTTGCAAGACAGACAACAAAGATGTTCTCAACTGCCCGCCGATTCCTAGTTAGAAATAAATAAATAGGAACATTATTTTGTAGAAATAAAACAAGTAAATTAAAAAGCATTAAAAAAAGACCAACAGAACTGACTTTTAACACACTTTAGGACAATAACATATTTTGTTACCTTTTATCAAAAACAATATCATACAATTACATATAATTACATATAAGAAGGACATCTGCATACCACACAGAATGATGTAATGCAGGTACAGAATACACCAGCTGCACAAATCGAATTCCCCCATGTCTGGCCACCGGAGTACACAGCAGGGTCCAGAGGTTCTCCCTCATACCGCCCGGAGTTCAACACCAGCCAGTAGAAGGTACTGTACCAGGCATGGCTATTAGCGGGAGATTGCAGTGCCACATCAAGGGCACCACATAGTACATCCTCCCTCCCACCCACCATGGGTAATGCTTCTTTTGAGATGTGTGTAAACCAATCAGCTCACTTCCCCCAATCTCATTTTGTGACTCTTAACTGGTTCGGCACCCCTCCACCAGCGCCTTCTCCACTTTGATCCTCCCAGCCAGAAACAGTCTCATAGGCAGTTAACTCTCAGTTAGCCCCTAAATTGGGAGCTACCTGGCATAATTATTTATTTATTTATTTATTTTTTTTACCAGGAAGACACACTGAGCAGAGTACTGCTCGATTCCAGGTGCGACCTGGGGGAAGTGGAAAAGGGACACATTCAAATGCAGTAACAGACAATACTTTAGACAAATGTGGGGCAACTAACAAAAAAGTGCTGGAGTGCATAATGACCATACAGGTTTACCAAGCAGGCACATGAAGATAAGGTGAGGTCATACCACAGTGGGATAACCTGTGTGCAAGTGCAGGTGGATTAGTGTGTTTTGAGAAGGGAGGTGAGGTGCTGACTTGGGGTGGTGTGCCTAATGTCTGGCAGTAGGGAATTCCATAGAGTAGGCAGCCAGTAGAAGAAAGCCTACTGGCCTGCCGAGGAGGTCATGAGTGGAACAGCCAGGAGACGTGTGTCAAAGTTCCTTAGGGGGTAGGGCAGAGGTGAGATATGTCATATACCCAGCTTCTTCCCCCTTTTCCCTATCTGCTGGACACATACCTTAGTCGCCCTAGGTCTTCCAGTTTCTTCCTCTAGCCCTCAGCCAAAATGCATGGTTTTCTCCTCCTATTTTCTTACTTCCTCACTTTCATACTCCTCCTTCCCCCCACTAGCTGTGTTTTCTCATCTTCCACCCCTTACAAGCCCCTTGTCTTGTTTTCCTTTTCTCCTCACAGAACCCCCATTTCATCTTGCCCCCTGCCCCATGTCCTAAATCCCCTTATCCACGCCACTGCCCTACCTCTCCAAATGTCTGAAAATAACATTTTCCTCTGGTGCTCCCACTCATCTCCTAACTCCACGATAAACCCCCGGGGGCATAAGCACCCCACCACCGTCTCTTTCCTATTCTTCATCTTACTCATCGCAGGGCATATAAAACCAAACCAGTGTCCCCCCCGTAACTCTTCAACCAGCCAACTTCCCAAAGGGTCTATGAGTTTTCCATATGAATACTAGAAGCCTGCTTCTGAAACTGGACCTTGTTAAATGCTGGATAACCCAAAATTCTCCAGATGTGCTATGTGTCACTGAAACATTTTATTTATTTATTTTATTTAGTTTTTGTTAACCGGGTAAGTCCACTAGCATACCTCTCAACTGTCCCTGATTTTCAGGGACGTCCCTGATTTTGCCTCAAAATTTTAATCCGTCCCTCCTAAAAATTGTGTTTCTGTGACCAAACAGTGGGGGTTGTAAGCACAAAATAATGCCAAACATTAAAGTTACAGACTTATTCTTCCTTAGAAAATGCATTTTACATGAAGCCCCTTATTCTGCCAGCCCCTTGAGTGGATATCGCCAGTTTTGAAGATGTGTCCCTGATTTTGGTCCTTTGTCCCTGATTTCTTTAAGCATTGTCCCTGATTTATGAGGCAGGAGGTTGAGAGGTATGTCCACTAGACAAATTCTGCCTATTTTCAGGCACAACCCTGGGAAGGGGGATACAGATGAATGCCAACTGACCTTGAACTAGATTAAGCTGTTGGTAGTATTTTTAGTGAATGAGGGAAATTTAGCCAGGACACCAGGGAAATTCCCCTACTCTTTTCGATAAGTGCCATGGGATCTTTAACATCCACCTGAACTACCACCAATCCAGGCAGATGGGACCTTGGTTTAACGTCTTATCTGAAAGATGGCATCTCAGAAGTGCAGCACCCCTCTCATGCTGCACTACAGTGTCAGTACTGGGATATTAACCCAAGTGCCAGATGTGGGAACTGAACCCACAGCCCTCTGATCTCCCGGCCTCAGAGGCAAGTGTGCTACCTACCTACTGAGCCACTGACACTGGCTCTCGGCAAAGACCCCCTACTCCTCCCTAATGTTCCCCAATTCCTTGATTTTTCACCAAGATCGTGGCAACAGAGGAGGAGGGGTCGTCGCACTCTATGTCCAGCAATCGCTATCTTGCTCTACTACCGCGCACAAGTCCTGCACCGCCTCATATGAACTAATCCTCACCCTCCTTTCCCTCCCCCTCTACTCTCCCCATCTACACTGGTGTGATATACGCCTCACCGCGGCTTGCCCCTGACTCACTAGTCTCATGCTTATCAACTCTACTACCCCTGACCGCCACTGGTGAGCTCATTCTTATGGGTGATTTCAGTTTGGACTGGTTCTCCTCCTTTGCCAAGGCCTCCCTCACAAAAATTGAAGCCCTTAACCTAACCCAGCTGATCACAGAGCCCACCTGTTACAACCCCCACTCCCCTAACCACTCACTTACAGACTGGATTTTCTCCTTCCACCCTCACAGATTCACTACAGCTGGTGTACTGTCAGATGCCCTAAGTGACCATTGCATCACTTACTGCATCAGGTAGACTCACCTCCCTCAATCAGCCCTAAAATACATAAAGATCCACCCACTAAACTTGACTGACACAGACACCCTCCTACACAATCTGAGTTATGTTGACTGGACCCTGGTCTATTCTGCACCTGATGCTGACTCTTCCTTAACCCAATTCCTATCCATACTCACTCTGATCTAGTACTCTCACACCCCCCATGGTCAAAGCCAGGATCAAGCGACGTCACCATCCCTGGATCTCGGCTTTGCTCACTGACAAGTGTAAAGCTCGTGACAAAGCCTGGATGCACTACAAATCCACCCTGACCCCTCGAGTACGGCAAATCTACAAATCCCTCCAAAACGCCTGCACCAAGGCAATCCATGGTGCTAAGGCTGACTACTTTAAAAAGCACCTGCAAACCAACCATCCACATCCCACCTCCTTCTGAAAGGCAGTCCACTCTCTGATTGATCCACCTGCTCAATCAGCCTTATCGATCCTAAAGCAAAATGGCCTATCCATCTCAGACCCACTCAGTGTGGCTGATATCCTAAATACGTTTTCTACCACTTGCACCCATCCCACCCTTCCCCACCGAGGACTCCTCTCCTAACCCCTCACAGAATACCTACCTTTTCCTACCTGTCTCCCTTCAGGAAGTTCTTCGGGCATTTTATTCTCTAAACACCAACAAATCCAGCCCAGACGGGATTCACCCCAAACTCTTTCACCTATCGGCCTCTGAAATTGCTGTCCTGCTAACCCATCTCCTAAACCTATCCTTTTCCTCCAGTACCGTATCCCAGGATTGGAAATCTGCTAGTGTGATTCCCTCGCACAAAGGAGGTGATGCCTCCATACCGCAAAACTACCAACCAATCTTCCTCCTCCCAGCCCTCACCAAATTGCAAGAATCCCTAGTCCACTCCAGACTGTTCGAGTTCCTAACCTCCTCCAGCTTCCCCTCCCAATTCCAGTCCGGCTTCCGGAAAAATTATTCAACAGTCTCATCCTTCTTATGAGTCACATACCAAATACACTCAGCCATGGTCCAGGGCCACTTGACTGCTGCAGTTTTCGTGGACCTGGCCAAGGCTTTTGACTCTTTCTCTCACCCCCTCCTCCTCGCCAAGCTTGGGACAGCCGGCCTGGATCCCCACACCATAAGCCAAGTCGTACCTCGGAAACGAACTGCAATCTGTGAGGGTGGGAAACTCCTCCTCCCTTCCCTTCCCATACTAGCAAGTGTACCTCAAGGATCCATCCTGGGCCCCATCCTGTTCTTGGTTTTCATTAATGACCTCCCCTCTGTGTGCTCCAGCTCCCGCATACACTTGTATGTGGATGGCATCATCCTGTTTGTCTCCAGGCCTACTTTCTCAGATGTCCACACCCTTCTCCAACAGGACCCAAACAAGATGCAATCTTGGTTCCTTACAAACCACTTGAAAGTTAACACCTCTAAGACAGTTTTCATGATCTTTGGCTCTGCCCAAAAATTGGCCAGAACACTCTTCTCCAGCATTCACCACCTTGGATGGTACTCCACTCGACTATATTCCTGCATATAAATATCTAGGGGTTCGGCTTGATGCCCGCCTGAATTTCTCAACATAAGCAGAAGCCATCACCTCCAAGCTCCACCCCAAACTTGGTATACTCTACCACAACAGACTCCCTCTCTCTCCCTATCCAACGCGAATTAGTGACAAAGATGATAATTCCAATCCCTGACTATGCCAATGTTGTTTACAGCACAGCCCCTGCCACCTCACTATCCAAACTAGATACACTGCTAAATTCAATATGTTGCTTCGCTTCAAACTCCTTCCCTTGAACTAATCACTGCATCCTCTATTCCTCCCTCAGTATCCAGCCCCTATCCCACAGATGCTATATCCATCTGTTAACTCTCAGACAAATTCTGGTTCAGCATGCTTCCTCCTTGCAGCCACCACCTCCTACAACCTGCGCACCAGGGACACCCCTGTTTCTCACTCCCCTACCCCCCAATTATCAGCTGGCAAATCCGCTTTCTATACATACCCCAATCTCTATGGAACTATCTTTACTCTCCAACTCCAAAACTCTCTCTCCTACCCCCTCTCTCAAACAGCACTTACACCTCCTTCCTCCTCCCCATCAGAAACAAGACTTGTAAGCCAGCAAGGTACTGACCACATGTTACTATACTGTCTAATGTATAAACTTGTATGCCTATACACTGAAATTATCTTGTATGCCTTGTAACCGCCCGTGCCTCCAATGCTACCCAGTACTTGTATTTTATTTGTATGTGAAACGCTATGTCTGTATTTGTTTCCCCTGTCTCCAGGTCGCACCTAGTAATAAGCCCCGGCTCAGTGTGACTTTTCCCGGTTACCAAAATTTTAAATAACAAAAATTACCACAGAAGCGAGAGCAATATGAAACATCACAGGAGGGGGAGGTGATACTTACTGAAATGTGTTAAATTAAATTCAAAACACTGAGATTTCATTTTCGAATGAAACCCAATCACTTCTTTGTTTTAGAAAGCCAATGATACACAGAATTTGAACAGATTTCTATAATGTATTTGGGATACTAAATGTAAGACTAGAAAAAATGGGTGCAGGGTTAGCATGTGGGCTACAAGTGAAACAAAAGGATCCAATTGACAGCAGGCTCAAAATAGAAAACAAATAATTCACTTTTTGACTATTCATTTTTCTAAGGCTGAACACCATAGCACTGTCACCTTCCACAACAGGCACTGCGCACTTCATTGTATTCTTGCACACCTGTCAGCATATCACCACGATGAACCAGGCTGCTGTTTTCCTACTTGCTCTCTGTATTGATCCTGCACCTGTAAGGTTGCCTATGTAACCATATTCTGATGTTTCTGCATTGCTATTCATTTGTACTCCCCATCCCATCTCCCCCGGGTCACACCTGAAAACAAGCCTTGGCTCAGCGTGCCCTTCCCAGTTACTGATTTTTAAATAAATAAATAAAATTCAGGAATGATCAAAGAAGAAAGGAAAGATAGTTAATCTTCGAATACTAATCCTGTTGATTTGGTGGCCAAGCTGATTAAAAAGAACATTTCATCGCTAAATGGAGATTACTATATTTCCACCAGAACAGAGTAACACAATCCTGAAATGGAGCATTACTGTTTAATGCTGTCATCACACCACTTACCGGTCTAACAGTGCGAGAAGTGCGAGCCTGTCATAGTGCACTCTCACCCACTTCCTAGGAAAAATCCAGTACTTGTAATATTGCTTGGGCTTGGATTTGTCTTCAATCATCAAAGTGTTCTCCTGGGATTCATGAAGAGATTCCTGATCCAAAATATCAAACTGCATAACAAAAAAAATAGACACAACTAAAAACAGATGCCAGCCAAGTGGGAAAAAACAAACAAACACTGAAGGTGTACTTGTTTCTCTACAATTTCTTTCAGGTTAATGCAGGTCATTTACTCAGTCCCTTTCCTTCAGGGTCACCTCACCATTGGCAAACCCTCCCACTTCCTGTCCCATTCCAAGCATTGCGGCAAAGGAAAAAGTATGGCACTCCAGAACAAGGGTTGTCAAACTCCAAAGGATAATCCAAACTCATTTATTGAAGGTATGTCAGCATATCGCAAACACAGAGCGTGCTTGCTCCCAGCGCTTTGACCCGATAATAGGGCCTTCATCATGGGGGTGTCGTTTTAGGAGTGAACCACATCTCATTTAAAGTGCTGTGTTAAAGAGACACTCCACCGTTAAGCTAGATGACTATATTAAATAAAGTAAAAAGAAATCATAACAGAAATCATTCCAAGCATTACCTGGTGTCCAGTGGCACCCTACGTGCCCCCCCCAATCTTGTTTCACACACTCCCTGAGGTCAAGTGGCACCCACCTTCCCCTTAGCAATCAAAGCACTCCCCAATGTCCAACAGCATCCCTTCCCTTCACCCATCCCACTGAAATTATTCCCCATGTCTAGTGGAAAAACCTCCCTCTCTCTGCCCCAAGGAAGGCACTCCCTTGTGTCCAGAGGCACCCCTCTCCTCATCCCATCCCAGGCCTTCTCTATTTCTGGTGGCATGGCACCCCTTCCATATCACCTCATTTGGACTTGCCTCTTCAGACAATGACCAGCACAGGCCACCACTTACCTTCCTGAGTGAGGCAGTTTGAAATAAATACTCCCTAAATGGGATACGAATGCAAGGTATGGTTTAGTGGTAGTACTGCCTTCATGTAGTGCACAGCTGCTGTCAAGAAGGCTGGAAGATTGCTGAGGTTCATTAGTGACCAACAGAGCAGTGATAGTAATCCCACCACATTACAATGCCAATGCCATGGTCAGGCCCCACTTGGGAGTACTGTATGCAGTTCTGGGTAGCCCAATACAAAATGGGGATGAGGCAGTAGAGAAGGTGCAAAGCAGAGTTACCAAAATGATCAGGAGTATGGAGGATAAAAGCTATGACAACAGGATGGAGGCTCTCAACATGGTCATACTGGAGAAAGGGAGGCTGAGGGGAAACATGTGGGGACATTATCTCACTTTTTCGCATTCTAAAGGGCACTGACAAGGTCAAACAGATGAAAATGTTTGCTCTGGTGTGCTCCAGAAGGACGTAGAGACAAGTCTCCTAAAGTTATCCATGAATTTATCCCCCTCGAGCTCAAGTTCACCAGATTTCATCTAAGAGGTAGCAATGCCAGGGTGAAGGCAGCAGTACCACAAAAAAGGCAACTACATATACATAGAGATACAGATTTACAGAGATAGTATATATATATATATATATATATATATATATATATACTTTTCAAAAACTGCATTGATGCAACAGTTAGGGTAACAAGCATACAAAAGTAGGGAAATGTGGTGTTAGGGTTTCCAACCCTAGCCCCCCACCCAAGCAGCAAAAAAAAAAAATTAGGGTTTTGGGTCTCTGGAGTCTTGGCGAATCAGTGGTGGGGTCTTCCTTGCGGGTTGTCAACCCTAATGCCCACCTCACTCTATGAGCAAACAATGTCACACACGATCTTTCTTCACACAGGGCCCACAGGGAGAAAAGTAAAACAAATTTGTGTTGGTAACCTGTGATGAGACATACTTCTCTACCTTTGAAGAGTGTATCATTATGAGGCACTAGTTTGGAGCTGTACCTTGTGCTTCAGACTGGAGGCTAAGGGCTGGGGTGGGGTGAGCCTCACGGTTGACAACCCCCAAGGAAAACCCCACCACTGATTCACCAAGACTCCAGAGACCCAAAACCCTAATTTTTTTTCCTTTTGCTTGAAAGCCTAACGCCACATTTCCCCTACTTTTGTGGCATTAAGTTACCCTAACTAGTGCATTAATGCATTTTTTTGCAAAGAATTTCCTTACTTTTTGAGATAATTTGGTTGTTTCCTCATTTGCCTGTGACAGCTCGGGGCCCAGAGGGCCCTGCACTCCCATCCGTACAGAGATACATACATGTATGTTGCCATGGAAGCACAAGGCCCAGAGGGCACTGCACTTGCATTTCTGCCAAAACAGCAACCAAACTGTCAGCATAGCCTTGTCATTAGCCCACCTCATGAACACCATACTGAGAATTTTCAAATCTCTGCCAAAACATCATACCGCGGCATCGAAACGTCATACCACACCACAGGTGCTAAAACACATTTTGGCCAGGATTTGAAAAATGACAGCTATCATACTCATGAGGTGGTGTAAAAAATGGCTATGTTGAAAATCTGGGGTCAAAATATTTAAAATTACCAAAGTTAAAGCCAGCATAGTAACATTTCAACTTATGAGCATAACTTTGCCATTTTTACATATTTTGACCCCAATTTTTTTTTTTATTTAATATATTTTATTAACTTTTCAAGATACAAAACCATCATTATTACAACGAAACAATGAACAAACAACAACATTAATCCCTCCCCCCCCGCCTCAGAGGTACAGACGTTGTAGAAAAAGTGTCTACTTTAATCATGCATATGATCTATGACTCACTGCAACAAGATTTATCCCTAGATAGGGCCAAAAGAGAAACTAAAGGCTAAAGAAATAGTTATACACAGTTCTGTCCTATCCCATATGTCACTTAACACTGTACAGATTCCCAGAACCCCATTCCAGGAAGAAAAATCTACAAGTACAATGCATGTAACTTACTCCACCTACTATGGTACACAGGAATTAAGTTGTGCAAGCTATCATTTTCTCAAGCCTTACGTTATGCAGTAACTCATTAAGCCATTCCATGTGGGGGATTTCCAACTGGTCCCTCCAGTGACAGCGCAGTACCCTTTTCACAGACAAGGAGATCATTGCTAAGTGGAACCTCCGTTCCTTAATACAGACTTCAGAGTAATCCCTTATTAAGCAGATTTCGGGGGTGAAATATTCCTCCAACCCCAAAAGTGGATCTGTTCTTTGCTTAATCTCCTCCCAAAGAGGGGTTATTTTGGGGCATTCCCACATGACATGTAGGAGGGATCCATCCACCTGGCCACATCTTGAGCACAGGGATGAAGGTAACTTCCCCATCTTGGCTAAGTGAGCAGGTGCTCTCGAGGTGTCTATGACATCATCAACTCCCTCGATGGAAAACAGCCATGTTGTGGATGGTCACCCATCCACTATTATATATAGAATATGGTTCTTGGCTTTTGTCTTTTTTCCCCCAGTTGATGGTTACCTTTGTTATGTCGTGCTGCTCCTGCTCCGACTCATCCGCTCTCAGTTGCTTTACCCGTCCGCCTAGCTTGTTTCGGCTTCAATGCACTCCCGCCATTTGCTGCTTCTACCCACACCTGCTTGCTCTCTTTCAGCAGCAGTTTGTTTTTTAAAATAAAAAAATGCTTATGCGCCACAAAGCCGTGTGGTAGAAGGAAGATTCCCCGGGAAGATCCACCTCTCCGTGACCGCCTAATCCCACCACCATGTTTTAATTTTTTTTTCGCTGTTACAGTCAGTGGAGTCAGCCAATCAGGAGGTAGGACAAGGCTGAAAAGTTGTTGTACTATCAACGGGACGTCAAAACGATAATACAACATCTTTTTTGACCTTTGAACTGTCCTACAACAAGATTTAGAAAGCCACCGATTTTAATCTACAATAAGCCCTAACCATATACTATATATATTATGCAAGATGTGAAACTGGGTGAGGCATAACTTATTATTGGAAGTATAGTTATATACATCCAACCATATGCAGTCCCACTGAAAATTAAAGTTAGGGAATTGGGAAGACCAGTAGCCAGAACAGCCTGAGATCTCTGGGAAAAGCTTAGAAAATAAAACCAGTACTAATTAAGACACTGAGTGAGGCTGCCACACCAAAGACCAGACCAGCTGTAAGAAATCCCCTTGACTGACAGTCCAAGATGCCGTCCCGAGCCTAGTAATTAGCATATGTCTAAGCTGGTAAACTCTGAATATGCAAGTTAGTGGGAGATTAAGTCGTACCAACAGGTTTTGACAGGACAACAGCCAACCCTCAGAGAAGATCTACTACCTTTTTCTTTGTTACGCAGGTATCTCCCTAATTGTCCACACCTTGTCTCCAATCTTGAAGTTAGAATTATAACACAGTGGTTGGGAAATGTCTTTAGTATTGTTGTACTGCGATCTTTTACAAAATTGGGTGTGTACTTTTAGGGAAGTGTGGCTATGACCCCAAATTTTCAACATAGCCTTTTTCTGACCCCACCTCATGAACAAGGGTGGTGAACATTTGTAAACTGTGCCCGAAATGAGATTTCACCAGGCAACCGCAAAATCTACTTTTGGGCCATATTTGCATAATTACTCTACAATTGTTCATGAGATGACGTCCCAAAAAGCCCATGTTGAAAATCTGTGCTCAAAATATGCAAAAATGTCAAAGTTATGTATCAAAGTGGAAACCCCCGTTGAACTACATTGAACCACACTTACCTCACATGGTATTACTTGGTATTTAAAGACAAAAAGAAGGCTATATGCCCATCTTGATCGTCTCCCACTCCAAGTGAGTGGATTAGGTCCTCGTAGTAGTTCAATTGAACTGTTTATCCAATCTTGTTTTAAAACTGTTCAACGTTTGTGAGTTAACCATCTTCTTGGGTAACCTTAGTTTCTCATATTGCAGTCGGTGGTTCCAGCAGCAAGCCACATCTTTAATCGAAGAGTGGATCTTCACCTTATATTCATATGGGTCAGGGTGTACTGGGTGTTAATTGGGAGGCGGGAGCATCAGATAGGCGAGAGACATGTTTTCTTTTTTGTAGGTCTACAGAAAAAAACATCAAGGGAAGGATTTCTATATTTCAGATAGGGATGGCAATCAGAGGGGTGGGGGAGTGCCATTAGACACCCAGGAAAGACAGAAAAATAACAGGGATGGGGACTGGAGGATGGGGAGGTGCCACTAGACACCAGGGAAAGCTAAATGAATTACGGGGATGATGATCGGAGGGTGGGAAGTGCCACTAGACACCAGGAAAAGACAAATAAATAACGGGAATGGCGATCGGAGAATAGTGGGTGCCACTAGACACCAGGGAAAGATAACAAAAATAATGGGGAGGGTGGGAGGTGCCACTAGACACCAGGGAAAGATAAATTAATTATGGGTACGGTGACTGGAGGGTGAGGGGTGCCACCAGACACCAGGAAAATGGCATCTCACTGCAGCTAGTAGCACGAGTTCCAGCTGCAGCTGCAGAAGTCAAGAAAGTCCCACTTTTCTCATAAAGAGAATGTGGGTGAACGGCTCCTCTCGCTAAGCTGGGCACCCTGGATTTTGATATTTCTGGCAACTTTAAAAACAAACACCAGAATCTAGCTAAACAGGTCCTGTTTAGCTAGGTTCAGGTGTGTGTGTGTGTTTGTTTTTAAATACATAATTTGATTGTACTTTTACTGTTTGTAAGTTTAAACAGCAAAAGGAAAATGGCAGCCATCACAAGTGGTACACCCTCCACACAGTAAGGAAATGATGCAAATAACCACTCGCAATGTGTTTTTTTACCTTTCATAATCGGTATTTCTTTGCACACCAACAGTAAATCATGACCTCTTAACACTTGCAAACTTTTTTTTAAAGATCAAACTTGAACATTATCCCCAAAAATTTTATAATTAAAAAACTGTATACTATTTCTTTACCATACAATCCAAAAACACACCCTTGGCACAGGCCCCATCATCCCTGAAAATTTCATTAAGAAATTCCATACCATCTAAACTGTACGTGAGAGCAAAAAAATAGCCCAATGTTAAATATAGGATAGATGTTATCACTTTCATGATGCTCCATATGTCGAAAACTGTACAAGATGCCATCAGGAAACTGTTCAGATCTTGAGACTGACAACCTGACTGTGCATGCCATATTTTGTGCTAATTCATTAAACGACACCAAAGTTATTAAAGTGCAAAACACTGGATTTAACATAGAACTGCAAATGCAACCCTAACTACAGGGGTACTACCTCACCCTATAATAGGGATATACATATATAGATACAGAATTAAAGATAGGCAACTGTGAATTACAAGGCTATAATTCCATCAAAGTGTTCTGGTGACATCATCAATAGAGATGTGTGAAGCAGGGAAAATTCACAGATTTTCCCCACTTCATGGAGTGGATCAGGTGTACAAAGCCCAGATTCGCGCCCCAAAAAAAAAAAAACTCTGCAAAAGAAGGAGTTCAACTTCGATTTTGTCAAATTTTTTCTCACACTAGTAGTGCCCCCCGGCCAATCGCCGACCACTATGAAAATTAAATCCTCACAATGTCCATCCCTGGCATCTAGTGTCCCCCCAACTGATCGCCGCCCATTAAAAAATTAAGTTCACCCCCCATCACCATGTGCAAGACCAACATTACAAATAAATCCCTGGTGTTTGGTGGACCCCCACCCCGCCAGGTGCAACACCCCACCCGATTTAAAAGAATTACCATAATTCCCTGGTGTTTAGTGGTCCCTGTCAATCACTAGCTTCAATATCAAAAAAAAAATCATCTTAAATCCCTGGTGTCTAACGACCCCCCAATCAGGTGAGCCCCACAACCCTACTCCATCACCTTTAGCTGGAATGACACAGCCTTCCACTCACCTCCATGGTCAGCAGCCAGGTGAGCTCTCTCAATGAATGAGCATGTGCATGTACAAGCACCCGGTCACTCCTGAGGGAGCTCAGTCAACTGCCAGCCATGGAGGTGAGTGAGGCCTGCGCCAGTGGCCCGCCCAGGGTGTAGTAGCAACTACCTGATGGTGTGGGGGGTGTCCACTTAGACACCAAGGATTTAAAATGATTATTTTTCTTCTTTATATTGGGGACAGTGATTGTCGATGAGGGGGCCACTAAACACCAGGGTTTATGGTATTTTTTTTTTTTTTGTCAGGGTCAGTGTGGGGAGGGTGTGGTGGGGCACTACCTGACAGGGTGGGGTGGTCCACTAGACGCCTGGGATTTAAGATGATTAATTATATATTTTTTTATATTGGGGCTGGTGATCAGTGTGGGGGACGACCACTAGACAACAGGAATTTTTGATTTTTTTTTTTTTACATTGGGGCCAGCGATCCATGGCGGGGGACACTAGGGATTTGGGGCATTTGCAATTCGTAACTTCTTGCTTCTGGGGCTTTTGAAGTGCAATTTGCACTTAAGGTGAAGTTTCTTTTGACAGCAGCAACTTTGCGAACTGATCCGCGGACGCAAATTTGGCAACTTCGCCAAAATTTGGCAAGCAAAGTAAAACTTTGCTACATCCCTAATCATCTACCACAGGAATAAAGCTTGATTTGGTTGTTAATGTCACTAGAACCCCAAGATGGAATTACAAGCCAGTCCTTGACAGTCCTATTTAACAGCTCATCAGAAACAGGAGTGGTTCCGGAAGACTGGAGGAGGTCAAACGTAGTCCCACTTCACAAAAGCAGTAGCAGGGAGAAGCTGGCAGTTATAGGCCAGTCAGTCTGACATCAGAGGTGGGAAAGTTAAAGGAATCAGTGCAGAAGGAAAGGATAGTGGAATATCTTGAATCAAATGGGTTAAAAGACCCGAGGCAGCATGGATTCACAAGGGGTAAGTCATGTCAAACGAATCTGATAAGATTTCTTTGACTGGGCGACCAAAGAAGTAGATCAGGAGGAATGGTGGACGTGGTCTACCTAGATTTCAGTAAGGTGTTCGACACCATTCCAAATAGAAGACTACTAAGCAAGCTGGGTAACTTAGCAGTGGGTTCAAAGCTAAGAAATTGGTTAGAGGATAGGAGATAGAGTGTAGTGGTAAATGGATTTTACTTCAAGGAGGAGAGGGTGACCAGGGGGTTGCCTCAGGGATCACTGCTGGGACTGGTCCTCTTTAATCTCTTCATAAGTGACACTGCAGGGAGGCTGGAGGGGAAGACCTGCCTCTTTGCAGCTGACACAGAAATCTGCAATAGGGTGGAAACTCTGGGGGCATAGAAAGCATGAGCAGAGACCTGAGAAATACTGAGGAGTGATCCAAGTGTATGGCAGCAGGTTTCAGTGCAAAATAATGCACTTAGGGCACAGAAACCCAGGGGCAGAGTACAAAATAGGAGAAGTGTTACTGGAAACCATCAAGCACAAGAAAGACTTGGAAGTAATCATATCTGATGACCTAAAGGTGGTCAGGCAGTGTGACAAGGCAGTTGGTAGGGTTATTGGGATGGTGAGGTGTACAGAGAGAGGTATCACCAGCAGAAGGAGGGAGGTGGTGTTGCCTCTGTTGAGATCGCTAGTAAGAATACTGTGTCCAGTTCTGGAGACCACATCTCTGGAAGGATATAGTCAGAGTGAAGGCAGTTCAGACAAGGACAACTTGCATGCCTCAGCTGGTAGCAGATCTGCCTCTGGGCCAGAAGGTCATGGGTTCTGGTCTCACACCAGGACTGGGCTCATACCATCAATGCTGGCACCCAAGTGCAGTACTTGGGGGGAGGGGTGCGTACTATTGAGATGCACCATCCTTTGGATGAGATCTTAACCCCTTCTACCCATCTCTGGTGCTGTAATGGTAGGTATACAAGTAGAAGTAAAAGAACCCAAAGCACTTTTCGCAAGAGTAGGAGATTTTCCCTAGTGTCCTGGCCAACATTCCCCTTCCCATAAAACTGGATGATGCAGTTGTCCAAGGCTGTGTGTGGGTATTGATGTGCGAAATGGCTGTCACTACACATTCAGTCAGTTCACTACCAGTCTAGCATTACTTGTAAAGCACCTTGGGATACTATGCGTCTGAAAAGTGCTGTATAAAGGCTGATTCTTCTTCTTCAACCAAAATGGTGAAGGATCTGCATCAAGATCCCCATAAGGAGAGACTTGGGGAACTCAATATACACACACTCTGGAAGAGTGGAGGTAGAGGGTGAATATGATAGAGACATTTAAATACCTCATGGGGGCAAATAAGGTACAGGAGGAAAGTATTTTTCAGGAAAAAAGGTCCTCAACAACAAGGGGACAAGCTATGAAGCTGGAGGGGGAGCAGATTCAGGACAGCTGTGAGGAGGTACTTCTTCACGGAAAGAGTGGTGGATTCCTACAGCAGCCTACTAGTGGAGGTATTGTGGACAAAAATAGTGGTGGGGTTAAAGAATGCATGGAATAGGCATAACAGAGTTTTAATGGAAAGGAAGTGGGGGAGGGACTAACAGCCGGAGATCAAACAGAGTCTGTTGTGATATTGTAGATAGGGAACAACTGGATAGACTGGGTAGGTCACGCGGTCCTTATCTGTTGACAAATTCTACGTTTCTATATAATTAACAGTTACAATATTTTTTTATCGTGTATGCTATAAGGTAAATACTGTTAACAGGATTTAAAACTGTCACATATGAATGAAGCTGTTTCCATGTCAGTAGAATGTGAATTAGAATGTACTGTTTACCTCAGAATGTAATTCAGTAAGTGGAACATCTCAGTTTGAGTGACAAAGACACAAAAAAGCCATTATTCACAGTTCTGACATCACAACTGTGAAGTACAAGATTTGTCATGTCACAGCTGTGAATTATGACAAAAAAAAAAAAAAAACATTTACAGGTTATCTGTGAATTACAAGGGCTGGCCAAGTAGTATATACAAATATCACACCCATGCCTTCCTTACCTCAGGTATTTCCATCGGTGCCCTACGAACCTGCATACCCTGTAAACCCACTGTCTGTGGTTGCAGCAAAGAAAGAGCTGGTGTCCCCTCTTGAACATCCGCAGAGGTAAAGCTGGAAGAGTGTGAATGGTGTTCCCTACAATTTGTGGGAAGGAAAAACTATTAAACAGGCAAAATAGTGGAAAATGCAATATGCTCAGTGGTGTAAAATATCTCAACAATGTAAACATCTAATAATTAAAAAAAAAAAAAAAAAAAAAAGGCAATCATTTACCAGGCATTGCCCGGGATATGCTCCAGGCTGACTTGCTGTGCCATGGGATTTTCAAAACCTCCACCAGCAGGTCCAAACGTATATGACCTCCTTACCCCTGGGCACAAAAGAAGAGAAAAATTATCTGTTAATTTACTGAAAGGAAATGCAATTTGGTAAATAACTGTGCCACACAGTAAGCTAATCTATAAACTATTACAGTTTGTAAATATAATACTTTTGACATCATTTACAGATGTAACCAAGGCCTTTAATATAAGTTAATAAGGCCTCCAAGGCAGAGTTCCCATGATGTCCTGCTGTTTGGGGGTGCTCTGTACACTCTATGGCTTCTTTGGAAGGTACAATTTGTGACTGTAGCCATTTTTTCTGTGTAAAGGATGGTGGAACCGAAGATTTCCTTGCATGCATGTACTCCCAGAGACTTGGTGAAGTACTTGAACTTCTAACTCCTTGCACGTTTCTAGTGAATGGGAACACTACTCCAAGGGATGTCTCTTATGATGCAAGAGACTTCAAGCTTGAGGTTACATAGAAACAGAACATGTCTGACCCTGCCTGTTATTCTTCTTATGGCCCTAATGGCCATCCCCTGGGCAAGAGTACCACAAAGTGAAGCTGAGTGGTTCTGGATGCCCAAACCTCGTGAGAGGAGTCTCATACCATAAGAGACATCCCTTGGAGGCTCTGTTATCATATTATAATAACTGGCCAGCAATTTTTCCCATTGCTTGATCCAGTTATAATTTGCCGTTATAACCCGCGGGTTATAACGACAAACACGCGCCACCTCAATCACGTAAGAGCCGCATCCTGATCGGCTCTGCATTCCTCGGAGGTGGGCAAAACAGCTCAAAAAACATGGCGGGTTTTCTTCCCACGGAGCGAGCAGCCGCCAGACTGAGACACCTACTTGTTTTGTTGTTTTTTTTTAAAAAAAAAAAAAAAAAGAGAAATGCATTTTGCCTATTTAAGAAATATCTGGTTGATCCTACCATTCCACAATCGCACCGCACAACTCCCAAGCACAACGGCGAAAAAGTCTCGATCACTACTGCCATGAAGAACGGCTGTGACCTCCCTCCTTGAGGTAAGAACATCACGATCCCGACTGCAACACGAATCTGCCCAAAGTAAAAAATAAAACAAAAAAGCAACTGTAGAAATTAAAAGTACAACAAAAAAAATCGAATGGGGAGACACACAGACTGTGTGTGTGTGTGTGTGTGTGTGTGTGTGTGTGTGAGAATCAGCACGTCTGTGTGTGAGAGTCAGACACAGGACTGGAAAAAATTGCTGCCCAGCAATTATAAATAACAATGTATGGGGAAGTATGCTTTAATTCGAAATTAATGTTTGCCCTCGGGGTGGGATGCTTTAATAAACCCTCGGGTTTATGTAACATCCACCCCTACAGGCAAACATTAATTTCTCATTAAGCACACTTCCCCATACATTACTGTATGTATAATAACTAGTGACCCCCTATAACGCCAGGATACACATTCGTGATAAAATGCTGTAATAACTTGCTGAATTCCGTAATAACTCAATAGCGGGTTATTAAGGCGTTTTCTTCCTCGCGCTTTCATTTCGCTGCATTTGTGCGAGTACGGCGACTACTCAGAGACAAGCTCGCTCACGCAAATATAGCTAGTTTTTTGTTGTTGTTGTCGAAACCTTGCACCAGATATTATAAAAAGGTAATGACTATGCAGGTGTGTGTTAAGAGGATTTTCCACACACCCTCAGTGTGTGATAATCTCATAAACCCCTCACGCTTTGCTCTCAGGGTTTATGGATTTCATACACCTCGGGTGTGTGAAGAATCCTCATAACACACACCTGCACAGGCATTATTCTCTATATAAATCACTCTTTCAGCTCAGCTGGTGTCACTGTGTTCCACTTCACCGTACTCTTCAGCTCAACTGATTGTCACTGGGTTCTGGAACTGGTAAGTAATTAATACAAAGATTATAAAATGGGTAAGAAAAATACTGTACTGTGACTTGCAGAATCCAGTCACATGACCGTGCTGTTATTCCAGCACAACAGCACAGTTCAGAAATGCTTAACTTTCTGAACCTCATTATCTGGTCCTAAAATAAAAAAATCAGGGAAGCCATTTTATAATGGCAATAAGGCATTCCAGGATGTGCGTAATTAAGAGATAACAGCACTTCTCGGGTGCGTAAAGCCCTCAGCTTCACCTTGAGCTTCACTTCCCGAGGTGTGCTGTTATTCCACAAAAATACACACCCTGCCATGTCTTACTGCTTAAATACTGGTTGGGGAAAAGGCTGCATTACTGTGGAGCCCTAAATAAGTAATAAATAGAACTATACCAAAACAAACACACAAAACAACACACTGTGGTGATCAGATACACTTCACACATGACCAGATTTACAAACTATATTGAAAAAATGTAAACAACGTTGTTTATGATCCCCTTAAATATGACCAGAATGCTGCAGCGAGGCTTCTCTAAGGCATAAAAAAGCCTGATCAACATCACCTCTGTTCTTGATAAACTCCATTGGCTTCCTGTACAATATGAATCTGACTATACAATTTTACCCATGGTCTATAAGTGCAAAACTGGTTCTGCTCCCACCAATCTAAGTGATCTGTTGTCTGCCAAGCTCCCCCAGACCCAGTGAATGCATTCCACCTCCACTAATGACCGGACTATGGCATTAATGCCAATTACATTTTGGCAATAATATCCAAGATTAAAAATTATTTTCCTGCATTTATAGTGGAAATAGACTCATATTCTGTTGTCTCTGTAAACTGCCTCATAGATACATAGACACACAGATGTTGTCAGCAGATAAGGGCCTTTGGCGCACCTAGTCTGCCCATTACTACAATTTACTGTGCTTGTTCAAGCTTCCTTGGAACTAGGTTATTCCCCACCACCACCAACTACCGGGATCCCCTTATGCCTATCCCATGCATTCTGAAATCCTGTAATCGTTTCTGCCTCCACCACCTCTTCCGTCAGGCTGTTTCATTTGTCCACCATCCTCTCGGTAAAGACGTACTTCCTCACATTTCCTCTGAACCTCTCTCCCTACAGTTTCCTCCCATGTCCCCTAGTCCTGGAGCATCCTGTTCTTAGAGAAAAGTACAGTTTACGCAAGAACTTACCGCAACAGTAGATCTTCGAGAGAGGCTCTTGTAGTAGGTATTCACATATAGGACTGACCCGCCAGGTGTCAGGACTCCACGGAACAATTTCTAGCTAGCAGTCTCTGTCGGAGGACCGCCCCCACATCAGGTGACCGACGTCATATGACGTCAGTATAAAGGGGAGGTCCCCCATGCCCACCTTTCAGTTCTTTCCCGCCAAGGGCCAAAAGAGGCAAGATGAGAGAGAAGAGGATATTCCCCCCCTCAATGGAAATGGAGCCAAAAAAGCTCAGGGGGATGGAGGGCAGGAAGGCAATACCTACTGCAAGAGCCTCTCTCGAAGATCTACTGTTATGGTAAGTTCTTACGTAACTGTACTATCTTACTTCGAGAGGGCTCTTACAGTAGGTATTCACATATAGGACCGAGTCCCAAGTAGTCTGGAATAAGGAAAAGCAGTCGGGAGGAGGATAAACATCCACAGCATGGAACCTCAGGCTGAAAAGAGATCTCATGAGAGGAGACCTTGAAGCACAGCCAACCCGAAGCCTGCTCTACAGCGTGAGGCAACGTCCAAACTTTAGTGTTTTGTAAAGGTATGGACAGAAGTCCAAGTTGTGGCTGTACAGATGTCTGCCGCTGACACGTTCTTGAAACAAGCCACAGAGGCAGCTACTCCTCTGGTGGAGTGACCTCTGACTTGACCCGGCAGGGTCTTGTTGTACTTTGTCATAACAGAAAGTTATACAATGAGCCAACCATTTTGATAGGCTTTGCCTAGAAACAGCACTGCCTTCTATTTTGTGGGCAAAAGAGACAAAGAGCTGATCAGTTTTCTTGACATCCTTAGTCTGAGTGGTGTAGTATCTCAGTATTCTGTGAACATCCAAAGTATGCAAGAGGTACTCCCCTTGATTGGAGTGTTGCATAAAGAAAGCTGGTAGCTCAATGGATTGATTCAGCATAGATTCAGCTACCACCTTAGGGAAAAACTTAGGGTTGGTGCATAGAGCCACACGTTCCTTGTGGAAAATCAAGTACGGGATTTTGCACATCAAGGCCTGAAGCTCGGAAATGCACCAAGCAGACGTAATGGGCACTAATAAGAGTGTCTTCCAAGAAAGGAACTTTAAATTGGCTGCAGCTGCCGGCTGGAAGGGAGGCAGGGTAAGCTTTTCCAAAATGAAATTTAAGTCCCAAGGAGGTGCAGGAATGTGGATGGGGGTCTCAAATGGAGAATCCCTCTGAGGAAGGTCTTGGAGACTTCCAACTGAGCAAAAAGTCCTGTCCCCAAAGTGAATATGGTAGGCTGAAATAGAGGCTATGTGGACCTTTAAAGAGGAATGGCTGAGACCCAGATTAAAGAGGTGACACATGTAGTCCAGGACTTTATTGGCTGGGCATGTGAACGGTTTGCATACTTTCGAAGAGGCCCAAATAGAGAACAGTTTCCACTTCATGGCATAGGTGGACCTGGTGGAAGGCTTTCTGGCCTCCACCAAGATGTCTGCTAGGAACGGAGAAACTCCAAAGCGGGCTTTGCTACATCTGCAGGAGACACACATGCAAGTGAAGGGATCTGAGACCTGGATGAACAAAAGTCCCATGATCCTGGGTCAGCAATTGTTGTGACAGAGGAAGAGAAAGAGAAGGTTCCTCTGAAAACTGTTGCAGAAGAGAGAACCAAACTTGCCAGGGCCAGAAGGAAGCGATGAGAATCATTCGAGCTCCTTCTGTTCAGGACCCTCGGAATTAAGAGAATAGGAAGGAAGGCATAAACAAATCTGTCCCTCCAACTGAGAGGCAGAGTGTCCCACCAAAAAATGTCACGCCCTGGAGCGAGCAAGCAGAAGGTGGCAAGTTTTGCATTTTGGGGAGAAGCAAAGAGGTCTATCTGAGGTGTTCCTCAATGCAGAAAGATGTCATTTACAACTTCTTGATCCAATTCCCATTCGTGTGCCCTGGCTGAGGACCGACTCAGTTGATCCGCCAGAGTGTTTTCCACTCCCGGTAAAGGTGATGCTGGGATGCCCAACTCCAAACTCTCATCGCTTCTTGGCACAGAGGGTAGGAGCATGTTCCTCCCTGCTTGCTGAGATACCAGACTACACACGTGTTGTCTGTTTGTATGAGGAGATGACTGGGAAGGATACTGGAGTGTAGAGCCTGAAGGGTATAAAGGAGTGCTCGCAGTTCTAGCACATTGATGTGCAAGTTTTGTTCGAACTCGGACCAGCTGCCCCGAGTCCTGTGAGTCCCGAGATGGGCTCCCCAGCCTTCTCCTGATGCATCTGTCGTCAAAGTCTTGGAGGGGGGGTTCAATATTAAAGTGAACTCCTAGGCGTAGGTTCTCCGGCACCATCCACCATTGTAAGTCCCTGATTATAGGATCGGAAACTAGTACCTCTTGGTCTAGACTGTCCAGGGTTTGGTCCCATTGAGAGATCCTCACATGGAGCCAAGCACGTGGGACTGTCGGAATGGCAGCCACCATTAGCCCGAGGAGGCAGAGAACTGACCTGGTGCCGACTCTCCTGCGACCGGACAGAAGAAGGGCCTGAGTCTGGAGGGTGTCTACCCTGTCCGGAGGCAAGACGGCTTTGCCTATGGTCGTGTTCAGAATCACCCCTATAAACTGGAGGCGCAGGCAAGGGACCAAATGGAACTTTGCCTGGTTGATGGTGATATCCAGTCTGGTGAAAACCTGAAGGGTAAGGGAAAGAGAGTGCAGGAGTTCCTCCCTGGACGGGGCCACCAGGAGCCAATCGTTCAGGTACGGGAATACCTGAACTCCCTGGGTAAGCAGGTGGGCCACTACCACAGACAGGCATTTGGTAAAAACTTGGGGGGCCGAGGAAAGACCAAATGGGAGGGCTTTGAACTGGTAGTCGTCCCCCTGAAATTAAAAATGGAGGAATCTGCGGTGGGAAGGGCATATGGGGATATGCAGGTAGGTGTCCTGCATGTCCAAAGTGCACAGCCACTGCCCCTGCTGAAGGAAGTGGTAGAAGGCTCTGTAAAGAGAGCATTCTGAAGCATTTGTACTCCACGAACATATTCAGGGAACTGAGGTCTAGAACAGGCCTCACATCTCCAGTCCTCTTTGGAACCAGGAAGAAATACGAGTAGTAACCCATCCCCCAAAGATGGCTGGGGACTGGTTCTAAAGCCACCTTTGAGAGAAGGGAGGTGATTTCATCTAGGACCAGAGGAAGATGTTGCTGGGAATAAGACAATCAGGGTGGTGGTCTTCGGGGTGGTTTCTGAAGAAACTCGATTGAGTGTCCTGCTGATATTAACTGGAGCACCCAAGCATCCGACGTTATCCTCTCCAAGCCCAGCAGATGGAAACAGAATCTCCTCCCTTCTGGTTCCTCTGGAGCTTCCAGAGGCAGTGGGAGAGGTGGGGAGTCAGGAGGTGTGGGGCAGCGCAGCAGCCGAGGCTCCCACAGCTTTTTTGCTATGGGGAGGCTTGGTTGCTGGATGCTTGTTGGCCTGTTTGCCCTGTGGTTTTGGTTTTTGTTGGTTTCGTCTACGAAAAGGACACTGCTGCCCTTGAGGGGGCCTGTACGTAGAATCTACAGACTTGAGTGCAGTGCCCTTCTTCTGCAGATCGGTAATGATGTCCTTGACATCACCCCCGAACAGCACCGAACCCCTAAAGGGGAGCATCCTGGACAGCAGATTGCAGTTCAGGGACCAATCCTGACACACGGAGCCAAGCATGATGCCGTAAACCTATGGCGAAAGCTGAGCTCCTTCCGGCTGTGTCCACTGCGTCGTAAGTGGCACAAAGCATGTGCCAACTGGCCGAATGAGCAGAACGGACAAGATCTGCCACTTCCTGCTTGATCTGAGACTCAGAAAGGGAGTCCAATTTTGATTTTGATTCCACCTAAGGATGGTCTTCTGAAAGTCCTCCAAATGTGCCACATAGTTCAGGGCTCTAATACCCAGGGTAGAAGAGGAATAGATCTTCTTTCCGTACTGGTCCAGAAGCCATGACTCCTTGTTAGGTGGGAATCAGCTGAGGTGTTTTGGGTTAGCGGAACGGCCGTGAGCAGCGCTAATGGCAACCGAATCCACCTTGGGATGTAGGTTCAAAAAATCTACGCCCTCAAGAGCCTGATATAGCAGGTCTGCCTTCCTCAGAAGATGGGCTAATGCGGAAGGTTGTTTCCAAATAGTGGAAACAAGGTCTGCATGAGGTTCTATCCAAGGTGGAATCAGCATAGGAGCAGTCTCGGGCAGATCCAAATGAGCAGCGAAATTTTTACACTGTGGATCTGGCTCCAGTGATTGCCACTGATGGACTTCCTCGATTTTCCTTGGTAACTCCAGAAAGGAGGAATCCTCCGGAAGAGACTTCGGAGGGGTCCTTGGCCTGGGGCGATCAGGAGTACATGGCTCATCATCAGTATCACAGCGTCCAGTCTCCGAGTCAGAGTCAGACATATCCGACGAAGAGAAGGAAGACTAGGAGGGGGAGGGATGGCCCCTTTGGGGAGTTCCCTGGGGCGCGTGTCCTCCTCACCCCAGGCACCAGAGGGCTCTCCTCTGGTGTTGGGTACGGGGGAGGAAGTCTCCCGTCTCCGACGTATGGGATCCTGTGAAGGGTCTGGCATCGGTAGATGACTTTCGACCTCCCTGGTGAGTTGAACCTTGGCCTCAGCCCACCAGGAGGCCACAGTCTCCTTCAAGTCTGTTGGCAGCTGGGGAGTGGGTGGCGGAGGAGGAGGGGGATACGGATATTGAGGATATCGATAAAAGGAGTATCCATAACCCAACGGCGAGTGACCCGGCGTCGGGTATTGAGGCGTGGGATATTGTGGCGTCAGGTTCGGAGGCGCGGGATACTGCGGAACCGGGTACTGTGGCACCTGATATTGAGGTGTCAGATACCCGGAAGCCAGGGGCTGTGACGGAGCACAGGGACCTGGCAGAGGCCCAGTTTCTGGGCCAGGCAAAGGTAGTGCTGGCCCCATGGGCGTCGGGCCCGTCGTCGGAATGCTGTCCGGCAAGGGGACGTGGGCTGGCGTCTGAGGGTCTGGCGTCAGGGTACTGGGTCCCGAAGAAGGGGTCCCCGACGGCAGCGTCTTGAGGTCCCCTGGGACGACCAGGGAGGGAGGATTAGAATCCCCAGGGGTCGGCAGAGGGGATGCAGGGACCTCAGAAGGCAACGCAACAAACTGCAGAGAGCCTGGGGCATTGGACTGATCTTTATGGTCCGGCGCAGACTCCTTGGTCGGACGGGTGTCGGTGGGGGCGGCGTCCGGCTTATTGGCCGATTCCGGGCGTGCGTCGGCAGAGCCGACGTCTGACTTATCAGATTCCTTGCCAGAGGAAGGTCGCGCTGGAGATGCGGCCTTGTCAGGTGAAGGTTTGGTTGGGCAACCCCCCCAACCGAAGGGGCAAGCGGCTTAGCAGCCTTGTCTGGGCGGATGTTGAAGGTGCCAGCATCTGAATTACTGGACCCACTCTGACCTGAAGACCACGTGGTGGAAGCTGCCTTCCCAGGAGCGAAGGCCTCCTTTGCCCCAAAGGCTCCCGAAGGACCCAAGCGCGAGCCACACGGGAGGAGTTATGCCTTCCTGGATACCAGCAAGATGACCGTTGTGGAGCGATCCCCCAGAAGGGATGTTACCTTAAGTGCCACGACTCCGGCCAGAGTCGCGGCTGCCGTGGAAGCCGTTTCCCGCTCCAGATGCTTCTCCTTGTCCCATTTCTTCTTGTGACCTTCGGGGGAAGTGGACGCCTGTCTTAATTTCTTTAGCTCCTTCTCCATGAATGGCATTCTTTTCTTGAGGGTATGGGCTTCCAGGGAGTGCTGCCTTCTTTTCCGGGTACTGGAGTTAAATTTTTTGCAGTGTTGGCACTTCTCCACAGGGTGGTCTGGGCCCAGACAGAAGAGTCACAAGGAATGGCCATCCTTATGTGGTAGTTGAGAGCCACACGAGTCGCACTTATTTTTCTGCGATTCAGAGGGCGTCGAGGGACGACATACACAGCGTTTCGAAAGGTATAATCAAGAAATAAAGAAAAAAAGGGATCTAAAAGTTTGAAAACTAGACAGACAAACGACTGACGAGTGTTGAACTCTGCCGCGAGGAACTTTCACAAGTCGACGGCGGGAAAGAACTGGAAGGTGGGCGTGGGGGACCGCCCCTTTATACTGACGTCGTATGACATCGGTCACCTGGCGTGGGGGGCGGTCCCCCACCAGAGACTGCTAGCTAGAGATTTTTCCGTGGGCTCCTGACACCTGGCAGATCAGTCCTATATGTGAATACCTACTGCAACAGCCCTCTCGAAGTAAGATCTGTCTTTTCCTGCACCCTTGTTTCTCCCTGTGAGGTATTTAAATGTTTCAATCATATCCCCCCTCTCCCTCCTCTCCTCAATGGAGTACATATTTAAGTCTTTCAGCGTGCCCTCATAGGGTTTGTGATGTAATCCTTGCACCATCTTGGTTGCCCTCCTTTGAACTGCCTCCACCCTATCTATGTCCTTACGTAGGTAAGGTCTCCAGAACTGGACACTGTACTCGAGGTGTGGTCTCACTGATGTCCTGTATATTGGAATTATGACCTCCCTTTTCCTGCTGGCGATACCCCTGCCTATGTATCCTAGCATTCTGTTTGCTTTTCCTGCCGCCTTGTCGTGATGACTCCCTACCTTGAGGTCATCAGAGATGATGACTCCTAGGTTCCTTTTCTGCTTGGAGCATTCTATAACCTTCCCCCATACCCAGCTGATGTGTTGCTCCTGTGTTTTTGTGCCCCATGTGCATTATCTTGCACTTTTTTGCATTAAATCTCAACTGCCAGTCCCTTGACCAGTCCTCAAGCTTTTGCAGATCTCTCCTCATTCTCTCTACACCCTCTGGCATGTCTACCCTCTTGCAGAGCTTTACATCAGCAGCGAACAGGCAAATTTTCCCTTCTAGGTACTCTGTAATGTCACTGATAAAAGATACTGAAGACAGCTGGTCCCAGCACAGATCCCTGTGGAACCCCACTAGTCACCTTTTCCTCTGCAGAGTGACAGCCATTTACCACCACCCTCTGTGTCCTGCTATCTAGCCAATTTTTCACCCACTTTACCACCATCTTCCCTACTCCCATGTTCCTTAGCTTGTTTAACAGCCTTCCATGTGGCACAGTATCAAAGGCCTTGCTAAAGTCCAGGTAGGCCACATCTACTGCCCCTCCCCGATCCACCTCCCTTGTCACCCAGTCGAAGAACTCAATGAGGTTAGTCTGGCATGACCTCCCTCCTGTAGGAGCAGGCGATGGAATTGATTAGCACTTTTCTATTGCCGGTAACTAAACGTTTGTTAGCATGACAACTGTTTGTGTATGTACAAGCAACTACGTTTAATTTATAAGTTATTTAATGTATTGTAACTAATTCTGGGTTGCCCCTGAAAAAGGGACATCTTGTCCCAGTGGGCTTACCTGGTCACCAAACTTCAAATAAATAAATGAATTAACACCCTATGGATCAGAGGAAACATGGAATGCATAAAGAAACCTCCTGCTCCAAGAGAGGGACAACACGTCTCGCCAGAAAACTCCAGGCCCTGAATCTAGCGAGCAGAAATTGGGCAGTTTTGCGTTGAGTGGGGATGCAAAAAGATCCAACTCTGGGCGACCCCATCTGTCAAACAAGTCTTCTGCAACGGATGAGAGTAGCTCCCATTAATGCATGCTGGACTGACTGCTGCTAAGACTGTCCACCAGAGTGTTTAATACACCTGGCACGTGGACAGCAGAGTGTGTCCGAGACTGTGATCCAGTGCCCAGCACCACACTCTCATGGCCTCCCAGCATAGGGGGTACAAATGAGTTCCCCTGGCTTGTTGATGTAGTATACTACTCTTAAACTGTCTTACTGCACCAGCAGCTGACTCAGAACAAGGTGATCTTGAAAAGCCTGTGTGGTGTGGTGTAGAGCACTGTCCTCATCTCTAGGACATTGATATGCAGGGAAGTTTCCAACTGGGACCAAGAGCCCTGGGTCTGAAAGGGACCCAGGTCTGCTCCCCAGCCCAGACCAGAGGCATCCGTGGTTAGGATCTGTTGTGAGGAGGAGATCTGGAATAGAACACCCTGAAATACGTTCAAGGGGTCCATCCACCACTGCAGTACCTTGTGTACTGGAGAAGAGACCAGGACTGGTCGATCTAACTTATCCGTGGGCTGGTCCCACTGTACCCGGAGGGTCCACTGGAGAGTGCACATATGAATTCTTGCCAGTAGAACAGTGGGGATGGCAGCTGCCATCAAGCCCAGTAATCTGAGGTATACTCTAGCAGGAATGTAGTGACTTTGGGTGAATTCCTGAGCTTGGTCTATAAGGCACTCCACCCTGTTTTGGAGCAGGATGGCCTTCCCTTGTGCCAAGTCCAGAACGTACCCTATATATTGCAGCCTTTGGGACAGTACCAGGACCGACTCGGGCCTATTGACAGTGATGCCCAGGGACTGGAACAGCTGCAGAGTTCGCTCCATAGAAAGCAAAAGCTGTTCCCTGAATGGAGACTTTAGCAGCCAGTCATCCAGATAAACGAAAGCATACAGTCCCTCCTTCCTGAGAGCTGCTGCAAGTTGCAACAGCTGATAAGCACTTGGTAAAGACTCACGGTACAGAGGACAAGCCAATGGGCTGCACCTTGAACTCATAATGCTCACCCTGAAAGGTAAAACGGAGAAACTTCCTGTGAGGAAGTAAGACCAAGATGTGCAGGTAAGCATCCTGCATATCCAGTAAACAGAGTCAGTCCCCCACTTTGAGGAGGAATATCAGACCTGGCAAAGTTACCATTCATAACTTCTTGTACTGTACGTACAGATTTAGGTCTTTTAGGTCCAGAATGGGCCTCAAATCGCTGGTCTTTTGGGGTACCAGGAAAAACCTGGAATAAAATCCCTTGTTTCTCTGACACCTGGAAACTGGCTCAATGGCCTGCTTTTGTAAGGGACTGTACCTCCTCCTGGAGAACAGGCAAATGAGACGGAGGATAACTTGAGGGTGGAGGGGGGGTTTCTGAAGGTTTCTTGATGAGCTCCAGGGTGAGCCCCTGCACTATGATTTGCAGAATCCGTGCATCTGAAGTTATAGTTCTCCACTGATTCAAGTGGAGGGAGAACCAGCCTCCGACTGCCACCTCCTGGTCTGGGACCAGAAGAGGGGGAATCCAGCAAGGAGTCAAGCGGAGGTGAAGCCAGTTGCATGGGCTGGTCCATCATTCCTGGGGTGCCTGGCCGCAACTCCAACGATGGCGGGGGCAGGGAAGGAAGCCGGGACCTATTGGGCGCTCTGCAAGACGGAGGGCATCCTCTGTCTCTCGGTTGGTTTGTATGGTAGAGAGAGTGGACAGACTTGAGGGGCTCTGCCCAAGGCTTGCAGGTCATTGATAATGACCTGGACATCAGGGCCAAACAGCTTAGTGCCATTAAAGGGGGCATTACGCACCTTCTGCTGAACATCTGCAGCAAAACCAGATACTCTCAGCCAGGAATGCCTACGCAGGCATAGGTCTGTGACAGCAGCCCAGCAGTGGTATCAAGCATATCACAGAGGGCCCTGAGGAGATGCTTACTAACATCCTCAGTGACTTGGAGGCACTGAAGCAGCTCTTGCTTTTGTGTGCCATCTGGAAGGACCTGTGCCGCAGCCCTGCCCTTTTTCCAACTGGCATTTTTGTACTTCACCATGTGAGACAGGTAGTTTGCAATCCTCAAACCCAGAGTGGAGGAAGCATACACCCTCTTTCCCTAGAGGTCGATTCTGCAAGACTCCTTATCTGGGGAAAGGGAACCAAGGTGCTTAGGTGCCTAAGACCTCTCATAAGCTGCCTGGATAACCACCGAGTCTGTCTTGGGCTGAGCAGCATAGTAGGGGAGACCTTGGGGGGCATGGTAAAATTTATCAGCCCTGCGAGACATAGCTGGCACCAAGTCTGGTCTGTGCCAAGCTGCTGTGGCTGCATTCCTCAGAGCAGGAAAGATAACAGGAATGATTTTTGAGATTCAGAGATCTCCAGGAAGTTCACCAGCTCTTTCCTGATGGCATCCTCTTCCTCAGTGTGGAAGCCCATGGCTGAGGACAGCTGCTTCATCACATTGAAAAATGTGGGGTCCTCAGGAGGAGGTCTAGGAGTATGTTTACTGAATCCTCACTGGCAGAGGAAGCCGCAGACCTGTCAGACACCAGGAGTTCTTCCTCTTCTTCCTTCTCATCCTCAGGAAAAATGAGGTCTGGATGGTACTCCTCCTTGACGCCAACCTCTTCGACTTCTAGGTCTGGCATCGGATGCGCCAATGATGGCTCACAGGGAGCTTCCCATGGCCAGTGAGTAGGCATCAATGATGAAGCTGCCATCGATGGCATCAGCGAGGGGGACCTAAAGGGGCCCAGCTGCTGTACCAGCACATTAGTGAATTTAAGCAGGACAACCGGGGGGGGTTCGATGACACAGGTATCAATGATCTGCCTGCTGGGTCCTGAGGAACCGAAAAGCCTGTAGCCCTGGAGGGAGAAGGGGCAGTCTTTGACAGGAGAGTCATCGAAAAAGGAGTGTCCGATGACCTGGAGGTCAACGACCAGACACCCTGAGAATTGGGCGGAAAAGTTGTTGGTATTGGTCTGGTGGGCACAGAGTCCTGTACAGCAGTTTTGTGTGTCGGTGCAGCTGCAGCTGACAAGGATCCCCCAGAGGAAGGAGAAGAGGCTGTCAGAGAATGAGATCATCACTGGGGGGAGCGGTCGTGATCTCTGTCTTTTTTTATGACTTTTCCCCCAAGGATTTGCCTCGGGCCTTGGAGGCCTGGGAGCTTGACGATCCGGTGGGCGACTAAGAGACTGGGATACTGGAGGACCCCTGCCTGGAGCGGGCTACCTGTTGAGCCATTAGGAAATTTTTAAGAGCCTTTTTGCATCGCCTGAGCATTGTTTGGTTAAACTTCTGTCAGAACTCACAGTCAGAAACTTTGAGTTCAGGTCCAAGACAGCAGAAACTGAGTGTGTGTTCATCTGTGGAGGCAATCTTCTTTCCACAGCAGCAGAAACGGAACAGAGAGGTAGAGGGAATAACTCTCGACATAAACGAGTTTGAGGAATCTCTTCAAAAAAAGAGACTCAGAAAAATTATTGAAGAAAAGACGTAGGTGAAAAAAATGGCGCGAACACTGCGTCTGAGCTTCCACGGAGATCCATGCTAGCGACGTGACGGCGGGAAAGAACGGAGGAGGGAGCGGGGCCACTCACGTCTTTATAGGGTTGGTGATGTTGACTGAAGTTAACAGCATGAGCGGCCCTAGTTGTACTGCTGAAAATCTTCTGTGTGGATTCCCCTTCACCAACGGGGAAGTTCCTACGGTGTGACCTGATGACTGAGATAACCCTGATGAAGATTCATCTTTCCAATTTCCCAAACCTCAGGAAAGGTGGAACATAAACTCCAATTTAGTAAGTATGTTACAGTAGGAGCAAAAATATCAGCTCCCAGCGTCAAAAATATTGTCTCCACACCATCCATACACCCCCCCCCCAACCCATTTACCTTTAAACCTTTTAATTCCATTTTGACTTCCCTAACTGTTAGCTTCTTAAACCTGAACCTTGGTCTAGATCAGTGATACTCAATACTGACTGGCTCAGGAGCCACATGAGCTGTCACATTAGCCAAGGAGCCACAACATACACTTCCTAGAAAATTTTGGCAAACACACTCCAGTGTAAAAGAAAATATTTCAGTTACTGAACATTTTTTTCGTTTCATTTATTTCATTTACTAAACATTATTTAACATTTGCACAGTCTGACAGGGTGCAGCTTGCAAGAAAATTTGCAATAAACTTTGAAAATAATGCAGTGGTATTATAGTGCATCCTGGTTGGTTAATACTGTATAGTGCGGGAACTATCTGCATCACTTACTAGGAAGAGCCACAGATGATAAGCTGAAGAGCCACATGAGGCTCTAGAGCCACAGTCTGAGGATCACTGGTCTAAATGAATCCCGAGTAATCCCTTTATGTTTCATGTCATTAGCATTCGTTCTTGCAAAGAGATATCAGAAGTCCAGCATACGGTCAAAACGCCGCGGTATAAATCGTCGCGGTTAATACATCGTTGTAAAAAAGTCGATAAGACAATCAGTCGCCGTCTTTTATGCTGCGGACAATATGGCACACCTGCATCTCTCGACGAAAACTAAACATTTGTGACACTGCTTGCGATTCATTTTAAAAAACACTTACCCAACGTAGACTCACTGTACAACCATAGAAATTCCTTCATTTCCTTCTTTTCCTTCTTTTCTGATTGTGCATGGCTGATTTCGCCTCCAACATCCGCTTACACTTAAAGAGACACGATGCAATCTATTCAATCCTGTATTTTCTTGATCCTATACCCAGTTTAATCCACAATTAATCATTACTACATCCTGGTGTATAAATATTGTCAGTCGCCATGATCCTTCATTAATTCATTAAACCAACAGCTTACAATGGAGTACGTGCCAACACAGAAAGGGAAGCAGAAGCTGGCCCTGGACAATTTTCTATACTCCAAGGAGAAGGACGGAGCAAACGGCAAAATATTTTGACGATGTGAAATAAGAACTTGCCGTGCACGTCTCCATACCCTTGGGGATACTATTACATTACCTTCCTCTGACCACAATCATGCACCCGTACATGGACGAGAAGAGGTGTTAGCAGCTCGAGCTGTCATGAAACAGTGTGCTGCTCAGTCAGAGGAGCCAACCAGAAAGGTGGGATTGGGACAGCGGGTTCCTAGAAAGCATGTAAAATATCAACGCGTAAATAAGGTGTTCCACACGATTTGTGAAGATTTTAAAAACCGAACCGAGCTGCAGTATCTGCGAGATATTGCAACGGCCATAGAGATAAATGTAGTATAATTTAGCGTTATGACAGTTTACTTGCATAATTTGCACAGCATCTACTTACATGATAGATTACTTGCACAGACTTGCTTAATCTGCACAGCATCAACTACTTACTTGCACTACAGACTGCTATTACCTGCCACATTTGCACAGCTGTATTTTATTGACATTGGTAATGCTGCTACCGAAATAAATTGCTATTACTACAGAATTTTATTGAATAAAGAACATTAAATAAAAGTAATTCTACTGATTGCTTCGACTATTTGTCCATTATTCAACGAATACAGTTCGCCCTTGATATCCGGCGACTACTTTAACTTTCGACCGCTTGACTGGCGACTTTTAACCCCGCGACCATCAATCCGCGACATCTAGTCCTCAATGAGCTGTCCGGCGGCAAATCGTCTGCTCACGCAGAAGTCCTGATCCTGGGACTATCCAATTGCAAGTCGGGCAAGTCCATAAAGTACCTGATTACCTACCAAACATATCTATTTGCGAAAAATAATTAGCCTTGGCCATACTCCCCCAGCCACCTGCCTCTTCTTCAGCGTCCACAAACCCTCGCATTACGTGGAGTGCATCCTCACCGATCTTCCTCGTCCCTTTCTGCTAGACTGCTCAGGCACAGTGAACTTTGAGTTTTAGAGCTCCTACCTGGCTCAACTGCCTCCCCTCAAACATCCTTGCTGAGGCCACCATTGGCTCCTTTAAACTTAAATTACGCCAACACCTCACAACACTCAGCAGCTGTAACTGCCCGCCCTAAACTAGTCCGCTGCTCCATGCATCTTTTACCCATACAAAGCCCAACTTCTCTGTCTCTTAACCACTTCCTTGCTACTAGTACCCTCTCTCTCCTTCCCTACTGCCATCTCCCGTTAGACTCCTTTTCCCACCACCCCTTCCCCCTACATCGACTCCCCAGAACCCCTTACTTGTTGCCACCATCCTTTCACACACACACACACACACAAACACACACCCACCCACATCTCCCGATTTGTCTTGCCTTTTCCCCTCTGTCTTATCTAGCTCTTCCTACCCCAAAAAATCTCTTCGTCCTAAACACTTAGCTGACAAAGTCACCTTATTGATGCATTGCTCTCTTCTTTGTCCTGTTTCTTCAAGTTGGGCCTTATTGCATCCCTCCACCTTATCTCACCCCACCATCCCTCTGTACCCATGCTTCTCCCACTACTGCCCCTCTAGCCTGACCGGCATATCCTCCTCCTCCCACTAATCCCCCTCCCATCCCACCTTGACTAGGTCAGCACTGACTGCTAATTCATGTCCACTACTGTATACCTAACTACTCTGTTTTCTCTACTTGGAATACTATTGTCAATTGTACTAGAATAATCGCTCAAGCCTGTACCGGCCGACTTATGAAAGGCCGTCTTTTGTGCATAGTGAGCCACTGTATTGTGTATGTTCTACTATGTATCTTAAATGTATATTTAATCAAGCTTGGACTGGTCAAATGTTGAAAGGCTGACGTTTTATGTTTAGTGTTCCACCGAACTCTATGTCCTACTATGCATCTCTAATTGTATATTATGCCATGAACCCCTGAAGCGGAATCTTTGTAAATGAGCTCCCAGCTCAAAGGTGTTTGAATCCTCAATATTAATAAATAAAATAAATATTTCTACCACATTTGTTTGATCACCTATTAGTTTATTATCTTCAAACAAATGTATTGTTGCTCTTGAGTTTACAGGGTTCTAAAGTTGTTTTGCAAGTTGCCAACATTTTTTGGACCTTTTGCCTGACCTCTGTTTGTCCTATAAAAATGAATTTTTGCTAATCTAATTGTTTTTATACATTTATTTTTCCATTTTTTAAATGTATTCCTGTCAACTATTGTTTTTGCTTTTCTATTTTTTTTCCATAACCAATTTTTTTTTTAACTTTATTTTTATAAGTATTATTGTAATCATACAGATACAAATTCCATGTCTAAGACAGGCCATACAAGGCAATATAAAATCCACATAGAGATAACCTTCTTAATCCTAGGAGGAATGCATCCTAGACATATTGATACCACATTGGGTGGGATTACTAAAACAGTCTCTAGGAAGTATATATATCAAAAATTGCTGTGTTACTACTGAGCCCAAGAGCAGTATGACTGATCACATTACTACAAAAGCAGTAGATATACCTAAAGAACCTCGCCCCAGAAGGAGCTAAAGGCGTCATACTATCTGCCTAAAAGAGATTAATATTCTCACAAAACCTTAAGGCAGCAAATGTTCTGTACACACAGAAAATGAATGCAGTAGGTTTATACTAAATTTCTACTTAAGATAAACAGTAAACCTATAAGGGTCTTGTAATTACGACCGAGAAGAAGACATAAAAACTACAACATAGGGTTATTACAATATGACTCTTCAGGTCAATTAAAGTCCCAATGTATTGCAATCTTAGCCTTAAAGCAGCTGTCGAGGAAAGGGCTGTCCAGGGATGAGAACTCATAAACATTAGTTCCCTCGATTATCAGAGCTGTGTGAATGTTAAGACGAAAATAAAGACAAAAAAGTACTTAAAAACGAGTTCATTCCTCTTCCCTCCTCCTACATGTCTGAAGCCGCTTCTCTTGCTTTTCTCAGTTGGGACTGTTGACTGCTCGCATATTGAGAGGCCCATTTTCCTGCCTCCAAGGGATCCGAAAAGAGCCAAACCTTCCCGTCATGTACCACCCTCAGTCTAGCTGGGAAAATGATCGAGTTGATCACCGATGCCTCCTTTAGCTGTTTCTGAACTTCACTGAACTTTTTCCAACACAATCGAGTTGCGTAACTGGGATCGGGGAACAAAAATACCACTCGAACATCCTGCATCAGTGGTGCTGCTTGTCTAGTCAAACGTAGGATCTTATCCCTGGTACCAACTCCATCCGTAACTAGCAATAAGGTACGAGGATTCTCTGGGTCTTCTCTGTAGCCATGAGGGTTAATTCGGTAGGCTTTCTGTAAGTTAAACGCCAGACTCTGCCCATCTGGTAGTAATTTAGATTCAAGACAGTCTCTCAGGAACATAATGGGGTGGTCTCCTTCAATTCCCTCTGGCAAGCCTGAAATCCTGATATGCGCTGACCGGGCCCGATTCTCAAGCGTTTCCAACCTGGCTCTCATGTGCACATTTTCTTTAATAAGCAGGGAGGTTGCTGCCGCCGATGATTCGCTTTGTCGTTTAACATCAACAAATTCCGTTTGCATCTCCTCCACAGTCCTCTCAACAGTCGTTACTCTAGTAGCGAATGCATCCATTTTATTACTTAGATCAGCAACAGAAGTAATTAACCTTTGCAGTTTATGCCCAATTGAAGTCATAGTCTCCTCGGGTGCCTGGAGTATTGTGGTTTGCTCTTCCAGACCAGGCCGAGCCGCCTGAGAAGTCCCCAATGCTTTGCTGCCATGTTTCTATCCCCCACCTTTATCTTTTCCTGGGTTGCCCATGTTAGGGTTGTCTGCCTCCCTCGTCGAACTGTAGTATTTATTTTGCCAAATATCGACCCTACAGGAGCGATTTTTAATAATTTTAAATATCTGTTACAGAGCTGAACGAGTTTGCTGCCACACAGCTCGGGCTCCACAGCACCCACCCCCCCATAACCAATTTTTAATTCTTATGTGTGTTTTCATTGTATCAGTAATCCATGGCAAATGTTTTTATTTGCTATTTTTTGTATCCTGGGTGCATGCAGATTTGGTATAGTTATCATAGTACAGTATTAGTAAAATCTTGAACCGCCAAGTCCAGATCTGGTATTCTTGTTATTCTCTTCCACTTAACATTGTGTGAACTATTTCTAAAAGCCTCTATTTTAAAATGTTTCATACTGGCAACCCAATATTTTTCTGGGTCTGCCCTATTAAGTTTTGTCCACTCTAAGTAACATTTTATTGGGTAGTGCTCACCCAGATTCAGTGGCATTATTTCTAAATGTTTTACTTCTATATCTTGGGAAATAAATAATAAATTAAGAACTGAACCTTGACTTGGATTTTTAATATACCTAGTTGAAATCTGTATGATTTGCCTGAGTCTCAAGATATCCAAACTTTCCCCTAACTTCTTACCCCTTTTCTGAGACCAAACTGCATTAAAATCTGTGGTCAGTACAAAATCTGTATTTTTTTACTACATCTAATAACTTACTAGCCAATATATCAAAGTAGGTTGATTTAGTTGTGGAATATTACTGGACTGTCAATGAATCTCTCGGATCTTGACTGGTTTGTTCTTATTGGTAAATCCCCAATAATATGTCTACAAGAGACTTGGTTGGTATGAGACTGTCAGATAAATAGTTTTCAAGAATTTTTTTTTTCTTGTGCACAAGAAGTCCAAAAATGGTAGCCCAATAGGGTGCTTCGCTACGCTTAATTAAAATCTCTGCCAATCTGACTGACTATAAGTTGCTTAACCAGGATAATAATTTTCATTTAATAGTGGTACGATTTAAAAGAAATAAGACTTATTTTTCATTGTAACATGGCAAAAAGAACAGTAGCTCAAACAAGGAAAACAAATGGTGCAATAGCATCAGGTGGTATACGAGCAACACGGCATTATGGCACGATAATGCAGTGTTCCTTGTGTAATACACAAAGCAGCCAGAGTGGGAAAACGAGCAGTGCGGAGAAAGAGAAAAGGTAACAAAACGGGAGAGATCAAGTTTTCTAAGAGCAAGTAGGTAGGCTAGAGAAGCAATAGAAGTGCAAGGGACACACAGTGACACAGCGTGCAACCGAGGGGAACACAGTAAGAGAGTGAGGAAGCGGATTGAATTTGCAGCCGTTGACGGTACATTGCAGGCAATTATGGTATAGCATCGATAGAGATGGAACACGAAAAACAGACTGGGAGAACATCAGTGCCGTAATCGATCGAGTAGTGTAAACAGCAGCGTGTCAGGGAAAGAAACTAATATTATTGTGGGAAGAGGTGAACACTATATGCAAATGAGACACACAGTTTGAAGGGGGAACGAGTAATAGTAGGAAGTTGGGGTCCTCCTAAGAAGCATAAAAAACGAACAGCCAGCAGAAACAGAAAAAAATGTACAGCAATGGTTAAGTAATACATCTATATATTTATGTGCAAAAGTTTTGAAAAGACATATAGGTATGAAATAGAGGGTGAGGAAAAGTTCTGAAAGTAACACTAAAGTTTACTTAACTGAAATGGTATCATTGTGTAATGAATCACAGCAGTACAAACACATCCCTGACATGGAAAGTTATGTGCACACCATGTTACGAGCGCATTAATCCCCTCCGAAGGTGGCATCTAATGGGGAGTTAATGCATGGTTGGACCGTTGTATGCACTCGGACTGTGGCCTCGTGCCACAACGGTCTCTAGCATGCATTAACTCCCCATTAGATGCTACCTTAGTCGGTGATTAATGCTTACTTACTTACAAAACGGACAAAGTGTGATCTAGATCCTGACTGGCTAAAAGCAGTCCGGTATGAGACAACAGGGACCGGGAAATAACTAGTTCCAGTCTCCACTGCCTCATATCATTCTAAAGATTACTGTGCCATAGAATATTTTAAAAACAAATTCCGCCATGTGTTTCCTCTCGTTTAGCAAGCGCAGGCCCCCCTTCTCCGACTCAAAGTGTCACCGAGCACAATGATAAACAATGAAATTGATGCAAACTCATATAAAAATGCAGAGTTATTGATAAAAATCAAACTAAAATATCTGCCCCGCTGTCCCCTACCCCAATCCCCACCATGCTGTCTCCACTTGCCTGTTTAATTATTTATTTTTTGTAACTTCTTATGTGGGATAACTCAGATGTAAACATAGTTCACAGTGCTGTACCACTCTGACATCCTTTTCACACTGAAGATGACATGATTATGTTAGAGTTTCTGATCGCGGTTTGAAGAAAACCATATAGAACAGTTTTGCTTTTTTTTTATATATATATATTACCGGCAGCACGGGCATGTCATTAAAAGCTCTGGGCATTCATGTTACTTCACTGACCATCCTCCTGTTGCGACTGATGTTGGCTTCCCCTCCTACCTACACTGCCACACAAAAAACTAAAATAAATCAAAGCTGCAGTACCTCATCTCACCAACCATGATGAAACTAGCCCTTCCTAACTAGTCTGCTGATACTGGTATTATTCCCGGTAAGATGGTATTATCGTCGAACGGGAGAAAAAGACAAGCAACACTTTAGTGGCTGCATGAAACGCACCTGCACCCTCTACTGGTAATTCAGGCAAAGGGTGGAGGGACTACTTTATAGCTATTTTTTTATGATTTTTCTATTTACTTTCTACATTTATTTACAGTATTTTAAACACTGTATTAAAAACGTTACTTAAAAAACTTTCTAAACAGAGTAATTCCCAACAGGGTGGGTGGTACTGGGCTATACCAGACCTTCCAGGGGTTATAGGGCCCTCATCATGCTCCTGGGTGGCCCGGTATAGCCCAATACCACCCACCCTGTCGGGTATTATTGCTTACTGAATGTTTATATACCACCTAAAACGACAAGTTACTATAAAGAAGATATCAGGAAAACTTCTGAAACTATGGATGCGGTGTTGCTAATAATAGGAGACTTTAACTCATGTGTTGCTACCTTTAATAACATGCTGGATTTATCTTTTGATACTTCACCTCATGTAGCTATTCACAGAAATTGTAAAGATGTAATGATAAATGATAGTGGTCACAAATTTATCTCGATTACGGAATTGTGCAACTTAGTTATCATAAATTGGTGAACAGATCCAGATAATTAAAGGGAGTTCACATTCGTACTGAGCACAAGCAAAAGTGTTATAGATTTATGTATCACACATATCTTAGATATTGATAATTTTATGGACTTAAAAGTCATTTCACAGTCAGAAAGCAACCATGCATCTATTACAATCACCCTTAAAAATGAGAAGGTGATTAGGTCAGTAAACATTTCATAAATCACAGAGCATACGTTATTGTTTGCAAAAAAAGGTTAAGTATGGAACCTATGGTACAGCAACATCTTGAAGAAGTACTATTTCTTCCTCAAAACATGCTATTAATAGAGGCAATTAAAAATTGCTAGGTCTCCTTAACAATCTTCTGATTTATTAGCTAAATTATTCTAACTTTTGTTAGATGCGTTATATAAACAGAAGAAAGTAAATAAGAAAAACAACTCCCAGTTTAATAATGTCTGTAAAATGGCAAAAAAACCCTTCAAAAATTAATTAGAATAACAAAGTGAAATCCCTCAAGAAACAATTTAACTCATCCGAATAAAGTATGCAAAAGTTACAATAAAATTCTGGCAGAAGACAAAAACACCAACACAATTTATGGAAACAAATGAATATGGCTACAAAAGATATGAATACTTGATCATTTTGGCCAAGGGAACAAACAATTTTGAAAGTAGCCCAGCAGCATTACTTCCCACTAGTAGATGGATAACTTACTTTAGTGACATATTCTTTGACTCTTCCATTTCTAATGAGAGTGCCAGGGATATGTTCTCCCATACTGAGTTTGTGCCATTAGAAGTCACTTTTGCAGAAGCTGAAGATGCCATAGCAGCATGTAAATCTAATAAGGCACCTGGGTAAGGATGGGATTACTGCTGATGTTTACAAATCACATTTAAACATTTGGGCCCCAGTTCTAAAACTATTTCAATGCCTGATAGTTGGAAAAGTGAACATAATGGTATCACTATTCAAAATGGGAAATGCAAAGGACCCTATGATCTTCAGACCAATAAGCTTGTTGGATATTAAATCAAAGATCTCAGGGGAGCCTAGAGGAAGCAGCAGGAAGCTTGAGCTCCTGGGAGAGTTTTTATTAAACTAAATAAAATCAAGGTATTTTTCAAGTGGCAGACAGTACAACTTACTCTACGGAACGTTTGGATTCCTGCGACTGATGCAAGTGGCAAGTCAAAGGGCTCTGCTGCTGCGGGAGATTTTTTTACTCCCAAAAGACCAAACAGAGAAGAGCGGTCTATGCAGTGTGGTGGGACCACAACATCTGGTGCTTAACAACCGGAAGAGGCTTCGCTAAGCTCCATCCAGACAACACAGCGCCAGCTTGTAAAGACAGTGCAGGATATCTACAAAAAATTTGACACTCTTACCCAACAGGTATCCGTTCTTGAAACTCGGATGGATCAATGTGAATCTGTTATGCAGTGATCCGAAGCCTCCACTCTAAAGACTACTGAAGCCACCACTAAATTCATAAAAGAAAATGCCCACCTGCGCCAGCGACTCGAGACAGTCGAAAATCAGACATGGGAAAAAAATGTGAGGGTTATTGGGCTCTCTGAAGCTGCAGAGGGGGAGGACAGTCTAGAATTTGCTAAAACATTCTTACCACAGATCTTGGGGTTGGACGACTCAGACCCTACGTTCTCTTTTGAAAAAGCCTACCGCATTACCCAGAGGCAAGCAGCACAAGACCATGTAACCCCAAGAACATTCCTGATTGTCTGCATGGGAATTCGGGATCAGGACACAGCACTCGGAATTGCCAGGCACTGAAGAAATCTAAAGTATGAGGAAGATACCCTCTCTCTGTTCCCAGACCTTTCCTATAGTACACGCCAGTGAAGGAAAGCATTTGATAGTCTAAGGGGAAGGTTTCGGCAGCTGAAAATTCAGCACTTACTGTTGCTCCCATCAAAGTTACATGTAACTTGGAACGGCCTGCAGTACTTGTTTAATGAGGTCAAGGACGTGGAGAAACTTCTGCATTGCATAGAACAGGAGACGCGGGTGTTCGACGAACAGGGTTCATCGGATGAAGACTGAACTTTACTGTTGGGATGGTATTGCACAGTATCTCTATTGGGATTTAGCTGAGAGGCCACTGTTTATGTTTTCCAGTCTTAACAACTTTTAGTGTTTACTTGTGCCTCTCGTAATCAAATGACTGTTGCATGGCGATATGCCTGCCTGAGCTGACCGTATGTTAATGGGATATTTGATGTTTGGGCACTCGCGTTGCACTGCTGTTACTAACAGAGGACTAGCAATGTCTGAACCAGTGTTCCTTCAGTTTTTTCATTCAACTCCATATTTCAGAGCTATCTGCCAGATTAAGATTAAACTTGATTGTATATCATTCTAGGTTATGTCTCCTAGGAGTTTAGGATGATATTTGTTATATGTAACATTTCTTCCTTCTTCATTACAGGGAATCTAACGGACAATTAGTTAAATTAGTCATGAGGACATTTGGGAAAACAATCTAAACCGGATTCCCTATTGGCCTTCCTAGCTGCATGCATAAGGTTGTTTACTTCTTTTATATATTATGGAACTTCTTCCGGTGCTGTATCAAATAAGGAGGTGTTTTATCATAGTCCTTTGTAAGAGAATGTTCTGTATTTGGCTCTTCCATGTTATCCTCCTGCGTCTTATTGTAATGTGAGTAATGCTTGCTTGCAAAATCAATAAATAAATATATAAAAAAAAAAAAAAAAAAATCAAAGATCTCCACTAGGATAATTTAAACAAAACTGAAAGAATGGGTTACTGAACATAAAATCATTTTGCCATCACAGGACGGATTTTCAACAACAGATCATATTTTCATGTTTACACATTTAACTGAGAAATACATGTTGAGGAAGAGGCTTAAATTATATGTGGCCTATAGTTATTTTATATAATCACATTTGACTCCATTGACAGAATAATACTGTGGCAAAAACTAGCCCAATAGGAATGTTCTTTCACCAATCATGCAATTATACTCAGAAAACAAAACATGTTACATATAATATCTGGGGCTGGCAGTACATCCTAGAGGATAGAGTAATGAACTGTGAATGAGCTTGGTACATCCGGCAGACAGACCTGGGTTTGATTCCCACACACTCCACTTGCATAGTGTGTGATTCTGAACAAGTCACTTAACCTCTCCAGTGCTCCTGGGTCGCCCCTGAAAACAAGCACCTGTGCCTAGTGGGCCTTAACCAGTTACCAAAGAATAAAATGTAAAAATAATTTTTAGGTAATTTCACTAGTAAAATTTGCTGAATCTGTTATGAAATAGAGGGAAAAACTGCCACGATTATTAACCCAATTGTGCTGTAAATAACCTACTTATGAAATATGAGAACATTTTTATTATTTGCAGTCATAATTTATGTATCTTCTAGTAATGACCTATGGTTGATCTAATAAAGACCTGAAACTGGGAAAAGTCAATCTATATGTTTGCATTTAAAGCAAACGATTACAGATTTTTAGGTCAAACTAAAAAAACTATGAAACTTTACTGTTCCTTGGCTACGATGCTAGTGTGACTCTAGTAACAGGGTGGCAAGTTCCATATCATGACTCCCTTGCTATATAGTACAGGACAGTAGAACAAGAAATATGTTACAGTTAAATAGTAAGCCAGAAGAATAATGGTCTGAAGAGGCTGTGGAAACAGAGTTGTGCACAGAGTGTGTATATAGTTTTAAATTTAAGCTAGATCATTTTCCGTACTGGTTGAAAATCACACGATTGGAACAATAAAGGGAAGAAGCACACTTCTCAGCTGACTTCTGGAATACCCTAGCTGCAAATTTTATCAGGGTAAGGGATGAACCAGATGGACTGTTGGTCTGTTTTTGTTGTACAGGTACTATGTTCTTATATTCCAGGTTCACACTGTAGGTACTTGGGTAGGCAATAACACACAACACAGTGCGCATTCATTCAGAGCAATATAGGCACTCCATGTATGCTGAGGCATGAGGTCCAGCCTAAGGCTCATGAACACACACCAGAGGAGTGCCTATATCTCCCAACAAACAAAGCACGGTAGAGTCAGTTATTGCCCTTATAAAAATGGCTGGCATTAAAAAGTTTTGCTTAAAAAAAGTTCAACACCATGCATTCCTGTGTACATACAAACACACTAGGTGACCTTGTTCATCCAAATCAGAAAGCAGTATTTCTGAAAGCTATCTCTACTCACTTTAAAAATACACAAACACATATATCACACATGTACACATGAACATTTCATATATGATTGTAATGCATGGATCTTCGATGCCAGTTTGACAACTATGTTGTCGATCGACATCACAGTGATGAATTTATGTCGACTGCAAGTTGGAGTTAACATAAATCCGGCAGGAGACCCCAGCTTTGCCCCGAACTAAACATAGAAACATAGAATTTGATGGCAGATAAGGACCGCTTGGCCCATCCAGTCTGCCCATTTCCTACCTAATGGATAAGCTGCAGATCTAGTTAACTAGCAGCCTACTTCTTTCTACCCCCACCCCTAGAATTGCCTTATGGCTGTTCTCATACCTGAATTCAATCACTGTTTTGACTCCACAACCTCCTCCGGAAGGCCATTCCATGCATCCACAACCCTCTCTGTGAAAAAATACTTCCTTACATTACCTCTGAGCCGTCCCCCCTCTATCTTCAAATTGTGCCCCCTTGTTCTTGCACACCTCCTTTTTTGAAAGATGCTACCCTCTTCGACTTTGTTGATTCCCTTGAGGTACTTGAACATTTCTATCATGTCCCTCCTCTCCCTCCTTTCCTCGAGGCTATACATATTAAGCTCCTTTAGTCTCTCTTCATATTTCTTCCAGTGCAAACCCTGCACCATTTTAGTTGCCCTCTTCTGGACAGCTTCCATCTTGTCTATGTCTTTGCGGAGACTGGGTCTCCAGAACTGCACACAGTACTCCCGATGGGGTCTCACCAGCTGTCCGTATAAGAGGATAACAACTTCCTGTTTTCTACTGGTGACGTCTCTCCCTATGCATCCCAGTATCCCCCCAGCCCTTCTTACTGCCCTCTCACATTGCTTGCCCACCTTTAAGTCATCTGATATGATTACCCCCAGGTCCCTTTCCATTTCTGTTGTTGTTAGTATCTCACCCCCCATTGTGTACTCTTCCCCTGGGTTTTTGTTTCCCAAGTGCATTACCTTGCACTTCCTAGCATTAATAATAAGCTGCCATACATTTGACCATTCCTCTTACCTTGCCAAGTCCCTTCTCATCCTTTCCACCCCACCTTGTGAATCAACTCTGTTGCAGATCTTTGTGTCATCTGCAAAGAGACATACTTTTCCTTCCAGTCCCTCTGCAAGCTCGCTTACAAAGACATTGAAGAGGACCGGTCCTAATACTGAACCCTGCGGCACCCCACTAGTAACCCCACTTTCTTCAGAGTGGACTCCATTTACTATTACCCTCTGTGTCCTATTCTCCAGCCAATTCTTTACCCAGGCTATCATCTTGGGACCCACTCCCAGGCTGGCTAACTTGTATATTAATCTTTTGTGTAGGACTGAGTCAAATGCCTTGCTAAAGTCTAGGTAAGCCATGTCCACAGCTCCTCCCTGATCTACTACTTCGGTCGCCCAGTCAAAGAAATCTATTAGATTTGTCTGGCATGATCTTCCTGCTGTGAATCCACGCTGCCTTGGGTCTTGTGCCCCTCTGGCCTCTAGGTACTCAACAATTCTTTCCTTCAGAAGTGATTCCATCATTTTCCCTATCACTCCCTAAAGGATTCCAACTCTGAGTTGGAGCTGATTCAGGGAGAGGGTGCAGGCCCAGGAGCCAGAGTGCCGGGCAGACCATTACAGCGAACTGTCGATGTTGTCGGCATAGACGTGTTCACTGTAATGGTGTTGCCATACAGTCGGCATACCGTAATGCACCACTACAGTAATTATCCAAGTAGAGATGCAGGCTAAATTCACAGTAAAAACATTATCCTTCTCTTCTTGCTGTACTGTATTGGGCCTGGTGAATTCTAAAATGGAGACTTAGGAGGGCCCAGAAGAAGAAATTACTCACTGTAATAATGATGTTTCTTGCAAAGGGATCCCTCATTAAGTTAAACAAGTGCAATCATTCCCCTGGAATGAGCAGCCGTGGCGTTTAGACTTTTATGCAAATTATGGAATTTAGAATGAAATTTAAACTCTGCTGTGTGGACACATTCACTCATGCACTCTAACATCAGATTTATTTCTAAAGCTAGGGTGAGCTGTGACCACTACAACTAGCTAAATGGATACTAAAAATTCTAAAATTTGTTTAAACAAGGCAGAACAAATGAATTTGTTATGAAAATATGAAGTCACTCAGACCACCCAGTGAGAACTGTAAAGGCCCTATAAACAAGTAATGCTTAAGCAAGTAGAAAAAGCTGATTACTGTCTGAACCTTTTTTCCCTGCTTCTGGAAGGGGAGGCAGGGATTACAGACTGTTAGATTTAGTGATTTTATTTATTTAGTTATTTCAGTTTAGGTTAACAGAGTAGACCCTCCAAGTCACGAAGGTTCCTTTTTCAGGGATGACCCACAATGGATCCTTTTGAAAGAAGCAACATTACTATGGTGAGTAATTTTTTTCTTCAAACCCCATGAATTCCTCACTTAAGTTTAACAAGTCTGCCGGCCTGCCAGCACAGTGGTAGCATTACTGCTTGTGATGCCTGTGACCCGGGTTCAGAAACTAGCTCGAGGAGTCGGAGAGCGGGCTTGGGGGCAGGAAGCATGAGCGTCCCAGGACCGCTTGCTTTCTCCAGGAGGGAGGGGGGCTGAGGCTCTATGCTTGACTGACCTCAGGCAGAGGCCTGAGGTACAGCAATCACAGCAATGTAGCACAGGGCTGCATGACGGATGTCGGCATTTGCATCTTGACATCAGGGAGCTTGTCACGCAGGGAAAATGGAAAATAGCTCTCTGTGTTCCGGGTAGACGGAAAGCCGGGCACAGATCCCCAATGCCCCTACCTGTCCCGATGAAACAAAGAAACTCAGGGTGTACAGGCCTCAACTTGTCCCCACCTGGGGGCAAACCAAGGCTCCATGGGGGACCAACCACTTTGGGCTCCAGGTACGAGGGAAGGGACAGATGCCATAGGCAACTCCAGAAGAAGCGGAGTACAGGAGCGGGGGGGGGGACATAAACAGCAAGTTTAAAAAAAAAAAAAGTTTAACAACTGCAGATTCCATAGCAGTACCTTGGGAAGATGGTTACAGAACTTATTTATGAAAAAGGTTCTCCAAGACAGCAGTGCCAAAACTGGCATCTCTTCTGGGCTGTATGTTCAGAGAGTAGTGGTTTATGAAAAAGTGTACTGTTTTCCAGGTAGCAGCTTTACAAATTTCTTGTTGGGGGGCACACCTTGATGTTGTCACAAAGGCAGAGCTGCCCTTTTGTGGAGTGTGCCCTGAGCCCTCTGGGCAGCAGTTTACCAGCTTTTTCATAACAGAACTGTATGCAAGAGACTATCCAACAAGACATGGTTCTCTTGGATGCTGGTTTGCCTTTCCCCAGTTCACTGTAGGTAACAAACAGTTGAGTGCTAGTGGACCTGATTTCCCTTGTGTGATCCAAATAGTAACTTAGTGCCCTTTTCACATCCAGACCGTGGAGCTTTTGCTTACCTGAGCTGGATTTTGCTGTGAAGAAAACTGACCGACTCAGATGGAACTCAGACACCACTTTTGGGACAAATTTCCTGTTTATCCTTGGGACTACCTTGTCCTTATGGAAGATTAGGTAGTTAGGACCTGTGCAGAGCGCTTGTAGCTCACTCACCCTTCTGGGAGATGTCACTGCCATAGGGAAAAGTGTTTTCCATGTGACATACTTCAATGCAGCAGTGGCCATGGGCTCGACATTGGTCTTCATCACCTGGGCAATGCACAAATACAAATCCCAAGAAGGCAGGGTCCCTCTTGGAGGGTACAGGTGATTAAGGTGTTTTAAAACCTTTTTGAAAATGGTTTGTGAGGCCACTGATCTGTCTTTGTAAGCTGACACTACTGCCAAATGAATCTTCAGGGTTGACGGCTTTAGGCACAAAGATGGAGATGGACTAGGTAGTCCAGGATTGTAGACAGACCTTCCTCTAGGAGGTCGATCTGTCTAGGAGAACACCAGAAGGAGACTCTTTTCCATTTTGACACACAGGTTCTCCTTGTTGCTAGCTTCCTAGAAATCTTCAGCACTTCAATTACTTTTTCAGAGAGATTTAGCTCAGAGAACTTTAGTTCTTCAAGAACCGTGCACTGAGGTGTAGAGTTCTCAAATCTGGTACTGTTATCCTGCTCTGTGACAGTGTCAAAAGACTATCTCAGGGGCAGGTTGGTGGACGATCTATTGGAGAGGGACAGGAGCATGGAACACCAGGTCTGCCTGGCCCAGTCTGGAGCTATGATGATCACATTTGCTGACTCCCTTTTCAGTTTTATCAGAACTCTCAGTAAAAGTGGGAATGGAGGGAAGGCATAGAGAAACTTCCCTGACTAGCTGAGGACTAAAGCATCCTCTGGGACTGAACCCACAGCTGTGGGTCTACAACAAAAGAGTGGGAGCTGGTTGTCCTCCTGGGAAGTAAGCAGGTCTATTTCTGGTGTACCCCACCATCTGAACACTAATGCCAACACCTGCTGGTTCAGGGTCCATTTGTGATTGTCCTGGCTAATCCTGCTTAGGGAGTCTTCTAGCACATTGTCTTTCCATGGCAGGTTTACAGCGGACAGCTGAACGTCCAGAGAGTAGGCAAGGTTCTAGATTTTCATGGCTTTTGTGCACAGTTTTGAAGCTCTTGTTCCTCCCTGCCCATTTACAGTATGTAACACACTGCTGTGGTTATCTCTGTTATGATTTAAACAGACTGACCCTTAATATGGGAGGAGAAAGCCAGCTTTGCCAGGTAAACTGCCCTGAGCTCCGGGAGATTTATGTGCTCTAAAGTCTCCTATGAGCGCCAGGTGCCACTCACAGTAAGGTCCCCAAGGTGGGCATCACATTCTTGGAGGGAGGTGTCTGTTTTAAGTATGACTGTGGGAGACTGCAGGAGGAAACAAATTCCTTCTCTGAGGCTGTCTTCCTCTTTCCACCATTCCAGTGCCCTTAAAGTTTTTGTAACAGGCATCATTTTGGACAAAGGACCCCACTATTGGGACCAGTGGTCCCCTAGGTGATACTGAAAGCCCCTCATTTGGAACCTGGCCCCTGGCACCACTGCAGTGACTGAGACCATGTGACCCGATAATCATAGAAAGTCTCTTGCAGGCCTTGGCTGACCTGCCTTGAAGGATACTGCAGTTGAAATTAGATCCGCTATACTTGTTTGAGGAAAGAATGCTTTCCTCTGCAGGATATCAAGCTTTGCGCTAATAAAGTCCAGAACTTGAACTGGTTCAGTTTGTGACTTTTCAGTGTTTATGAGGAAGCCAAGGTCCTGCAATGTGTCCTGTCTGAGCAGTACTAAGGACTTTGCTACCTGCTTTGTTTTTCCTGAGATCAACCAGTCACCCAGGTAGGGAAAAAAACACCCCTTTCCTTCTCAAATGTGCTGTCACAATAGCTAGGCACTTTGTTAATACTCTTGGAGCTGAGGTGAGGCCAAAGGGAAGGGCTGTGAACTGGTACTGGCAATTCCCTAACCTGAAACTGAGGTACGTTGATTCTGTGACTTGGCCTGACTGGTATGTGAAAGCAGGGTTCTTACAGATTTAGTGATCCCAACCAGTCTCCTATTTGTAGAGATGGAATCACAGAGCACAGTGTTACCATCTTGAACTTTTCTTTCTTTAAATATTTTTTCCAAATATCTTAGGTCTAAAATGGGTCGCCACACTCCATTTGACTTGTGGGTCAGGAAGTATCTGGAGTAAAGTCCTTTGCCCCATTCTGAGGCAGGCACTTTTTCCACTGCATCTGCTTGCAACACCACCATCTTTGAAAACTATAATAAAGCCGATTTGGAAGCAATTAGAGAAGAGGTACATAAATGTGATCTCCCAAAATAAATATCAGGGTTAAACACAGACTCTGCTTACTCATTAATGATAGACACCAGTGAAATGCTGGAGAACAAATTTGTCCCAAATAGAAGAATATAAAACAAAAGAAGCAAGAAACCCTTATGGTTTAATCACAAAATACGAAGTTTAATAAACAAAAAGAAACATTTCTTCTCAGTTACTGTATGAAAAAGACACAAACACAATCCCATGTGAGAAAATATAAGATGGCACTAAAACAGCTAAAGATCTCTATCAACAAAGCACGTAGGGAAAAAGAATTCCGCCTCGCTCATTCCAAGGGCAACATGAAGGGCTTCTACTCTTACATAAATGGTAAAAGAGGATCTACCAGAGTTATTGGTCTGCTTATTTAGAATGGGGCACACTATAGTAAACCAGAGAAAATGGCTGGTATTTTCAACAATTACTTTTGTTCTGTATACATTCAGAAAGAAAACACATTATTATTATTTTTTTTTTTTTCCCCATTTAGTATGCTTTTATTCCCCTGCCGCCAGCTGCCTGGAACCTCAGCCTGGTCACAGACCTCAGACTTCCACCTCCAAATCAGCTGCGACCCTCCGATACCCTCCTGGCTTACCCCGCAAGGCAGGGCTGTGGCACAAGCCCCGTAACAGTGCCGCAAGCAATGGGATAGGTCAGAGGGCCGGCCAGGAGGCTAACTGAAGCAGAGACGGGCTTCATCTACGGTGGCCGGCAGCTGAGATTTTTCTTGTTTTTTTCCTGGGGACGGGGACAATGAAATCCAGCGTCAGCCCCACTCCCTTGAACTTTCTGGTGCTGGTGGCTGGGTGCCCCCGGCCTCCGCCAGGTCTATCAAGCACCAGTTGCCCTCCCTCCCCCTGGAGAAGGAGAGCAGTCCTCGGGATGCTCCATTCCCCCCCCCAGCCGGCCCTCTGACGTCCTGGGTCCATTCCCGAACCCGGGTTGCTGGTGTAGCAAGCGGAAATCCACCCGCTGCACTGACAGGCCAGCAAGATAACATATGGAATGGTATGGGGGGGATACATCTAGACCACATGAAGGTAACATTCATATTTGTAAACCAGAATACATTCAGGCTAAATTTACAACGTTAGATTGTAATAAATCACCTGGTCCAGATGGTTTGCATCCACACATGCTGAGAGAACTGGCCAGGGAACTGGCTCTACCTATTGCCATTATTGGAAGTAAATCCATTAATGAAGGGCATGTCCCACTAGATTGGAAGAGGGCTATAGTAGCCCTAATGTAACCCCTAGGTGGCACTGTCACAAAGGATACTACCCCTGCCTGCATGACTAGGCATAGGTTGAGGGGCCTGAGCTCGGTGAATGGGTGCCTCCACCCGGAGGGTTGGTTTAAGAGTAGCGTAGCTGCTATGGGTATAGCCCCTCTACTGGTTTACACAGGTCAGCAGATGAACAATCAAAGTTAGCAAAGGAATACAATATTGAACCCACACTTGGTACACTTATCACCAGGGCTGGCTCAGCTGCAATGGTCCTGGAGACCCCCTGTAAAACAGTACTTGCAACAGAACAGTGCAATGGCAATACAGTATCCCCTCCACAAAGGTACACACTAGCCAAGTTAAATGTAGAAAGAATAGAATCTGATTTATTCAGGGGGCATGAACAAGGGTGGGGCAGCAATCTAGCATTTGATTCCAGATCTGATTTAGTCAGGTTAAACATGCATGCACTAGGAGTCCCTCTAGCACAGTCACACACACTCTGGGCATCCAGCTGTTATTCAGGCTAGCCTGAAGCGTTGCCCAGGGTAGGCCAGCGTTGCAGCTGTTGTTGGGGCCCTTAGGAAAGAAAACAAGCAACATGCACTTTAACCCACAATTTGTATGCCGTAGCCGGATGGCTCAGTTCATGATGATAAACCCAAACAATAAAATTAGATGACACATGATGATTTGAGCTTTGTTGCAGGGAGCTACCCTGTTGGTTACTCACGCTACCCAGACCAGGAGGCAGGATTGACAAGATCAAGACCTCAGGATGGTGTGCTGTTTTGCCAGGGGAAGCAGGGCTCACACGACGCACTGTGGTGGTCGATCCTGGTCGATGGTGTAGAGCAGGAAGCCGAATCCCCGAGTGGGTCTTTCATCAAATAAATCTCTGCAGCATGAGTGCCAATCTAGGCCGAGACGGTGACGCCCAGACCAGGTAAACAGCTCGGATTGTAGTCCATTTTAGATGCTGGAGCAGCTTCCAGCTAGCATGGCACATTCAGGGATGTGAGGAACCAAATTGTGACCCACACTACACATTCAGCACAATTACAGTCAAAACAGCCAGATACCACAGTTCGGATGACAGTCCGGTTGCAATTAGGCAGGGTCTCTGTGTAAACCATAAGTTCTGCAGTTCTTTCCACTTCCTGACAGGCCAATCGCTCCAGGAGCAAGTCTTTGGTCCACACCAGGCGAAATTCACTCTCTCTCTCTCCCAATTCAGGATTCAGGTCTCAAGAAACAGATTTGGATATAGTACGATATTAGATTGCAGGCTTCTTCACACTGGAAGATGGTAGCAGGCAGGCCAGACACAGCCTTCCTGCCGAATCCCCGCGCTACTACGCAGAAGCAGCTGCTTGAATTGCTCGAGCTGTTCACTCTCCAAACTCCAGCTCTTGACTGACAATCTGCTGCAGGCAGCTCTGGGATTTCCCAGTGATCCAAAAGGTTTGGTTGGTTGATGAATCTGTCTGTTACAGAAAGAGCTCCCCCTTCAGGTCTATTTATTCACCAAACAGTAAAAAAGTACAGTTACGTAAGAACTTACCGTAACAGTAGATCTTCAAGAGAGGCTCTTGCAGTAGGTAATTACATATAGGACTGGCCTTGGCGAAGTAACAGGACCCAGGAAAAAATTTCAGCTAGCAGTCTGGCGAGACGCCTTCCCGTCCAGGTGACCGCGCCAGGAGATGTCGGTATAAAGGCGGTCCCGGACGCCCACCTTCCAGTTCTTTCCGCCACAGGCTGAAAGAGGCAGGATGAGAGAGGCGGATATTTCTTTATATGGAAAGGAGCTGAAAAAGCTTAGGGATGGAGGCAGGAGGTATTACCTGTGCAGAGCCTCTCTCGAAGATCTACTGTTACAGTTGATTTCTTGCGTAACTGTACTATCTTACTCGAGAGGGCTCTTGATGAGTAATTACATATAGACTGAATCCCAAGCAGTCTGGAACAAATAAAGGCACCGGGAGGAGGAAAACTACTCCAAGAAGTAGCTCTAGCTGTGCAAGCCTCAAGACAGGAGGCCTTGCAAAACAGCTAGCCCGAAGCCTGCTCTACAGCGAGAGGCAATATCCAAACTGTAGTGTTTCGTAAAGGTATGTATGGAAGTCCAGATGGCGGCAGCGTATATGTCTGCCCCGGACACACTCTGGAAACAAGCTGCAGAGGCAGCTACTCCTCTTGTGGAGTGGCCTCTGACTTGACCCGGGAGGGTCTTGTGGTATTTGTCATAACAAAAAGTGATGCAATGAGCCAACCACTTCGACAGGCATTGCTTGGAAACTGCACTGCCTTCCCTTTTGTGAGCAAAAGAGACGAACAACTGATCAGTCTTTCTGAGATCCTTCGTCCTGTTGGTGTAGTATCTCACAATCCGGTGAACATCCATAGTATGGAGTAAATATTGCCCTTGATTAGAGTACTGTGTAAAAAAGGCAGGTAGCTCTATGGACTGATTTAAGGTAGTCTCTTTTACTACTTTAGGTAGAAACTTAGAATTCGTGTGAACAGCAACTCGTTCCTTGTGAAAAATCAAGTAGGGAATTTTACACATCAGGGCCTGGAGCTCGGAGATTCTTCGAGCCGAAGTAATGGCCACCAAGAAGAGCATCTTCCACGAAAGAAACTTCAAATCTTCAGAAGCTGCAGGTTCGAAGGGAGGAAGGTTAAGTTTCTCGAGAACAAAATTCAAGTCCCAAGGGGGGACAGGAGCACAGATGGGGGGCCTCAGATGGAGAACCCCTCTGAGAAAAGTCTTGGAGAACTCCAGTTGAGCAAAAGCCCTGTTTGCAAAGGGAACATGATAGGCTGAGATGGCCGCCATGTGTACCTTCAGAGAGGAATGGCTGAGACCCAGGTCGAACAGATGACGTAGATACTCCAGCAGAAGCCCCGCTGAACAGGAGAAAGGTTCCACGTTCTTGGAGGCGGCCCAAATAGTGAAGCTTTTCCACTTCATGGCATAACTGGATCTGTTGGAGGGTTTTCTGGCCTCCACTAAAATCTCTGCCACTTTGGGAGACACACCAAAATGAAATTGGGCTAGGTCTGCAGGAGCCATGCATGCAGTTGAAGGGATTTGAGGCCTGGATGGACCAGTGTCTCCTGAACCTGGGTCAACAAACCTTGAGATAGAGGAAGAGGAAGAGGAGGATCCTCTGAATATTGTTGTAGAAGAGAGAACCAGATTTGTCTGGGCCAGAAAGGAGCGATCAGAATCATTCTCGCTCCTTCTGAAGCTAGTTTCTGCAAGACTCATGGGATAAGAGGAATTGGGAGAAAGGCATAGACGAATCTGTCCTTCCAGTCTAGAAACAGAGTGTCGTTCCAGAAAGTGCCTCGCTCTGGAACGAGCGAGCAGAAGGTGGTAAGTTTTGCGTTTTGGGGGGATGCGAACAGGTCGACCTGTGGTGTTCCCCAAAGTTGGAAGATATTGTCTAGGACTCCTTGGTCCAGTTCCCACTTGTGAGTCAGAGCAGAAGAGTGACTTAGCTTGCCTGCCAGGGTATTGTCGACTCCTGGAACGTGAATTGCCGTGAGGTGAAGGTCGTGTTGTGTTGCCCAATCCTAAACCCTCATTGCCTCCCTGCATAGAGGGTAGGACCGAGTTCCTCCCTGCTTGTTGATGTACCACACTACGCACATGTTATCCGTCTGGACGGCTAGGTGGTCGGGAAGGATGTATTGGTGAAGGGCTTGGAGAGCATGCAACACTGCCCGAAGCTCGAGCACACTGATGTGGAGAGCTTGTTCTAGCCTGGACCAGGAGCCCTGGGTCCGATGAGGGCCTAGATGGGTTCTCCAACCTTCGCCTGAGCCATCTGTGGTTAGAGTCTGGGTGGGGGGGAGGATGAAAGAAAAGAACCCCCCGAAACAGGTTCTCTCGAACCATCCACCATTGTAAGTCTCACATCATCGGTGATGAGATCAGAGCCGAGTGATCTAGGTCGTCCATTAGTTGATCCCACTGAGAGCGTAGAGTCCACTGAGAGATCCTCATGTGGAGTCAAGGGCGAGGGACCGTCGGGATAGTAGCCGCCATAAGCCCGAGAAGGCAAAGGACCGACCTCGCCGAGACCATCCTGCAGCCGGATAACAGACTTATCTGGGTCTGAAGGGAGACCCCCCTGTCGGGGGGCAGGAAGGCCTTGCCCATGGTCGTATCGAGGATTGCCCCAATAAACTGTAGCCTCTGGGAAGGGTCCAGATGAGACTTGGAATGGTTGATGGTAATACCCAGGCAGGCAAAAACCTGCTGGGTGAGGGAGAGGAAACGCAGGAGTTTCTCCCTGGACGAGGCCACCAGGAGCCAGTCGTCCAGGTAAGAGAACACCTGTACTCCCTTGGTACACAGGTGGGCCGCCACCACTGCCAGGCATTTGGTAAATACTCGGGGGGCTGAGGATAGACCAAACGGGAGCACCTTGAACTGGTAGTGGTCCCCCTGGAACGCAAAACGAAGGTATTTGCAATGAGATGGTTGAATGGGAATGTGCAGATAAGCATCCTGCATATCCAGGGCACAAAGCCATTGACCCGCCCGGAGGAGGGGCAGAAGGCTCTGCAGAGAGAGCATCCTGAACCTTTTGTACTCTACATAAAGATTCAGGGAACGGAGATCTAAAATCGGTCTGAGATCTCCCATTTTCTTTGAGACCAGGAAGAAATGGGAATAGTAACCCGTTCCCTGAAGATGAAGGGGGATGGGCTCTATCGCTTGCTTCAGCAGAAGAGCCGAGATTTCCTCCTGGACCAAAGGAAGGTGTTCCCATGAATACGATGACTTGAGGGGTGGCAGGGTGGTTTCTGAAGAAACTCTATGGAGTGTCCTTCTGCTATGAGCTGGAGCACCCAAGAATCCGTGGTTATCCTCTCCCATCCCAGAAGGTGGAGGGAAAACCTCCCTCCTACCGGTTCCTCCGGGGAGTCCGGAGGCAGTGGGAGAGGAAAGGAGTCAGTTGGTGTGGGGCAGCGCGCAGCTGAAGCACCAGCTGCTTTCTTGGGCGGGGCTTAGCAGCGGCGGGGCCCAACGTTTTGTGTGCGCCTTCCTGTGGGTTTCGCCTTTGACGATTCCGCCTGCAAAGGGACGCGGTGCTGCTGCTGATGGGGATGGTATATGGCATCAACTGATTTCAGAGCCGTCCCCTTCTCTTGCAGTCGGTAATGATGTCCTTGACATCACCCCGGAAAAGCACCGACCCCCGGAAAGGTGCTTCCTGGATAGCAGATTGCACCTCCGGGACCAGACCTGACACGCGGAGCCAAGCATGACGCCATAGGCCTATGGCGAAAGCTGAGCTCCACCCAGCAGTGTCCACTGCGTCATATGTCGCACGTAGCATGTGGCGACTGGCTGAACGAGCAGAGCGGACGAGATCAGCCAACTCCTGTTTGACTTGGGAGTCAGGCAAGGAGTCCACCTTGGCTTCCACCTGAGTAAGGATGGCCTTCTGGTAGTCCCCCATGTGACCGACATAGTTTAGGGCCCTAATCCCCAGTGTGGAGGAAGCGTAAATCTTTCTCCCATACTGGTCCAGAAGGCGAGATTCCTTATCAGGAGGTGACAAGCTAAGATGTTTTGGGTTCATCAACCGGCCGTAAGCGGCACTAATCATGACTGAGTTGGCACGAGGGTGAGAATCCAGGAAATCAACACCCTCTGGAGCCTGATATATCCTGTTCGAGTTCCTAGGAAGTGGGGCTAAGGTCGATAGCTGTTTCCATATTGTGGTAACAAGGTCGGCGTGAGGCTCTGTTCAGTATGGCACTAATGTAGGAGCTGTCACGGGCAGATCCAGATGTTCAGCGAGTTTCAGACACTGAGGATCTGGTTCTAAAGAGCCCCACTGATGAACCTACTGGATTTTTCTAAGCAACTCCGTAAAAGAAGGATCCTCTGGAGGAGACTTCGGAGGAGTCCTTGGCCGGGGCTTTGACGGAGAGCGAGGCTCATCGTCTCTCTCGGAGCAGCCGTCGGAAGAGTCCGAGGAGTCCGAGAGTGAAGAGGAGGATGAAGAAGAGTAAGACTCCCTTTCCTGACCCGGGGGAGGAACGGGTCCCTTGGGGAGTCCCTGGTGACGCATGTCCTGCCCCTCTCTGGATCCAGACGGAAGAACCCTGGAGTCCGGAGGTGGTGAGGGAGTGTGCTGCCTGGGGCGTACAGGAACCTGGGACAGCACTGTCGCCGGAAGGCGGCTCTCGACCTCTTTGGTGAGCTGAGTCTTGGCCTCAGCCCACCAGGAGGCCAGAGTCTCCTGCAGGTCCACCGGCGGCCGTGAAGGCGGTGGAGGAGGAGGAGGCAGGGGATAAGAATATGGGCCATACCCATATGGAGCGTATCCAAAACCCGGCGTCGGGAAGCCTGGTGTCGAGTACTGCGGCGCCAGATACGGCGTTCCCGGGTACATCGACGTCGAATAATACGGTATATACCCGGAAGCCAGGGGGGCTGCTTGAGCAGACGGCCCAGCTGGGAACCTCATGGGCGGGTCCGTAGCGGAGAGCCCGGAGGGTGGAGGGCCCGATGGGAGCAGAAAATCTCCTTGAGTCGGTAAGGCCGACGTCAGGGCCGATGGCTGAGGCCCTGACGCCGGAGGTACCGACGTCGGAGGGGCCGGCGTCTGGGGAGCCGACGTCAGGTCCGTCGCTCCAGATGGAGGAGGACTGGCGGAGGCAAAAAATCCCCAGCCGCCTCGGGATAGAGGGAAAAGTCCCCGGTTCAGGCTGGAGGGACTCTGGCTCCCCAGATGGCAGCGAAGGCGCGGTGAACAAGGAACGATGGGCGTTAGGGGGGCGTCGTCTGTTCCCTCGCCGGCCAGACGTCTGGTGAGCCAACGTGAAGCATAGAGGCGAGCTCTCGGCGGGCACCGGAAAAGCCGACGTCCGACTTACAAGAGCCATCACCGGAGACAGGTCGAGAGGAGGGGTCGACCTGGTCCAGTGGGGAAGAAGCCGCGCGTCGCCCCGGAGGGTCAGACGTCTTACCAGCCCTCTCCAGGCGGACATCAGAGGAGCTGACGCCCGGCTTACCAGAGTCGCCCACGATGGTAGGCCGCAAGCCTGCGGCCGAACCAGGGGCGGAGGCCTCCAACTGCCCGGAGGCGCCCGCAAGGCCCGAGCACAAGCCAGACGGGCGGGCCAACGCCACCTCAGAAACCTCCAAGGCGGCCGTCGAGGAGCGATCCCCGGAGGGGATGTTACCTGCGTGCCCAGTGGAGGAGCCTTTGTCCTGGTGCCTCTCCTTGTCCTTCTTTCGATGGCCATCTGAGGAAGCAGACGCCTGCCTCAACTTTTTAAGCTCCTTCTCCATAGAGCTCATTTTCTTCTTAAGAATATGGGCCTCCAGGGATTGCTGCCATCTTTTTCGGGTAGCCGCGTTAAAGCTGAGGCAATGCTGGCACTTTTCAACCTAATGATCCGGGCCTAGGCAGAACAGGCACAGGGAGTGGCCGTCCTTGTGCAGTGGTTGGGGCTGCACAGATCGCACTTGTTCTTGTGCTTTCGGAGGTGTGGGGACAACATACACCGATGTTAGTACTAGCGTTAATCGAAAAAATAAATTTTTTCAGTAAAAAGCGTCAAAGTAGGGCTGGCACAAAACTTTTTCGCGGCGCTGCGAGCTAACGGTGAGAAACAACTGGAAAGTGGGCGTCGGGACCACTCTTATACCGGGATGCCTCCTGACGCCGGGGTCACTTGACATACGGTCCTTGCCAGACTGCTAGCTAGAAAGTTTCTGTGGAGTCCCGCCGCCTGCCGATGTCAGTCCTATATGTAATTACCTACTGCAAGAGCCCTCTCAAAGTAAGATCTACAATTCCTACAGAAATTTACTCCCACAAGACCTCTGGGGACAGTCTCCATTTTAGGGTCCCCCGAGGTACCGATTGGTCCAAACTGGCAGTCCAGAACAAATATGGTGGCTCTAAGCAGTAAGTCCATGCTGCAAAGGAAGGCAGGTTAGACAAACTACTATATTATAATTATTAAAGCAGATAATCAGCAAACAATCACAGATCTTAAAAGGACTTCCTCTGCGCACTTAGCGATGGCAGAATGAAGCAGTACCACAGCCCAGATGGGGCTCAAGCCTGAAACCACTCGGCCCCCACCCAGATTACTTCTATCCTACAAAATAGACAGCTCTTAAAGGGAAAGGCATGGAGGCTAACAGGGCACCGTCATGCAGCATATTCAAACTGTTTTAGACACAGAACACCAGCCTGGGAGTGGGCATTAGGCAAGCCCAAGGAAGACATTTTAGGAATCCCCATTTGTAGGGAGTTACACCAATATACAAAAAAGGTAGCAAAACCTCACCATCAAACTATAGACCAGTGAGTCTTACATCAATCATTGGCAAAACAGTAGAAGGAATAATTAAGGAAGAGATCTTATGGGATTTAACACACTGGGGTCTGACAGATAAGTCACAGCATGGCTTCACAAAAAAATAGAAGCTGTAACACAAATTTAATACATTTCTGTAACGTGGTAACCAAAAATTTGGACCATAATGAGGCAGTGGATGCTACATTTTTTGATTTCAAAAAAGCTTTTGACACTCTACTGCAAAAAGGTATCATAAACAAGCTATTAGGTCTAGAAATCAACAACAAACTAGTTACATGGATATCAGCCTGGCTAACAGACAGGATACAAAGGGTTTGAATAAGTGGCTATCTACAGATGGAAGTGTGACCAGTGGGGTCCTTCAGGGATCGGTTCTCAGACCACTTTTGTTTATTTGTCTACAACCTTCAAATACTAGGTGGAAATAAACTGATTAAATTCACAGATGACTTAAAGTTGGGTGGCAGGGTAAACTGCGAGGAGGGCCCGATCTAGTATGGTGAAGGATTTTAATTATATTGTAGACTGGGCAGATGACAACAAGATGCAGTCCAGCTTAGACAAATGTGTCATAATGCACTGTGGCAGGAACAATCTCAAACATAATTATGCGATACACTGTAGGATTTTACAGAAAGTGGATGAATTTAGGGGTGACAATTACTAGTAACATAAAATAATAACCAATGCAGACAAGCGACCAGGAGAACTAATCACTTGACAAACTGCATTAAGAGATCCTTTACAAATAAAATATTACCACTATATAAATCATATGTTAGGCCACATTTGGACTACTGTTCCCAATTTTGGAGTCCTGGTTTGAAAAAAAGACATAAATTTGCTACAGAAAACCCAGTGCCGATACGCAAAACAAATTTTACACTAAAAAACATACAATATAAGTAAAGACTGGAAGCACTGAGACTATGGCCTCTCAGCCACAAGAGACATAGGGATGACTACTTATGCCTATACAAAATACTTCAAGATAAGGAGCTATCATCGGAATGGGATAAAATACAAAGACTCGGTACATAATTTGAGGACCCACAAGCACATTTTAGAGTATATACCCAGGACTAACATGAGAAATTGTGCATTTTTACCATGAACTACAAGAAGGTGGAATCAACTACCATCAAGATATTGTAGATTAATCCACCTTTCTAGGTTATAAATCTAAGTTGGACACAGATTTGTATGACAGCAACCTCTACAGTTGCACCCACTGAGTAGTGGCGACAGTAATCATGGGCATCATGCCTTCTGCTGTCCTAGCTCCGCAGTATATATAACAATTGCTTCCACCCCAGCTCCAACAGAATTTTTTCTGTTGGGGTGTGAGGCTGGAAAACCTTTGCGTTCTGTAGTTTTAGGAATTTCCTTAACTGCAGTGACAGACCCAGGCTCACTATTTCCAGAATCCAACTGTCTGTGATGACTTTTGTCCATTCCTGGATGTAGTAAGCCAGTTTCCCCCCACTGGCAATGGATGGCCAACCAGGGCAGCCTTGTCAAGGGTTTTGCTTTGTCTGAGTTTGGGGCTGATGTTACAGCTGTACACCTAATGCCCATTCTACCCCTGCCCCTGTAATAGCCTCTTTGTGGAGGTTACACATAGGAGGCAAAAGCACAAGGGTAGTATCATCTACACCCACCTCCTCTTCCATAAGACTTAAAGGAACTGGAGACCTTTTCATTCTAAGTACTGTTCATCTAGGTGGTTTTGTATTCATCCAGCTTTTTCATGTAAGTCTATGTCTGGTCACCAAACAGAGAATTTTCCTCACAGGGAAAATCCATCACGTTTGTTTGAGTGTCCTGGGGTAGGTTAAAAGTCCTAAGCCAGGCAAATCTTCTTAAGGACACTGCATGGGCCATGACCATTTGCATCCACTGCCATATGGAACTGGTACTTTGTGGCATCTGTGGTTTGTCTTGCTATGTCAGCCATATCCTAGGCCAAGTCTCCAGTAGCCTTTTCACTCAGTGCCAGTACAGAATTCCGCAGGACTTTCCAGTACTGGGCTATGTAGGCCAAGTAAGCTGCCCGTCTTAGCAGCAGGGAAGCTAACATATAGCCTTTTTCTGCCTGTACTATCCAGTTTCCTGGAATCTTTCTCAGGAGGATGGGAGGAAAGGGACACTTTAGCTTTATCACAGGTGGCAGACTGGACCATTCCCTTATGATCAGGGTGGGAGTACAGGTACTCAGCACCCCTGTCTGTCCACCTGATATTTTTCCTCAATTTTCATGTCTATGCCAGCAACTGAGGTTGGTGCTGATATAATTTCGCATCTGGCTTTCCTGAGAGATTTATGGATGGGCAGCATCAATTATTCTGGAGTTTGTAACCTCCTTTACACAGTTCAGAGAACAGCATATATATATATATATATATATATATATATATATATATATATATATACACACACACATACATACACACACACACATATACATACATTAGACAGACAGAGACTATGTTTACGTAGGCCTGCTTTTTGCATGTTAGAGCAATATGTTTACTACATATAGTAATATTTTATGTCTTGCGTATCTTGCCATGTGAATGATTATTGCTTATTATTGTACTATGTATTGTTACATTATTTACTCTGGTTTTTAAAATAAAAAACACACTGACAAAGAAATAAAACAACCTTGTGGGTGCTAAGCCCATCATATTCATGAATTCTACCTCATCTTCCTCAGTCTCGTGATGGGAGATGTTGAGTGTATTTACCATATGCCTTACAAAGGTATAGTGGCAAGTATAGTACTCAGAAGGCCTACGATGTGTGTCAAATTCCTGCTCGGGGGGAACCATCTGGGTCTATGGGTTCTCCTTCCTCCTTATCTTCACAGTAAATATCAGCCTCCTCTCCCAAAGGCATTGGGAATGGAACCAGAGCCAGTGAGGCTGGCATATTCATGAAATTCTCCACAGCCTGGAATGCCTCGAGAAACTGCCATGCCTTTGTCATTTCCCCTACTGAGGGCATTTTATTTGTGTCCACTGGGGGCTCCTCTCCTTCTTCATGTGGCATGAATTTAGATCAAAGACATGCAGCCTTGTGACGTTCCACTTAGGAATTTTGGCCTAATACTGATAAAAAGAAACCCAAATACTAACTATGAACTCAATGGTGGTACAATTAAAGCAGTTACGAACATACGAAATTTGCCAGCAGATAAAGACCTAGAGATCCATCAGTCTGCTCAAATGTGCAGCTAGCACCCCTTATTCTGCAGCTGCCCTTCCCTTCAACCCTTCCCCTTCATTAACCCTCCCTCTTGTCCTGTCCCATCCCCTTTTGAAGCAGTCCACTGTTCTACTGCATACCACTTCTGCAGGTAACGCTTTCCACCCAGCCACCACCCTCTCTGTAAAAAAGTGTCTCCTCATCTCCCTCCAGTCTCATATCATGGCCCCTGGTGGCCCTCCCCTCCCTTACTTTGAACAGTCCCTCTGTACCCATCTTGTTTATTCCTTTCAGGATGTTAATGTTGAAATGTTGAACAGTTAATGTGGAAACTGACTTTGGTATTATAATCAATAAGGAGTCAAGTCACAGAGATCAGTGTAGAAAGGTGGCTCTCATGACTATACAATTATAAGTTCTGTTAAGACATCTTTTGTGTACAGAAATGAGACCTGTATCCTACCACTGTATAATACCTGTATCAGACCCCCACCTGGACTATGCAGCATCCTTTTGGGCCCCATACCTGGTTAAAAACATACAGGCAGTGGAGTGAGTCCAAAGGAGGGTACAGAAACTTATTACTAGATTACATAGCCTCTCCTACTCTGATTATCTGCCCTCAGTCTGTATGACCGAAACACACGCAGGATTAGGGGCGATCTTCTAATGATTTTTAACATCCTGCATGACCCAGACCTGACTAGAGAATGCAGCCTCTCCTGGGGCAGTCAAACCAACTAGCCTGAGATGCCACAACAGACAACTCAGTATTTCTAGGATTTTCACTAATAAAAGGAAAAACTGCTTCACCATCAGGGCAAGTAAACTGTGGAACTCCTTACCCCAACACCTTGTAGATAGCCATAACTTCGATAAATTTAAATCTGAATTAGATAAACTCCTATTGGAAAACGGGGTTTAACTCCCCCTGCTAGTGCGGGGAAGGTAGTCCCGATGGGCTTTTGGCCTGCTTCTACCTTTGTAAACAGAGTAATACTGGTTTGGGCTATGAGATGTTTGCTCTAACGCGGCAGATAAGACTATGTGATGGCCTCATTTATTGCACAACCGTCCTCTAGCATGCTTACCGTCTCACTGCAACTGGATGTCGGGGTTGTTTTCACCAGTTGTCACTTTATGGAAAATGTCATTAGGCTGAAAGGGTGTGGCGAGGCATCACTGAGCTGGGTGTCCTTGTACCAAATGTCGCAGATCCCCTTCTTCAGGAGGAGGGACAGCGACATGTTTTTCATTTAGATTTTATTTGGGGGGGTAGGCATCGGTTGCAGTGTCTGTTTGAAGGCTCTTTCATTTTTATTGGATTCAGGGTTCCCCCTTTCAGACACCCTGAGTGAAGTATGTTTAGCAGCTTTATTTCTTTTTTTTTGTCCCTTTTGACAGGGACTGCTGCTTACTCTGAAGGGCTGGACCCTCCTCTGAGCTTGCTGGTGACATGGAGGCAGACTGAGAAGTCATAAAATCTATTTTGTTAACCCCTTTCTTTGGTATTTTAGAGCAAAATGTTATACACAGATCACAACTGGCAAAATTGTGGTCTGGGCCCTGGTATTTTAAACAGCCTGCGGCAGTCTGCCTTTACCAGGAGCTGAAAACCAACAGTACATTTTTTTTAAATGTTGTAGGTTTTGTCTTCTTTCCGGGTCAGTCAGTCATGCCGAACACTGATAATCCCAAGAAGATATTTCCGGTTCCCAAAAGAATAAACCAAAATATAGAATAAGCCAATGAAATGTTAAAAAAAGCTTAAAAGTGAAACAAAAAAGTGTGGCTCAGTTCCTCAGAAGTTAAAACTACAAGTAAATAATGCCTCAGAAACGGGTTCTTAAACAGAAAAAGCAAATTCTTGTCTCAGTTCCCCAAAATGAGGAACTGAGAATAATTTTAGGTAAAACCACAAAGTGGTTCAAGAAAAAAAGCTGTTTTTATTTAGTTTAAAAAGTTTTAAATAGGGGTTCCCTTTAAATGTAAACCACGCCACGAACGGCCTTCTCTGGTTCCTGGAAATTGATTGGGAACTGGAGAAAACAGAAACTGTACAAAAATATAGAGAGAATAATGGCTATGCAACTGTATGTTATGGATTTTTTTGACACACCTGAGGTGTGTGATGACCCATAAACCTTGAGAGCGAAGCTCAAGCAGTTTATGAGGTCATCACACACACCGAGGGTGTGTCAAAGAAATCCATAAAAAACACATTTGCAGAGACTATTCTTTTATAATACTGGTGCAGGGAGTTTTTATTTTTTTTATTTTGTACTTTGAACACTTGAGTCCTTTGCACACTGGTGTCACACACACACACACACACACACACACAGCAGCTCTGTCTGTGTCTCTTATTAGTAGAAACATTATTTTGTTTTTCGTTATTTATTTTAAATTCCACTGTAGAAGCACCTGGGTAACCGACAGTATGAGCAGTCGGTTACCACAGTCCGTTCCCGGTGGGAGTCACTATCTTTTGAGCAGGAGCAACCAGATAAAGATTCATTTGAAAATATTAAACTTACAGATGAAGAGGGTGGCAGGCGAGCTGTCAGTCCAGGTGGCATTCAATGCGACTCCGCAGAAACGGAGAAATGAAGCCGTCATGTTTTCTGAAGTGTTCGGCCCACCCACACCCAGAGTAACAGCCAAACAGGTGGCGTGGTATGAACAATTGACACTGCCAGCAAAGGAAATTTTTAGAATGCCATAATAACTAGTTTTCAGGTTATTACGGCGTTTTAGACAGCACTGTAAATGGTGTAATAAAGGGGGTCACCAGTAATTATATACAAATAACACCCTAACTAATGCAGTGTATCAAAAAACTAACTAGAAACACTTTAATACTACAACATATAAGCTGTAAACTGGCCAGAAGTGTAGAGGAGACTTTGGGGACAACTACTCTCTTCAAGCGGAGAAATAAATCTGACGTTAGAGTGCAGGGGTGAGCGTGTCCACACAGAAGAGTTTGAAGTTAATTATAAATTCCATAATTTGCATAAAATTCTACAGCTCCGGGACTGCTCATTCCAGGGGAATCATTACACTTGTTGCTTAAAGTGAGGGATTCCTGGGGTTTGAAACAGCAGACAAATACCAAAATAATGACCCTACCAAGGCATCAATAAGATAACTCAAGCACTCCCTGGACTAATGGAGGGAAAGGGGGATGTGATAGAGACATTTAAATATCTCAAAGGTAAAAATCAAGGTACAGGAGGGAAGCATTTTCCACAGAAAAAAGATGCTCCAGGACAAGGGGTCATGCTATGAAGTTAGAAGGGGGGAGGCTCAGAGGAAATGTGAGGAAGTACTTCTTCATGGAGAGAGTGGTGGATGCATGGAACAGCTTACCAGCAGAGGTGGTTGGGGCGGAAATGGTAACAGGGTTCATGAACATATGGGACAGACACAATGGGATCTTAGCGGTGGGGAGAAGGGGGAGATTGAAGATGGTCTAGAATCTACGGCAACACTATACCTGTAGGTAGGGAAACTAGGGCAGACTAAGTGGGCCACCAGGTCCTTATCTGCCAACAGATTCTACATTTCTATATTACTGGCCAGTAAAGTGTTCTAGCACTGCAAGTGTTTCTCCACCAGAGAGCACTTCCCTGAATGCCTATCATGAGCAGCCAAAAGTGTATCTACAGGACAGGAAGTCTTAATTCTAGTTGCTGCTACTTCTGGAAAAGCTGCTGAAAATTTGTCAAGGAAGAATCAATGAAATGTGCACAAAAAGTACCAGGTTAATAGAGTGCATGTACCACAAGGGAGGGCTCCAATAACAGAAATGCAAAAGCATAAAAGAGAGTGGAGGCTATTTCTAGTTTTGATGCTTTAAAGTAACAGTGGTGTTTCTGAATGATGAGCGGTTAACTGCACTGGACACCAATGAACAAATGCAATGTAGACATCTTGGCATACTGGGATGCATTAAACGCTGAGTGGAAGGAACGGTCAACGGCAGTGAAAGCAACTGCTGCCCGTCCTTAGGGCAAATACAGTGTGATGAATACCACTGATCCACTGTTCACCAGAACTGTACCACGCAGGAGACTGATAAAGAAAAAACAGCCTAAGGGTAGAATCCAAAGTGGTGAACTGGGTACGGAACTGTTTTATGGATAGGCAACAGGGGGTGGTGGTTAACAGCACTCACTCTAATGAGGGGAGCGTGACCAGTGGGGTGCTGCAGGGCTCAGTACTGGGAACACTCCCCTTCAATGTCTACATAAGTGGCACTGCAGAAGACCTGAAAGGGAAAGTATGCCTTTTGGAAAATGACACCCAAATCTGTAATATGGGAGATACTCAGAAGGGGGTGTAAAGAATGCATAGGGACATTGGGAAATTCGAGGAGTGGTGAGGAGCATGGCAGTTGGGGTTCAAAGCCAAAAAGTGCAAATTCATTCACCTAGGGCATAGGACTTGATGTATCCTGACCCACACATAGAGTCTGACAGCTTGAATCCCAGCACAGCCAAATACCCTGCACTTAAAACTGGTGGAACCCAATCCTGGTAAGTTAGTGAGGGAGTCATTTTCAGAGATGGGAGAATGGTTGCCTTAAGGGTGGGTAGGCAGAGCCACACTGTAGCTGGAGGTATGCTCTTCATTGGGGGCAACGCTGTCAGCTAAGGCCATGGAGAAGCCTGCTGTTCCTCCAGTTCTATTATAAGCAAAAGGAGAAATATTGTTTTACCCTTGTCTGTGACTCACCGCTCTCATCAAAGAAGTAGTGCACAGCCCCCTCAGAGGTATCATCAAAGTTGGAAGCTTCATGAATGGCACCTCGTGGCAGCAGCAATGAGCTGGCAAACTGTAGCGCAGATGGTAGAGTCAGTACACGAGAGGAGCCACGACGAGTCTGAATATCTTGCAAACTGTAAGGCAGAAAAAATTAAGCCAGTCTTTCAAGGGTGGTAAAGTGGTGTGCATTTTATCTACACACAACATATCTGATAGAGACAAAATAAAGGACCACCCTCCTCTTTGACTGCTTACTTTGCTCCCCATAGGTTCCCACAAGGCCTCATTGGATAAAGAAATGAAAACCTCGATCCTCAGATTTTTCTGGGTATTTTCCTCATGCAGTGAGTCACATTTTGGTTCCCTCCACAGGCTTAATATTAGTCAGAACAACAAAAACTACTTATACCTTTTGTTCAGTGAGAATTCTGGAGCCAAATTATTGGCCTTCTGTGAAATAATCTGGTAATATTCGTGCAAAATAGAGAAAAAGTCAGTTTTCTTGAAAATAAGAAGAGATGAGTCCTGAGGATCTATTTTTGTCATGTCCTTACCATCCTTTCTTTCCAGCATAAGACCTACTACAGAATGGGTGTGAAAAGTTCCAGCCAGGGATGCAGTGTGCTAACAAGAGGGTGCTAGAAACCACCATCCACTCACCAGTACCTCAGCTGATTTCAATATAGGCATGTGCAACTGATTATTTTATTGTTTTGTCGTTTTTTAAGACTGTTCTTTTAGACTTTTTTTTTTCTCCCCATACCCTGCTGTCATTGATTCCCATGGATATACCCTGTTTACAGGAATATACCGTGCTCAGGCTGAAGGAATTCATTTATACAGCAGCCAGGTGCTTTTTCTCCCTGTATCCATCCGCCTTCCTTCCATTCTAGGGTGAGCAATGCCTGTCGGCCACACCACACACAGCGTACCCCTGCAGAAGAAGCAACCTCCATGACCCACCTGCAGGGGTCGCTATGGTACTACAGCCCACTGCCAACCTTCCTTGGCCAATTTGCACTGCCTCACAGTAGCCGTCTATGTCCTGGTCTGCATCCCAACGTAATGACCTGAGTCCGCTCCAAACTCAGTTCGCCTGCACAGCACCACCATGGGCCATCAGGGCGACCCCACCTATCTCATATGTCAGATCATTCTGGTTACACTGGGACTTTTACTTGTTCAATTCAGAACATATTTAAAATGTCAGATCATTCTGATACTTCTGTGTTTGCTAGCTGTGTCAGCAGCGGGGAAGCGGGTCACAGTCGGCTACCAGAGAAAGGAAAGCGGACAGCTGCGTGGAGCTGTGGCTGCAGTCAGCAGCAGGGTCGCGATCGGCAACCAGAGGAAGGAGAGCTGAGCTGTTTGGAGCTGAACTAGCAAGGGGTGCAGGTCGCAGTTCAGCGACTGAAGCAAGGACTGCCGGCCAACTGCAGACCGTGGTGTAGGATTGGGCCAATCAGGGAGAGAGGCGCCAAGGCGGTAGGCTTTAAAAAAGTCAGCCAGACCGCTGAGCTGAGAGCTGTGTTTGTTAGCTGTGTCGACAGTGGGGGAGCGAGTCGCAGTCGGCGACCAGAGAAAGGACAGCGGAAAGCTTCGCGGAGCTGTGGCTGCAGTCGGCAGTGGGGTCGCAGTCGGCGACCAGAGGAAGAAGAGCTGAGCTGTTTGGAGCTGAACTAGCAAGGGGCAGAGGTCGCAGTTCAGCGACTGAAGCAAGGACAACCGGCCATCCGAAGTCCATGGTGTAGGATCAGGCCAATCAGGGAGAGAGGTGCCAAGGCGGTCAGGCTTTAAAAAGCCAGCCAGACCGCAGAGCTGAGAGCTGTGTTTGTTCCTGTCCTTCCTCCCCGACCCCTATTAAATATGGAGGGGAGAAGGAGCCATATATGAAGTGGTAGAGCTAACAGGTCACAGATCTACAGGTGGAGAAGCTAACAGGTCTACAGGTCACTTAATCTTGGACTACTGACGCTGGCGGTGCTGGGGACTTGGACTTGAACTTGGTGACTGTGGTTATTAATTCTTGATGCCTATGGTTTGCACATGCTTTATCGTTTCTAAAAAGTCTTGACTGTGGGTTGGGGCTGAGGATGGGGTGAGGGTCAGGGACCCAAAAATACATAAGGTGTGATTTTAGGACTGTATCCGAGTATCACAGAAGAAATGGTAGGGCAGCACAGAGGAAGGGGCGACCAATGGAGGGGGATCTTTGGCAGGGTGGTGGGGTGCAGTGGCTGTGGAATGGCTATGATCCTAAATTGGGCTTGGAGGATGGGGGGGTTGTATGATCTGTAAGCAGCTCACTCAGCTGAAGGAGGAAGTGGCGAGGCTAAGGTGGGGGTTACATGGGGGGGGAGCTGGGAAAAGAGGGTACAGAGACAGGGACGGTACAAGCCACGGAAGGAGTGGAAAGGGCTGAGTGGATTCACTGGAGGATCAGATGCACTGTTCCGGAAGTCAAGGGCTTGGGAGGGAGAGGATGGAAGGGGATCCAGAGGGGATAGACCAGAGGTGGTAACAGACAGCACCAAGTCCAGAGCTGGGACAGGGACACCTGAGACTGGAGGAAAGGGGTCAGTGGGAACTGACAGCAGGAGGTCTAGAGGCACAAAAATTATGCCGTAGCTAGAGAAAAGGGATCAGCTGGGAATCAGGAGGAGTGAAAGACAGTAGGCTCAGGAAAAGGCAGACGGATGCCCAGAATGAAGAATAACGTAGGCATAGGTGACATGGGCCAGAGGGTGGAAATAACACATAGTTTTGCCTCCTTAGGTAGCCTAGTCAAGGACATTTTGGAGGAAGGGGTGCGGCAGGGACCATCAGATAAGGGGGGGGGGCAGAGCAGCTGGGGGACGTGGGGGGAAAGATCGCAGGTGCAGTGGAAGGGGGAAGACACACTGCATGCAGGGGAAAGGGTGGAGGAGGGGACAGGCACATTAGGGACACACCAGAGGGTGGCACTAGGGGAACTATGGCATAAGAAAAGGGGCAGGAAAGAAGCACGTAAAGAGCTGGAGTTGAGCTCCTAGGAGGCTGAAAATGAATGCGAGGAAACCCTGCAGGGCAGGAGCTGCAGTAGGAGGCCGGGGCATGCACCAGGCAGGGTGCAGGAGAGGGGAAATATGCAGACAGGGCAGGTGGTGAGGAGGAAGACTTCCTCAAGTGGGGTACAGTGCTCAAAACCTTCTGCAAAGATGGGCGGGACAGGAACAGTTGGAAGAGGATCAAGCACAGTTGGCACAATCTCGCACAGTGATGCAGACGGGGAAAGGCCAGGAGCAGATAGAGGGGGGTAAGGTGAAGTTGTCTCATGCTCAAGCAGTGATGCAGGAGGGCTTTGCAGGGATGAAGGAAGCCAGGCAGAAGTACAAGGGATGAAGAGGTACAGTGATGCAGACAGGGAAGGCCAGGAGCAGATGGGGGGGGGTCAGGTGAAGTTGGCTCATGCTCAAGAAGTGATGCAGGAGGGGTTTGCAGGGAAGAAGGAAGCCAGGCAGAAGTACATGGGATGAAGAGGTACAGGAGGGGGAAGTCTGAGGAAAGGCTAAAGGGAAAGGGTGAAGAGGGACAGATGCTGGGTGTGGGTAAAAATCAGGATAGGTTAGGTGATGGGGAACAAAAGGTGATCGGGGCAGAAACCAAGTCAGGATGGAACATGAGGAGGAGTCCAAAGGGAGTCAAACCCAGTGACACAAAGCTAGAGGCCAAAAGGACACCCAGGAAACAGGGGGCAGTAGGGTGGCACTCTTGGGGGACTCAATAATTGAGGGGCTAAAATGGGGAAGGAAGGAAGGGAGGGAGCAAAAAACAATGCAGTATGGGTACAGTGCATGTCAGGGATGACGGCACTGGAGATGAGGCATCATATTCCTTCCTGGGGTAAGCAGCAGGATGAAAGGACACATCTGGTGTTTCACCTGGGCACAAATGACTTGGAGGGGAACAGTCTGATGAAGGTACAGGCAAGGTTCAAGAAACTCGCTAGGTTCTGTAGGAGCAACACTGTTTTCCTTTCCATTTCCTTCTCTGAGGTGTTGCCAGTACCAAGAGCGAGCACACCCAGAAAAGAGAAGATAAAGGCATTCAACAATTGGCTACAAGGTTGGTGCAATTGGATGGGGTTCGGCTGGATAGGTGACTGGGGCTCTACATGGGAGGAGGAGGGGCTGCATGCCCAAGACAGGTTGCACCTGAACTATTCAGGGGCAGCTGCACTAAAGAGTAAACTGGGGGACTTCAAGGCAAGGAAGTTCAGTTTAAACTAAATGGGGGGGGGGGGCTAAGGACAGGGCCATGCTTACATGAGGCAGAGCAGAAAGGCTATCCAGCCTCCCCCCCAAGTCACAACATTCATCAAGGGAACAGTTAGCAGCACAGAATGACAGGATGGGTCTACATGATGGAGGGCTTTAGCTGCAAATGCCAGGAGCCCGGGGAACAAAATAGGAGAACTGGAGGCCACCATGATGGAGGAGAACCTAGACATTGTAGCAGTGAGTGAGATTTGGTGGAACGAGCACCATGCCTGGGAGATGGGTATTGTTTGTTTAGGAAGGATTGGGAGGGGAAGGAGGGGGGAGGGGTGGCATTATATGTCAGGGAAGGGATTGGGGCCATGGAAGGGCAAGATGAGGAGAGGGAAACAGAGATAATGTGGGTCACCCTAGACAGGGGACAAACCTGTGGATTGGGGTAGTCTACAGACCTCCTATGCAGGGGAAGGAAGGGGATAGACACTTTGTGGAATCCATAGTGAGGATGGCATGCAACGGGGAAATTGTGCTAGTTGGGGACTTAAACCTTCCAGACAGCAACTGGGAGGCCCAGACAGCAATCTCCACAAGGAGCAGGGGCATCTTAGACACTCTTCAGGGCATATTCCTGCAGCAAAGGGTCAGTGAGCCCACTAGGGGTGTAAAAATGTTGGATGTGGTCCTCACAAATGGGGACAGTGTGGAGGAAGGGGAGGTGGGGGAAGAGCTTGGCACCAGTGACCAAAGGGCTGTCAGGTTCAGGGTGAGAGCGGGCAGGGTGAGGGTTAGGACGAAAACCAAGGTAATGGACTTCAGGAAGGCTGACTTTCATGGAATGAGGAAGGTAGTTAGGGAAGAAATGCTGAGGATAGGGAATGTGTAGGGGGTGGAGGAATTATGGGCAGCCATCAAAAGAGGGGTATTTAAAACTCATTCTCTTCCAGTGGCCATTTTGGGTCCATTCAAGCAATAGATGGTTCCGACGCCATATGGCGTCTATGGGAATGAATGGTTTAAAGTCATGGATGCTTGTATAAGAAGGGCAAGAAAGAATAAAAGACAGAAAAGACCTCTATGGTTCACTAGAGAGGGCATTAGGGGTCAAGAAGAAGACTAGAGCATTCAAGAGATACAGGAGGACACAAAAGGATGAGGACAGGGAAAAAAGAAAGGAGGCAGGGCAAAAGATAAGGAGGGCTAAGGAGGCCACTGAGGAGAGGACAGCGAAGCAGGCAAGGAAGGGGGACAAAACCTTCTTTAGGTATGTTGGAGAAAGGAGGAGGGCACAGCATGGGATCCGGAGGATAAGGGGGAAAGTGGAACATTACTGGAAGGGGATTTCGAAAAAGCAGATGCATTAAATAGCTATTTCACCTCAATCTTCACAGAGGAAAGAGAGGGCAGGGGAGGGTGACAGCCACAGGCAGGTGGGTGTGGCAGAATTCACAGCTGAAGGAGTAAGGGAAGAGCTGGGTAGACTTAGGGTGGACAAGGCAATGTGGTCTGATGGAATACACCCATGGGTTCTCAAGGAGGTGAAGGATGAACTGGCGCCGCATCTGGCGAGGCTGTTTAACTTGTCCTTGTTCAGAGGGGTGGTGCCAATGGAATGGAAGAGGGCAGAGGTGGTCGCACTACATAAGGGGGGGGGCCGAAGGACAAGGTCAAAAACTACTGTCCTATTAGTCTTACCTCGGTGATGGGGAAGGTAATGGAAACACTACTTAAGATCAGGTTGATAGAATACTTGGAGATGAATGGCATGCAGGATGACAGGCAGCATGGCTTCACCAATGGAAGGTCCTCTCAGACTAGCCTGATGGAGTTTTTCGATGGGGTGACACAGACAGTAGACCAGGGAGGAGTGGTGGACGTGGTCTATCTGGATTTCAATAAGGCCTTCGACACCGTTCCGCATGGTGGAATGGTGCACAAGTTGGACAGACTAGGGGTGGACCTCAGGATCACCAGGTGGGTGGAAAACTGGTTGAAGGGAAGGAGTCAGACGGTGGTGGTAAATGGGACACATTCCAGGGAATGTGCGGTGACCAGTGGGGTGCCACAGGGGTCAGTACTAGGACCAATACTTTTTAACATCTATGTTAGTGACCTAGCAGAGGGTCTGGAGGGACGGGTGTGCCTGTTCGCAGACAATACAAAGGTCTGCAATAGAGTGGATTCACCTAGTGGAGTAAAAGCCATGAGGCGGGACCTGGAGAGGTGGTCTGACACCTGGAAACTGAAGTTTAATGCACAAAAGTGCTCGCCGATGCACCTGGGGAGGAGGAATGGGAGGGAAACTTACTCCCTTGGGGGGGTGGTGATTAAGGAGAAGGAAACGGAAAGGGACCTGAGGATTATGGTATTGTGTGACCTCAAGGTGGGCAGCCAGTGTAGCAGGGCGGTGGGAAAGGCAAATGGAATGTTGGCCTGCATTGCGAGGGGTTTTAATAGCAGGAAGAGGGAGGTACTAATGCCGTTATACAGAACCATGGTCAGGCCGCATCTGGAGTATGGGGTGCAGTTCTGGAGGCCTCACCTATGAACAGATGTCGAGTTGATGGAAAGGGTACAGAGAAGGGCAACCAAAATGGTATGAGGGATGCAGGATGTACCCTATGAGAGAAGATTGAGAGGGCTGAATTTGTACCCTCTGGAGACTAGGAGGGAGTGGGGGGACATGATTGAGACCTTTAAGTATCTGAAAGGAATAAATAAGGTGGAGGGCGATAGCTTGTTCAAACTGAAGAAGGGAGCGAACATGAGGGGACATAGCCTCAAACTGGAAGGTGGGCAATACAGAGGTAATGTCGGGGGCAGTTTTTCATGGAGAGGGTGGTGGAGGCCTGGAACAAGCTGCCGGAGGAGGCAGTGGCAGTTGAAACGGTGGAGGGGCTCAAGAGGGCTTGGGATAGATTTAAGGGGTTGGGAAAAGAGGGTGGAAGCATAACAGAAGGGGGGAGGTAGGGTGTTGGGCAGACTAGATGGGCCGTGGGGCCTTTCTCTGCCATCACATTTCTGTGTACCTGTGTACTTGTTCAAGTTGGAACATATTTAAAATGTCAGATCATTCTGGCCACAATGGCACTTTTACTTGTTGAATTTAGAACATATTTAAAATGTCAGATCAGTCTGGTCACAATGGAACTTTTACTTGTTCAATTTAGAACATATTTAAAATAGCAAAAATGGCCAGCCCAGTGACGAAGACGGTTGAGGCGCCTAGTGGGCCTTGCCTGTTCCCACGCCGGTGACTCGAGTTCAGGAACAAGCTGGGGCACCAGGGTTGGCCGGGGGAGACAACTGAGCATCCCATTGACTGCTTTCCTCTCCCAAGGTGGGAAGGGAAATCATCTCGCTCCTTGGCAGCCACTTGGTGGAGAACGAGTAGCAGCACCAGAGTGTGAGCAATGCAGTAGGAAGGCGTCATGGTTCTGCAGCATGTGTGAGCCTCCACATACACATGCTTACGTGCCACTGTGGCTGGGGAGAAGGAAAAAAATGGAAAAGGGTGGGCACCTGCTTAATGAAGCCCTGCCTGCCTGCCCTCATTCTCGCATCACCACCTGACCACCAACCCCGGTTCTGGATGACAGCCACGGGTGGGGGGGGGTGACGGCTCTCCCCTTCCTGACCCTGCCACAGGGGGCAAGCCATGGGGGACTACTCAAGCAAGATGAGTTAGGGTGGTAAGTGCCACGCAGGGGAGGCAGGGAGAGGACTGAACAAGCCTGCCAGTAGCCGCCTGCAGGAAGAAAAGCTTGATGAAAAAAAGTCGGAAATGTAGATAAACTCTAAATGGTTGCTCTTCCTGTATAAGCCCTAGGCTTTCACTGTCAAAACCCTCTGGTTGGTTGGAGAGACAAGTTTAAGTCACTCCCTGGGTAGTTTGCATCATTAGTTCTTCCCTGTGTAATATATTTCTATATTTTGTTAGCATACTTAAACTGTCCTGAAGTAAAAAGATGGACATAGTTATTGGTTGTATGGCATTGCCAGCTTATCTTTGGAAACGAACCATGTGTCATACCATGCCATACCATACCATACGTACCATGTATCTGGAAAAAAAAAAAAAAATTCACATATAACCTACTGAATGGGAGGGGTACAAATTGCCAAGTCCTCAGACAAAAGAGACTTGGGGGTTATTGTAAGCACTAACCAGTGCAGCAAGGTATACAGTAAAGCTACCAAGATGTTGGGTTATATAGGTAGGAGATGTGAAAGTTGGAATAGAGAGGTGATATTGCTCTTGTATCAGTCTCTGCATAGACCCCACCTAGAATACTCTGGACAGTTCAAGAACCTTCATACAAAGGATAGTAACAGACTAGAGGTAGGCCGGCCCGGTGGCGCACAGGGCTGAGGAGCTAGATGCCTTACCTCGTGCCACGCCGGTGACCCGGGTTTGGAAATGGACTCGGGTCATCAGGAAGCCAGCACGGGGTGGGAGCAGGATTAAGCAGGCAGGGGGGAGGGTCAGAGCAGGACTGAGCAACCAAAAGGCAGCTCTCCTCTCCCGGGATGGTTGCCACCCCCAACCCCCCTGAAGTCCTGCTGCACACCAAGTAGCGGTTCAGTAGTCAGCGTAGACAGAGGGGGCGACACGTAGTGGAAGGGCACCTCAAGACGTGGCGGCTACGTGCCTCCACATGCATATGCATGTCCGAGGTATAGGGACAGATTACGGGGAGAAAACTAGAAAAAAATGCTACATATATATATATATATATTTATACAATGGGGGTGAGTGATACATGAGTGTGATAAATCATATTATTTTCACGGGTGTGATAAATGTAAGAAATGACATTTATCACCCCTAAACTCCAATGCTAAACCCATAAAACAGCGCATCCAGCATGAAAGTCCATAAAGCCGTGCAAATGGTACATTTTGCAACAATGAGGCCCCCATTGTATAATCGATACATGATGTGCACTCGGTGATATGGGAAATATGTTCAGTCTCTGACAGTGACCTCTGAAACCTCACTCATGGCTTCACCACTCATGAGTATTCAGAGGTCACTCTAGAGGAGTGAAGATATTTTCCATATCACACTTGTGCCCATCATGTATCCTATATATATATATATATATATATATATGTATATATATATATATAAATATATATATATATGTATATATATATATATAAAAGACTGGAGGTAGTACAATGTAGGGTAAAGAACAGTTATGTAAGAACTTACCATAACAGTTGATCTTCAAGAGAGTCTCCTACATTAGGCCACACCTTTGCATCCATAAGCTGTCAGCATTAGGACAACTCAGAAACTTCTGCTAGCTGGGGCTGCTCACAATGATATGTAGAATCTACATGTATATAAACATGGCTGGCACCATCAATCCTCAATTCCCTGTTGGAGATTAGCCTTGGAGGACCTCCAACCATGGGGAATCAGGAGATGAAACCAGCAACAGACACAGAAGGAGAGGGATGGGGCTGGAGACAGGATGCAGGGAGTAGGTTTTAGGTACAACATCTGATATGACCCCCACTGAAAGCAAAAGACAGAAGGAGGGATGGAATGGCCTAATGGAGGCAATTCCCTCCAAGATCTACTGTTAAGTAAGTTCTTACATGATTGTTCTATCTTCCACAAGGATAGCTCATCCATTAGGCTACACCTTTGGAATGATTTCCAAGCAGTACAAAGTAGGTTGGGAGGATGGAACAATCTGATATGTAATAAAGACACAAGGCCTTGCAGTACAGCAAGCCCAAACCCAGCATGTCTATGAGAGACAATGTCCAGATTTTAATGTTTGGTAAACGTGTAAACAGTGCTGCATGTGGCTGTAGCACATATGTAGGCAGTAGGGACATTTTTGAAATAAGCAACAGAAGTGACCATACCCCTTGTGTAGTGACCACTAACAGCACCAGGAAGTTCCTTACCAGATTTCCTATAGCAGAACATCATACACTGTGCCATCCATAGGGAGAGGCATTCCTCCAACACAGAATGCCCTCTTTCCCAGGGGGGATCAAAACAAAAAGCTGAGAGGACTTTCTGCAGTTCGTGGTGCTAATATTGAGCGCTATGCATGATGGGTCAGGAATTACGCACCAGAGACGCGTATCCCACCCGTGTAGCTCCACGGCCCCAGACAGGCGCAGAGTGCATAGTATGCACTACCGCTGTCACCTGTGGGGCACCTGTCCACAGCCCCACTCCCCCCTCGGTGCGCAGGTTTACTGGGGGGGGGGGTGCAGTGTGGAAGGGAGGACCAAGACAGGCATCCAATCGGATGGTAAAGGTGGGCGGTCTCCCCCACACTTCTCAGTTCTCCTGTTGGAGACCTGAAGTGGGCAGCAGAAGAAGAAGAAACCAAAGAGGTTCCCAAGAGCCAAAAAGGAAAAAGGAAGCAGAAATCCCATGTGAATAGAAGAGGAAACAACAGAGAGGAAGAAAGGGGAAGGAGGAAGGGGAAAATCACGACCTGCTGCAAGAGCTCCTCTCGAAGATCTATTGTTAGGGTAAGTTTTTACGCAACTGTACTATCTTACTTTGAGAAAGATCTTGCAGCAGGCCAACACCAGTAGGACTGAGTCCCAAGCAGTGTTGTCAGTATAAAGGAAGCAGCACCAGGAGGGGGTTAGACAGCAGCCAGTGGCCTGAGAGAGAAGGCCCTGCAGAATGGCGAGGCCATAGCTGGCCCTGCACCTAGAAGAAATGTCCAGACTGTACTACTTGAAGATGTAGACAGAACTCCAGGTGGCAGCTGCACAAATGTCCACAGCAGACACATTTCTGAAACAAGCCGTGGAGGTGGCCACACCCCTGGTGGAATGGCCGTTAACCACACCCAGAAGATCCTTGCTATACTTGCAGTAGCAATAAACAATGCAATTTGGCTAACCACTTAGACAAACACTGTTTGGGAACTGGGGTGCCCTCTCTTTTGGGGGCCAAAAAAATCAACAACTGATTAAACTTCCTTAAAGTCCTGGTCCATTGCATACAGTATCACAAGATTTTATGTACATCCAAAGTATGAAGCAAAGCCAACCCCTGATTAGAATACTCAGGATAGTAAACCGGTAGGTGGATGGACTGGTTCAAAGTAAACTCTGACACCACCTTGGGAAGAAACTTAGGATTAGTATGCAGACACCTCCTGTCTTTGTGAAAAAACAAATAAGGTTCCTTACATGACAGCCTGAACAAGCTCGGAAATCCTTCAAGCAGAAGTAAAAGCAACTAAAAAGAACGCTTTCCATGACAGAAAGTGCAGCTTGCAACTCGCGGCTGGTTCAAAGGGAGGTAACACGAGGTTCTCCAACATAAAACTGAGGTCCCACAGAGCGACCGGGTCCCAAATGGGAGGTTTCAGATGCAAATTGCCCCACAGGAAGGTGCAAGACACCTCAAGCTGAGCCACGGCCCTGCCCTCAATAGGTGCATGGTACGCACAGATGGCAGAAAGATGCACCTTGAGAGAAGAGTACCCTCAGCCCGAGTCTGAAAGGGAGAGAAGATACTCCAACACCGGATTCACAGGACAGGTGAAGGGGTCCAGCTGGCGCAAAGCAGCCTAAAAGGTGGAGCGTTTCCATTGCCGGTTACGGGAGTGCACCCCCGTGGAGATATTTAAGAAAGAACTGAAATCATATTTATGGAGAATGGCCTTCTTAGATAGTTAACTGTAATATTATTGGAATTTTATTGTAATTTATGTTTTTATGATGTATTTTTTATAATGTATTTTTAGTGTTTTGATGTTTTGTATTGAAATTTGAATTTATGATTTTAACTTGTTCGGCGCCTTGATATATTGAAAGGCGCTATATAAATAAAATTATTATTATTTCATGGCATAAGTGGCTATGGTGGAGGGCATTCTAGTGTCCACCAGGACATCTGTGACCCAGAGCAAATCCCGAAGCAGGTGATAGCTAAGTCTGCAGGAGCCACACATGGAGATGCACAGATTTTAGATCCGGATGGACCACGGAGCCCTGGTCCAGGGACAGCAAACTGGTGCACAGGGGCAAGGGCACTGGAGGTTCCACTGCCAGATGCTGCAGCAAGGGGAACCAAATCTGACCTGGCCAGAAGGGGGCTATAAGTATCATCTTCACCCCTTCCAACTGGAGTTTGTGCAGCACCCTCTGGAGGAGCAGGAAGGGAGGGAAGGCATACAGAAATCACCCCTTCCAGGAGAGGGACAATGCGCTTCACCAGAAAACTCCAGGTCCAGGATTAAGCGAGTAAAAAAGCGGCAGTTTTGCTATGAGTGGGGATGCAAAAAGGTCCAACTCTAGTTGACCCCATCTGTCGAAGAAATCTTCGACCACTGGCATCAGAAGCTCCCACTCATAAGCCCTTGATCAGGAAAGGTTTAGACAGTCTGCTATGATGTTTTGGATGCCTGGAACATGAATGTCCGACAGCTCCAGACTGTGCTCAATGACCCAATAACAGATCCTCCTCGCCTCCTGACACAAGGGGTAAGAGTGGGTCCACCCTGTTTGTCGATGTAATACACCACACACGTTGTCCATCTGCACCAATAGCGCACTGGGGAGGAAATGAGTCTGAAAGGCCTGCAGAGGGTACAGAACTGCTCGCATCTCCAGAACACTGATGTGGAGATTCTGTTCCACTTTTATCCAAGTGCCTTGAGTCTGGTGAGCGTCCAAATGAGCTCCCCAGCCTAAACCAGACGCATCCATCATGAGAATCCGACGAGGGGCCAAGATTTAAAAGGAAGCCCCCCCCCCCCGAAGCAGTTAGACAGCTGTAGCCACCATGACAGGACTCTTGACAGGATCGGAGACCACAACCAGGTCGTCCATGCACTGATTTCAGTGGACTCTCAATGTCCACTGAGGTATCCACATATGAAGACAGGTAAGGGGAACACTGGCAATGACTATTGCAGTGTGACCCAGGGGACATAGGAAGACTCAGGTGGGGACCTGGCGACTGGAGGAGAACGGGCGAACCGGACGAGCATGGGCCATTAGGAGTTCCGCCCTGTCCATGGGCAAGAAGGCCATGTCCTGGGCAGTATCCAAATCCACCCCTATACACTGGAGGTGCTGGCAAGGAGACAGGCAGGACTTCGGCTGACTGATGATGATACCCAAGTCCTGGAAGAGGCGGAAGGTATACTCCAGGGTCTGGACAAGATGGGCCCTGGAGGGTGCCACTAACAGCCAATTGTCCAGGCAGGGAAACACAAAGAAGCCCTGTCTCCTCAAGGCAGCCGTTACCACTGCCAGGCACTTGGTAAAGACCATGAGGGCTGAATAGAGGCCAAAAAGGAGGCCCAGAATTGAAAATGGGCTCTCTGGAAATGGAAGCGCAGATGGGAAAGAAAAATTTTGATATGCAGATACGCTTCTTGCATGTCCAGAGAACAAAGCCAGTCTCCCAAGTGCAGGAGGGGCAACAACCCCTGAAGGATGACCATCCTAAAGCGTCTGTACTCAATGTACAAGTTGAGATGACTCAGATTTAGGATGGGCTGGAGATCACCAGTCTTTTTGGGGACCAGGAAGAAGTGGGAGTAGAATCCCCTGCCCCACTGGGCCAGAGGGACAGGCTCTATGGCCCTTTTTTTGAAGAAGAGCCTGAACTTCCTCCCAGATGAGGTATAAATGAGCTGGGGAGTAAGAGGAGTTTTCCGGAGGATTTTCTGGGTGCCAGTCGAGAAGCTCTAGCATGTGGCCATGTTCTATGATCTGCAGTATCCAGTTGTCCAAGGTAATGCCCCACTACCCGTCGAAGTGAAGGGAGAACCAACCCCTGACAGCCTCGTCCAGAACCATTTCTTGGGGGAAGGGGGGTCAGCCAAGCAGACAAGAGGTTATGAGCGGATGGCAGGAGGGCAGCTGCAGGTGTTCGAGGGGCTCTGGCAGTGGCTGTGGATGGGGCTGACGCCGCTTTGCGTTTGCCCTGACCTTTGGTGGGTCGGCAGGCCTGTCTGCAGGAGAAGCAGCGAAATGTCAGCCACTGACCCGAAAGGGGGCATCCAAAATGCTGGACTGAACATCAGACGCAAAGCCAGAAACCCAGAGCCAGGAATGACGCCAGAGGCAGATGTCTGTAACCGCTCCTCTGCCCGAAGCATCCAATGCATTATAGGTGGCCTGAATGATGTGGGTCCCTATGTTGCAGCCCACCTTGAGGAGCTAGGTGAGCTGTGTTTTGAAGGGGTTGTAGGGCAAGGCCTGAACCAGTTCCCTGGCCTGGTGCCAGAGGACATTCTGGTACTGGACAATGTGAGCTAAATAGTTAATGGTCCGGCTGGCCAGGGTCGCGGATGTAAAGATTTGCTTGTCCAGGTGGTCCAGCTGTCTGGATTCCCTGTCAGGGGGAAGGGCGCTGAGGTGCTTCGGCTTCTTGGTGCAGTCATGTATCTTGTTGATTATCACAGAGTAAGTTTTGTGCTGACCCTCTCAAAAAGGGCTTACCAGCTGGAGTGCAGCAGAACCTGTATGCTTTCTTGCGCACCGTTGGAGTTGTAAAGGGGTTATTCCAAGCTGCCATTGTGACGTCTTCATAAGAGTCAATGGGGGCACAACCAGAGGGACAGCATCAGGCTGCCTCAAATAAATGACCAAGCAACGCCGTTCTGGGTCCTGTTCCTCCATTTCCCAGCTCATGGTGGCCTGGATGTGCCTCATAAAGTCCACAAACAATGGATCATCAGGAGGGGGATATAGGAACCACCTTAACACTTTGCCCTTAGAAGAGTACCCCAGGGTGGAAGAAAACTGAATAATCTGAGTCATCCTCATCCACCTCATCTGGCTCACTTTCAGCCACCCAGGCAACCGCCCTAGAGAGAGCTGGCATTGGGTCTGGATCCACAGGACCCCAACGTATGGGGGGGCATTGGGACCGGGTCGTAAGATCCCCGACGGGCCACCAAGGGGCCGCCTGAGGAGCAGGGGTCTACTTCTGCATGAAAGACCACCATGCAGAAAACAGGGTACTGAAGTCCACCAACACAGGGTAATTATATACCGGCAGTGAAGGGTAGGCTGATGCTGGGTAAGGAAAAGGCAGCAGCAGAGCCGGCAGGGCCGGAATTGGGTACCCCAATGGAGGGCCAGCAGACGCAGGCTGTGGTAGAGGCAATACTGGCACCAGGCCTGCAGGCTGTGGCACAAGCAGTACTGATGGCAGCCCAGTGGGTGCTGGTTGAGGATGCCTGGAAGGGGAATCTGCCAGTGCTAGGAGAGGAGAAACAGGTGCCTGGGGGGAAGGAGACCTCCCTGGCAAAGGCAACGCCAGACCAGAGGAAATGCTGGTAGCCTGCTGCGAGCGCTGCAGAGAAGGACTGGCATCAGACCCCATAAAGGGGACTACCGTAGGCAGCGTCTTGGCCAGGGGGACAATGACAGTGGAGCCAATGTCAGTCACACCCAGATCAGCTGAGCATCCTGGTTGAGAACCCGTGGAAGTGATGGGCCTGAGCATCAGGGGCTGAGGAGCAGGAGACAAAGTCTCCTGCCCAGAGGAGCCACTGCCCATGACAGAGATCAAGGCAGATGGCGGTGCCACCAGCAGCCCTGCAAAAGTAAGAGCACAGCAGGGCTGTAGGGGCTGACGCCCCATGGGAGGACGACCCTGATGTGGTCAAATGTTTATGGGGAGACTGCGAGTGGGAAGCAGACCGGTTCCAGTCCCGGAGTTCGTCCCGGTGTTTGTGCTTGCTACCAGATTTTTCCTTGGACCGAGAAGAGGAGGAAGCCCCAGAAATCTGGGCTGGTGAAGTCAAAGAGCTCCTGGCCTGCAGCTCCTTTTCCACTATGACAAGTTTCTGCTTAACAGATAGCTCTCCAGGATTTTTAGACGACATCTCTAGTGGCCTGGTTGAACTTCTAGCAGATCTGGCAGGCTTCAGTGTTGTGGCTGGGGCTAGGCACAGGATACAAGCAGAGTGACCATCTTTTTCAGGAATTTGTTTGCTACAGGCACACTCTGTGGAATGGTAAGAAGGTGAGGCAGATGGAAAAGAGCAACTCAATGTTGATGACAATGAAAATTTGATGTTAAAACTAAAGAAAGTAGAGAAAATAAAAAAGCATGGCAAGCATGGGAAATGGCTGTCGACTGAAGCTGCGGCATCTGCTAAAGTCCGATGTGTGTGGGTCGATGGTGGTAAAGAACTGAAAAGGATGTGGGGGACCACCCATTTTTATAGGATGGGCAGACGTCAGAGGGTGACGTCAGCAGTGGGCGATCCCCCCATGGTAGACTGCTAACTGAAAGTTTTCATGTGTTCCTGGCACCTGAGGGCTATGTCCTAGTGGTGTTGGCCTGCTGCAAGAGCTTCCTCGAAGTAAGATTTTCCCTTTCCAAGAGAGGGACAATGTGTCTTACCAAAAAACTCTAGGCTCTGGATCAAGTGAGCAGAAAATACAGGTTACTCACCTGTAACAGGAGTTCTAGGAATGGTATATGTTGTTCATCCACACTGTCTGGCAGGTTCCTTGCCGCTTTAAATCTTGCTGGAAGGTCTTCAAGCTGGCTCCTCCCACCCACCCGGGTGGTAAAACTCTCAGCTCCTCCCCACGATGCCAGATCTAGCCTGCTGGGAGCCAGGTTGCGCTTCAAAGCCGGGGAGGTCGGGTGGGTCGTGTGGATGAACAACATATACTATTCCTAGAACTCCTGTTACACGTGAGTAACCTGTATTTCTAGGGACATGGATATGTTGTTCATCCACACTGTCTGGCAGACTCCTAGCAGTTCTCCGGGAGGAGGGAGGCAAGGCGCACAACCCCTACTTAGGAAATAAAGACTGGAGAACCGAGGCCCCAAAACCAGCATCCCGGCGTGACTCAAGGTCAATGTGGTAATGGGTGATGAAGGTGTGTGCTGACTTCCAGGTAGCAGCCCTGCAGATTTCCTGGATAGGGACATCCCTGGAAGCAGCCACCGATGCAGCGGTATGGCGAGTAGAATGAGCTCTTATCCCTCTGGGTGGCTCCATGCTCGCCAACCTATAGCAGAGATCTATGCAGAAGGTGACCCACCTGCCTATCGTCCGCTTGGCTGCAGGTCTGCCAGGTGCGGCTTCAGCGTAGGTGACAAACAGCTGGCGAACCTCTCCCCGAACTTCAGCCATCTGCTCCTTATAATAAGCAAGCGGTCTTCTAGGGTCCAAAGTATGGAGCCTATATTCGGCCTCCGAGGTGTGACTGGGGTAGAACACCAGCAGAGTCAGCACCTGGTTAAGGTGAAACTCCGACACCACCTTCGAAAGGAATTTCGGGTGGGGGCGCAGGACAACCTTGTCCCTGTGGAAAACCAGATAAGGAGACTCGATGGAAAGCGCCTGGAGCTCTCCCATCCTTCTGGCTGGCGTGATAACCACCAAGAAGGCGGTCTTCCACAACAGGTGAGAGATGTCACATCTGTGCATCAGTTAGAATAGCCTGCCCATGAGCTAGCCAACTCCAGTAGTAGATCCTACAGGTGGAGGTTCTCGCACTGGAGGATATGTGATCAAGGCCTTTGAAGAGCCGACCACCTTCTCCTCGCCACTGACTGCTTCCCGCCCGCCTCGGTAAGCAGAGATGGCTGTCTCTGCACCTTGGCGGCTCGCCGCCAAGCCCTTGCTGAGAAAGGACCACAGGTAGTCCAGAATGCTTGCCAAGGAACAGGAGGAAGGGTCCAGGCACTTGCCCTGACAACAAATGGAGAATCTCTTCCATTTGAAGGCATAGCATTTTCTGGTCGACTCCTTACAGGATGCCTCAATGACGTTGAGGACCTCATCGGAAAGACCCAAGGCCTGGAACTCTAGCCGCTCAGGAACCAGGCTGTCAGGTGCAGGGATTGAAGGTCCGGATGGAATACCTTCCCCTGATTGACTGAGAAAAGGTCCGGCCGCGTGGAAGCCGCCTCGGGAGCCTGGAGCTGACACTGAGGAGATCTGGATACCAGAACTGGCGGGGCCAGTCTGGGGCTACCAGAATCACCTGCGCCTTGTCCCTCCTCGCCTTGAGAAGCATCTTGTGGATCAAGGGAAATGGGGGAAAGGCATAGAAGAGGCCCAGGGTCCACTGCCTCGAGAAGGCATCCCCCTGCAGTGAGCCCTGCTGAGGGGGGCGGGCATGAAACAGTCTCAGCTTCGCATTCTCCCTGGAGGCAAACAGGTCCACCTGAGGCATGCCCCAGAGGAGAACAGATCTTGTACTACCTCCGGCAGGAGAGACCACTCGTGAGGACGCATGGCCCTATCTGGCTTAGGGCATCGGCCAGGGTGTTGGAGGCTCCTGCTATGTGAATGGTGAGGAGATCCGCCTCAGGCTGCGCCACAGTGACCAAATCTGGAGGCTTCCCGCACAGAGGCATGGGCGCGTCCCGCCCTGGCAGTTTAGGTAGTACATGGTCATGGTATTGTCCGTCTGGACCTGAACCACTTGACCCGTAGAAAGCGGAGGCGAAGGCGGTGAGGGCTAGAGCAGACCGCTCGGCTCCAGCAGGTTGATATGGCATCGGGACTCCCGAGGGGACCAGAGGCCGTGCGCTCTGTGCTCCCCCAGATGGGCACCCCAACCCATCAGAGAGGCATCGGTCGATAGAGAGACCGTCGGCTTGGGGCGGGCAAATGGGATGCCCTCCTGCAGATGTGCTGGAACGGTCCACCACTGGAGAGCGTTACACATCCCCTGGGTCACTGTCACTAGCAGATCCAGTGGATCGAAGTGCTGTGACCATTGGCTGGCCAGTCCCCATTGAAGGGGGCGCATGTACCAGCAGGCCCAATAGACCACGCTGGTGCAGGCCGCCATGAGGCCCAGGAAGTCCTGGGCAGGGCGCGATTGCCCAACCTGAAATGATTGGGCAAAGGAGGAAAGAACCTCGGCCCTGTCCGCCGGGAGCCGTGCTCTGGCTCGTAGAGAGTCGAGCTCTGCCCTGATGAATTGTATCACCTGCTTTGGCACGAGTTCTGACTTGGCCTCGTTGATGAGGAGGCCAACCTGAGAGCAAACCTGGAGGGCCAGATCTCTGGACTGCTCCACCTCCATTCTGGAGAGGGCTGCAATCAGCCAATCGTCCAGGTAGGGGTACACCCGGACCCTTCGGCGCTGCAGGAATGCTGTCACCACTGCCATGCATTTGGTGAAGACCCTGGGAGCTAGGGAAAGGCCGAAGGGCATGGCCCGGAACTCATAAAGGGATCCCTCCGCTCTGAAGTGGAGGAATCTCTGGTGGGATGGACAGATTGGGACATGAAAGAACGCGTCCTGAAGGTCCAGGGAACAGACCCACGTGCCTCGTTCCAAGGATGGGATTATCTGAGCCAGAGTGACCATCCTGAAGGTCCGAGACCTTAGGAACCCGTTCAGGTCAAGAATGGGGTGCCAGTCCCCCATCTGTTTTGGGACCAGGAAGTACCTGGACACAAACCCCATGTCTGAAGGAGGATCCGCCACCTTCCTGATCACCTCTTTTTCGAGGAGCAGGGCAATAATCAGCGGACCGACAGAGAGGCTGCAGACCCCATGGCCCCGCGAGGGGCGACGGCTCGGAAGGGTGGGGCCTGCTCGAACTCAGGAGCAGACCCTTTCCTACCACCTCCAACACCCAGTGGTCCGTTGTGATAAGGAAGTGGCGGAGCCGACCCCCCACAGGGGGAACCCAGGGGGGAGTGACGAGGCTGGGGGCAACACCCCTCAACCTGTCACTGGGCAGGCTTGGAGGAGGGACCGGCCGAGGGACCTCCTGGGCCTTTACCTCCCTGCTTCTTACTGGAGGAAGCCGCGGGCTTGGGTTTGGGATGCCAATCGCGAGCCTGCTGGCCCTGGTGCTGGTGCTGTTGGGCCAGACGTACCGCAGGCGCAGAAGGGCGAAAAGACTTGTGCTGTTGCTGTCGGCGGCCTTTGTCCTTCTGGGCGGAGGTGACCGAGTCCAGAGTGGCATTGAACTTCTCGATCCGCTGGAGGTGACCTTCCACTCCAGGGCCGAAGAGGTCGGTGCCCAAGAAGGGAACGTCCGCCAATTTGTGCTGGGTATCCGCCGTGAAGGTGGATATCCTCAGCCATGCTCTGCGGTGCATGGCCACCGTGGCTGCAACCGATCTTGCACAGGAGTCTCCTATGTCCAGAGCCGTTTGGAGCTGCTGCTTAGCCACTGCCCTACCCTGGTCCCGCACCTGCCGGACCGTGGTCTGCGGGTCGGCCGGGAGATGAAGGATCACCTTGTCCAGGAAGCCCATGAGGGCGTGGGAGAAGTGTGCCATCAGCACGGCCGAGCTGGCCTGGCAGAGGCCAAGGGAGGACACAGCATACACCTTGCGCCTGGCGTAGTCCAGCTTTTTGGACTCCTTGTCGGGAGGCTTGTCCCGTCCCTAGCATTCCCAGAATGCGGGAGCTTGTCTGTGACCAACCCCTCGGCAGAGGGTGTTCAAAAAACCAGACAAGAGCCGGGGGGACCGCATACTTCCTGGCCATCCTGGCGAAGGCGCAGGGCAGGAAGCAGGCCGCTGCAAGCTCCAACAATGGCCTCAGCCACGGAAAGGCTTCGTGGGGGCCCTCGGTCCAGTATCTCCGTCCAGGATACTTGGCCCGTCTGGATCTGAGCTCGAGCTGAATCGGTGGACTCGAGATGAACCAAAGCAAACCATTAGGGCCGATGGACTTCGTCCAACGAATGGCCCCCGGAGGACTCCAGGTCAACCGGCCTGGAGAACACAGAGGAGTCGTTGTCAGACTCTGAGTCCGTGAAGAGCTGCCTGGGGGCCTGAGCCACCCTCCATCTGCCGAGGACGGTCGGGAGTGAGGGTGACAGACAACCTGTGGGGCAGGCCTTGACCCAACCGAGAGTCCTTGGTCGCTGCCCCCAATTTCGGTTGTGGAGGTGGAGGTTCCACCACAATCGGTGGGGCAGCAGGTTTCGGACGAGCAACCGGCCCAGGCTTGGGCATCTCGACTATGGCGAGGGGTTGTTGTGGCGCTCGGATGACAACCACTTGATGGCCGGGGAAGGGGTCGGTGTCGACTTGCTCCCGGACAGAAGTAACTGCTGCCACATCAGGTCCTCGTGGCGTTGCGCATTTGCGCTGAAGCCTCTCCTCTTCGAGGAGGAAGGCGAGGAGCGGCGGTGGCGGCGCTTACCTGGTGCCAGACTGAGACCGCCAATGTCGGCAGGATAGGCTGGACCCGAGAAAAATCCGAGACCGGACCGAGATCCTCGGTGTTTCCCAGGTTGTGAGTCCTGGGAAGGTGGGGACACCCGCTCTTCCCTCGGCTCGGGGCGCCTTAATGGGGACTGCTGCACCAGGCGCAGGCAGATCCTCGGTCTCCATCGGGGAATGGTAGAAGGGTTGTCAGCCTCCCAGTCGACAGCCCATCCGACGGAGTCGAGAAAAATCTCGACAGCGTCGTGAGTGTGTCGCCGGCTTCAGCCTGCGAAGGGCCGCTGAAGCCAGTGGCCTTAGCGCAACCTCAACCGAAGTCGACAGTTGGCTGTCCGGAAGGAGACCTCTCCCACTCCCGCGACCGCCGTGATGGGACTTACCTTAGAGTCCTTCGTTTTTGGACGAGGGAATGTCCCCGAGTTGCCTACGCCGTGGAAGGGTTGGCAAAGCTCCTGAGCAGCTGAATTGGATGGCACCAGAGAGAGAGGATAAATGCCGCGACTGAGGAAGAGGATGATGCGGCCTGAGCCGCTCTGCCTCGGGCGATCATCTGCTCGAGCTGCTCAGCCGAGCCAGCTCGGTAACCGCCCAGGGCCTCCTTGACTTCACGGTGGTGGCGCTATGAGGCTTAGCTGTAACCGGGCAGGTCCTCCAGGAAGTTGGCGGAAAGCGACAGCATGACTCGCGGGCCTGCGTGGGTGCGTGTTCTAGGCCGAGGCAGTGGCCTTACGCGTGGGTGTGGGTCCGTCCTGGACATCTTCTGCCCACAAGCACCCGAAATCCGGAGTCGATGGTCCATCGTGGCCATGAGGGGAGAAAGTTGACCAAGTCTTGAAAATTTTTAAATTAGTTTCAGGCAAACTGAAGAATTAGGATCCAGTCTATCACGCAGAGTGTTAAGGAGGGAACCTGAGCTTCCAAGCGGTAAGGAAGATCTGGCGTCATGGGGCGGGGCCGAGAGTTTTACCACCCGGGTGGGTGGGAGGAGCCAGCTTGAAGACCTTCCGGCAAGATTTAAAGCAGCAAGGAATCTGCCAGACAGTGTGGATGAACAACATATCCATGTCCCTAGAACACGGCAGTTTTGTGTTGTCTAGGGATGCAAAAAAGGTCCAGCTCTAGATGATCCCAAGAGGTCATTTACCACAGAGGACAGCAGTTCCCGTTCGTGAACCTTCAACTGGGACCCGCTTAACCTGTCTGCCAAGATGTTTTGGAGATCTGGGAGATATATGGCTGATAGATGAAGGTTGTGAAGGAAGTGGGGGATGATCTGGAGGGATTTGTAACTGCTCCAAAGCATGCCCCTTTGCAACTATCTCCAGAACCCACTTGCTCATAGTGAGCTCCTGCCATTGTTACAGATGCAGGCAGATCTTGCCCCCACATTCTCCCCTGGAGGTAACAGCTGAGACAGACAGAGAGAGCCAGAAGAGAGGCAGAACCAGTGGCAGCACGGCCACCGTAACCCAGTCCTTTGGGTGCTTTTGCATGGATACGGAAGGGAGGGGACCCAAAAGGGGGCCACAATCTCTACTACGGCCTTGCTGATGGTAGACACAACTACCTCTGGCAGCAGGTGGACGAAAGGAGCCCCTGACCATGACCTCTAGCAAGAGTGGGCTACAGGGAAGTTTGAAGGCTACGTAGGCTCTCTGACATCATAACTAGTTTTGTCCCTTTAAAGAGAGCATTCAAAATTGCTTGTTGCACATCACTGGCAAAGCCAGTGACTTTAAGCCAGGAACATCTCCTTATCCAAATGCCAGAGGCTGCAGCCCTGGCAGAAGCATCAGAGACATCATAAGCTAAGCATAGCAAATGTTTGTCAACGTCAGCACCAGCAGACAAAGTTTTAAGCAGATCAGGCTTGGCAAAGCCTGTGCACAGTATGAGCAGCTTTCCACAGGATGTTCTGATATCTGATCATGTGGGCCTGGTAGTTTGCAATCCTAAGGCCCAGTGACACAAAGGCATAAGTATGTTTGCCCATCTCATTCAGTGTCCTAGATTCTTTTTTTTTTTAAACAAAGTGAGCTTTATTGAATTTTTGCAATACAAATAAACATCACAAACCTAGACAATACAATACAGTAAAATACACGCCCCACTTGATGACAATTGACATTTTGGCATTCATTAGTTTCAAGTATTAAATATGAGTAATAGTGCAGTAGCAAGCATCACTGTTGTCTGTAGAAAAACAATGGATCCTTTTCAGACCTAAACAATTCTTGAAGTGTGGGCCTGCGATATACATTGCGCCGACTGCTATTCACTCCTCACTGCTTCTAGCCTCATAGATTCCATATAAGGAGTTAAAGAACTTATATCCCTAGGGGTTCTAGACCTATCATAAGCAGTCATAATGACCACAGAGTCAGTTTCTGGTTTGTTTACATAATAAGACTTAGCAGATGATGCAGGATACTGCTTATCAGCCTTTCTAGGGATCACAGGCAGTGAGTTTGGTCTGTACCATACAGGCAAAGTAACATCCTCTAATGCAGGATATACAGGTGGAATGACAATGGAAGGTGAACAGAGCACTTCCAAAAAATTCCATGAGATTTCTTTTAGTGGAATCTTCCTCTTCCACAGCAAAGCCCACAGCAGACTGCATTTGCTGCATCTTGGCTTGGAAACATGGGTCCTCAGGAGGAGGTCCTGGGGTATAAATCACTGACTCCTCACTACAGGATGAGAGGGTAGAAGCAGAGCAAGGGGGACCCACCAGAAATTGATCTCCCTCATATTCCTCCTCTAAATCCTTCTGTTAATCTGTGAATTCAGGATTATATCCCATTTCACTGTCAGCAGCATGATCGACAATGGGAGCTGTAGAACTGATCAGCGACACCGGCGGTGGCCGAGAGGCAGGAATCTGTGGTGTGCTACTGGAACCCAATGACGGGGGCCGAGTACCAGAAGGTTTCATTGGCAGAACAGCTGCCGGCATTGGCACTCATGGCAGAACGCATCGAATCATTTCAGAAAATTATGCTGGCACAGCCTGGGAGTCGACAGCGCCCTGCAAAGGGACCAGAACTATCTTCGTCGACAGGCCTTGCCCCGAAGATGATGGTGTCATACCATCCATAGTTGATAAGGTAGTGCCTAAGCCAAACTCCAACCTTTGTGTCTCAAAGACTGCACTGATGGTTGGGGGGGCAGGGGAGCTGTAGTCAGTGCTGCTGAAGCAGGCATCAGTGAGGGTTTACCTTGTCTCAATGGCATCTGGGACCTCGCTGGTGAAGCAGATATACAGGTTATTCAACTGTAACAGGAGTTCTAGGAGTGGTATATGTTGTTCATCCACACTTCTTGGCAGGTACCTTGCCACTTTAAGATGTGCCGGAAAGTCTTGAAGCTGGCTCCTCCCACCCACCCACCGGGTAGTAAAACCCTCGACTCTGCCCCATGACACCAGATCTAGCCGCTGGAAGCCAGGTTGCACGTCGAGCCAGGGAGGTCAGGTGGGTCGTGTGGATGAACAACATATACCACTCCTAGAACTCCTGTTACACGTGAGTAACCTGTATTTCTAGGGACGTGGATATGATGTTCAATCCACACTTCTTGGCAGACTCCTAGCAGTTCTCTGGAAGGAGGGAGGCAAGGCGTGTACCCCCTTATACTTACTTGGGGAATAAGGACTGGAGAACCGAGGTCCCAAAACCAGCATCCCGGTGTGACTCTAGGTCAATGTGGTAATGGGAAATAAAGGTGTGTGCTGACTTCCAGGTAGCAGCCCTGCAGATTTCCTGGATAGGGATGTCCCTAGAAGCAGCCACTGAAGCAGCGGTATGGCGGGTTGAATAAGCTCTTATCTCTCTGGGTGGCTCCATGCCCGCCAACCTATAGCAGACATCTATGCAGGAGATGACCCACCTGCTTATCGTCTGCTTGGCTGTAGGTCTGCCAGGTGTGGCTTCATTGTAGGTGACAAACAGCTGGCGAACCTCTCCCCAAACTTCAGCCATCCGCTCCTTATAATAAGCGGGTCTAGAGTCCAGAGTATGGAGCCTATATTCGGCCTCCAAGGTGTGATTAGGGTAGAACACCGGCAGAGTCAACACCTGATTCAGGTGAAACTCCGACACCACCTTTGGAAGGAATTTCGGGTTGGGGGCGAAAGACAACCTTATCCCTGTGGAAGACCAGACGAGGAGACTCAATGGAAAGCGCCTGGAGCTCTCCCATCCTTCTGGCTGACGTGATAGCCACCAAGAAGGCGGTCTTCCACGACAGGTGGGAGATATCGCACCTGTGCATCAGTTCGAAAGGCTTGCCATGAGCTTGGCCAATACCAGCAGTAGATCACACAGAGGTGGAGGCTCTCACACCGGAGGGGATATGTGATCTAACCTTTGAAAAAACACCAGACCACCTTCTCCTGCGCTACCGACTGCTTGCCGGCCCACGCCCAGTAAGCAGAGATGACTGCCAGGTGCACCTTAAAGGTCGTCGACCAAAGCCCTAGCTGAGAAAGGAACCACAGGTAGTCCAAAATGCTAGCCAATGGGCAGGATGAAGGGTCCAACTCTTTGCCCTGACACCAAATGGATAATCTCTTCCATTTAAAGGCATAACATTTTCTGGTCGACTCCTTACGGGACGCCTCAACGACGTTGAGGACCTCGTCGGAAAGACCCAAGGCCTGGAACTCTAGCCGCTCAGAAACCAGGACGTCAGGTGCAGGGATTGAAGGTCCAGATGGAACACCTTCCCCTTGCTGACAGAGATCTGGTCCGCGTGGACTGGAAGCCGCCTCGGGAGCCTGGAGCTGAGGCTGAGGAGATCTGGATACCACAACTGGCGAGGTCAGTCTGGGGCTACCAGAATCACCTGCACCTTGTCCCTCTTCACCTTCAGAAGCACCCTGTGGATCAAGGGAAATGGAGGGAAGGCATAGAAGAGGCACGGGGTCCACGGCCTCGAAATGGCATCCCCCTGCAGTGAGCCGTGCTGAGGGGGGTGGGCATGAAACAGCCTCAGCTTCGCATTCTCCCTGGAGGCAAACAGGTCCACCCGAGGAGTGCTCCAATGGGAGAACAGGTCTTGAACTACCTCGGGCAGGAGAGACCACTCGTGAGATGCAGTGCCTACCCAGCTGAGGGCATCGGCCAGACTGTTCGAGGCTCCTGCCACATGGAGATCCGCCGCCAGGCTGATCACGAGACACCAAATGCGGAGAGCTTCCTTGCACAGGAGGCAAGGAGTGCGTCCCGCCCTGACGGTTGAGATAGTACATGGTCGTGGTACTGTCTGTCTGGATCTGAACCACTTGATCCTGTACAAATGGAGCTAAGAGGGAGAGGGCTAACCATACTGCTCGAAGCTCCAGCAGGTTGATGTGGAATCGGGACTCCTGAGGGGACCAGAAGCCATGTGCCCTGAGCTCCCCCAGATGGGCACCCCAACCCATCAAGAAGGCGTTGGTTGTAAGGATGACCGTCGGCTCGGGGAGGACAAACTGGATACCCTCCTGCAGATGAACTGGGACGAACCACCACTGCAGGCTGTCCCACATCTTCTGGGTCACGGTTACTGGCTGGTCCAGAGGAACGGAGCGCTGAGAAGACTGGCGGGCTAGCCCCCATTGCAGGGGGCGCATACGCCAGCGGGCCCAACAGATCACACTGGTGCAGGCCACCATGAGACTCTGAAGGCGCAGGTAGTCCCAGGCAGGGCGCAATTGCCCAACCTGAAATGAGTGGGCAAAGGAGGGAAGGACCTCGGCCCTGTCTGCCAGGATCCGGGCTCTGGCTCGAAGAGAGTCTACCTCTGCCCCAATTAACTGAATCACCTGCGATGGCACGAGTTCTGATTTGGCCTCGTTGATCAGGAGGTCAAGTTCAGAGCAGAACTGGAGGGGCCAGATCTCTGGACCGCTCCACCTCCAACCTGGAGGGGGCTGCTATCAGCCAGTCATCCAGGTAACGGTACACCCGAACCCCTCGGCGCCGCAGGAATGCTGTCTCCACTGCCATGCATTTGGTGAAGACCCTGGGAGCTGGAGAAAGGCCGGAGGGCATGGCCTGGAACTCGTAAAGGAATCCTTCCGCTCTGAAGCAGAGGAATCGCAGATAAGACAGATAGATCGGGACATGAAAGAACGCGTCCTGGAGACCCAGAGAACAAAACCACATGCCTAGTTCCAAGGATGGTAATATCTGAGCCATAGTGACCATCCTGAAGGTGCGCAGCCTTAGGAACTTGTTCAGGTCATGCAGATCGAGAATGGGGCACCAGCCCCCCATCCATTTTTGTAACCAGGAAGTACCTGGACACAAACCCTGGGCATGGAGGAGGATCCGCCACCTTGCTGATCACCTCCTTTTGGAGGAGCAGAGGTATGTCGGCTCGAAGAGCCGACAGAGAGGCTGCAGAACTGGTAGCCCCCCCCCCCAAGGGGAGACGGCTCGAAAGGAAGGGGGTCTGCTTGAATTCCAGAGGCAGACCCCTGCTGACCACTTCCAACACTCAACAGTCCATGGTTATAGCGCACCAGGCAGAATGGAAGTGGCAGAGCTGGCCCCCCATGGGGGGACTCCGGGGAGGAGTGACGAGGTTGGGAGCGGCGCCCCTCAACCCATCACTGGGCAGGCTTGGATTAAGGGCCAGCCGAGGAGCTGCCAGGACCTTTCCCTCCAGGCTTCCTGTTGGAGGAAGCAGCAGGCTTGGCCTTGGGGTGCCAAGCGTGAGCCTGCTGGCCCTGCTGCTGGTGCTACTGGGCTGGTCGTACCACTTGGGCAGAAGGGCGAAAGGGCTTACGCTGTTGCTGGCGGCCTTTGTCCTTCTGGGCAGACGAGACTGAGTCCAAGGTGGCATTGGACTTCTTGATCCGCTGGAGGTGGCCCTCCACCCCGGGCCCAAACAAGTCAGTGCCCAAGAAGGGGACATCTACCAGCTTGTGCTGGGTATCTGCCGTGAAGGTCGAGATCCGCAGCCAAGTTCTGCGGTACATGGCTACTGACCGGGCACAAGAGTCTCCGATGTCCAGAGCAGTCTGGAGCTGTTGCTTGGCCACCGCCCCTCCCTGATACCGCACCTGCTTGACCGTCGTTTGAAGATCAGCCGGGAGATGAGGAAGCACCTCATCCAGGGAGCCCAAAAGGGCGTGTGAAAAGTGTGCCATCAGTAGAGCTGAGTTAGCCTGTCAAAGGCCTAGGGAGGTGGCAGCATAAACTTTACGCCTAGAGTAGTCCAGCTTTTTGGACTCCTTGTCCGGGGGCTTCTCTACGTCCCTGGTGTTTCCAGAGCACCGAAAAACACTATAGGTCACCAGCCCTTCAGCTGAGAGGTGCTCGAAAAACAGAGATGGAACCGGTCGGAACTGCGTTCCTGCGGGCCATCTTGGCCGAAGGCGCAGGACAGGAGGCAGGCCGCTGCCACAACTCCAAGGCCGGACCAACAATGGCCTCGGCAACAGGAAAGACCTCCGTAGGGGAATCCCCTCAGTCCAAAATCTCCGTGAGGGGATATCTGGCCTGTTTCTGCATGGGTTCGAGCTGAAACCCAGTAGACTCTGAGATGAGCCAAAGAATACCGAGGAACGAGGATGGGCTCTCGTCCACCGACAGACCCCCAGAGGATTCCAGGTTGAGGGGTCTGGAATACAGAGAGGAGTCAGGCTCCGAGGATTCCACGAACGGCTGCCGACTGCCTGATCCACCCTCCATTCACCAAGGCCAATCGGGGGTGAGGGTGACTGACGACCTGTGGGGCAAGCCCTGAACCGAACAAGAATCCTTGGCCGGGGCCCCAGTTTTCGGCTGAGGAGGTGGTGGTTCCACCATAATGGGTGGAGCAGCCGGTTTCGGCCGAGCAATCGGTGCGGAAGGCTCCTCGATCAAGGAACCGAGGGCAGGAGATTGCCTCGGCCGCTCGGGCAATAGCCACTTTATTGAAGGGGAAGGCAATGGAATTGGCTTGTTGCCAGCCAGTAAGAGTTGCTGCCACATCATATCCTCATAGCGCCAATGCAACTTGCGTTGGAGCCTCTCCTCCTCCGAGGAAGATGAGGATGAGCAGCGACGCCACTTTCCGTGATGTCGGGACCGAGCCCGCCGGCGTCAGCGGGACTTGCCCGACATGGAAGAGGACTGAGACCGTCGGGGTCACCGACAGTGGGTTGAATAAGGGATAGGGGAGACCCACACATCCTCCGGTTCGGGGTCCTTGACCAGGGACTTCGGCTCGGGAGGCCAAGGCAAGTCCTCGGTAGGCACCGGAGGAACCGGTGAAAGAGGGTTGTCAGCCTCTCCAGTCGACAGCCCGTCTAACGGATCAAAGAAAATTTCAACCGCATTGACGGGTGTCTCGGTCGGCTGGCCCGACGAGGTCACTGAGAAGCCAGCGGCCTTGGCTGCTACCTCGACCGAAGTAGATAGAGGACAGTCCGAGGAGCGAGATCTTACCCGCTCCCACGAACGTCGATGGTGGGACTTACCTTTCAGGTCCTTCTTTTTTGACCGACTGAAGTGAGTCCCTGAAGGCCCCTCTTCCTTGGTGGAGAGGGACTGACAAAGCTCCAGAAAGGAAGCAGTGTAGGAGGAGCCCAAGGAGAGCGGGATAAATGCCAATGCCGAGGATGATACAGCTGCGGACTGGGCCGCCTCCTCCTCAAGGGTGATTAACTGATCCAGCTACTCCGCGGAGCCCGCCACCGTGGACACCGCTCAACGGGCCTCCTTCAACTTCACCAGCAGAAACCATTTTTCTGGGCGCCCCAGATGGAGTCAGGCAGCACGGTCTTCGAGAACCGATGCTGAAAAGGACTTGCACAGATCCCAAGCCTGCGGATCGTGGCAAAGACCAAGGCAGTAGATGCACGTGGTGTGCGGGTCTGTCCAAGACATCTTCTGCCGTGAGGGAACCGACGGAAGCCGGGAGTAGATTTCAAGTCCATCGCAGCCGTGAAGGAAGGAGAAGACTGAAGTTGCGTAAACTTCAAAGCGATTTTCGGTAAAACCGAAGGTTTAGGATCCAGGCCTACAGATGCAAGAGCGCTAAGGAGGGAACCTGAGCTTCCAAGCAGCAAGGAAGATCTGACGTCATGGGGCGGAGCCAAGGGTTTTATCACCCGGGTGGGTGGGAGAAGCCAGCTTGAAGACTTTCTGGCACATCTTAAAGCAGCAAGGTACCTGCCAAGAAGTGTGGATTGAACAACATATCCATGTCCCTAGAATTGTCTTTTTCTCTGTTTGTGCTTATGGTCAACAATGAGGAGGGCTGCGAAGACGACTGTTCCCTGTCCCTATTCTCAGACTCGGACAGCCATTTTTCGGCTGACAGTGAGAGAGCAGCAGATTTTGAACCTTTTTCCTTCTCCATAGCTAACAGAAGGAAATTTTCTAGAGCTTTTTTACGGCATTACCTCATAGCCTGGCTGAAGCTCTGGCAAATCCCACAAGCCCTCATGCTGAGAGACAGGCCCAAGCAACATACAAACCGTGTGTGTTCTCTTTATAAAATGTATCTCTGCACTTTCAATAGCAAAATAAAGGCTCTTCTAACTTCAGAGGCATATAGAGGTGACAAGAGAACCCTAATTAAAGTAAAAAGAACAAATGGCAATGGCTAAGTTGATGGCATTTCCTTCAGCAGGTTCAACCAGGATAATCAATAGCGGCAAAAAGAACTGAGCAGTGATGCGGCCATCCAAGTTTATATACAGATACTGCACATCACTGTGGGGGGCCCCTGGCCAACAAAAGTTTCTGAGTGGTCCAAATGCTGATGGCTTAACACTTCTAAAAGTGTGACCCAATAACGGAGATATCCTCCAAGATGACCTAAAATGATTCATGGACAGCAAAGTAAATCATATGAGGAAAGACTGGTAGACTTGAACATGTACACCTTGGAAGAAAGAAGGTAAAATGGAGACATGACTGAAAATTACAAATTCCCAAGGGGAATAAACAAGCTTGACAGTGGGGTCCTAGTCACCAGAAATGACCTAAGTAGGAGGAAGATTTTAAAGGGATCTTAAAAAATACTTCTTCACAAAAAGGTTTGTGGAAAAATGGAATAGATTACCAAGGGAGGTTTGTTGAAGCGTGATCTACTGATTTAAAAAAGGATTGGATAAGTTCAGAGGGTTAGTTATATGTAAGTTCAGGGACTAGAATATGTGAAAGTAGGTAGGTATGTAGGTGACTTCACTGAAAACAGGAAAGAAGAGAATCAAAATGTAAACAGTCTATGCAATCAATAATACAGTACTAAAAGTAGTAAACAGAATACTGTCAGGAATTTTTAGGCAGACTGGATGGATCTCGAGTCTTTATCTGCTGTCATGTTTTCTATTAGGTCAGTGTCAGTGGCTCAGTAGGTAGCACGCTCGCCTCTGAGGCCAGGAGATCAGAGGGCTGTGGGTTCAGTTCCCACATCTAGCACTTGGGTTAATATCCCAGTACTGACACTGTAGTGCGGTATGAGGGGGGTGCTGCACTTCTGAGGTGCCGTCTTTCGGATGAGATGTTAAACCGAGGTACCATCTGCCTGGATTGGTGGTAGTTCAGGTGGATGTTAAAGATCCCATGGCACTTATCGAAAAGAGTAGGGGAATTTCCCTGGTGTCCTGGCCAAATTTCCCTCATTCACTAAAAATACCACCAACAGCTTAATCTGGTTCAAGGTCAGTTGGCATTCGTCTGTATCCCCCTCCCCCTGGATTGTGCCTGAAAATAGGCAGGATTTGTCTAGTGCACTTACCCGGTCAACAAAAACTAAATAAATAAATAAACGTTTCTATGAATTGAGTACACAGTTTGTACTAGTGGTCAGAGCACAGAGCTTTGAACAGGGAGACTTTGGTTTGCCATCGCCACCTACTCCTATCTTTGGGCCCTAGCTTGGGGTCTCACAATCCCGTCTGCCACGCCTCCTGCCATCAAACTGGCAGGGATCTGCATGGAGAGGGATCCAAGAGTCCCGAGGGCCATCATGGCGATGGAAGGACATGGTATTTGTCCCTGGTTTTCTCCACTTAACTCCCACAGGCCTCAGCAACACGGTGGTGCATAAGCACCAGAACTGGTGATCCAGTTTACCCACCTGGCCTAGCGCCAGCCCCCATCTGGCCAATGCTACCACCAAGCCTTCACTTTGTGGCAGCCAGGAGCCGGAAGGCCTGCCTCCCCAATCCAGGACAAGAGGCTGCCTAGTGGCTGCTCAATTCTCTCAGGTCATCCCCCCGCTGACCCCAAGCAGCCCAAGCTCGTTCCTGAACCTGGGTCACTGTGTGGAGAGGTAAGATGCTCTAGGCGCCTCAGCCGTCTGCATCACCTGGCTGGCCCCACAGCCACTGCTTAACTGATGCATGACCTTGAGCAAGTCACTTCACGTCCCTGTGCTAAAATACTATGTTAACTCACTAATCTATGTGCTGTTTGATTCCCTCTGTGCATGGATTTGAATGGCAGCAACAATCTCTCCCTCCCCTCTCCTGGATGGTAAAGCACTTTGCAATATTAAGTAGTATACATGAAAGGTGATATATATATATATATATATACAGTGAATCCAAATTCCATTCCTTCCTCTCTTTCCTTATCCACTTCACACGGCTTTCTGGGGACAAGCCTGGAGCACCTTGTAAAAGGAGGCCATGTAGCAGGGTTTGAGTACAAAGCTGTGTACTCAGAGACCCAGGCATGACTCTTACTTTCTACCTGCTCAAAGGGTGACCTTGAGCACCGCTAGGTACTGAACCTTCCAGAGCATTCCATAAACTCCACTTAACCTCTTTGTTCATGCCTAATGGTGGATGCAAATGTGTGCACAGTGTAAAGTGCTTTGGGATATGGTGTGCCTGAGAGATGTTATATAAAAGCAAATTTCTTTCTTTTTTAGGACACTTAGTAGTTGTGTAATTGCCACTTCAGGATGCAGCAAAATCCAGCTTGGGATATAACACAGACTGATGGCCTGGGCTACTGGCTCTGATCTTATAATTTGGTAGCAGAGCTCTCATTTTAGAATTCGAAAACCCTGACTCAGTTCTCGACTCCGACAAAATAATTAACTGATTCTGAAGGTGTTCTGTGGTCTGTTGGGAAAGTATTCAGTGGTAATATGCCACTTGTGACTGAGCACAAAGTGGCCTTGTCTGTTACAAAAAACAGTGCACTGTTACCTCAATTGAAGCCCCCTGCTCACTACCATTCGGGGACCAGCTCCAGTTAATTAAGGGACTGTAAGAAAGTTAGAGTCGTGTGGTCAGAGCATCTACCGGCATGAGAAAGCAGGGCTTCTCTTTTAGCTCAATGAGCGAGCACCCATTCTGGAAGCTGGAAACCCCAGTTTGTTTCCTGGCTTCTCTCACAGTGGGGCCTTGTACTTTTAGAAATGTAACAATCTGTCTTGGTCCTTTGACTATTTAGACAGGTAGATGTCAGCAGCAATGTGTAGACAATATGGCGCCCAGTTGTTTTTCCCCATGTCTGAGAGAGGGAGGCAAGCATTCTAGTAGATTGGATGGATTACAGATAGAGGACAGAATCCTAGCATTGCTGAAAGAGGAGGGGTTGAGTTTGACAGTGATGGACACTTTCAACTTACCTCGGAGGGGAACCCATGATGGAAGATGGGGGAGTTGGGTTGCTTCCTGCATTGTGTCTTCGTCTCATGGCCTGTGTCCTCTTCACACTGCTGGCGTGGTCCCTTTTCACTCTGTCTTCAACCACAGGAGCTGAGAGATGAATTTAGTTAAACAGAAATACAGTACTGTTGTGGGGAGAGAGAGCAAGGCAATCTCCAACACAACATAACATCCATGTCTCAAGGCCACAAATTACTCTTTACATAAATTAAAAGGTCTGATATGGTGAGGTTTGTCATCACATAATGGCCTCAATGGTGATACGTATTCCAAAATAGATGTAGTTTGACATCTGTTGTTCTTCATTTTATCAGTTTAGTATTTTGATATCAGAGGGCTTCCTGGACTCTGTGATACTTTATAAAATGGCAGAGACTAGTTCTGTACTGTGGTTGGTGGAATCCAATCCTGTAGCCATGCAACTAACACAGCATAACTGCACAGACCTGTTCACATTTCTCTTCTGTTAGGTTTAGTTGTTTTTTTTAACCCTATTTCTATGCTCAATAAAACACTCCAGGTTGTGTGCTCATACTATCATAAAAGGGACTGAAACAAAGTTTTGCAGTCACCAGCCAACAGGGCTAGTGGCCAGCAAACTTCACAGACATGCCAATGGCCCAAGTGTTGTACTTACTGAACTTGTACATCAGCCAGCACCAACCAGCAGGGCTAAAGAAAATGTTACTAGCTCAATACAATATGTACCAACATCTGGCCAGAGGCATGGTGCTCATTTTGACCAAAGTAATGATCTCACATCCCAGGGCTTGAAGGCCTTCAGTGCTGCCTTGTGCTTTACAACCTATTTGGGGTGTGTGACTATTTAAACAATAATGGACGGCAGGATGTGTGCTATCTGGGATAATATCACACCATGGGTGCACAGAGGCATGAGGCCACATGCCAAGTGTGTTCAACCAGTCAAGAAGTGGAGTTATCCAAAATAATAAGACACCCTGAAGGCAGTGCATTACCTTCCAACACGTTTAAGCGAAGAAGATTTGGTACACCTACAGGGAAGGGAGAGAAACTGGAATGTTCGCCATGCCATTTAAGAACTAAAATGAATGTTTATGGATCTTAGACTTATATAGATACTAATTAAATTACAGGTACTAATACCAAAAATTCAAAAAAGTGCAAACAATTATTTACACATGTTTTTTAAACTATCATCAATTTTTCCACGTTGATAGTTAAAAAGTTTGTCAATATATTTTATAATTATGGAAAAACAAAATATATACACACATATATATGTAATACATAAACCACTGTGAGGTATGCGGTTACGCTCTGATATGTGCATGCTTTGGTGTGCGTCAAACGCCCAAGGCATGCATATATCATCGCACGACCGCACACCTCAGAGTGGTTTAGCTATCTTATAAAATGTCAAAATTGGTTTTTTTGGGGGGGGGGGGTAAAAGTGCAGGTGTGCGGTCACGCTCTGATATACGCACAATTATGTAATGTGTTTTATACAATCATAAGTTGGATTTGGATGCCATTTTATAAATATATTTCTAAAACTCTTGGCCCTATTGTATATATCGAATACATCATGGGCACATCGAATGCTCTGGCAAATATTGTCACTCCTGAATCATGAGCTCTGGATATCTCACTCTGCAGGAGTGACAATATTTGCCATATCACACTCATGCCCATCATGTACCCCCTTATATATATATATATATATATATATATATATATATATATATACACATATATATATATATATATATACACACACATATATATATATATATACACTAGAGAAAACCTCCAGTTTGTATATCGCTAACATAATTACTACTGTTATATAACGATATAACAAAGACAACATTCCTTAATAACTGAACTCAAGCCTTCATTTAGAAAAAAATTAAGTTTATAGCCCCTACAGTTCCTGAGTTAGCCCTTTCAAAATATATTTTCTTTAAAATGTGATAATTTTGGAATGGTTTGGGTTAGATAATTTTTTTTCTAATGAAAGCTTGGATTCGGTTAAGTAGAATATGTTGATACTGTATTACTACAGTGACCGTATATCAATACAAAAAACATAAAATGTTTCATATAGATATATATAAAAAAAAAAATCATAAAATGGTTCACTACATTTTTAAAGCCCTGTCATTTTTAACATATTATATTGACATGTACAGATATGCAGCAACACATCAGAAAGTACAGTTATGTAGGAACTTACCGTAACAGTAGATCTTCCAGAGAGGTTCCTTCAGTAGGTTATCACATATAGGACTGGTGCCACCTGGTGTTGGGCCACACGGCAGACTTTTCTAGCAATACCTGACGGGGGACCGCCCACCCGACGTCACGTGACTGTATATAGTGGGCAGTCCCCACGCCCGCACTCCAGTTCTCCCACCAAAGCCAGGAAGAGGCCTGACAGCAGGAGCGAACAGGATTTGGAGTCCCTGTAAAGCATAAAATGAGGGGAAGAAGGGAAGGAAAAATATGACCTACTGAAGGAACCTCTCTCAAAGATCTACTGTTACGATAAGTTCCTACGTAACTGTACTATCTTACTTCAGGAGAGTTCCTTCAGTAGGTCATCACATATAGGACAGAGCCCCAAGCAGTCCCTCAAGAGAGAGAGATCGAGAGAAACTAGGGAGGCAGAAACTAGCTCCAGCAGGACAACTGAAGTCCAGAAAGGACCCAGCTTAGGACAATAAGCCTTGCAGGATGGCTAATCCAAAGCCGGCCCTCCGCCTAGAAGCAATGTCCAGACTGTAGTGTTTGGTAAAGGTGTGGACAGAACTCCAAGTAGCGGCAGCACAGATGTCCACTGCCGAAACATTCTGAAGTAAGGCCGCAGAGGCAGCCATGCCCCTAGTAGAATGACCTCCTATGGAACTCGGAAGAAGTTTGTCATACTTCTGGTAACAATACTGAATGCAGTTTCCTAACCATCTGGAAAGGCCCTGCTTAGAAACCGGTTTTCCCCTAGTCCTAGTGGCAAAGGAAATGAATAGCTGATCACACGAGCGGAGCTCTTTAGTTCAGTGAGTATAGCACCGGAGGATCTGATGGACATCCATCATGTGAAGGAATGCCTCACCCATGTTGGAAGGGGACAGGTAGTAAACCGGAAGCTCCACTGATTGGTTCAGTGTGGATTCCGACACCACCTTGGGAAGAAACCTCAGATGTGTCCTAAAGACTGCCCAGTCCCTATGGAAAATCAAGTAGGGCTCCTTCGGGTGGAGGTGACAGCCACCAGAAAAAGCATTTTCCAGGAAAGGAAGCGCAGATCACAGCTCATAGCTGGCTCGAAAGGAGGAAGGGTGAGCTTTTTCAGAATGAAGTTCAAGTTCCAAGGTGGAGTTGGGCTGCGGATGGGGGGTTTCAGATGGAGGATGCCTTTCAGAAAGTCTTTGATACTGCCAACTGAGCCACGTGTTTACCATCCACTAGCTAGTAGTACGCAGAAATGGCCGAGATATGGACCTTCAATGAAGAATAGGATAGACCAGAGCCAGATAAATGGAGGAGGTATTCCATGACTTGAGGGGCTGAATAGGAGAAAGGGTCCCAGCCCTGAGCGAGAGCCCAGATCAAAAACCGCTTCCATTTCATTGCGCAAGTGGAATGGGTGGACGGTTTCCTGGCCTCTATGAGGACCTGAGCCACTCTAAAGGAGACCCCAAAGCGAGAAATCGCTGTCTGAAGAAACCACGCATGAAGATGCAGGGTTCTGAGCCCCGGATGGACCAGCCTGCCCTGATCCTGGGTCAGGAGATCGTGGGTCAGTGGAAGTGGAACCAGTGGTTCCCTGGAAAGTTGTAGCAGAGAAAACCAAATTTGTCTCAGCCAGAGGGGAGCAATGAGGATCATCTTTGCTCCTTCGGCCTGAAGTTTTAGGAGAACCCTCAGAAGAAGGGGGAAACGGAGGGAAAGCATACAAGAATTTCCCTGTCCGGGATAGAGACAATGCATCATTCCAAAAAGCATGTGGCTCTGGAATGAGCGAGCAAAACTTGCGAAGTTTTGCATTGGATTGGGAGGCAAAGAGGTCGATATCCAGATGCCCCCAATTTCAGAAGAAGGAGTCCGCCACTTCCTGATGTAATTCCCATTCGTGGGCGAGGGTTTGAGTTCTGCTGAGACTGTCCGCCAAGACATTTAGAATGCCTGGAATGTGCATGGCCACCAGGACCAAAAGGTGCTGGACTGCCAGGTTCCACACCGGAGTCGCTTCCCTGCAAAGGGGATATGAACAGGATCCTCCTTGCTTGTTGATGTACCAAACTACCGACATGTTGTCCGTTTGGATGAGCAGCGTTCCCTTGGGGAGCAGGGTCCGAAAAGCCTGGAGGGCATATAGGACCACTCTGAGATCCAGAACACTGATGTGGAGAGAAGTCTCCAGGCCTGACCAAAGGCCTTGTGCTTGGTGATCCTCCAGATGGGCCCCCACCCCATATTCGAGGCATCCGTGGTGAGGGTGGCTGCCAGTGCAGGATTCTGTAACGGAAGTCCCAGGAAAAGATTGTGTGGATTCTCCCACCACTGTAGGTCCTTCTGGACCGCTGAAGAGATGGTCCAGGTCATCCAGAAGCTGGTCTCACTGTACCCTTAACAACCACTGCGTGATTCGCATGTGCAGCCTTGCTAGGGGAACAGTCGTCATGGAGGCTGCCATAAGCCCTAAAAGTCGAAGGACCTCTCGGGCAGGAATGGTCCTGAGAGAGGCTACCTTGCGAGCCTGATTGATTATGGTCTCCACCCTGTCCGGAGGAAGGAAGGCTCTGCACTGGATCATATCCAGAACTGCCCCAATAAACTATAAACTGCAGTCTCTGGGACGGTACTAGAGACAACTTGGGGACGTTGACTGTTATCCCCAGTCGACTGAAGAGGTCCAGTGTGAAAGTCAGAGCTTCCAATAATAGATCCCTGGATGGAGCTGAGATAAGCCAGTCGTCCAGGTAAGGGAACACTGCAATACCCCTGCAGCACAAAAATGTCACTACCACCGCCAGGCACTTGGTAAAAACCCAGGATGCCAAAGTCAGACCAAAGAGGAGCACCCGCAACTGAAAATGCTCCCCTTGGAAACAAAACCGCAGGAAACGGTGGTGGCTGGGGAAGATAGGGATGTGCAGGTATGCATCCTGCATGTCCACGGCACAGAGCCAATGATTCTCCAACAGGAGAGGAAGTAGACTGTGAAGCGTCAGCATGCGGAACTTCTTGTACTCTACATACTGGTTGAGGTGACTCAAATCGAGAATGGGTCTGAAGTCCCCGGTCTTTTATGGAACCAGGAAGAAATGGGAGTAAAACCCTTTTCCCCTTTGCCCGAAGGGGACTGGCTCAATTGCTTCTTTGAGCAAGAGCGCACTGACCTCCTCGCGAACAAGGAGGGCCTGGTCCCGAGAGTATCTGGGGGGATCTCCAGAAACTCGATGGTGTGTCCGACGGACACTAGTTGCAGGATCCACTCATCTGAAGTGATCGCCCTCTACTCCTGTGCGTGTCGGGCGAACCTTCCCCCCACCCTGCTCCCCGTCGAAAGACTGAGAGTGCAGTGGGGCAGGAGAGTCAAGAAGTGGCGGGATGCTCAGGAGGAGGTCCCCACCCGAACGTCACTGATTCTTGGGAGCGGGGGGGGTAGCAGTACCCATGGCCTTACGCTTAGCTTGGCATCTTTGCTGAGCATACTTCCGCTGCCTCCCGGTCCTTCTCCGAAAGGACTGCTGCTGCTGTTGTTGAGTGCCCGATCAGTACATGGACCTAACGGATTTAAGGGCCACGCCTTTGTCCTGTAAATTCGTTATGATGCCCTTGGTATCTCCGCTAAAAAGGACTGAGCCCCTGAAGGGGGCATCCTGAATCACCGACTGGACTTCACTGGCGAGTCCAGAGACACAAAGCCAGGAGTGTCGAAGGGCAACAGCAGTTGCTGAGGTATGGGCCACTGAATCGACGGAGTCATAGGTGGCCCAAACAGCATGCCTACAGGAGTTCTTGGAGAGGCGGAGATCCTTAGCAAGTTCCTCCTTAAGGGGTGACAGGTCCATGGATTGAACCCTCGCCTCCAACCTGGTCATAGTCTGTTTCTGGTGAGATACCCTATGGGCCACGTAGCTAAGGGAGTGAAGAGCGCATGTGGCAGACAAGTAAATACAGGTTACTCACCTGTAACAGGAGTTCTAGGAATGGTATATGTTGTTCATCCACACTTATTGGCAGGTCCCTTGCCGCTTTAAATCTTGCTGGAAGGTCTTCAAGTTGGCTCCTCCCACCCACCCGGGTGGTAAACTCTCGGCTCTGCCCCATGGCCAGATCTAGCCGCTGGAAGCCAGGTTGTGCGTCGAGACGCGGGAAGGCAGGGTGGGTGTGTGGATGAACAACATATCCATTCCTAGAACTCCTGTTACAGGTGAGTAACCTGTATTTCTAGGGACATGGATATGTTGTTCATCCACACTTATTGGCAGACTCCTAGCAGTTCTCCGGGAGGAGGGAGGCAAGGCAACACCCCTACTTAGGTAGAAAGACTGGAGAACCGAGGCCCTGACCAGCACCCCGGCGCGACCAAAGGTCGATGTGGAAGGAACAGTAAACCTGCTTCTGGGCAGAAGCCCTGCGGATATCCTGGACCGGAGTATCCTCGAAAGCAGCCACCGATGCAGCGGAAGGACGGGTAAAAATTAGCGCTTTTCCTCGGGAGGCTCCATGCCCGCCCGCCTATAGTGGAGACCTATGCAGGGTGACCCGCCCGCTCATCGGCCACTGGGCTGCAAATCTGCCAGATGCAGCTTCAGCGAGATGATGAACAGCTGGCGAACCTCTCCCGAACTTTAGCTTTACGATCCCTAGGTAGGTGAGCGTTAAACCGGTTCCTATGGAACCTGTATACAGCCTCAGAGGTGTGAATGGGGATAAACCCCGGCAGAGGCAATACCCCCAAAGGGAAGACTCTGCCACCGCCTTCGGAAGGACTTCAGGTGGGGCGCAGGACAACCTAGTCCCTGTGGAAGACTGGATAGGGAGATTAAAGGTGCGCCTGGAACTCTCCCCACCTTCTGGATAGCGGAGTGGCCCCAAGAAGGTGTTCTTCCACAACAGGTGGGGGAAACTCGCACCTGTGCAAAAGGTTCGGATGGCTTGCTCATGAGCTAAGCCCATACCAGCAAGGATCCCACAGAACGGGGATACTCTCCCAAAAGGGGAGGCGTGATCGAGGCCTAGAAGTGCCAGACCACCTTCTCCGCGACTCCTAGCTGCCTCCCGGCCCGCCGCCTGAAGACAGGGGTGACCCTGAGAAGCACCTAGAGGGTCGTGCGGGCCAGCCCTGGTTTAAGGATGGACCGCGAGATGGTCCGGAATGCTCGCCCAGGGACGGGGAGGCCGCGGCTATCCCATCGTAAAGGGCATTTCTCCCAGAGGACGAGACATCTTGGCCGACTACTTAGCAGGACGCCTCGAAGGTCGAGGACCTTGCCGAAAGACTCCTAGGCTGGCCCCAGCCGCACAGGGGTCGGCCTACAGGGTGCAGAGATTGAAGGTCCAGATGGATAACCTTCCCCTGAAAAGGAAAGACAGGACTGGGCGGACTAGAGGCTGCCTCGGGAGCCTGGGGCTGAGACTGAGGAGAGCTGGATACCAGACCTGGCAATCCAGTCTGGGGCTACCAGCATCATCTGCGCCAAGTCCCTCCTCGCCTTGCCCATAGGTCAAGGGAAATGGGGGAGAGGCACGGAGGGGCCCGGGGTCCGTGGCCCCGATGGCATCCCCTGCAGCAGGCCTTGCTGAGGGGGTGGGCAAAAAACAGTCTCGGCCTGGTATTCTCCCCGGAGGGAAGAGGGAGAAGATCCTGTGCTACCTCCCGACAGGAGACCACTCATGAGCAGCTATGCCCTGCTTAGGGCAGCAGCCAGGAATTGGGGGCCCTGCCATCAAATGGCTGGGAACCCTCGACTGCACAAAAACCATATGCGGAGAACCTCCTTGCACCGAGACAAGGGGATCGACCGAACCTGGCGGGGTAGGTAGCACATGGTCATGGTGTTGTCCTACTTGGACTTAGACCACTAGACCCCGTACAAACAGAGCGAGCGGTGCAAGCTAAGCAGACCACCTGTGCTCCAACGAGCAGGAAGGACATCGGGACTCACGAGAGGATCAGAGGCGAAGCACTCTGTATTCCCCTAGATGGGCACCCCACCCATCCGAGAAGCATCGGTCGGAGAAGACCGCCGACTCAGGGTGAACGAACAGGATGTTCTCCTGCCGAAGTTGGAACGGTCCAAAGGGCGCGTTCTCAACTCCTGGGCTGTAGTCACGAACTGGTCCAAAGGACGCAGCGCTGTGACCTCTGGCTGGCCCCTCCCACTAAGGGAAGGCCGCCCTGAGGCCCAGGAGGTCCTGGCAGGACATACTCATCCGCCAACCCGACTGCAGGGAGGAAGAACCTCAGCCCTGTCCGGCCGAGAAAGCTCGGACTCAAGAGCCGAGCTAGTCCCGAAGAAGCCTCACCGCTAAGGCACGAGTTCCCACTTGGCTCCTGAAACGGGAGACCAGTCTGCCTCTCGGTGGGGTTAAGTCCGGACCCTTCAGTCGCAGAGACTGCTGAGCAAAAGAAGGGCCAGGCTAGGAACCTGTAATGAGATCCCCGCTAAGAGGAGGAGCCTCCCAAAGAAACGGACGGAGCAGGGTAGGGTACATCCTGGAGGCCCAGGAAACAGCCACACGCCACGCTCTGAGGATGGAATATCTGAAGTAGAGAGACCATCCAGGCGTAAGGGAGAATAGGCGCGCAGCCCCCGTCCGCTTGAGGCCAGGAATACCTGGACACGAACCCAGGGTTGAAGAGGGGGTCCGCAGCCTTCCTGATCACCTCTAACTAGAGGGCCAGGCATGTCGGGTACTCACCGACACAGAGGCAGTGGACCCAAGATCCCCATGGGCAACGGCTCAAAAGGTGAAACCGCCGCAACCCATGCTGGTGATCTACCTTTAAATACCTCCAGAACAAGGTGCGGAGCCGTCCCCCATGGGGAACATCGGTTGGGGACGCGGGTTGGGGCAGTGCCCCTGGTCTGCCACTGAGCAGGTTTGAGGGGGAAGGAGCCGAGGGCCTCGTCCTTGCCTACCTGCTTCCTTTTGAGGAAGACTGACTGGCAACAGGCCGCCCAGCGCATGCCTGCTGGCCTCTATGTTGGGCCGGGTTGAGCCTGGCCAGGGCTCAGGGGCAAAGGCTTACGCAGTTGCTGACGGCTGCCCTTGGACCCTCCGGGCAAGTGAGTGACTGTCCGAGTGGCACGGACTTCTCGGCCCTTGGATATGTCCCTCCACTCAGGGCTGAAAAGGTCAGTCCCCAAGAAGGGGAAGTCTGCCAACTCGCGTTGTTTCCAAGGAAAGAGGATAACTCAGCCACGCCTGCGTGCGCGATGGACCGCGCGGCTGCCACCGATCTGGCACAGGAGTCACCCAGATCCAGAGCCGCCTGAGTTGTTGAGGCTGCCACCGCCTACCCTGGTCTCGCATTCCGCGGACCATGGTCCGCAGTTCGGCTGGGGAGATGAGGCAGAACTCGCTCAGGGTGCCCAGAAGGGCGGGGAACAGTGTGCCATAAGAGCCGCCGAGCTGGCCTGATGGAGGTTTAGGGAGGACGCAGCGTAAACCTTTGCCCAACGTAGTCCATCCTTTTGGATTCTTTGTCAGGGTCTATCGACATCCCCAGCTGCCAAGACATTGAAAACGCCGTCGGGTGACTACCCCTTCAGCCGAGGGTGCTCCGGAAACCGGCAGAGAACCGACAGGGACAGGGTACCCGAGCCACCCTGGCCGGTGGCGAGGGGCAGGAAGTGGCCGCCGCTATCGCCTCCAAGGCTGGGCCCACGAGTAGCCTCAGCCACTGGGAAGGCCTCCGAGGAGAACCCTCGGTCCAGAATCTCCGAAGGGGTAAGGTGCCCGCTTGGAGATGGGCTCGAGCTGCATCCCAGTGAATTCTGGAATGAGCTGAAGCAGACCCTCAAAAATGATGGGCTGTCGTCTACGGAATGTTCATGGGAAGACCCCGGTCCTCCTGCTAGGAAACATAGCAGAGCCGGCTTCAGGCTCGAAAGGTCTGCAAAGCTGCCGCGAGGCCCGGGGCACTCTTCGTCCGGGCTGGGGGCGGCAGGAGTGAGGGGACCGAGTGACCTGAAGAACAGGTCATGGCCTGGTTTGAACTCCGCCGGAGGCGGAGGGGCAGCTAGGGTCGGACGAGCAACCGCCCTGAGAGGGCTCTCGACTGATTCGAATGGCTTGCCGACGAGCGGCAGCTGCTTGCTATCCGGAGAATGAATCGGGCCGCATTGATACCCGACAAACAACTGCTGTCGCCACATGTTCCTTCGTAACACCGACGCCAACGGTATCGAAACCGCCTCATCCGAGGGAGGGGGACGGAGGATGAACAGGCAGCCATTTAACTCGGTGCCTCGATCAGAACGCCGAGATCGGGCGGAGCTAGACCGAGAGGTGCACCGAGACCGGTGACCCAAATCCTCGGGGACCGAGGGCGTCGGGAAGGAGCCGACGGACCCCGCCCTCCCTCGCTCGAAGAAAGGACCGAGGGCTGTCGACCCGAGGCGGGATGGACAGAACCTCAGCCTCCGCCAGAAGCGGCACCAGAAGACCACCCAAAAGACGGGTCGAGACTCACAACGCCGACAGGGACCTGGCCGGGCTGACCTGACGGGACACCGTGCGAGGCCAGTGGCCAAAGCCGCATCCCCGACCGAAGTCGAAAGGCCGGCCAGTGAGGGAGGGAAGAGTTCCCGCCACGCCGGCGAAGAGCCCGCCCGGCCCTTAGACTTAGGCCGGCGGAGGTTTCCAGGGTCCTCTCCCTTGGAGGAGAGGGAATGACAGGCTCCTGAACGGCTGCATGAGTTGAACCCAAGAGAGTGGGATAAGCCGCCGCAACCGAGGGGGCACCCTCCCGGCAGGATCAAACTGCTGAGAAACAGTCAAGCGGACACCCGCCGGTCCGAGGGAATCTCCGGAGTGGAAAAAACTACCGGATGTCCGAGCCCTGAACGGGCCGCGCGGTCCTCCAGAGAGCTGACCGAAAGGGCAGAACAGAAATTGCAAGCCTGAGGATCGTGATCCAAGTCCAGGCAGTAAACGCACGTGGAATGCGAGTCTCTCCTGGAGGAACTAACCATGCGCCTCTCGGGGCCGGAAAAGGACTGAGCCATCGCCGTAGCGAAGAAGAAAAGATCGAAGTTTCAGAAAAGACACTTCCAATGATTTCGAAGACCGAAATTTTCAGGAACCAGTTAAAAACGCAGAGCGCTAAGGAGGGAACCTGAGCTTCCAAGCGGTAAGGAAGATCTGGCGTCATGGGGCGGAGCCGAGAGTTTTACCACCCGGGTGGGTGGGAGGAGCCAGCTTGAAGACCTTCCGGCAAGATTTAAAGTGGCAAGGGACCTGCCAATAAGTGTGGATGAACAACATATCCATGTCCCTAGAAACGTTCTTCCCGAACTGGTCCATCAGCTTCAACTCTTTGTCCGGAGGTGTTGTCCTCATGTGCTTGGAAGCTGTAGAGCGGTCATGAGCAGCAGAGATGACCACAAAGTCTGCCTTAGGATGAGCCTTTAAAAAAGGTGCATCCTTAGGTACCCGGTAGAGCCTGTCCACCCTCTTAGGGACAGCTGGGATCGAATGAGGCATCTGCCATACAGTAGTGGTGAGGTCTTGATGAGGACCTATCCATGGGGGGACCGGGATAGATGGCAGAGACTCCAAATCAAGATGTTCCACGAGTCTTTGCCGCATAGGATCCTGATCCTCTGACTCCCAGTCGAAATGGTCTTGTAAGGTCCTTAAGAGGTCCGAAAAGGAAGGATCCTCCGGAAGGGATTTAGGTGAGATCCTTCCCTTCATATCCTCAGGGTCCTCCGCTGGCTCCTCCTCCTCGGAGTCTTCCCTCCCGTCAGAACTGTCTTCCACGTCCTCAACAGGACGACGGCAAAAATCCCATAGGGTGACCGCCTGTTGAGTCTTCCCTGAGACATGGACGGTGGAAACGGAACTGCTCAGGGAAGAAGATCTAGGAAGCCGCAACTGCAGTAGTCTGGCTTCTAGATCCGTGACCAGCTTGGACCTAGCCCCCTGGCACAAGACTGAATTACGGTCTTGAAATCCAGAACCACCGGGGGGGGGAGCAGGAGCCGGTTGAGGTTGGGGGGGGATAATACCCCTGGAAACCCATATAAGGGGGATATGGGATGGGTTGTAACCATGGTGGAACTGCCCAAAATGGCTCCAATCAGGAGTGGAACCCCCCGGGTAGGGATCCCCAGGATACCCAAAAGGGTAATGGGGGACAGTTCGGGGCCTAGACTAGATTCCCGATAACGGATCAGGCGTTGGGGGAATCCACGTCGGACCCGCCGTCATGTAAATGGGAGAAGGGTCCGGTGTCGGGACAGCCCACGTCGAAGGAACCGACATCGGTACCAACGCAACCCGATCTGGCACTGGAAGAGGGTCCGGCGTCGGAGAAGCCGGCGTCGGGGCCAGCGGTAAAAGCCTGTCGTCGGGACCACTGGCAGCGGAGGAAGCACCGGTGTCCCACCAGAAGGCGGAAGAGCCTCCACAGGTAGGCCGGATGGTCCGGGGCCCCCGTGGGAGAACGCGGTGAAGAACCCCCCAGATAAAGAGGCTCAATGGGGTCTCCAAGACTGTCACTGGACACGTCCGAGGAAGACAGAGAGGATGCGAGCGCAGTAACAGGGGGAAGGGGGCCTTCCTCCCTCGGTCCCGCCAGAGACGTTAGTGGGTTGCTGTTGGGCTGACGGGGAACCAGGCCCGTGCGGTCGTCGGAGACGGCTGTCTTAGCGGGCAAGGTCGGGCGGTCAAGGGAGGAGCCCTTGGCTAACTTATCAACCATGGCCAGGCGACTGCCCCCAGCCAGGGGAGTCCACTTAGTGGGCGCCGCGCGGTCCCCGGAGGAGCCGGGGGCCGACTTACCAGTAGAAGCGGTGCTGTTGCCAGAGGAGCCGATGGCCGACTTAGCCGCTGGAGTTTTGTCCAACTTACCATCTGCTTTTGGCAGCAAGGGGGCCTTGCTTGTGGATGGCCTGGCGTCGTCAGCAGAGCAAGCCCACTCCCTAGTCTTCTCTTTATGCTTTTTAGAAGGGGAAGACTTTTCAGATGAATCCCTGAGGTGTTCCATCTTTTTTCTCCAGGGAGGCCAGATGGGATTTAAGAAGGTGGGCCTCCAATGCCTGTTGCCTCAGTTTCTTAATGGCCTGGTTGAAGGACTGGCAGTCAGGGTACGAGGAGATAGGCTGGTTAGGGCCTAGGCAAAGAACGCACTTCTGATGACAGTCTTTGTGTGGGATTTGTGTTCCACAACCACAGCACTTTTTCTTCGGAGAAGACATCAAAGCTATGGTAAATATTTAGGAGAATTGCGAGGGAAAAAAAACGATGCGAACGAACTCTCGATGATCGCTACTGGAAGTCTGCTATGCGACTGACACGAGGCGACAGCGGGAAAGAACTGGAGGGTGGGCGTGGGAACCCCCCACTATATACAGTCACGCTGACATCGGTCACACGACGTCGGGTGGGCGGTCCCCCGTCAGGTATTGCTAGAAAAGTCTGCCGTGCGGCCCGACGCCAGGTGGCGCCAGTCCTATATGTGATGACCTACTGAAGGAACCCTCTCGAAGTAAGATCTGTATTGTCAGGGTCTGTGCATGTTGATCGGACTCCCAAGCTTTTATTCAAAAGAACCTAAGTTTTCTATCATTTAACAATTCAAATGTTACAGCTTTCAAAATATAGTTTCAAGCATTATAAAATATCATACAAGATTATTTTTTTGAAATGGTTGGAAGATACTACTGGTTGTTCAGTCTAAGAATAAACACATTCTTTTCTATTTGCTATTATAAATCATCAAAATTCTAACAAAGAGACTTTTTTTTTTTTTAAGTGTTTTTTTTTTTTGTGTGTGTGTGTGCTGAACTGTTATCATGGGATAATGCCAGAGCTTGGAATCTCTATTAGCCAATCAGATTCTTGGATTCCTCTTAACCATTTGCTAAGTAAGCAATAAAACACAACAGAGTCTGCATCCAGCTATGTTGACAAATGCCCCAGTAGTGTTGTGAGGCATAAGGCAGCAAGCCAAGTGCCTTCAATCACCCAAAGTGAAAAAAGATATCTCAATGCAAACCCTTGAGTATGTTACTGTGCTTATAATTATTTTTTATTTTGGATGTATGCAAAAATTTCAATAAACAGGTTCAAATAATAAAAGATATAAATCTTTTGATCAATTTATGATAAAGCAGTTCTTCCACTTGCTGGGTCTTGATAGTTTTTACCTTTTGCTGTTGGCAGACTATCATATTGCAGCTTCCGTATTAAAGGAATAATACCTGACAGGGTGAGTGTTATGCTGGGATAATATCCCTCTTCGGGTGGTTGGGCCCGAGGCCACCGGCCGAGGGCATCCAACACCCGAGAAGGGATGTTATCCCAGCATAACACCCACCCTAGAGGGCATTATTCCTATTATACAATGGCTCGTTGTTTTATACAGAAAAAAATAATTTTAACGAATTTTATTTAGTGTTTTAAAATATTTTTTAAAGAAAAGCTGCAAGCTCCGCCATAATAACATCAGCAGGGATGTTATGCCAGGATAACATCCCTGCTGTGATGGCCAACTGACCAATCAGGAGCCAGGATTCTTTCTTGCCATTGTATAATTGCAGTTTACTGTTGTTTTTATAACACTGCTTGGCTTCAACACCACTCCCCCCTGCCTTTTGTAATATTACTGTCTGAAAGGTGGGATTCTGTTACTTTTTACTGCTACAAAAGGGCAGTGCTGTCTGTTTGTTCTGATGCATGGCTGCCATAAAAAAAAAAGAGTAAGTGGAGAGAGAAATAGAGATGGACAGCCGGAAGTTGGAGCTTTTTGGTCATTATAGACTATGAATATTACAAAACTGAGTGTCTGAGATAGCTAGAAGACAATACCATATATATATATGTATATATATATATATATATATATATATATACACACACAACATTGCCCAAAAAGGCCAGGAGCCAGTACATCAAGACAATAGTCACTGAAGGACCGTCAGGCCAAAACCGGCTCAGCGCCTGGAATCAATATCCAGGCTGTAATGCCTGACGAAGGTGTGCACTGAACTTCAAGTAGCAGCTGCACAAATGTCTCAGATAGACATTTTTTAAGGAGGCGAAGGAGGTAGAAACGCCTCTGGTGGTATGACCTCTAACCGCTCCCGGTAGAGGTTTATTATACTTCTTGTAACAGAAGACTATGCAGTGGACTAGCCATGGCAATATAGTCTGTTTAGACACCCATTTGCCCAAGTGTTGAAGTGCAAAGGCCACAAACAGTTGCTCCGATTTGCAGTGTGCCGCTGTACGCCTGCGTTAGTACCTCAGCGCCCTGTGGACATCCAATGTGTGTAAGAGAGCTTCCTCCCTATTAGAAGGGGTTGAGTAATAGACTAGAAGGTCAACTGACTGGTTGAGGGTTAATTCAGAAACCATTTTGGGTAGAAACTTAGGATTTGTCCTGAGGAAAACCCTTTCCCTATGAAAAATCAAGTAAGGCTCCTTGCACATCCGGGTCTGAAGCTCAGAAACTCTTCGAGCTGAAGTAACAGCAACTAAAAAGGACACCTTCCAGGAAAGATAACGCAGCTCATACTCTTCTGCTGGTTCAAAGGGGAGAAACGTCAGCTTCTTTAACACAAAAAGGAGATCCCAGGGAGGAACTGGATCCCTGATCAGAGGTCTCAAATGTAGAATGCCCCATAAAAAGGTGCAGGCCACATCCATCTGGGCTAGGGTTCTGTCACTGAAAAGGCCCACACATGCACCTTAATGGAGGATTAGCTCAAGGCTTGCTGATCTAAAGAGAGGAGATACTGTAGGGCTGAGTTCACTGGACAGGTAAGGGGGTTCAGGTGATGAGACGAAGCCCATAAGCAAAAACGCTTAAACTTCATAGCATAAGTGGAACGAGTAAAGGGCTTCCTGGCTGAAACAAGGACGCCTGCCACCTCTTGGGAGACCTCATATCTTGCTTTAACTACGTCTGTAGGAGCCATGCATGAAGGAGCAGGGACCTGAGATCTGGATGAACCAGCCTGCCCTGATCCTGGGACAGCAACTGCGAGCATACTGGCAGTGGAATCGGAGGCTCAGACGACAACCGCTGAAGTAGCGGGAACCAAATCTGCCGTGGCCACAGCGGGGCGATTAGGATCATCCAAGCCCCCTCAGCCTGTACCTTCAACAAAACTCTTGGAATGAGAGGGAAGGCGTAAAGGAACCTCCCTGTCCAACAAAGGAACAGCACGTCTGGCCAAAAAACACCAGACGCGTGCTCTCGCGAGTAAAAAACTAGCAGTTTGGTGTTGCATAGGGATGCAAAGAGGTGCAACTCTGGATGACCCCAAGTGTTGAAGAGCTGGTCTGCTACTGACTGGAGTAGCTCCCACTTGTGCGCCTTGGACCGAGACCAGCTTAAGCTGTCCGACAAGGAGTTATGGACACCTGGAACATGAATGGCGGACAGGGAGATGTGATGTTCCAGCGCCCAATAACAGACTCTCATTGCCTCCCTGCACAGGGGGTAGGAGTATGTTCCCATTTGCTTGTTGCTGTAGAAAACAACAGCCATGTTGTCCGTCTGAACAAGGAGAGAGCCTGGCACTAGGTCCTCCTGAAAGGCCCGTAGGGCACTGAGGACCACCCGAATTTCCAGAAAATTGATGTGGAGGATGCACTCCTCTAGGGACCAAATGTCCCGAGTCTGGCAGTCCCCTAGGTGAGCCCCCCCAACCTAAGTTGGAGGCGTCTGCTGTCAGTGTCTGAATTGGTGGCTCCTGTCGAAACAAGACCCCTTTTTCTAAATTGAGGGGGTCCAACCACCAAAGGAGGGTCCTTCTGACTGGCTCGGAGAGCCTGATCAGATGGTTCCACTGCACCCTGAGCATCCACTGTGGAACTCTCATGTGGAGGCAAGCCAAGGGAGTTACTGGGATGGCCACCGTCATGTGCTCCAGAAGTCTGAGGAAGGTCCAGGCTTGGACCGGAGGAGTTACGAAAAATGTTCAGGCCACTTCTAGCAGGCGCTCTCCCCTTTCCAAATGGAGGAAGGCCATGCCCTGGACTGTATCGAGAACCACACCTATAAAGACGAGTCTTTGGCTGGGCTCGAGGGATGACTTTGGCAAATTCAGGGTGATCCCCAACTCATTTAAATGCCTCCGAGAGCTTCAATGAGACGTATTCTTGACGGGGCCACCAAGAGCTAATCGTCTAGGTAAGGGAAGACATAATGCCCTTTGCACCTTAGAGCTGTAGCTACCACTGCCAGGCACGAGGTGAAGACTCGAGGAAGCGGAGGAGAGGCCCAATGGCAGAAACCGAAACTGGTATTGTCCCCTTTGGAAGAGGAATCTCAAGTACTTCCTGTGAGGGGGGAAAAGACCCTGATATGCATGTATGCATCTTGCATGTCCAGGGAACAGAGCCAGTCTCCTTGGTGCAGCAGAGGAATTAGACCTGGAAGGGTCACCATCCTGAACCATCAGTATTCTATATAATCGTTTAGGGAACTGAGGTCCAGGATGGGTCGAAGAGATATCTCTGGGGGGAGGGATTTGAGTGAACTCCAGCGTATGTCCCCTCCTTATATCTAGGACCCAAAGGTCCAAAGTGATTTTGCTCCATCCTGCCAGGTGGAGGGAGAAGCAAACCCCTACTGCCTCCCCTTGTACCTCCTCTGGAGGAGGGGGAGGGGGAGTCAACAGGGAGTCATTGGGCAGAGCTGGGAGTTGGCAGAGAGGTTTGCGAGGACTTTGGGCCTAGAAAAGGAGTGCCTCAGGGCTGCTGATTTCCGGCCTTCCTTTTGAAGCCGCCTCTCTGGGCCGACTGGTTTCCATGGGCGGACTGGCCGGAGGACTTACGAAACGGCCGCTTTTGAAAATGTTGCTGGTTCCCCTTATACATCTGATGGACAGACCAGATGGATTTGATCGACTCCTAGAGTTGAGAGATAAGGCCTTCAGTCTCTGACCCAAACTGCACGGAACCATGGAACGGAAGGCCCCTGATTCCGGTCTGTAGATCCTGAGAGAATCCTGAGACTCTGGGCAGGCATGGCGCCTTGGGCAGACACCTGGCCTTTGACGACCACACTCGTGTTCTGTCGTATGAGGCTACATAAAACATGGGTACCTACATCTGAGCCCGATTTTAGAATATCCTGGAGCTCCTTTTTTTGTGTGGAGTCTGGCAAGGCACTGGCGAGCTCCTGTTCCTTCTCCCAAAGAGCATTCTGATACTGGACCATATGCGTCAGGAAGTTCATGGAATGTATGGAGCAGGTGGATGCAGAGTATACCTTTCTGCCCACCTGGTTCAAATAGCGGCACTCTGGATCAGGAGGCTGACAGCTGAGGTGTTTGGGCTGCCAAAACTTGTCATGAGCATCCACTATAACCATAGAGTCAGCCTGAGGGTATTCCGCCAGACACGGCTCATCCCTTGGCACCCTATATAGCCTGTCTGATTTTTTAGGAACTGCTGGGACTGTGGCTGGATTCTTCCAAGTTATTCTGGTAAGGTCCTGGAACGTGTCCCCCCAAAGGAGGCACCCCCAAAGGTTTTGGCTCCTTTTGCCTCAGGTAATATGCCAGCCTCCAGCGTTCCAGATCCAGGTCCTCTGTCTCCCATTCGCTGGAGGCCTGGATGTGCCTCATGACATCCATGAACACTGGATCATCAGGAGGCGAATGGGGTAGTTCCTTATCCCTACGAGAACCCCCAACTCTAGAAAAGAATGAGGAAGAAGAGGCAGATTGGCTCCTGGATAGTGAAGAGTCCAAACTGTGCCTGTAAGGACTACCCTCCCTAGAGCGTCAGGTACTTTCAGACCGATGCCGGTCCCGGGACCGACGACAGCTAGTGGACCGACGACGGAGTGGAGACCGGCACATGTCGGGGGACCAGCGACAGCTAGTAGAGCACACCCACCTAAAGATGGACCTATGGCAGCTGCGGGACTTGCTCTTGGGCCTGGACCAACGATGGCTGAAGGATCATGAATGGTGCCATTGGCGGTTCCTGGACTGAGACCAGGATCAAGCCACCAAGGGCGAACGGGACTTGGGAGGCTTACGCTGCTCGACGGGGGTTTTGGCCAGTGACTCAATGGGAGATCACCGGTGTCCTGGATGTCTGGTCGGTCAGGAACCGGTGTCGGGTCCGGCTTTGGGGTAGCCTCATCTTTCTTGACTTGGCTCCACCAAAAGGAGAAGAGCTCCTGCAACTCCTCCTTTCTGAAAATAGAGGCCGCCATTCCCTTCAGGGGAACAGGTGAAGCCAGCAGGTCTGGCAGAGCCTTTGGGGAAGAATCCAAAGAACAGCCCTGTGGAGTAGAAGACTTTGGGGCCGGTGACGGCACACTGACTGGCGCCGGCTCACCTGCAGACCAGTCGGCCTTAGAGACAGTAGCCAGTGCTGGTGTCTTGACCAGGGTTGGCTCTGATTTAGCTGGTTTGGAAGGGTGGGACCCAGAAGAGGCCTTAGCTTGAGGGTCCCGGTCCTTGTCTGACGGCTTACCTGACCCAGATAAGGCTGTGACCAAGGTCTTTTTGGGGGGTGAAGCATGCCCCAAGGTAGAGGACTTGGTAAAACGCTGAGGTCAAAGAATGCGCCAGCAGCACAGTCTTTCACCTTGGCCGGTTTGTTTGTAGGCGCCCCCACCAGGGCCAGCGTTGGTGTCTTGGAGGGGGCGCCGGGCTTCGACCTTTCCTCGTGTCTGGAGTGCTTTGAGCAGTCAGACTCGCCTGAGCTGGAAGAAGAGGCCCTCCTACAGGGAGAGTGCGTGACCTGGACCAGTGGTGGGACCGGCTACGGTCCTTCTCACAGGACTTACGGGATCTGTCCCAGAACTTGCCCTTTTCCCTGGGAGAGCTCTGCAGGACATCCATCTTTTTCTCTAAAAAGTGGGCTTTTAAGGCCTTCAGGTGCTGGATTCAAGTCCTGCTGGTGAAGCCCTTGGAGATCTTGCAGGAGTGAAGGTCATGGTCTGGCCCCAGACAGAAGATGCAGGCTTCATTGCCATCCTTGGATGGAATTTGGCGGGCCACAGGCACACTAAGTCTTCTTGGGACCGGAGGAGGAGATCGACGACAGGGACGACATACGACGAAGAAGAATAAGGAAATCACTGCTGTTGATCAACTAGAATCTGCAGCTTATCCATCAGGTAGGGAAATGGGCAGACTGGGTGGGCCAAGTGGTCCTTATCTGCCGTCAAATTCTATGTTTCTATGTTTCTAAAACAAGAAAGCTGAGAGAAAACGAAAATTTGTCATCAAATTTCGCTGGAACTGCTGAAGAACATGCTAAGACTTTCCCAACGAGAGCAAGTCTGTGGAGGGAAAGAACTAAGGTGGAGCTAGGGACCGTACCATTTTATGGCACGACCGACGTCGGGGTGGAGCCGTCGAGGGCCGCCCCTGCTGGGTACTGCTAGCTAAGTGTTTTCCGGTGGGTCCTAATGCCTGCGGCATTAGTCCTAATGGTTATAGCCTGCTGCAAGAGCTTCCCCTCGAAGTAAGATCATCCAATACTGGAAATACAAAAACAATTCTGGGCGTTCTAAATAGGGCAAAGGAGGAAGGTTGGTTAACAGAGTGGGAACAGATGGCACTGACAAAAGAAGATACAATAATGCCCCTTTGTTATATACTGATAAAAATACAGAAAGATTTACAGAGACCACTGCAATGTCTGACAGTGGCTGGTTCCATTTTGAAACCTTCATCAACCTACATGAACTACCACATAAAGGATTTGGTCAGAGGAACAAAGTAATTTCTCAGCAATTCCACCGATGTAATTAATGTGGTGGGCAATCTGAATCTGGAAATGTAGTACCAGAGTATTTATGTACAGCAAATATAAAGGATTTGTATAACTCACAGCAAGAGGTCATGTCAGACGAATCTAATAGATTTCTTTGACTGGGGGACCAAAGTTGTAGACCAGGGAGGGGCTGTGGACATGACCTATCTAGACTTTAGCAAGGCATTTGACACAATCCCACACAAAAAAATTAATAAACAAATCAGCCAGCCTGGGAGTGGGTCCCAAGGGTGGTAGCCTAGGAAAAAATTGTCTGTACAAGAGGACGCAGAGGGTAATAGTAAACAGAGTTCACTCCAAAGAAAGGGGGGTTACTAGCGGGTACTGCAGGGTTCAGTACTGGGTCCAGACCTTTTTAATGTCTTTACAAGTGACATTGCGGAGGGACTGGAAGGAAAAGTATGCCTCTTTGCAGATAACACAAAGATCTGCAACAGGGTCAATATACAAGGCGGGGGTGGAAAGATTGAGAAGGGACTTGGCAAGGTTGGAGGAATGGTCAAAAGTATGGCAGCTTAGATTCAATGCAAAGAAGTGCAAAATAATGCACCTGGGAAACAAAAACCCAGGGGAAGAGTACATAATGGAGGTGGGGGGAGGGTACTAACAACAACAAAAATGGAAAGGGACCTGGAGTAGTCATATCAGATGATCTTAAGGTAAGCAAGCAATGTGAGAAGGCAGTAATGAGGGCTGGAGGGATACTGGGATGTATAGGAAGAGGCATCACCAATAGAAAACAGGAAGTTGTTGTCTCTCCGTAGAGACAGTTGGTGAGACCCCATCTGGAGTACTGCGTCCAGCTCTGGAGATCCCATCTCCGCAAGGACACAGACAGGATGGAGGCAGTCCAGAGGAAGGCAACCAAAATGCTGCAGGGTCAGCCTTCTTCTTACAGACCAATCTCTGGTCCAATTCGGTGCAAGGAAAAAAAAAAAGACAAAATCTGTCTCAAGTCACCTGGCAAAAGAAAGCACCCAATTCAAATAGTTTGTCATTGTATAGCCCCTGCATTCTCAACAATTCCAAACTGTTGCCCACAATAATCAATAAATAATATGCCATGGTCAAAGGTATCTGATTTGCCACATGCTGTGTGGAATCACTAAAGGATATAGAAAACTAATCAAGAAAGTAATTAAGCATGTAAAGTATAAGAAAATTCAGTAAATGTAAAAGTTTGGACTTTCGGTACCTAAGAAGCACCAGGTGATGGAGCATTTACAGCAATGATGTATGCTTAGATGTACAGTACTGGCATCTCTAGTGTGTACAAGAGTGCCTTCTCGAGTTATTTGGTTAAGAAGACTGCAAAGCAAAGTTGAGTAGTTTTGGCACACAAAGGACTTGAGAAGGCACTCATAACCATAACAGAAGCAAGAACTACATCTAAACATATTATAATAACTGGTTAGTGATGATTATCAACTGTGGGCAGAAGCGGTCAAACTCCATTATATACAGTTGTGTATAATCACCCGTGTATAACGGAGTCTGATTATACATGGCCGTGTATAACGGAGTAATTCTAAAATCACTCTCGTGCTAACGCTATTGTCTTCTCAAGCTGTGAGCTCGCACTGTCAACTTGATTGCGCTAACCTCGCTGAAACCGCTAAGCGGGAATATACCTTACGTGCAGCTGAAAAAAGACATTTCTCACAGAAATTAAAAATAACCAGTGGACTACTAACATCCGTCTATCCACCTAAAAATGGCACATTCAACAACATTTCAGCAAGCTAGTGATCTAGAAAGACAAAAATTCATAGAGCAGTAAGAAAACAGAAACACACTTAAGAAAAACTGAGACCAGTGTTAGACTGTTCAGCAAGTACCTGTTCGACAAAAAGAAATCAAAGGAACCAGTTATTATAAAAAATAAAACCTGGGGAAGTGTGTCAACTCGCATTTTATATAGACCCTTGGTGTACAATGCCTTGATAAACCCCTCAAGCTTTGCTCTCGGGGTGTATGAGGCATTGTACACCTCAGGAGTGCATAAAATCCTTGTTACACACACTTTCCCATGCATCATTCTATATTTAATTCACGTTTTTTTAACAGAACTTTAATTAGAAGTCAAACTGTTTTATTTTGCAGAAAATTGGAAAAACACCTGTGTGGGAACTGGACTAGGCATACCATACTTTGCTTCAAAATTTTACAACTGTCTGCAAGAGAGATCCTCTACTGTATGTCAACAATGCCATTGAGACCACGAGACCACAATTATGGATGTAAGAGTGGTCTTACGTGCATTCTTAAGGTTTGGAAACCACAATGCAAAGGTTAACTGTCCTGATACCTTAAGAATCTAAGTGAGCCCTTTCTTACAACTGTTAAGAATGATTTCTGCAGTAGTTTTAATATGTTATTAAGATTAAGCAATAATATATTAAAATTAAAACAACAAAAAAACTCCCCCAAACAAGCCTGTTTCCAGGGCACCTGCATGTAAGACACTCATTACAGAATAAGAATGTCTCACAAGCAGGTGAAAGAAGCGCTCCGACTGGTCGGAGCACTGTCGCCATCTACAATGGCTACAAGAGCATCTGGACTGTTTAGAAATCAACAGTCCTCACTGGCTAAAAATGATGTCATGATTTATAATACCTAAACTAGTATGAAAGGAATCTGATGAATAGCAGGAATGTAACATTAAACTGAACTGTAAGGACAAAGTCAAAGTCACTTGATATCATAATACTGTGTGTGGAATTACGTAATACCTATATTTTATTTTTATTTATTTTTTTTTTTTTATTTTACTTCTTTATCCCCTTCCTAGCTGCCGACCTCCCGGTAATTCTGCCCGGTCACGGGCCACCGGCTTCCACCCCAGATCGGCCACGGCTCCCCGATACCCGTGGATTACCCCCACGGCGGAGCTGCAGAGTCGCGGACCCAAACACCCGCAGGGGCAGGTGGTCGGGGAAAGCTGGCCTGGGGGGCTAATCGAAGACATTGGCGGGCTTCATGTAGGGAGGTCGGCAGCCGTCCATTTCCTGGTTTTCTGGGAGGCGGGACGTGCAATGACGCCGAACGCTCTGCCCGCCTAAGTCAGCAAGCGCCGGTCGGTTTCGCGATACCCCGGCCTCCGCCAGGGGTCGCTGAAGCTCCGGACACTGTCCCGTCCTCCCCCCGGAGAAGGAGAGCAGCCCGTGGGGCGCTCGATCCTTCTCCCCCCCGGCCGGCCCTCCAGCGACCCGAGTCCGTTCCCGAACCCGGGTCGCCGGCATCGCAAGCGGAAAATCCAACCGCTGCGCCGACGGGCCGGCTATACCTATATTTTAAAGCAGCTGGTGGAAAAGTGAAGAAAACAGGAAAAATAAACATATAATATTGACCTGGACTACAAAGGTCAAAAGCCACAATCTACTGGTTTCAAAGGAGGTTGGTCGAAAGAGGCAAAGGTAACCAGGAAAACACAGGTTACTTACCTGTAACAGTAGTTCTAGGAGTGGTATATGATGTTCATCCACACTGTCTGGCAGTTGCCATTCCCTTTAAGATTCACCAGAAACATCTTCAAGTTGGCTCCTCCCACCTACCCGGATGGTAACTCCCATGGCTCCGCCCCGTGATGCCAGAGCTTGCATACTGGTAGCAGAGTTTGTGTGCCAAAGCTGGGAAGGTTGTGTGGGTTCGTGTGGATGAACATCATATCACACGCCTAGAACTACTGTTACAGGTGAGTAACCTGTGTTTCTAGGGACGTGGATATGATGTTCTATCCACACAATCTGGCAGACTCCTAGCAGTTCTCTGGGAGGAGGGAGGCAAGGCGCACAACCTCTACTTCAGGAACAGAGACTAGAGAACTGAGACCCCAAAACCAGCATCCCGGCGTGACTCAAGGTCAGTGTCGTAATGGGAAATGAAGATGTGTGCTGACTTCCAGGTAGGAGCCCTGCAGATTTACTGGATAGGGCCTTCCCTAGAAGCAGCCACCGACGTAGCGGTATGGTAGGTGGAATGAGCCCTTTGCCCGCCGGGAGGCTCCCTACCCGCCAACCTATAGCAGAGATCAATGCAGGATGTGATCCACCTGCCAATCATCCACTTGGCTGCAGGTCTGCCAGGTGCGGATTAAGTGTAGGTGACAAACAGCTGGCGAACCTCTCCCCGAACTCCAGCCATGCGCTCTATACAGTAAGTGAGCACACACCTCAGGTCCAAAGTATGGAGCCTGTGTTCGGCCTCCAAGGTATGATTCGGGAAGAACACCAGCAAAATCATCACCTGAAACTGTGACACAACCTTCAGGAGGGACTTCAGGTTGAGGCACAGGACAACCTTGTCCCTGTGGAAGACCAGATAAGGAGACTCCACCGAGAGTGCCTGGAGCTCACTGATCCTTCTGGCTGACGTGATAGCCACCAGGAAGGTGGTCTTCCATGACAGGTGAGAAATGTCACACCTGTGCATCGGTTCGAATGGCTTACCCATGAGCTTTGCCAAAACCAACAACAAGTCCCATGGTGGTGGTGGCGTTTCACACACCAGAGGGGAAATGTGGTCAAGGTCTTTGAAAAAGTGCCAGATCACCTTCTCCTGTGCCACCAACTGCTGACTAGCCTGTGCCCGGTAAGCAGAGATGGTAGCCAGGTGCACCTTGGGGGTCCTCTGTGGAGGGGGTTGTGGGATAACAGATGGACCAGACACCAACCTTCAGGTTCAACACACACCTCCGTGCGACGTTTACTCAAAATACAAGAAACAAGCTTCTGCAATGCCATATTCCTTGTCCAGTACATCAGTTTGCAACAACAGACTATGAATATCCTTTCTCTACACTTACTTAACACCTACTAACACTGATCTCTGATCCACTCCATCGGCTAACATGTGCCCATAACCCTTATGCAAGCCCTCATTTGCTTACATAGTGGGGGCCCAAAAAGAAGAAAAACAAAACAATCTATAAACAAAGAACCTCAATTCAGAATCACTGAAAGAACTGTTACCCTAAAGGGCATTGGTAACTAATCAAGTTTCAAAGAAATACATCATCATACATACTTCCATGATGCAATGAATCATGGGATATATGCAAATCACCACGGCATTTAGACTTTTTTAGTTTACATCAATTTCCATGCATTTTAAGCAGCACAACTAGCTTAATTTCTGTAATAGTCACCTACTACTTTTTATCATTATCAAAAACACCTAGTGCCATGGCATTTTCAACATTTGCAGGTTTCATAAACATTTAGTATATACATCAAGGTATTTTATAACATAGTGCTATTACATACTAAATCCAACAACAATTAACCTGTTTTACATATTCTTGGAGATCACTATAATCTCCCTATACGAGGACCTGAGAGGGAAAAGGAAAATCAAAGAGGGCACTATAGCACAGTCAAGAGAGGGAGAAGGAGGTGGCCAACCTTATGCACTAGAAACAGTAAAGGATAGATTAGGCTTAGAAGTAGAAGAACTGCTGCAACAGATTTAAGAAAAGGTCGGTCCTCAAGAGTGGCAGGAGCTCCCGGTCACATCGTCGACTGAAGTCCCCCTTGGGAGGGAGACCACAGATAATCTAAAATGCTAGCCACAGGACAGGTCGAAGGGTCCAATCCCTTGCCCTGGCACCAAATGGATAATCTCTTCCATTTGAAGGCACAGCATTTTCTGGTCGACTCTTTTCTAGATGCCTCCACCACGGTGAGGACATCTTCGGAGAGACCCAAAGCCTGAAACTCTAGCCGCTCAGGAACCAGGCTGTCAGGTACAGGGACTGAAGGTCCGGGTGGAATACCTTCCCCTGATTGATGGAAAGTAGGTCCGGGCATGCTGGAAGACCCCTCGGGAGCCTGTTGCTAAGGCTGAGGAGATCGGCGAGTGGGGTACCAAAACTGGCGGGGCCAGTCCGGAGCCACCAGATCAGCCGTGCCTTGTCCTTCCTGAGCTTGAGGAGCACTTTGTGGATCAAGGGAAGTGAGAAGGCATCCCCTGCAGCAAGCCCTGCTGAGGGGAGCGAGCACAAAACAGCCTCAGCTTTGCATTCTCACTGGAGGCGAACAGGTCCATCTGAGGGGTGTCCCACTGGGAGCACAGATTGTGAACTACCTCCGGGTGGAGGGACCACTCGTGAGATGCCTCGCCCACCTGGCTGAGGGCATCCGCCAGCTGACTGTAGGCTCCTGCTACACATTGCGGGCCTGCGGATCATGATCGTGACCCAGACAGTATACGCACGAGGCGTGAGGGTCGGCATGCTACATCTTATGCCTGCATGGCCACAGGCGATATCCGGGCAAAGATTTATCCTCCCTTGTGGTCGCGATCAAAGATTGGCGTGAAAACGAAACTCAAATGAGTTTTAGTTTAGGAAGTAAATCCGAAGATTTACCCCGCAGGGCCTACTCAACGCAGGAGCGGTAAGGAGGAAACCTGCTTCTTCCAGCGGAAAGGAAGATCTGGCATCATGGGGCGGAGCCATGGGAGTTACCACCAGGGTGGGTGGGAGGAGCCATTTAAAGATGTTTCTGGCAAATCTTAAAGGGAAAGGCAACTGCCAGACAGTGTGGCTAGAACATCATATCCACGACCCTAGAAAGTACAGTTACGCAAGAACTTACCATAACAGTAGATCTCTGAGAGGATCTCTTGCAGCAGGCCATCACCAATAGGCTCAGCCGTCAGGCGCTAGGACCACACAGAAACCTTTCTAGCTAGCAGCGTACCAAAGGTGGTCACCCACCTCCGATGTCAGCATCTGATGTCAACCCATCCTCAATTAGGCAGGTGGCCCCCAAGCCCTCCTCAGTTCTCCCATTGGAGAAAAGAAGTGGTATCCCAGAAGGGGGGAACTGAAGAAAATGCTGTGGTAATCTTGTAGTAGAGAAAAAAGTCAGAAGGTGTGTCCCTATGGAAGGGAAGAAAAAATTACTCACCTTAGTAATGTTGTTTCTTCTAATGGAGTCTTCTTGTATTCTAACATATGCAGTGATCACTAACCTTTGAACTGCCCCGGAGAACAAAGAGTTAACTTTCCATGCAGGGCATGGAACGCTGAGCTCGAGCTCGGTTGAAGCCTCTGTCTGCTGTTGCTTAAACTCCAACCGTCAGATCTTTACGAGCTATACTCACTAGACGTTCTGTGTGGAAACTGTAAACTCACACTAGCCAACTGGCAAACTAAATTTGTTAAAAAAGGGTTTTTTGGTTTCAAAGCAAAGACTCAAGTCAGGGACCCCAAAAACCAAAACACAACACACACCCAAAATAAAGGAGGGTGAGAAAAAAGGGGCACCTCTAGGTGCCAACACTGCTCCTGCCCATCCACATCCCAAAACCAGGTTCTAAGAGGGGAGGCAGGGGGAGGTCAGAATACAGCAAGACTCCATTAGAAGAAACAACATTACTAAGGTGAGTAATTTTTTCTTCAAACAACATGAAGTCTTGCTGTATTCTGACATATGCAGACTACCAAGCAGTACCTCCAAGGAGGAGGGACAGAACCTACTTTGGGAATAGGCTCTGAAGTACTGCTGTGCCAAACCGAGCATCACTCCTAGCCTGGATATCCAGAGAGTAATGCTTGGTGAATGTATGGACTGTTTTCCATTTGGGTGTTTGACAGATTTGTAAGATAGGAATATCCCTGGCAGCAGCTGTACCTCTAGTAGAGCGAGCCCTCAGGCCTGAGGGTGGGGTTCTACCCAATTTCTCATAGCAGAATTGCATACAAGAGACAATCCACCTGGCAATAGATATTTTAGTGGCAGGTTTGCCCTTACCGACCTCCCCATAAGAGAGGAACAACTGGGGGGACTCAAACCTGTGACCCTTGGTGTGCACTATGTAGTAGCTAAGGGCTCTTTTTACGTCCAGGCTGTACAACCTCCTCTCCCCAGAGGAGGAATGGTCAGTGAAGAAAACAGGGAGAGACAGACTGATTAAGGTGGAAATCTGAAACCACCTTAGGCAAAAACTTCCTGTTAGTTCTCAGGACCACTTTATCTCTATGGAAAGAGATGAAATCAGGCTCCACTGACAGGGCTTGCAATTCACTGATGCGCCTGGCAGAGGTAATGGCTACCAAAAACACAGTTTTCCAAGTCAAGTACTTAAGCTCTGCAGAGGACAAAGGCTCAAAGGGGGGTTGCATAAGCTGAGCAATGCAAACATTAAGGTCCCAAGCAGGAGCAGGGTCCCTGAAGGGAGGACTGGTGTGCAACAATCCCTTGAAGAATTTGCAAAATACAGGATGAGATGATAGAGAAGAGGGCTTGCCTACTGACAATAAAGCAAAAACAGCTGCCAAATGTACTTTGAGTGTAGCTGGTCTGAGTCCTAAGCCACTGAGATGAACCATATAGTCCAGGTCTGTAGGCAACCCAGCAGATTCTGGAGAAATATGCTTACCAGAGCACCAAATAGTGAACCTTTTCCACTTGGAGTTGTAAGTCATTCTGGTGGAAGGCTTTCAAGAAGCCCTAAGAATATCCAGAACACCTTGAGAGAGGTGCAGATCAGCAAACTCTAACTCTTCAAGAGCGAGGCCTTGAGATTGAGATATTTGAGATTTGGATACCAAATCCTTCCCTGAGAGGATGTCAACAGGTTGTAATTCCTGGGAAGAGACAGGGGAAGCTGGACTGCTAAGGACAGTAACAGTGGATTCAAGGGCGGTCTGGCCCAGTCTGGAGCGATCAGAATCACTTTGCACGGTTGAGACCTGATCTTGACTAGCACCTTGAACAAGAGAGGAAAGGGGGGGAAGCATACAGGAACTTCCCTTCGCAATTGAGAACCAGAGCATCCAGGGGGACTGAGCCCAAGACTGGGGGTCTGCAGCAAAAGAGAGGAAGTTGGTGATTGTCTGGGGCTGCAAAAAGATCTATCTGTGGAGTGCCCCATCTGGAGAAAATCACTTTCAAAATTAGGGGATCTAGGGACCGTTCGTGGTGGCCCTGAGATATCCTGCTGAGAGCATCTGCTAGGACATTGTCCTTCCCTGGTAGGTGAACTGCTGTCAGAGAAGTTTGCAGGGAATAGGCCAGAGACCACAACTTCATTGCTTCTGTGCACAGGGACGTGAGCCGAGTGCGCCCTGCTTGTTGATGTACCACACTGTGGTGGTATTGTCTGTTCTGATCTGGACTACCTTGTTCTGAACAGACTTGGAAAAAGCTTGCAGTGCCAGAAACACTGCTCTGAGTTCCAAGAGAGTGATGTGAAGCAGAGACTCTTGAGGTGACCACAGCCCTTGGGTGGTAAGATCCCCCAAGTGGGCTCCCCAGCCCAAGAGGGAGACGTCTGTGGTGAGGATTAGTGAATGAGACTGAGTGACAAAAGGAACTCCCTGCCTTAAATTGTCCTGATACTGCCACCATTGCAAAGCCTGGATCAGGGTTCGAGTCACTGGGACTAGTTTGGTAAGGGAATCCTTTCTCTGGGACCAGAAGGCTCTCAAATGGAACTGAATGTCCCTCATCTTAAATCTTGCCCCGTGGACCACTGCTGTAGAGGCTGTCATGTGGCCCAGGAACAGCAAGAAGTGCCTTGCTAGTCGAGACACCTGAAGGGTGAAAGAAGAGGACATTTCTATTAGTGTCCTTGCCCTGTCCAGGGGAAGGAAGGCCTTTGCTCTTATTGTATCCAGCTCTGCCCCTATAAAGATGAGGAGCTGTACTGGCTCCAGAACTGACTTTGGAAGGTTTAGGAGGAATCCTAAGGAAGTGAGCATTTGCTGAGTTATATGAAGATATGACTTGACTTGGTCTGGAGACTGACCCATTATGAGTCAGTCATCCACGTACGGAAAGATGGAGATCTTTTTTCTCCTTAGGAAAGCAACCACTACTGCCAGGCACTTTGTGAACACCCTTGGGGCTGATGTTAGGACCAAAGGGCATTGCTCTGAATTGATAGCGGCCTGAGGGCAACTCGAACCTGAGGTACTTTCTGTGGGAGCACCTGATGGGAATGTGAAAATAGGCATCTTTGAGGTCCAGGGAGGCTAGCCAGTCCCGTGGCCTTAGAGAGGGCAGAATTATTCCCAGAGTCACCATTTTGAATTTTGGCTTTAAAAGGTGCTTGTTTAGATATCTCAGATCCAGGATGGGCCGCCGTTCTCCTGTCTTTTTGGGGGTTAGGAAGTACCTGGAGTACAATCCTTTGCCCCTGTGTAGGGTAGGAACCCTTTCTATGGCTCTGAGAGCCAAGAGGGAAGAAACCTCTGCCTCTAGGGCAAGGGCCTCTGATGGATTTGCAGGTGGAAAGGATCTGGTTCTCATCTTGGGAAATTTTTGGAAGCCGAGAACCAGTCCCTGGCTTACTACTTCCAGGACCCACTTGTCTGATGTTAAAGATTTCCAGCCCTGGACAAAGTAAGCCAGCCTGCCCCCTACAGGTATTGGAGAATCGGCCCGGGCAGACCCATCAGGGTGTCTGCTTGGCAGGGGCTTTAGGCTGACGGGTGGAAGCAGACCTGCTCATACCCCGTCTGCCTCTCCCTCTAAAGAACCCCCTCTGAGCAAAAGCAGAAGAGGAGGCCTGGGCTTGGTAAAAAGGCCTTTGAAAGGGCCTACCCCTGCCCCTGGAATGCTGCCTCTGAGGAGTGGCTTGCCTTTCTTTGGCCTGAGCACTCCTGTAGGTGGTCCTGTATTCGTCCATCTTCTTCATGTAGTTCTCTGTCTGCTCCCCAAACAGAAAATTACCAATGACAGGAAAATCCATGGCCTTAGCCTGGGTATCCTGTGATAGGCTAGTACATCTGAGCCAAGTCATCCTCTGAAGGGCCACAGATGTAGCCATGACTCTAAATGAAACATCATTGGAGTCCACAGCAGCATGAAATTGCACCTTGGATGCCTCAATCCCATCTGCAGCCACCTGCTCCAGCTCCTTGGCAAGCTGGTCAGGGGCCTGTTTAGCTAGAGCCAGTACAGTGTCCCACCTGGACTTCTGGTATCCAGCTGTGTAGGCCATATAGTTAGCCAGCCAGAGTCCCAAAGATGCTGCCATGTACTGTTTCTTTGCCATGGCATCAATCCTCCTGGAGTCCTTATCTGGGGGGTGTGAAGACAAGGGAATATTTGCCTTATCACAGGCAACAGCCTGCACTACCCCAACATGGCTGCACTGCTGGGAAAGGAACTCCGTATCTGAGCCTGAAAGAGTATACCTCTTGTCCATTCTTCTGTCCACAGGAGGTATGGAATAAGGAGTTTTTAGAATTTTAAATGTCTGTTTCCCAAAAGATTTGTGGAGGGGAATAGACAATCTCCTGGACTCTGGGATATCCATCATCTCAACAAAATTAGGCTCCTCCTGATCCTCTACTGCTTCTTCCATAGGAAGCTGGAGGGTTTCAGCCACTTTCTTGTAAAACATACAGTGGGAAGGGGACTCAGAAAGCCTAGGAGGAGAAACACCTGAAGGTCTGTCTGGGGAGATGTCCAGGTCAATAGGCACATCCAGACTTTCATAATCACCATCATCACTATCTTCATACTCTCCCTCCTCCTCTGGTTCATAAAATTCTTCTAAAGTATAATCCGGAACCGGGGGAACCGACCGAACTGAGCCCCTGACAGATGGTGCCGGTTCGGCCGGAACCGAAGTTAGCGACTGAACTATCCTTATCGCTTTGGCTATCTCATCAGTGGTCAGAGAAAGAACTTGTGGATCCGAACCGGATGATTTAACCCTTTTCTTTCTTTTAACCAGAACAGACTCCTCAGAATCGGTTCTCCTTTTGCCCGAAGAAGTTTCGCCCTGGTCAGAGGGCACTCCTTCTGGTTCGGTCAGAACCGAACCAGGCTGGCCATCCGGGTCAGCGGACTTCTCGGCCTCCCTTTCCCTCAGTCTACCTACTCTCTTATCCAGGGTAGCTTTGGGAAAACTTTTACAAATTTGGCAGTCTGAATTGAGGTGGTCAAACCCCAGACAATAAACACAGGTGGTGTGGGGATCAGCCTTAGCAAAGTTCCCCACACACACTACAGTGTTGAAACCCAGTGGGCCCAGTTTTTTTCTTGGGTTTCTCAGACATGGCCAATCCTAACCAAAACTTGCCCTTTTTTCGGCAATCCGCCAGGCAAGACACCCCTATCAGTTCCTGACCGTGTTACGGGTCTTGGAAAAAAACGTAATGAAATCCGTTTTTTTAGAACCGATACGGACCGGTTACTACACTCTAATAAAGACAGAATTTTTTTTTTTTTTTTAACACACAAACCTGATCAGTTCAAACCGAACCAATCCAATGTTTACAAGTTCCACACAGAAACTAATATAGAAAAACCTATCTAGTACTCACAGTACCACAGACAGAGACTTAAACCGACAGGTTCAGAAGCAGAAATTTGGTTGAAACCAAGCGAAAAAAACGACACTTTGACTTTTTTGAACCGAGCAAAGGAGAAATCTCCGGAGCAACTGTTCAGGGAGGCGAAGTAAAGAATCTGACGGTTGGAGTTTAAACAACAGCAGACAGAGGCTTCAACCGAGCTCAAGCTCAGCATTCCATGCCCTGCATGGAAAGTTAACTCTTTGTTCTCCAGGGCAGTTCAAAGGTTGGTGATCACTGCATATGTCAGAATACAGCAAGACTTCATGTTGTTTGAAGTGAAGCACAGGAAAAGAAAGACGGAAGGAGGGAGGAAAAAGCACGGCCTGCTGCAAGAGATCCTCTAGACGACCTACCGTTACAGTAAGTTCTTACATAACTGTAATTTCTTACTTCGAGGGTATTTCTTGCAGCAGGCCATCACCAGCAGGATTGAGCCCCAAGTAGTTCTCTTCACACAGCCAGGCAGGATGGGAGGTTGGCAGTCAACGAAAATGGTCTAAGAGAGAAGGCTTTGTAGAACTGCTAGGCTAGAATTTATACACTGTCTAGAGTCAATGTCCAAATTGTAGTGCTTGGTAAAAGTGTGAACAGTACTCCGGGTGGCTGCAGCACAAATGTCAGCTGCAGACGTTTCGAATACAAGCTACTGATGTGGCCGTGCCCCATGTGGAATGGCCCTTGACAGTAACAAGATGTTCCTTACCGTACTTCTGGTAGCTGTAAACAATACAATTCACTAACCACTTAGACAAACACTGTTTGGAAACTGGGGAGCCTTCTCTCCTAGGGGCAAACGAAACAAACAACTGGCTGGATTCACGAGAGTCCCTAGTCCGGTGTGTGTAGTATCTCAGAATTATGAACATCCAAGCTATGGAGCAATGCCTTCCCCTGATTTGAATGCTCCGGAAAATAAACAGGCAGGTGGATGGACTGATTCAAAGTAAATTCTGACACCACCTTAGGATGAAACTTAGGATCGGTACACAAAGACACTCTGTCTTTGTGGAAAACTAAATAAGGCTCCTTACACATGCAGGCCTGAAGCTCTGAAATCCTTTGAGCAATAGTAATGACAACCAAAAACAATGCTTTCCATGACAGCAGTTTGCAAGATGCAGTTGGTTCAAATTGAGGCAACGTAAAGCTTTTCTAACGCAAAATTAAGATCCCAAGGCAAGACAGGATGCTGAACTGGGGGTTTCAAGTGCAGAATACCCCACAGAAAAGTGTGGGACACATCAAGCTGGGCCACTGTGCGTCCATCCAAGGGTACATGGTACACAGAGATAGCAGAAAGATGCATCTTAATAGAAGAGTATCTTAAACCCAAGTCCGAGAGGGACAGGAGGTATTCCAGGACTTGATCCACTGGGCAAGTGAAGGGATCCAACTGGTGTGAAGCAGCCCATAGAGCAAATCGCTTCCATTTCATGGAATAGGTGGCCAGGTGGAGGGCTTGCTGGCCACCACCAACACATCGGCAACTCTGGAGAAAACCTCAATTCTGGCTATGGCTACGTCTCCAGGAGCCATGCATGGACATGAAGAGACTTGAGGTCCAGATGAACTAGGGTGCCCTGGTCCTGGGAGAGCATGCCAGTGCACAGGGGAAGCAGAGGTTCCACCGCCAGTTGTTGCAGCAGGGGAATCAGATCTTACAAGGCCAGAAGGGGGCGATGAGAATCGTCACCCCTTCCATCTGGAGTTTGATTAGAACCCGCTGAAGAAGTGGGAAGGGAGGGAAGCATACAGAACCCTCTCTGTCCAGGAGAGGGACAATGCGTCTCACCAGAAAGCTCCATGCCCTGGATCTAGCGAGCAGAAATGCAGTAGTTTTGCATTGAGTGGGGAAGCAAAGAGGTCCAACTCAGGCTAATCCCATCTGTTGAAGAGGTCTTCTGTCATCACTGTCAAAAGCTCCCACTCATGAGCCCTGTACCATGAGCGGCTTAGAGTGTCCGCCAGGATGTTCTAGACGCTGGGAACATGGACGGTTGAAAGTTGCAGAACATGCTCGATGGCCTAATACCAGACCCTCATCACTTCCCTGCATAGCGAGTAGAAATGAGTCCCCCCCCCCGCTTGTTTATATCATAAACAATGCACATGTTGTCCATCTGAACCAAGAGCAGACCCAGGGATAGCAGAGTCTGAAAGGCCTAAAGGGTGTACAGGACTGCCCGCATCGCCAGGATATTGATGTGGAGATCCTGCTCGATCTCAGACCAAGTCACCCGAGTCTGGTGAGACCATATATGGCCACTCCAACAGAGGCTCGAGGCATCGGTCGTGAAAATCTGCTGAGGAAGAGGGGCAGTGAAGGACACTCCCCAAGACAGGTTGCTGGGCTCCAGCCACCACAGAAGGACTTTTTTGACTGGGCCCGACAGTAGCACCAGCTGATACAGGGAGTCTATACACTGGTCCCATTGTACCCGAATGGTCCACAGAGGGATTCTCATATGTAGCCTGGCTAAGGAAACGTTACAATGGCTGCAGCCATAAGCCCCGTCCCAGAAGCCTGATGAATTCCCTCGCCTGAACATGGTGGTTGTAGAGCAGGTGAGCCACAAAGCGCTCTGCCCTGTCCAGAGGCAAAAAAGGCCTTGCCCTGAGCCGTGTCCAGGACAGCCACTATATAATGGAGGTGCTAATAGGGTGTAAGGAAGGACTTGGGCAGATTGATGGTAATGTCCAGGGAATGGAACAGGCTTCAAGTATCCTCCAGATTTTGTAAGAGACAGGGCTGCCAGGAACCAGTAATCCAGGGAGGGAAAAATGTAAAACCCTGCCTCCTCAAGGCTGTGGCCACCACCGCTAGGCACTTGGTAAACACCCTGGGACAGAGGAAAGATCAAAGGGCAGGGCCCAAAACTGGTAATGCTCCACCATGAAATGAAAATGGAGTAAATGCCTGTGGCCCGCAAAAACTGTGATGTGCAGATAATCATCCTGCATACCCAAAGAACATAGCCAGTCCCCCTGGTGAAGCAGAGGTAGTAAACCCTGCAGGGTGACCATCCTGAAACGTTTGTACTCTACGTACAAGTTGAGATTGCTCGGGTCCAGGATAGAACGAAGATCCCCTGTTTTCTAGGGTACCAAAAAGAAATGGAAGTAGTACTTATGACCTTGTTGGAAGAGGGGACATGCTCTATGGCCTTCTTTTGCACCAGGGCTTGAATTTCAACCCATATAAGAGGAACATGGCTTGGAGGATATGCGGATGCCCTTGGTGCATTTGCAGGGGCCACTCCAGAAACTCTAGAGTGTACCCACACTCTATGAGCTGAAGCACCCAATTGTCTGTAGTGATCGACCTCCACCTATCTAGGTGGAGGAAGACTCGACCCCCTACTGCTATTTCCCGAGGCCCTTCGGGGGGACAGGCTAGGAGTCAGGAGGTAGGGGTAGCCCGACTGGGCTGTTGAGGCACCTCTGAAGGCCCAGGGAGGGGCAAGGGAGGGCACAGGCAGGGATGCACCTGGCTTATGCTTGCCCTGGACCTTGAGAGGGGCTCCTGACTGCCTCTTGGAGGAGCGATGAAAAAGGGTCCCTATGACCCAATTTCAGCTGGGTGTGGTACATAGAGTGGACTAACTTTAAGGCCCTTCCAGAGTTTTGGAGCTCAGCAATAATGTCCTGGACGTCACCCCGAACAGCTTAGAAGCACAGAAGGGGGGCGTCCAGAATCCTGGACTAAACATCAGGGGTGAAACCTGAGACCCTAAGACAGGCATGGCACTGCAGACTAATGCCTGCTGCCACCCGTCCAGAGGCATCCACTGCATCATACGCCACCTGGAGGAAATGAGTACCGACATTGGACCCCGTCTTCAAGGCCTGCAGAGTCTGCTGTTTGGAGGGGTCATCTGGCATCCCCACAACCGCTTCCCAAGCCTGGTCCCACAACAATTTGTGCTACTGCACCATGTGAGCCAGGTAGTTAAGGGCCCTGATAGCAAGGGTGGCCAAAGCAAAGTTACGCTTCCCCAACTGCTCCAGCTGCCTCAATTCTCTGTCCAGAGGGAGGGCACTGAGGTGCTTCAGATGCTTAGTGTGGTTGAAAGCTGCATTAATGACTACCGAGTTACTAGCCCGTTGGCCCAGTGGTTAGATTTCTGCTTTCAACGTTGACAACCCAGGTTCAGGAGCAGACCCGGGAGCCAGAGGGCCGGCCAGAGGGAGAATGTCTGAGCGTCTGATGGATCGCTCAGCTCTTCCAGGGGGAGGGGAGCACACTAGCTCGGGGACAGCCTGACCTCTGGCGACAACCAGAGGTATCACAGCTCTGATGCACACAACAGTAGGGAGAGCGTGATGGACGCCTGTGTAAGCCATGGTGTCGTATGGAATGTCACACTCGGGAGGGCATATATCAATAAAACGCCTCTCCTGGCTTGACACCGATGCGAGAGCCCAATAGTGAGTCCTCACCTGCCCGTGGCTGCAGTACCATCGTGGAGACCCTGATGCAGACTTGACTCCTCTGGGGAGGAGGTAAGGGGGATCCCCCCACCCCACCGTGTCCTCGTCTGGGGGGGTAATCCAGGACTCCATTGGGGGGGATCTCCAGTGGGAAGAGACAACCAGAGCAGGTAGTTGGGCAATAGTGCTGGGTAGGGGCAGGGGGAAAAACAGAAAATAAAGGACCAATGGCCTTAGGGTGCTCCCTGAAAAAGCCCTTACTAGCCAGAGGATGGTACAGTCTGTGTGCCTTTGTAGGGACCACAGGAATACTGTAAGGGTGAAGCCATGCATCCCTAGTAACGTCATTGTACAACTTAACCATTGTGTGGACCACCAGAGGGAGAGCATCATGCTGGAGAAGGTAAACTGCCAGGTGGTGATGCTCTGGGTCCTGCTCCTCAGTCTCCCACCCCATCATGGGCTGGATATGTTCCATCATATCCATAAAAGTGGGATCATCCGGTGGAGACTAGGGGACGTTACTGGGTTCTGCTTCATCCCCCAAGGAGACCCCTTCCAGGGAGGAGGGCTCGGAACTGGCATTATCATCAGTGTCAGAGTCCTCAGCCTACTGTCGCCAGGTTGAGGCTCAACCAGGCGAATGGGAGTACCAGCATCTGTGTTAGAAGGGGTTGCGCTGGGTTCCGGATGAGCAGAGGCAAGAAAGCAGTGCCCAAAGGAGGTCCCTGGGGTGGGATGGGTGGGATGGCTGGGGTAGATCCGGATTAGAAGCCTGCGACTGCATGAACTCCCAAAGCGCTGCTATCAGAACATGGTAATCCATGGTGCCAGAGCTGGACCCCCCCGGTACTGGATAACTGTAAAGTGGCTGTAGCCCAACCGGCGCAGAAAATGGGTAGGCCAGCGTCAGCCCTACGGGAGCCAGATATGGGCAGGCTGGTGCCGGACCCCTGGGCGTCTGTGTTGGATACCAAGGCTACGGCCCTGAGGGGTTGGGTAGTGACGCAGGCATCTGTCCCCCAGGCTGCGGTAATGGAAGACCGAGCATGGGTCCCACGGGTGTAGGCAGAAGGAGAGTGGGTGAAGGCCCTGCCAGCACTGGGGGCAGGCTGGTGCCAGATTCACAGGTTGTGGGAGTGTGGGAACCAGCCCAGCGGGCGTCAGCCTGGGTGACGTTGGGGCAGAATGCACGGGCGTCGGGTGAGACAAAACCAGTGCCGGAGAAGAAGGCGGCTCTGCCGGCGATGGCTGGGGAGAAACCAGGCTCGTGGAGACACTGGTGCCCAGCGACGCCTGCCCCTACGACTGAGGGGCAGGCCTGACGGAGGTCCTGGAGACAGAGACCGGCATCAGGGGCATGGGTGATGGGGCAGCAGGGTGAGAACTGGCGAGAACAGCTGAAGGAGCTCCAGCAAATCCTCCTGCTGAAGAGCCCACCGAAAACAAGGGCTGGGAAAGCAGGGTCTGAGGGTCAGGAACAGAAGTACCCTACCCCGAGGAGCCACTGACAGTCACCAAGACCCAGGCAGATGGCGGGCCACCGGCAGCCCTAAAGAAGAAAGGGCATGTGGGGCCACGTAGATCAACACCCCAAGGGAGGAAGACCCTGAAGCGGTTGGCGGAAGAGCCTTATGCAGCGACTGCAAGTGGGAGGAAGACCGGGGACGGTCCTGGTCTTTGTCCTGGTGTTTGTGCTTCACTGATTATTTTTCCTTAGATTTAGAGGAGGAAGAGCCCAACGACTAGGCCAGGGAAGCTAAGGAGCTCCGAGCCTGTAGCTCCCGTTCCGTCTGGGTGACCTTCTGTTTCAGGATGTGGCTCTTGAGCGTCCCCTAGTGCCATCTTCTGGTGGCCAGATTGAATTTCTGGCAGGCCTGAACATAATGGTCAGTGCCTAGACAGAAGAGGCAAGAAGAATGGCCATCCTTATCCGGGATCTCTTTGCCACAGGCCCACTTTAAGGAGCATTCAGAAGCTGAAGAAGGCTGAGATGGCAAAAGAAGAAGCGAACACCAAAAAAATTCAATGTTTACCCGACTAAAGGAAAAAAGGAAAGCGCGGTTCTAAAATGCAGGAAAACTGGCAATCGACTATAGCTGTAGCAAAGTCTGTGGTCTGACATGCGTTGATCGGTGACGGGAAAGAACTGAGGAGGGCTTGGAGGCCACCCGCCTTATACATGATAGGCTGATGTCGGAGGTGGGCGGCCCCCCTCTGGCACACTGCCAGTTAGAAAGGTTTCCATGTGGTCCTAGCAGCTAACAGCTGAGTCCTACCGGTGATGGCCTGCTGCAAGAGATACCCTTGAAGTAAGATTCGCAAACTTCAACCTGTAAATTGAAGGTCAAAGGTCAATCTATGTACCAAGTTTCAAAAGAAGTGGTTGACAACTGGAAAAGAAAACATGAAATCTCTAGAGAATAAATACCTAACCTATATTCTAAATGTCAAAACTTATAGACTCTTGATTTTAACAACAAATAAGCTTTAAATCAATTGGATATTCCTTGTGTGTTTTAAGAATAAACATACTCCTGGCTGCTGCTGCTGCTACTACTACTACTACTACTACTACCACCACCACTTGCTGTGCAGAATTAGTAAACAAGAACATTTCAGGCCTGAAAGAAATAGAGAATACTGGCTGGGCAACTGTACGCAACAAGCCTGTGCTGCCACCAAGGGGTTCTGATTCTGCTAGACCTCGAGAGCGAAGCTCGCTAAGTCTCACAGAAACGGAACCCCGAGGTGGTAGCTCAAGCTGGTTGCATACAGTTGCCCAGCCAGTATTTTTTAAAGTGTATAGTGACCCCGTAACCAAAACAATAAAATAAAAAAAATACTTGAAATGATTTTGAATTTAATGCGCTCCTCTGCCACTTTTGAAAAAACCTCTGCCACCATCCTGTCAGAACATTTACTGTTTGAATTCTGAGATGTGTTCGCGACGGTTTTTCCTTTAGTTAAAATGCTGGCTGCTTGGCGTTCTCAAAAACAGCCAAGATGATGTTGTACCACAGTATGGTATTACCACGTTTCATGAACTTTGAACTGTGGTACAAGATTTTGCCTGCGATTGATTTCTATGCAGAACAAGGGGTCACTATACACTATAATAGGATTAAATTGTACTATGTATTGAATTGTATGTGTAATTTGAAAAAATATATATATATATATAAAAAAGTTAATCCTCACCACCACCAACTGCTCCCTCCTCCACCAAATCTCCTCTCCACCCTGCCTGATTGGCAGACTGGTTCCAAGCATTGCCAATTGACTCCAGTCTGTGTCCAAAACCATTCTGATTCATCAACTCTCCACCCCTTGCTTCTAAGTCAGACTTTGACATTGTCAGACCCTTCCCACCTTCAGCGTTTGCAGGTTTTAAAGGTTCACTGATGTTGGTTCCCGTTGCACCATCCATGCTTAGAACACGGGCGTGTGTTTTAGCACTGGCAGTGCTTGAACTTCTGTGGGGGTACGTCCTTTTGGCTGCACCTCCATTAGGAAGGGCAGACTCTGACTCTGCCTTTGGTGCCGGTCTTTTGTGCTGAGCATTCGATCTTTCTACATCCGGCGAATAGCAAGATGTGCTGGAGGAGCTATCACTGCTGTAATTATGCTGAGAATGCAAGCTCGATGTTCTGCTGATGTCACTCGCATCACTGGAATCTTCATCCTCAAAAAAGCATTCACTGTATGCCTTAGTGCCCAAGATGGTCCTTACAGGCACATAATCCCGGTGGTAACCGCAGTCGAAGCTACTGCTTCCCCGCTTTCTTGATGGCTTCTTCCTGCCAGACTTGTGCCCAGAGCCACGTCTTAACAAGTTCAGTTCCTTTGGCCTCACCACCTGTTCCATTTCAGGAGTGAAACCAGTAGCCATTTCCAGGATAGGAAGAATAGGTTCTGAAGCCCCTATTCCACTAGCTATCACAGAAGTAGCTAACTGTAACCCGTTTTGCATGTCCTTATTCCTGAATTTAGTGTCTGCTACTTTTGCTGCTTCAGCTAAAGCACTTGTGGTGGCTGCATCAGGCTGGATTGTGCTAGAAGATGCATCCATTGACCCTTGGTCCAAAGGGTCGATCTGAACTACAGTATCTGAGGAAATTAGTGTATTCTGGGTATCACTGTTCTGACTGACAAAACTCAACTCAGCCAAATCATTAAACAAATCACCATGATCTGGTGATTTTAGAAGCTCGCTGTCTGAAAGTGCATCTGTGTCACTCCCCTCTTTTACCCCTGTACTATCCTTTGCAGAATGGCTTTGCAAGCCCTCCTCAGCAGATGTACCGCCTGGCCCGGAGGAGTGGCCAAGGGAGGGGCTTTCTAAGTGGGTAGAGTTTGTCTTCTCACTTTTGTAACTACTAAGCGTACTCAGAGTTTCCTTATCTGTCCCACTGAAACAACTATCAGTGGAGCCAGCTTTTATTGCAGCTAAGTTTTTTAAACTGTCTTCTGATTTGTCAGACTCCAATGTCCTAAAATCACCCAATTTCTTTTTTACTTTTGTACTACTAGTCCTTAAAATTTTCCCATTAGACAATGAAAGATTCAGCTCCTCACTAAGGCTGTTTTTGATCAAGGGACTCAAGGGGGTGTCAGCAATGCTATCCGATTCACTGGGGTTCCTGCTGCTGCCCTGTTCCAGCAGTCCCACTGGTGAAAAGATGTCATGGGATCCTCCTGCTGTAGTCTGGGAAGGCTCAGATTGGGGATCTACATTTTGATTGGCTGAAAGCATCTGGACAGGAAGTGCAGTCCGCTGTTTTCCTAAAGATCCACTGGACATTTGCTGAGGGTCCACTTCTGAATGGAAAGATATTTCATTGACTGCTGCTGGGTCATGCACTGTCTGTGATGCCTGCCCAACTGAAATTGAAAAGAAAAATATAAATTAGCATTAGTATGGTCAAGAGCTGCCTACATTATGTCTTAAGCACCAGCATATTTGGTTCATTAAAGAACTATCTGCTAAAATAAAAGACTTGGATCTACTATAACAATTATGTTTAATGCTTTTTAAGATTTCTTATTCTTTCCTGCTACTGGTCTTGTAAACATTTAAATAATGCAGTTCTCACACAAAAACATAGAAAGCGTCTGCAGAAAATGACCGGTAGGCACATCTACTCTGCCCTGTTTTACCTGTCTAACACAGAAACACAGAATTTGATGGCAGATTAGAAAAAATTACTCACCTTAGTAATTATGTTTCTTCTAGTGGAGTCTTGCTGTATTCTGACTATTGCAGTTAGGTCCTGCCTTTCAACTGCCCCGGAGAAAAAAGGGTTAACTTTTCTATGCCTTACATAGAATGTTCATCACGAGCTCGGTTGAAGCCGCTGCCTGTTGTTGTTCAAACGGCAACCGTCAGATATTTACGAGCAAAAACTCACTAGGTGTTCTGTGTGGAAACTGTAAAATTTTTTACTAGCCAACAGGCAAATATATGTTTTTGGTTCTCAAAGGAAGACACAAGTCAGGAAACCCAAAAAACACATCCAAAAAACAACATTCCACCCAAAGAGAAAAGAGGGTGTGAAATGGACACCCCTAGGGCGCCAACACTGCTCCTGGCCACCCACATCCCAAAAACCAGGTTCTGAAAGGGGAGGTCAGAATACAGCAAGACTCCACTAGAAGAAACATAAGAAAAAATTACTCACCTTAGTAATTGCTTTTCTTTTCATGGAGTCTTGCTATATTATAACATTAGCAGTCAGCCACTGCAGCTGAACTGCCCCGGAGAGGAAGGAGTTAACTCCAGAGGATCTGGAGTTCTACAGCGCGAGGGCGCTGTGCCCAAAGCTCTATCTGGCAGTTTCAAATGAAACTGTCAGATCTTTACGAAGCTAACATCAAAGAACAGAAAGTCTGTGTGGAAAAAACTACACTAGCCCATGGCTACCTACTAGTAGTAGTAACAACAATATAAACAAACACCCAGAACCATAATAACAAAAATTGATGGTATTATGGTTCGTTTTACCACCCTTGACAAGCACATTATGAACCCCCCCTTCCCCCCCAAGACTCAAGTCCAGGAAGGGGGCAATATAAATAACCTAAATGAAAGCAACCAGATCCCTAACCCAAAGGAAAGAGGGTAAAGGGATAACTACAATGGCATGACACAGTGCTTGCACCAATTCGCCACCCCTACCCAAGTAGAGGTTCTGAGAGGGGCAGGAGGGAGGGTGGTTATAATATAGCAAGACTCCATGAGAAGAAAAGCAATTACTAAGGTGAGTAATTTTTTCTTCAAACACCATGAAGTCTTGCTATATTATAACATTAGCAGATTACACAGCAGTACCTCCATGGAGGAGGGTCAGAACCTACTTAGGAAATAGGCTCTGAAGCACAGCTGTGCCAAACCGAGCATCTCTCCTGGACTGGACATCCAGGGAATAATGCTTGGTAAAGGTGTGAACTGTCTTCCAGGTAGCACCTTGACAAATCTCAGAATGGGAATGTCCTAGCAGCCACTAGAGACGCAGCTGTACCCCTGGTGGAGTGGGCCCTCAATCCTGAGGGGGTACTTTCACCTAGTTTCTGATAACAGAATTGATACAAGAAACAATCCACCTTGCAATTGTTCTCTTAGTGGCAGGTTTTCCTTGCCAACCTCGCCATAGGTAAGAAACAGTTGGAGGATTCAACCTATGACCTCTGGTGCGCTCTAAATAGTAGCTTAAGGCTCTTTTGACATCCAAGCTGTGCAGTCTCCTCTCACCTGAGGAAGAATGCTCAGTGAAAAATACTGGGAGAGAGATAGATTGATTCAGGTGGAAATCAGAAACCACCTTAGGCAAAAACTTTCTATTAGTCCTAAGGACTACCTTACCTCTGTGGAAAGAGATAAAATCTTCTTCCACTGACAGGGCCTGTAACTCACTTATGCATCTGGCAGAGGTGATAGCTACTAGGAAAACGGTTTTCCAAGTTAAATACTTGAGCTCTGCTGAAGACAGAGGCTCAAAGGGGGTTGCATTAACTGAGCAATGCAAATATTCAGGTCCCAGGCGGAGCTGGTTCCCAAAAGGAGGGTTAGTATGAAGCAACCCTTAAAAACTTGGAGAACACAGGGTGAGAAGAAAGGAGGCAGGCTTCCCTGCTGACACAAAAGCAGAGACAGCTGCCAGATGTACCTTCAGGGTAGCTGGTCTAAGGCCTAGGGAATTCAGATGGACCAAATATTCCAGAAGAATGGGAAGATCAGCAGATTCTGGATAATCTGCCTCTCAAGAGCACCAGATGGAAAACCTCTTCCACTTAGAATTATAAGTGGCTCTAGTAGAAGGCTTCCTAGAAGCCTTTAAATATCCATGACACCTTGAGAAAGGTGTAAGTCAGCAATTCTAGCTCCTCAAGAGCCAAGCCTTGAGGTGGAGGGATTTGAGGTCCGGATACCACACTCTCCCTGTGCACAGGCCAGTAAGTCGTGGACTCTGGGTAGGCTCAGGGCAGGGTGGACTGCCAAGGACAGAAGCAGAGGGTACCAGGGCTGTCTGGCCCAATCTGGGACAATCAGAATCACTCTGCAAGGTTGAGATCTGATTTTTACTCGTACCCTGAAAAGAAGAGGAAAGGGAGGAAAGGCATACAGGAACTTCCCTTTCCAGTCCAACAGAAAGGCGTCCAGAGGGACTGAGCCCAGTACTGGAGGCCTGCAACAGAAAAGAGGAAGTTGATGGTTGTCTGGAGCTGCGAAAAGATCTATCTGAGGAGTGCCCATCTGGCAAAAGACGGACCCCAGCACTTGTGATTCAGAGCCCATCTGTGATGGCCCTGAGAAATTCTGCTGAGGGCGTCCCGCCAGGACATTGTCCTTCCCTGGGAGGTGAACTGCTATCAGTGAGGTGTTCAGGGAGTAGGCCAGAGACCACAACTTCATTGCTTCGGTGCACAAGGCTGAAGACCGAGTGCCCCCTTGCTTGTTGATGTACCACATTGTGGTGGTATTGTCTGTCCTGACTTGAACCACTTTGTTCTGGACAGAATCTGAAAACACCCGAAGAGCTAAAAAGACAGCTCTGAGTTCCAACAGATTGATGTGGAGCAGAGATTCCTGAGGAGACCACATCCCCTGGGTGGCAAGATCGCCCAGGTGAGCCCCCCACCCTAAGAGGGAGGCATCCGTGGTGAGGGTGAGGGAGTGAGAAATGGGAATGAAGGGAACCCCCTGTCTTAAATTGCTCTGGACCTGCCACCAGTGGAGGGCTAGGATCAGAGTTTGAGTAACTGGAACCAGCTTGGTAAGGGGGTCCTTCCTTTGAGACCAATAGGCCCTCAAATGGAACTGAATGTCCCTCATCTGGAATCTTGCTCCCTGCACGACAGCTGTGGAAGCAGCCATGTGCCCAAGGAGTTGCAGAAAATGTCTTTCTGGTCGAGAGACCCGCAGGGTAAAGGAGGATGCCAGGGCGATGAGTCTGTCCACCCTTTCCGAGGGAAGAAAAGCCCTGGCTAACCTTGTGTTCAATTCTGCGCCTATGAAAGTTAGGATCTGAACCGGTTCCAGAACTGACTTTGGTAAGTTTAGCAGGAATCCCAGGGAAGTGAGAAGCTGCTGGGTGACTTGCAAATGGGTTTTCACCTGACCTGGAGACTGACCCACAATGAGCCAGTCATCCAGGTCCAGGTCCCCTTGCCTTCTTAAGTGAGCCACTACTACAGCGAGACATTTTGTGAATACCCTTGGCGCAGAGGTCAGGCCGAAGGGCATTGCCCTGAACTGGTAGTGGCCTGAGGGCAGTTCGAACCTGAGGTACTTTCGGTGAGAAGGCCTGATCAGAACATGAAAATAGGCATCCTTGAGGTCCAGGGAAGCTAGCCAGTCCCTGGCCTTAGGGAAGGCAATATCATTGCCAGAGTCAACATTTTGAACTTTGGTTTCAAAAGATGCTTGTTCAGGTACCTTAAATCTAGAATGGGCCTCCATTCTCCTGTTTTGGGGTAAAGTATCTTGAATAAAGCCCTTGCCCTGATGGCAAGGAGGAACCCTTTCCACTGCTTTGCAGTCCAGAAGAGAAGAAACCTCTGCTTCCAAAGCAAGGGCTTCTGAAGGATTTGCAGGTGGAAAATGTCTGGCTCTCATCTTTGGAAAGTGTTTGAAGCTGAGAACCAGACCCTGGCCTATTACCTCCAGAACCCATCTGTCCATGAGTTAGGGACAGCCAGTTCCGCTGAAATAGGCCAACCTGCCCCCACTGGTGGGAGAATCGACCCTGGGCACCCCATCAGAGTGCCTGTATAGCAGCAGCCTTAGGCTGAGGGAGGGACCGCCTACTTATGCCTCTGCCTCCCCTGCCTCTGAAGAAACCCCTCTGCGAGACAGCAGAGGAGGCTTGAAATTGGTAAAAAGGCCTGCCCCTACCTCTGGGAGCATGCCTTTGTGGCATGGCATGCTTCTCCTTAGCCTGGGCACTTTTGTAGGTAGTTCTGTATTCATCCATCTTTTTCATATAGTTTTCTGTTTGCTCCCCAAACAGAGAATTTCCCACTACAGGAAAATCCATAGCCTTTGACTGGGTATCTTGGGACAGATTAGTGCATCTGAGCATGCCAACCTCACGAAAGCCACAGAAGTGGCCATGACCTAGAGGAAACATCATTAACATCAACAGCAGTATGAAATTGAACTTTAGAGGCTTCAATGCCATCAGCAGCCACCTGTTCCAACTCACTAGCACTAGCTGGCCATGGGCCTGCTTGGCTAACTGCATACTGTGTCCCACCTAGATTTCTGATATCTAGCCACATAAGCCATATAATTTGCCTGCCTGAGTCCCAAAGAAGCTGCCATATACTGTTTCTTCGCCATGGCATCAATCTTCCTGGAATCCTTATCAGGAGGATGTGAGGCCAGAGGAATATTAGCCTTGTTACAGGCTGCAGCTTGAACCACACCTACATGACTACACTGTTCAGTAAGGAAGTCTGTATCCAAGCCTGACAAAGTATACCTTCTGTCCATTTTTTTATCTACAGGAGGGACAGAATGAGGATTTTTTAAAATCTTTGTTGTTTGCTTCCTACATGACTTATGCAAAGGAATAGACAACCTCCTAGACTCTGGAATATCCATCATTTCCACATAATCAGGCTCCTCTTGCTCATCCACAGCCTCCTAAAGGAAGCTGGAGGGTTTCTGCAACCTTTGTAAAAATAAAGAAAGAAGGGGACTCAGACAGAATAGGAGGAGATTCTAAAGGTCTGTCTGGAGAAATGTCCGTTCAATGGGCACGTCCAGACCCCCCAGCCACACATATATTGATCAAATTCCTCCTCCCTCCTGTGGTTCATAAAATCTCAACTTCAAAATCTTGAACCACTGGGACTGAACGAACCAACCTTTTACCAACTGTTGGTGGTTCTACAGATCCCTGAGACAGTGACTGGACAATCTGAATGGCTTTAGCTATCTCTGCAGCAGTTGGAGACACAATTTTGGACCCCAAACCTACTGATTTCCTTGTCTTTTACTCGGACTGGTTCCTCTGAACCAGCCTTCCTTTGCCCGAGGAAGTCTCGCCTTGGTCAGAGGGCACTCTCTGGTCCAGTGGGTACTGGACCGGCTGGCCATCCGGTCAGCGGACTTTTTACTCTCGTCCCTGAGCCGGCCCAATCTCTTTTCCAGGGTGGCTGCAGGAAATTTTAACACCTGGCAGTCTGACAGGAGGTGGTCAGCCCCCAGACAATAAACACAAGTGGTGGGATCAGCCTTGGCAAAGGCCTCCCACAGACATCACAGTGTTGAAACCCAGTGGGCCCGGTTTTTCTTTTGGGTTTCTCAGACATAATGCCAGCCTAACCAAAACTTGCCCTTTTGATGGCAGTGCCAGGCAAGACACCCTTATCGGTTCCTAACCGTGTCACGGGTATTTGAAAAAAACGTTATAATTCTGTTTTTTTTAGAACCGATAAGAACCGGGAACCGCACTCTAAAACCCACTGTACACTTTTAAAATGTAGAAATAACAAACCGATCGGTTCAAAACCGAACCGATAATTAATTTTCCACACGACTTAAAATTTAGTACTTACAGTTACCAGATAGAGCTTTAAAACCGAAATGCGGTAAAATAATGACTTTGCGGTTCAAATGACGAAAATACTCGCTGAACCGAGAATGAACCGAGCTGAAGGAGCTGATCTCGGAGCGACTGTTCAGTGAAGCGGAGTAAAGAATCTGACAGTTTCATTTGAAACTGCCAGATAGAGCTTTGGGCACAGCGCCCTCGCGCTGTAGAACTCCAGATCCTCTGGAGTTAACTCCTTCCTCTCCGGGGCAGTTCAGCTGCAGTGGCTGACTGCTAATGTTATAATATAGCAAGACTTCATGGTGTTTGAATTACTAAGGTGAGTAATTTTTTCTTCAAACAACATGAAGTCTTGCTGTATTCTGACATATGCAGACTACCAAGCAGAACCTCCATGGAGGAGGGACAGAACCTACTTTGGAAATAGACTCTGAAGTACTGCTGTGCCAAACCAAGCATCACTCCTAGCCTGGATATCCAGAGAGTAATGCTTGGTGAAAGCATGGACTGTTTTCCAGGTGGCTGCTTGACAAATTTCTGAGAGGAATATCCCTGGCAGCAGATGTACCTCTTGTGGAATGAGCCCTCAGGCCTGAGGATGGAGTTCTACCCAGTTTTTCATAGCAGAATTGTATACAAGAAACAATCCACCTGGCAATACATCTCTTAGTGGCAGGTTTGCCCTTACCCACTTCTCCATAAGTGAGGAACAACTGGAGGGATTCAAACCTGTGACCCTTGCTATGCTCTATGTAGTACCTAAGGGCTCTTTTAATATCCAAGCTGTGTAGCCTCCTCTCTCCTGAGGAAGAATGATCAGTGAAGAAAACAGGGACAGATACAGACTGGTTGAGGTGGAAATCTGAAACCACTTTAGGCAAGAACTTTCTGTTAGTTCTAAGGACCACTTTGTCTCTGTGAAAAGAGATGAAATCAGATTCCACTGACAGGGCTTGCAATTCACTGATATGTCTGGCAGAAGTAATGGCTACCAAAAACACAGTTTTCCAAGTCAAGTACTTAAGCTCTGCAGAGGACAAAGGCTCAAAAGGGGGTTGCATAAGCTGAGCAATGCAAACATTAAGGTCCCAAGCAGGAGCAGGAGCCCTAATGGGGGGACTGGTGTGAAGCAATCCCTTGAAATCTTACAGAATACAGGATGGGATGACAGAGAAGAAGACTTGCCTACAGACAAGAAAGCAGAAACAGCTGCCAAGTGTACCTTGAGGGTAGCTGGTCTGAGACCTAGGCCATTAAGATGGACCATATAATCCAGAACCGTAGGCAGTTCAGCACAGTCTGGAGAAATATTCTTCTTAGAACACCAAATGCTGAATGCCAAGCCTGGAGATTGAGAGACTGAAGATTCGGGTACCAAATCCTCCCCTGGGAGGATGTTAATAGGTTGTAATTCCTGGGAAGAGACAGGGGAAGATGGACTGTTAGGGACAGCAACAAGGGATACCATGGCTGTCTGGCCCAGTCTGGAGCAATCAGAATCACTCTGCATGGTTGTGACCTTATCTTGACTAACACTCTGAACAGGGGAGGGAAGGGGTGAAAAGCATACAGAAATTTCCCTTCCCAGTTCAGAATCAGAGCATCCAGGGGGACTGAGCCCAAGACTGGGGGTCTGCAATAAAAGAGAGGAAGTTGGTGATTGTCTGGGGCTGCAAAAAGATCTATCTGTGGAGTGCCCCATCTTGAGAAAATCAATTTCAACACCAGAGGATCTAGGGCCCATTCGTGATGGCCCTGGGATATTCTGCTCAATGCATCTGCTAGGACATTGTCCTTCCCTGGGAGGTGAACTGCTATCAGAGAGGTTTGCAGAGAATAGGCCAGGGACCACAACTTCATTGCTTCTGTGCACAAGGCCGTAGACAGAGTGCCTCCTTGCTTGTTGATGTACCACTTGGTGGTGGTGTTGTCTGTTCTGACCTGAACCACCTTGTTCTGTACAGATTTGGAAAAAGCTTGTAGTGTCAGAAACACTGTTCTGAGTTCCAAGAGATTGATGTGAAGCAGAGATTCCTGAGGCGACCACAGTCCCTGGGTGGTAAGATCCCCCAAATGGGCTCCCCAGCCCAGCATGGAAGCATCTGTGGTGAGGATCACTGAATGAGACTGAGTGACAAATGGAACCCCTTGTCTCAAATTGTCCTGATCCTGCCACCATTGCAAGGCTTGGATCAGGGTTCGAGTCACTGGAATTAGTTTGGTAAGGGAATCCTTTCTTTGGGACCAAAAGGCTCTTAAGTGGAACTGAATGTCCCTCATTTGGAATCTTGCCCCATGGACCACTGCTTTGGAAGCTGCCATGTGGCCCAGTAGGTGAAGGAAATGCCTTGCTGGTCGAGAGACCTGAAGTCTGAATGAAGAGGCCAGTTCCATGAGGGTCCTTGCTCTTTCCAGTGGAAGGAAGGCTCTTGCTTTTACCGTATCCAGTTCTGCACCTATGAAGGTGAGGAGCTGCACTGGTTCGAGAACTGACTTTGGTAGGTTGAGAAGGAATCCTAAAGAAGTGAGCACTTGCTGGGTCACTTGCAGGTGTGACTCAACTTGGTCTGGAGACTGATCTACTATGAGCCAGTCATCCAAGTATGGGAAAATTGAAATCTTTTGTCTTCATAGGAAGGCAACAACTACTGCCAGGCACTTTATGAAGACCCTTGGGGTTGATGTTAGGCCAAAGGGCATTGCTCTAAACTGATAGTGGCCTGAAGGCAACTCGAACCTAAGGTACTTTCTGTGGGAGCACCTGATGGGAATGTGAAAGTAGGCATCTTTGAGGTCCAGGGAGGCTAGCCAATCCCCTGGCCTTAGAGAGGGGAAGGATAATTCCCAGAGTTACCATTTTGAACTTTGGCTTTAAAAGATGTTTGTTCAGATATCTTAGGTCCAGGATGTGTCGCCACTCTCCTGTCTCTTTGGAGGTTAGGAAGTACCTGGAGTACAATCCTTTGCTCCTGTGTAGGATGGGAACTCTCTCTATAGCTCTGAGAGCTAGGAGAGAAGAAACATCTGCCTCTAGGGCAAGGGTCTCTGAGAGATTTGCAAGTGGAAAAAAATCTGGCTCTCATCTTAGGAATTTTTTTGAAGCTGAGAACCAGTCCCTAGCTTACTACTTCCAGGACCCACCTGTCTGATGTACGAGACATCCAGTCCTGGACAAAGTAACCCAGCCTGCCCCCTACTGGTATAGGAGAATCGACCCGGGCAGACTCATCAGGGTGTCTGCTTGGCAGGAGCTTTAGGCCGAGGGGTGGATGCAGGCCTGCTCATCCCCCTTCTGCCTCTCCCTCTAAAGAACCCCCTCTGTGAAAAAGAAGAAGAGGCATGAGCTTGGTAAAAAGGCCTTTGGAAAGGTCTGCCCCTGCCCCTGGACTGCTGCCTCTGAGGAGTTGCTTGCCTTTCTTTGGCCTGAGCACTCCTGTAAGTGGTCCTGTATTCGTCCATTTTCTTCATGTAATTCTCTGTCTGCTCCCCAAACAGAGAATTACCAACTACAGGAAAATCTATGGCCTTAGCCTGGGTATCCTGTGAGAGGCTAGTACATCTGAGCCAAGCCATTCTCTGAAAAGCCACAGATGTAGCCATGACTCTTGATGATACATCACTGGAGTCCACAGCAGCATGAAACTGTACTTTCGATGCCTCAGTCCCATCTGCAGCCACCTGCTCCAGCTCCTTGGCAAGCTGGGTAGGAGCCTGTTTAGCCAGTGCCAGTACAGTGTCCCACCTGGACTTCTGGTACCTGGCTGCATAGGTCATATAATTAGCCTTCCTGAGTCCCAAAGATGCTGCCATGTACTGCTTCTTTGCCACAGTATCAATCTTCCTGGAGTCCTTGTCTGGGGGGTGTAATGCCAAGGGAATGTTTGCCTTATCACAGGCAGCAGCCTGTACAACCCCAACATGGCTGCACTGCTGAAAAAGGAACTCCGTGTCTGAGCCTGAGAGAGTGTACCTCTTGTCCATTCTTCTGTCCACAGGAGGTATAGAATTGGGAAAATTAAGAATTTTTTGTGTCTGTTTCCCAAAGGATTTGTGGAGGAGAATAGACAAGTCTCCTGGACTCTGGGATGTCCATCATCTCAACATAATCAGGCTCTTCCTAATCCTCTACTGCCTCCTCCACAGGAAGCTGGAGGGTATCAGCCACCTTTCTGTAGAACATGTAGTGTGAAAGGGACTCAGAAAGCCTAGGAGGAGAAACACCTGAAGGTCTGTCTGGGGAGATGTCCGGGTCAATAGGCACATCCAGACTTTCACCATCACCATAATCATCCTCATACTCTCCCTCCTCCTCAAACTCCGGTTCATAAAATTCTTCCAAGGTATAATCCAGAACCGGGGGAACCGACCGAACCGAGCCCCTGCCAGATGGTGCCAGTTCGGTTGGAACCGATCAAAGCGATTCTATGATCCTAATCGCTTTGGCTATCTCGTCGGAGTACAAGATTCTGGGTCCGAACTGGTCGATTTGTCTTTTCTTTTTCTTTTTGTTGGAACTGATTCCTCAGAATCGGCTCTCCTTTTGCCCGAAGAAGTATCACCCTGGTCAAAGGGCACTCCTTCTTGTTCGGTCGGAACCAAACCGGGCTGACCATCCGGGTCAGCGGACTTCTCGACCTCCCTTTCCCTTAGTCTACCTAATCTCTTTTCCCGGGGTAGATTTGGGAAAATTCTTGCAAACTTGGCAGTCTGAATTGAGGTGGTCAAACCCCAGACAATAAACACAGGTGGTGTGGGGATCAGCCTTAGTAAAGACCTCCCCACACACTGCAGTGTTGAAAACCAGTGGGCCCAGTTTTTTTCTTGGGTTTCTCAGACATGGCCAACCTAACCAAAACGTACCCATTTTTCGGCAATCTGCCAGGCAAGACTCCCCTATCGGTTCCTGACCGTGTCACGGGTCTTTGAAAAAAACGTATTTAAAACCCGTTTTTTTTTTAGAACCGATACGGACCGGTAACCACACACTAAAGTAAAGTACAAGTTTTACCTCAAAATGATCGGTTCAGACGAACAGATCCACAGTTTACAAGTTCTACACAGAAAACGAAACAAAAACCTATCTAGTACTCACAGTACCCCAGACAGAGACTTGAACCGACTATGCGGAAACAACAATTCGGTAGAAACCGACCGAAAACCGACACTTCAACAGACTTTTGAACCGAGCAGCAGGAGAAATCTCTGGAGCGACTATTGAGTGAGGCGGAGTAAAGAATCTGATGGTTACAGTTTGAACAACAACAGGCAGAGGCTTCGACCAAGCTTGTGATGAACATTCTATGCAAGACATAGAAAAGTTAACCCTTTGTTCTCCCGGGGCAGTTGAAAGGCAGGACCTAACTGCAATAGTCAGAATACAGCAAGACTTCATGTTGTTTGAAGGACCACTTGACCCACCCAGTCTACCCATTTTTCCTAATTACAGTAATACCGCAGACCCTACTTGATCTCCAGCTGAGCCCTCCCTCCCCTAATGACTAAGGTTCTCTTATACCTATCCCATGCGTTCTTGAATCCCACCACAGCGTTCACCCCCACCACCTCAGCTGGAAGGCTGTTTCAGGCAACCCCTACTCTCTCTGCAAAGAAGTGCTTCCTTACGTTTCCCCGAGTCTACCCCCCTTCAGCTTTGTAGCAAGTCCCCTTGTTTTTGAGCATCTTTTTTTCTGAAAAATGCTTGTCTCTTGTACCTTATTTATACCCCATGAGGTATTTAAAAGTCTCTATCATATCACCCTTTCCTGTCTTCCCTCAAGGGTGTACATATTAGGGTCCTTTATTCTCTCCTCATATGGTCTCTGGTGCAAACCCTGCACCATTTTTGTTGCTCTCCTCTGGACTGCCTCTTCTCTGTCTATGTTCTTCCGGAGATGTGGTCTACAGAACTGGACGGAGTACTCCAGGTGAAGTCTCAACAATGGTTTATATAGTGGTATCACAACCTCCCTCTTTCTGCTGGTGATACCCCTCCCTATGCGCCCTAGCATCCCACTGGCTCTCCACAAAGCCATGTCACATTGTTTGGCTACCTTTAGGTCATCAGATATGACTACCCCCAGGTCACTTTCCTGTTTGGTGGTCGTCAGTACCACTCCCTGCATCCTGTAGTCCGCTGCTGGGTTTCTATGACCTCAGTGCATGATGTTGCACTTCTTCGCACTGAAACTTAGTTGCCACATTCTTGACTACTCCTCAAGCTTTCCAAGATCCCTATTCATTCCGCCCCCCCCCAGAGTGTCTATCCTATTGCAGATTTTAGTGTCATCTGCAAAAAGGCACAACCTCCCTTCTAGTCCCTCTGCAATGTCACTAATAAATATATTAAAGAGGACCAGTCTCAATACTGATCCTTGTGAACCCCCCCCCCCACCGGGTCACCTTCCCTTCCTTGGAGTGAACTTTCATTTACCCCCACCCTCTGATACCTATCCCTCAACCAATTCCTTACCCAGTTTGCCACTTTTGGCACCACTCCCAGGCTGCCCAACTTGTTTACTAGTTTGTTATGTGGAACGTGTCAAAGGCCTTACTGAAATCTAGGTAGGCTACATCCACTGCTTCACCTTGATCTACTTCCCTTGTCACCCAGTCAAAGAAATCTATCAGATTTGACATGACCTCCTGCTGGTAAATCCATGCTGCCTTGGATCCTGTAAGTTGCTGGTATCAAGATGTTCCACAATCCTTTCCTTCAGTAGTGATTCCATTAATTTCCCCATCACTGAAGTCAGGCTGACCGGCCTGTAATTTCCAGATTCCTTCCTGCTACCACTTTTGTGATTTGTACATCTGCTCTCATCCAGTCCTCTGGGACCACTCCTGTCTCCAGTGAGTGGTTGAACAGGACTGTCAGAGGTGCAGCCTGCACCTCTCTGAGCTCCTTCAATATCCTTGGATGTATCCTGTCTGAACCCATTGCCTTGTTCACTTTCAGATTTGTGAGTTCCTTCAGGATGCTCTTCTCTGTAAATGGACTAGTGTCCACCTCCTTCCCTTCGATGCTCCTGTCACTTTACTGTGATCCCTCACCTTCCCCTTCCTCCGTGAACACTGAATAAAAATATTTGTTCAGGATGCCTCTTTTTTTCCTGGTCCCCTCCACCTCCCCCGCCCTTCCTCCAAAGCCTTACAATCCCTCCTGGTGTTTCTCCTTTCATTTACACATCTGAAAAACATCTTATCTCCTTTCTTTACTGCCTGTACTATTTTTTCCTCTGTTTGCGCCACTGCACTCCTAACTGCTTTCCCTGCCTCCCTCTGCATCTCATGATACACCTCCCTATCCTCCTCCCCTCTGTGTCTTATAATTCCTGAATGCTAACTTTTTTGCCCTTACCTTCCCAGCCACATCTTTTGAGAACCATAGTGGTCTCGTTTTTCCTCTTGCTTTTGCTTACTTGTCTGACGTAGAGCTTTGTTGCCTTTCCTATGGCCCCTGTTAGTGTTGCCCACTGTTCCTCCACTCCACCCATGCCCCCCCCCAACCAGGGTATCCCTGAGGCATTCCCCGATCTTTGTAAAGTCGACCCACCTGAAGTCCAAGACCCTTCTCACCTTAGTGTGGTTCAATTCTGACTCAATAGTTATATACTGAACCACATTGTACACTGATCACTGGACCCCAGGTTGTCACCAACCTTGACATCTTCAAAGCTGTCCCCGTTGCTGAGTACCAGATCCAACACTGCACCTTCACGAGTGGGCTTCCTTACTAGTTGCCTGAGGAATGCCGCCTGCAGGGAGTCCAGGTTGTCCCTGCTCCTAGCTGAAGCTTTCAGCTGGAATGCTCCAATCCACATCTGGCAGATACTGAAGTTCCCCACAAGCAGCATCTCCCCCACCCCGGTTGCCATCTTTTGATGGCTTCCACCAGTACCTTATCAGTCCCCCCCGCCCCATGCTGGAGGTCTGTAGATTACACCAGTGTGAATAGCGGTTCCATTTCCTGTCTCTAGGGTAACCCACAGTGCTTCGGCCCCTTCCTGCATTCCCTGTGTCTCTGTAGCTTTTTTGCTAACCCACACATAAAGAGCCACTCCTTCCCCTTTCTTACCCTCCCTGTCCTTCCTGTTATAGCCTGGTATGACTATATCCCAGTCATACTCCTTTGTGCACCATGATTCAGCAATGGCAACACTGTCCAGGTCAGCCTCTGCCATAATGGCCACAAGGTCCGAAATTTTATTTCCCACACTTAGAGCATTTGTGCACATGGCCTTCCAAATTCTTCTATCACCGTTGTCATCAGTCCCCCTTTTTCCCTTTTGCCTTCATTCCCACCCCTCCTCATTTCAACCATTCTGCCTGTCCTGATGTTAGAAACCCTTGGGGATTTCTCTACCTTAGGGTTTGCCCTATTGACTACTTCAGCTTGCAGGGGTCAACAGTTAATGTCTCCCTGATTCCTTCCACCACCCCCCACGGATAATTTAAATGCATGCCAATGTAGTATTTTTTTTTATACTTGTTTATTGACATAAGCAAGTTGTATCCAATACTTTACATTTCAATAAATGTATATCCATCTGAGATACCTTTTTTACTAGATCTAGACATTATTTGCTTCACTTCTAAGATACATGCTTTGTTCCCATATGAGTGAATATAACATATTTCTCAGATTATTTATATAATTCGACCTTGTAACTATGTTACCAAGATCTCTGATTAATCGTCAATCAGTTAGAGATGAAGGAGTAGAGATCTCCTTTGTAGTACAATATTCGTACCTATTAATCAAATCAAGTTAAATACAAAACACATATTGGGAGAGTGTAAAGTTCCATAAAAATGTTATTGTCAAACAATTCCATATTATAAACAGAGTTTTAAATAACTGATTAGCAGTTTTTTTCTTGGGACTACACTAACTGTACAGAAAGTATTTATATATATTTTCTAGAAGTGCTGTGTTTGTTAAACACAGTGAGGCATGTGCTTTGCATTTTCACAAAGATTTAGCACTTTTATGAGCAAAACGCTAATCAATTTTTAGAGTTAAACAAATCCCTGATAAATTATATTTATAATTTGCCACGGCCCTTCTGCATATAAGATAAAAAAGGGGGGATGGGAGAGGAAGGGGGGGGGAGGCAACAATGGGCAACATCAGCCAGTTCCATCCTTTTCTTTTTTATTTTCATTCTAAGTTCTGAAATAGGACCTCCATTTAGATGTTCCAATTATATACAAATCTTACTGAACTTTACTTTGGTATAGATCCCACTTATTCCCTCTATTATTAAACTTTCCTTTCTGTTGGTTTATAGAATGGGTTATCTTTTCCATCTGCTGGATTTGGGATACTATTGTTAGCCACTCTTGTTGTGTTGGGGGCTTCTGTTGTAGCCAATTTTTAGTTATCGCTTTCACAGCTGCTATAGTCAAGATGGCCTATAAGTATCGTGCCTCACCACCCACCACCCCCTCCGGACAAAGTCCCAGGATACAATGCTCTGGGGCAATGTTAATTGTGGGTGTAAATAGATCCTGTAGATAACTACAAATTTGTGACCAAAAATGTTGTAATTCAGTACAATACCAAAAAATGTGTGACTGGTCAGCCATATTATTACCACATCCTCTCCAGCATCTCCCTTGAGTTAGTAGGCCCATCTTATTTAATTTCATTGGGGTATGAAAATACCTAATTCTAAGCTTCCAAGTGAATTCTTGCCAGCTTGGGGAAGAAGTTGTCTTCCATACATTTCTAAGAATCTTGAGCCAGGTTTGAGAATTCAGGGTGATCTTCAATTCTAATGCCCACTTCTGCCGAACCTTTTGAATATTATTACCACTATCTGCTACTAAGTTATTATATAACATGGTTATTGCTCCTTTGCCATGTGAACTTCCCCATATGACTTCAAATGTTTGAGAAAAGGGTATCTCGTCCTGCCAAGTTGCCATTTGTCTCTGTTTAGTATATATGAAATCCCTTATTTGGTAATAATATATACAATCTGTATTACTCCAATTATTCCAATGTAGTATTTAAATTGTCCACTGAGGACTGTGGCTCCACTCCCAGATGGGTGCAGGCCATCTCCCCTGTGCAGGCCTTTATCCCTACAGATGGGACCCCAGTCCTCAATGCAGCTGAAACCTTCCTCTCTGCACCAATACTTCAACCATTGGTTGAAGCTCTTGGTTCAGCGTACCCTATCCTCCCCTCTGTCATAGACAGGCAACACCTCAGGAAATGCCAGAGAGCGTGTTACCTGCTTAAGACCCTTCCCAAATTCCCTGAATTCCTCCTGCACTCTCCTAACCTCATCCCTAGCCAGGTCATTGGTTCCTAGGTGGACAATGACATTCAGCTCCCCCTCCCATCCTGCTACCCTAGCGCTCTACGGGATCTGCTTCCCATCCCTCCCAGCCATGGCGCCCGGCAGGCACCTAACCTCCCTCTCCCCCTCCCTCTCTGTCCCCAAATCTATCCCGTTAATGACTTAGTCCCCCATCAGGAGTTGCTTTCTCCACCTCTGGAGTTCTCTACCACCTGCCTTGGGGCCTCCTATATGGAGGACCCCCACATCCTCCCTGGCCACTACTGTGGGTGCCTCCATGACACAGTCCTACCCTGCTACAGCAGTGTATGAGATGTGTAGTGGAACCATCTGGGTGATCTCCCTCTGACCTATCACCCTTACCCTTCCCGAGCCCTGAACAGCCCAACCGCCCTCCTATATGGCAATCTTTGAAGCAGCGGTGGCAGACTTGTTGGTCCCTGGGTGGGGCAGAAGGCTTCCCAAATTCTAGCCAACTTGGCCTGGAGACAGGCAACCTCCACCCTCAGCATGCAGATAGGGCAGCACTGCAGCCTCCAGAAAGTCTCCCTGAAAACTGCTGCCCCACATCCACTGCACCACTCCCAGCATAGCTATTGTTTACCTTGCCTGTTTTTGTTTTGCTTACTCTATTCCCTTTTTTACCCCTACCCTAGATCAGGTGTTTCAGCTATTCCCACCTTTTTGCTCACCGTAACCATTTTTCACCCTTACCCTAGATAGTGTGTTACACACCTATTCCCACCAGTCCTGTCATCCTTCCCAGCAGTGAGTGTTACACAGTAGTGAATAGGTTCCTTGCCTTAGTCGACTGGCAGAGTCCTCCACTTCTCCGCTTCCTTCTGCGGATGCCTGCTGATGCCCATGATGCCATTCACCTGTTCCACTTACTCGCTGGGACACAAACGTGCAGGACACATTGGAGGGGAGGTCTTTTATAGTGCTCTTGTAAGAAGGCACTAAGCCTCTGTCAGCTCCATCCCCTAATTACACACCTGAGTCACAGGGCTTCCTGAATCTACTTACCCCAAGATTAAGTTCCTGACCTAGTTTCCCCCCATACCACCTGTTACAATTTAAAACCCAAGTTTCAAGGTACCCCAGTCCCTGCCTACCAGGTTTCAAAGTGCCCCAACCACTGCTTACATAGCTTTTTTCCCCACTTACCCCGCTACTTTCAAAAGGAAGAGAAGTATAAATAAATATTACTAAACCTTTAAGATAAAGCTAGGTGCTTTCACTCCACTCTGTCAGTAAACTCTTGTCTTCCACCTTCTAACACTACACCCTGGACCGTACTTGGTCACCAGAGTCCCTCCCCCCCCCTTTCTTCTATTTATAATACCCATGGCCCCTTAATTCCACACATGCTTGAAGCTCCCCACTGTCTTCACCCTACCACCTCTTCTGGCAGGCTGTTCCAGGTGTCCACCACCCATTCTGTGAAGAAGTATTTTCTCATATCCTCTTAAACTCCCCCCAAGTTTCATAGCATGCCCCATATACTGGTGTTCCTCCTCCTTTGAAAGAGGCCCTCTGCACTCTGTTCATCCCTGTGAGGTACTCACAGATCTCAATCATGTCCCTTCTTGCTCTCCTCTCTTCCAGTCAGTACATGCAGAGCTCATGCAGTCTCTCCTCGTATCGCTTCTCATGCAAACCTTGCACCATTTTAGTAGCCCTCCTGTGGACTGCCTCCACTCTGTCGATCTCCATATGGAGGTGCAGCCTCCAGAACTGGAGACAGTGCTCCAGGTGGAGTCTTATCAGTGAGCGATACACAGGCAACACCACCTCCCTTCTCCTGCTAGACAGCCCACTCCCTATGCATTACAGAATCCAGCTCCCATTGCCTACTGCCCTGTCACCTTGAGATGATCAGATATGATCACCCCAAGGTTAATTTCTTGCTTGATAACTGGAAATACCTCCTCCACCTTATGCACAGTCCCTGGGTTATGCCGCCCCAGGTGCATGACTTTGCGCTCTCTGGCACTGAAATCCAGCTGCCATTCCCTGGACCGCTCCTTTAGTTTCTCCAGATCACTTTGCATTTTCCTAGACCCCTCCCTGGGTGTCTACCCTGTTGCAGATTTTTGTGTCATAGAAACATAGATGGTGACAGCAGATAAGGACTGTGTGGCCCACCTAATCTGCCCCTTTCCCTACCTAATGCAATACCGCAGACCCTAGCTGATCTACAGTTTACCCTCTCTTCCCTACTGCGAAAGTGTTCTTTGTAACTGGATGAATATTGTTAGCATGCTGACACTTGTCTGTCCCACCCTCACATTTTTATTCCTTTTCCTGATGTGAATGGAACCACAGGACATTGCTGAAAATGGGGATTCAACCCAACAATATGTATCCTGTATAAAAATAAAATGTCATCAATCAATCTTATGTCTATCCCATGCATTCTTGAATTCCCCTACCGTTTTTGCCTCTACCACCTCCTCAGTGAGGTTGTCCAAGCATCCATTACTCTTTATGTGAAAAAGTACTTCTTCATGTTGCCCCTGAGCCTACCCCCCAGCCTCATATCATACCCCCTTGTCCTTGTACACCTTCTTTTCTGAAAGATGCTACCCTCCTGCACCTTGTTTATACCCTGAGGTATTTGAATGTCTCTATCTTATCTCCCCTCCCCCCCACGGAATACATACCAAGGTCCTCTAGTCTTTCCTCATATGATTTTTGCTGCAGTCCTTGCACCATTTTTGTTGCCCATGGCTGGACTGCCTTTATTTAGTTTATGTCCTTCCGGAGATGCGGCCTCCAAAACTGGACACAGTACTCCAGATGAGGTTTCACTAGTGATCCGTACAGTGGCATAACCACCTCCTTTTTTCTACTGGTGATACCTCTCCCAATGCACCCTAGCATCCCACTGGCTCTCCCCACAGCTTTCTCACATTGTTTGGTTACTGTTAGGTCATCAGATATGATTACCCCCAGGTCCCTTTCTTGATTGGTGGCCCATTAGTACCTCTCCCCCATCTTGTACTCCTCCTTGTATTTCTGTGCCTCAAATGCATGATTTTGCACTTCTCCACAGACACACAACTTCCCCTCCAGTTCCTCAGCAATGTCACTTATGAAGACACTGAAGAGGACAGGGCCTGGTACCCATTCCTGTGATACTCTACTGGTCACTCCCATTCTTTGAATGGCTGCCATTTACGACTACCATCTGCCTCCTATCTTTCAACTAGTTTGATACCCACCTTACCACTTTCACCCCAACTCCCAGACTACTAAGTTTCTTTATCAGCCTCCTGTGTGATACAGTGTCAAAGGCCTTAGTGAAGTCCAGACAGGCCACATGCAGTGCCCTCCCCGATCCACTTCCCTAATTAACCACTCAAAGAAATCTATCTTATTTCACTGTCTCCTTCCAAAGGCATCTGACTGTCCACTACTGACCTCACAGTATAAAATCAAATTCCACACTCACTGTATGTACACCTGCAGGCCCCCCACTTGAGCAGGTCACCTCTTTCAAATATCTCGGTGTTACTCTTGACCCATCGCTCACCTAATGTAATCACACAACCCAGACCATAAGTAAGATTAATCAGAAGCTAAGCGCGGCATACCGTGCAAACCACCTGCTACCCCCGAAGCTCGCCTTGCCATTGTGTAAGGCAACCTTCTCCCCCATCTACTCCCACCTGTCCAGAAACCAACTTTCCCACCTCACCACGACATATAATGCCACCTGTCGCTTTGTTCTCATAGCCCCCTCATTAACTCATCACTGCTCACTCTACCAGCGCTTTGGAAGGCTCCCTCTCCAGGCATACTTTGACTATGCCACAGGCTGTCTGATGGACAGTGCTCTCAGAAATTACAAACTTTCTCCCTATGCTTCCTTTCTCACACACAAATCGGCCACCAGACCTCCTAGTGTCTCCTCCATTCAAAGCCTTGAGATTCCCCGTGCCTCCACAGTCATGGGCAGTAAAGCTTTCTCTGTCTCTGCCCCTCCCTCTGGAACAGTTTTCCTGCACCCGTTCGTACATCACCATCCCAAGAGTCTTTCAAATCAAACCTGAAGGCCTGGTTACTGGAAGAATCCTCCTATAAATGCTCACTGGGCAGAGTAGGAACCCAAAAGCCACCATAATTTGCTTCCATAGACTAGCGATAGTATGACCACCCTCCTCTCTTTTCTCCACCCCTGCCCCTTCCTCCCTAGAGCCAAATCTCACACACTGACCTCTCATAATATCTCGCACTGCCTATCTGTAGTACCCCTCAATAAATCACTTGCTACTGGACCTGCAGGGCTTAGCATATATCATCCTGACCTCCACATACTCAGACGGTTGCTACCCCTCTGTTCTGAGCCAGGTACACTGTCTGGGTACCATGCTCTGAATGCCACTAACTCTCTCAGGTCTTCAGGCGTGGCACTTAGACTAGATGTTACTCTGTCGGTTAGGCTTAAACTGCTCCTTGTCAATTTGTATAATTGCAAACTACCTCTCCTTTTTGCACTACCGCCTGTATTTCTCACGGTACCTTATTTTGCCATGCTTGTATACCACACATAAACAATGGCTGTTTCATCATCCATTGGTGTTTGTACAGTATAATCAAATGTATATATTGTTTGTACAGTTTAATCAAATGTATATATTGTGTGTACTACTATGTTACTGTGTCGCCACATTGTGGCCCGGGTCATGACTGAAAATGGTCCCCTGGATCAGTGCACCTAACTGGTTACCAAAAACACAAACAAATAAATAGTTGCTGCATTTGTGACACCAGTCTGTTGTCATGGTGAATGCTTTTTTTTGTATCATTTCTTTACTCCCTTCACTAGGTCTCTCTCCAGCACTGCTCACTACTTACTCAATGTCCCGCTCTGTCAGAGGCTCCCCATCGTCCTATCTCCAGCAGGCACATCCCCACAATCCCACCTGGTGACTGTCTTCCCAGCTCTGAGACCCCCCGTGTAAGGGCCACAAACTCCACCGGCATGCTATCTTAAGGCTCAAAACTGCCACCAGGGAGATGGAGGGACGGAGATGAATGGGGCATGTCTGACGGTGAACGTGACTGGGTCTGGTGAGCAGGCTTTCGCCTACCTGAGTGCCAGGTGTTTTCTGCTTTTCTCTGTTTCCCCAGGAGCTCGGACGTGCAATGATGTCCTGCACGAGATAGGCATGCTCCCGCCCAGAGGACGTCCGCCGAGACTCCCATACCCAGTACTTATGGTCTCCACAGCTCACGATCCCCGACCACCACCAGAGGTTGCTCATGCTGTGAAAGACAGTATCTCCCCCCTCCCAGGAGAAGACAGCAGTCCTATGGATGCTCAATCCTCTCCTGCCCCTGCCAACCCCCGGCGGCCCAAGATCGTTCCTGAACCCGGGTCACCGGCATGGCACGAGGTATGGCGTCCCGCGCCTCAACCCTCAGTGCCACCGGGCCGGCCATGATAGTGCATGTTATGGTGTGATAAATAAGGGTACTATGAGGTCAGCTGGAGACACTCATAAAAACATCTTGGCTAGGTTACTAAGATGAGCTCCAAAGCTTGGGAAGGAAAACTGAAAACTGGAACATAGTCCATAGCAAACAGTAATATCTGAAACATTGTTTTTTTTAGTAGGTACTAAAATGGATACAGTACAGTTATGTAAGAACTTACCGTAATAGTAGATCATCGAGAGGAGCTCTTGCAGCAGGCAACACCGGTAGGACGGAAGCCACCAGGACATCATAGAAAACTTCTAGCTAGCAGTCTACCATGGGGGACTGCCCCGTCAATGTCAGCATGCTGACGTCCACCTATCCTATAAAGGGGGCGGTCCTGCAGATCTACCTCAGTTCTCCCACTGGACACCCCGGCACAGAAGATAAAAATGGAGAATAGAGGCAGTTAGTCAGAGCCAAGGAAAAGTAGAATAAATACAAAGGAGAAGCAGCTATCAGGAGGAAGGAGGAAGGGAGGGAAAGCAGTGCCTACTGCAAGAGCTCCTCTCGAAGATCTGCTGTTATAGTAAGTTCTTACATAATTGTACTATCTTACTTCATGGGGGCTCTTGCAGCAGGCAACACTGGTAGGACCAAGTCCCAAACAGTACCAGAACTGACCAAAAAGTCATCCGGGAGGAGGCAGAAGGCAACAGCAGAAAGCTCATGAGAGAAGGCCCTGAAGGACAGCTAGTCCGAAATTGGCCCTGCATCTGGATATAATGTCCAGACTGTAGTGTCAGACAAAAGTGTGAATAGAGTTCCAAGTGGCAGCTCCACAGATGTCTACAGCAGACACATTCCTGAAGCAGGCAGCCATACCTCTGGTGGAGTGTCCCTTAAGGGAAAACAGTCCAAATGAGGGGGCCCCCACCCGGAAAGGCTTACCCTCCAGTTTAGCTTTACCAGTAAAATGTACAAATGCACTGAAGTGAGCGGTGCAGCACCACACCATTACAGCTAATGGAGCCTCCCCCCAGTATCCGCCATACTTCCAGGAAGTGGACTTTTCGAAAATAAACTTAGTTGCAGCGCAAGAAAAATGCCGCCTTTACTGGACAAAGCTAAACCAGAGGGTAAGCCTTTCGGGGTCGGGACTGTTTTCCTTTAACCACCTCAGGCTAGGGCTTGTTGTACTTACAATAACAGTAAACAATGCAATTTGCCAACCATTTCATCAAACACTGTTTCGAAACAGATGCCACTTCTCTCTTGGCGGCAAACGAAACAAACAACTGATCAGTCTTTCTAATCGGTTGGGTACGATTTGTGTAATAACGAAGCACCCTATGAATGTGCAAAGTATGTAGTAAGGCCTCCCCCTGATTAGAATACTCAGAGAAATAAACAGGCAGGTGGACGGATTGGTTGAGAGTGAACTCAAGACACCACTAAGCAGAAACTTAGGACCAGTACACAAAGACACCCTGTCTTTGTGAAAACTTAAGTAAGGCTCTTTACACATCAGAGCCTGAAGCTCAGAAATCCTCCGAGCAGAAGTAACAGCAACTAAGAACAACACTTTCCAAGACAAAAAGCACAGCTCACAACTCGTGGTCGGCTCAAAGGGAGGCAGAGTGAGCTTTTCCAACATGAAAAGAAGGTCCCATGAAGGGATGGGGTCCAGAATGGGAGGCTTCAAATGCAAGATACCCCTCAAGAATGTGCGGGATACCTCCAGCTGGGCAACAGTTTTGCCCTCAATAGGTGCATGGTATGCAGAGACAGCGGAAAGATGCACCTTAAAAGAGGCGTTCCCCAGGCCTGTCCGAAAGGGAGAGCAGTTACTCCAAAATCATGTTCACCAGACAGGTGAACAGATCCAGGTGGAGAGCAGCGGCCCATATGGAGAAGTGCTTCCACTTCATGTCATAAGTATCTCTGGTGGAAGACTTTCTAGCAGCCACCAGAACATCAGCGACTCTGGAAAAAACCCAAAGCAGGCGATAGCTAGGTCCGCAGGAGCCACGCATGTAGATGCAGAGACCTGAGATTGGGATGGACCATTGTGCCCTGTTCCTGGGAGAGCAAGCAGGTGTACAGGGCCAAGGGTACTGGAGGTTCCACTGTCAGCTGGTGCAGCAGGGGGAACCAAATCTGCCACAGCCGGTAGGGAGCTGTGAGAATCATCTCTGCCCCCTCTGACTTGAAGCTTGAGAAGCACCCTCTGCAGGAGAGAAAAGGCACACAGGAACCTCCCTTCCAGGAGAGGGACAACATAACGCACCAGAAAACTCCAGGCCCTGGATCAAGCGAGCAGAAAAGTGGCAGTTTTGCATTGAGTGTGGACGCAAAAAGGTCCAACTCTGGACAGCCCCACCTGTCAAAAAGATCTTCGACTACCGAGGACAGGAGTTCCCACTTGTGAGCCCTCGACCTGGATTGACTTGGGCTGTCGGCCACGGCGTTTTGGACACCTGGAACATGGATGGCTGAGAGTTCCAGGTCATGCTCGATGGGCCAGTACCAGACTCTCATTGCCTCCCAACAAAGGGGGTAGCAATGAGTGCCCCCTGTTTGTTGATGTAGTATACTACAAACACGTTGTCTGTCTGCACTAGCAGCAAGTCAGGAAGAATGTGGATCTAGAAGGCCTGCAGAGCATAAAGAACTGCCCTCATCTCCAGTACACTGATGTGGAGATGCTGCTCCGACTCGGACCAGATCCCCTGGGTCTGACAGTCAGCAAAGTGAGCACCCCATCCCAGACCTGAGATATCCACAGTGAGAATCTGCTGAGGAGACATAGCCCAGAAGGGAAGGCCTTGCAAGATATTCGCAGGGTTCTGCCACCACTCCAAAGTCCTCCGCACTGGGTTGAAGACCATCACCGGCTGATCCAGGTCATTGGTACGCTGGTCCCATTTGAACCAAAGCGTCCACTGGGGAACCCTCATATGCAGACAGGCCAAGGGAACTGTGGCTATAGCCGCCGCCATGTGCCCCAACAAGTGTAGGAATGCTCTGGCTGGTTTCTGACAACTGCAGGATACTAGTCAGGCCTGCGCTATCAAGCACTCTGCTCTGTCCACCAGAAGGAAGGCTCTGCTCTGGGATAAGTCCAGGACCGCCCCAATATACTGGAGGCACTGGCACGGAGAGAGACAAGACTTTGGCAGGATGACTGTGAACCCTAGGGCCTGGAAAAGCCGAAAGGTGCCTTCCAGGGTCTGCAGTAAAAGGTCCCTGGAGGGGGCTGTCAGAAGCCAATCATCCAGGTAAGGGAACACATAGAAGCCCTGTCTCCTCAGAGCTGTGGCCACCACCGCCAAGCACTTAGTAAAGACCCAAGGTGCTGATAAAGGCCAAAAGGGAGGGCCCTGAAAAGTGGTCCCCTTGGAAGCAAAAACAGAGGAAGCGGCAGTGGCCTGGGAAAACCTGGATATGAAGATAGGTATCCTGCATGTCCAGGGAACAGAGCTAGTCCCCTTGTTGAGGGAGGAGCAATAATTCCTGGAAAGTAACCATCCTGAAGCACCTGTATTCTATGTAGAGGTTCAGGTGGCTGAGGTCCAGGATCGGCCTCAGGTCCCGTGTTTTCTTGGGGATGAAGAAGAAGTGAGAGTAGAACCCCTTTCCTCTTTAAGCTGGAAGGACGGGTTCTATGGGCTTTTTGTGCAGGAGTGCCTGAATCTCTTCCCAGATGAGGGAGACGTGGGCCTGAGGGTAATGGGAGAACAAGGAAGGGCTTTCCAGAAGGGGCTCAAGAAATTTGAGGGTTTGACCGTGCTCGATAATCTGCAGCACCCATTGATCTGAGGTCACTGTTCACCACCTGTCAAGGTAGCGGGAGAATCGATCCCCGACTGCCTCCCCCAAGGTCTCTGCTGGAGATGGGGAGGGGTCAAGCAGTAGATCCAGGGGTGGGCAGAGCGGCTGTGGGCACTCTAGGAGCAACCACTCCAGCTGGTGGGGTGGTTGCCTTGTGCTTGAAGGGTCCTTCTGACTGCTGGCCCTAGAAAGACTGGCGAGATGACTGGCGTAAGGACTGACAGTGGGAAGACCACGGTTGGGATCAGTAGAGGGAATGCACTGACATCAGGGCCTTGCCAGACTCTTGAAGGTGGGAGTTAATATCCTGGGCATCTCCCCCAAACAAAACAGAACCCCAAAAAGGGGCATACATTATTTTGGCCTAAACATCAGGGGCAAAGCCAGACACCCTGAGCCAAGAATGGCGGCGAAGGCAGATGCCTGATGCCGCCCCAAACCCGGAGGCACTGACAGTGTCATATGCATGCCACCCTCAGTACATGGTTGCCCACATCTGACCCGTATTTCAGGAGTTGAACCAACTACGTTTTAGTAGAGTTCTCAGGGAGGGTTTGACCAGATCCCTCGCCTGATCCCAGAAGGCATTCTGGTACTATGCCAAATGGGCCAGATAGTCAAGGGCGCAAATGGCCAGTGTGGCAGAGGAATACATCCGCTTGCCCAGTTGGTCCAGCTGGAGAGATTACTTGTCAGGGGAATGAGTACTAAGATGTTTGGGCTTCTTAGTACGGTCATGGGCCATGTTCATGACCACTCAGTCTGTCGTGGGGTACTTGCCAAAAAAGGGCTTGCCCACCAGTGCATGATAAAGGCGATCTGTCTTCTTGGTCAAAGAAAGGGTGGAAGACGGGTGGTTCCACACCGCCTTAGTAACATCCTTGTAAGAATCAATTAAACGAGGCACCATCAAACGGAGAGTCTCCTTCTTCTGGAAGTATATCGCCATGCAATGTCATTCCGGATCAAGCTCCTCTGTTTCCCATCCAGTGAGGGACTGGATAAAACACATCACGTCAAGGAAAGAGGGATCCTCAGAGGGCGACACAGAGGTTCCCTTAAGAGGCTCTTGAACATCAGAGGAGCTGCTTGAGTCCTCTGACGACTCTGAGGAGGAAGCAGAAGAGCCATCCCCGACTGGTCGCTGTCAGGGACTGGCAACTGAGTGCGAAAATCATCCCTATGCTGGTCAGAGCTCCCTGTGCGTCCCCCAGAAGACCCTGTGGAACAGGGGTTGCTAGGTCCTGGCCGGTCTGAGTCCCAAGGAGGGGGGTCCCAGGGAGGGCGAGGAGGAGAAGGTCGCCTGCTTGTGTCCTTGTTCAGCATGAAGGACCACCAAGTAGTAAATAAAGCATTATAATCCACCAGTGGAAGAGGATTATAGGGTGGGTAAGGATATTGAGGAGGGTGGTACAGATACATAGGTGGAGGGGCCAGCATAGGGTATGCTGGCATAGGTCCACCAGGTGATGGCTGGGGATCCCTAGGAGGGCCAGCAGGTGTCAGTTGTGGCATAGGCTGGGGCTGAGGCGATGACAGCTGAGGAGTCATTGGATGAGGTGTCGGCTTAGCCGGCGCCAGCCTGAGAGGTGAAGGCTGGTGTCAGTCTGGTGCAGTAGTTGACACTGGCCCCAGAGGTGAGACTAGTGCTGGGTGAGAATTACCTTGAGGCAGAGGTGTCACCTGTGTGGAAGAAGAGGTGAGCACTTGCTCCGGGTGATGCCGGGAAGGGCTGGCGCAGGCCCCGGAGTCAGGGACCAAAGGCAATGCCTTGACCGGGGGAGCAAGCAAAGACCCACCACCTGAGGTTCCAACCCCAGTCAAGCCACCTTGCTGAGGACATGTGGGAGCATCAGGGGCTGGGAGGCAGGAAATGATGTCCACTGCCGCTCAAAATGGAGATGAGGGCAGACAGCGGCACCACCGGCACCTCGGAGGGAGTGAGGGCTGCCGAGGAAGGAGGGGTCAACCCCCAGTGGGAGGAAGACCCAGAGGCGGAAGCCAGTCTGTGCGGCAACCGCGAGCGAGAGGCTGTCCGAGCATGGTCCCAGTGCGTGTCCCCGTGCTTATGGTTCCCACTCAACTTCTGCTCCTTCTGGGAAGAAGAAGAAGATGCCCAAGACGACTGAGCTGGGAAAGTAGAAGAGCTTTTGACCTGAAGCTCCTTCTCCATCGCGGCCAATTTCTGCTTTAGGAGGTAGCTTTCTAGGGTCTTCAACTGGCATCTCTGTGTGGCCTGTTGAAGTGCTGGCAGGCCTTGGTGTCGTGGTTGGGGTCTAAGCAGAGCAGGCAGGAAGAGTGACCATCTTTGGCAGGTATCTGCTTGCTGCAGGCACACTTTATCCACTGGTCGGAAGACGAGGCTGGAGAAGAAGACATAAAGCTGATGAAGAAAACACCCAAAATCGATGTAGCTGACTGTGGAGAAAGAAACAAAAAAATCATGAGTAAGCACAAGCAAAATGGCGGTCGACTGAAGCAGGCATCCATGGAGGCCCGAAGTGTGTGGGTCAATGGTGGGAAAAGAACTGAGGTAGGTCTTGAGGACCACCCCCTTTACAGGATAGACGGACATCAGCATGCTGACATCGGCGGGGGTGGTCCCCTGTGGTAGATTACTAGCTAGAAGTTTTCCACGTGGTCCTGGCACCTGGCAGCTTCAGTCCTACCGGTGTTGCCTGCTGCAAGAGCCCTCTTGAAGTAAGATCTGTACTTTAATATTCATAGGGCTATTGCTGCCAGTTGGCAGCCACTGAGTCATATGAATACAATACTTGAGGCCAACCAAAATTGGCAGTTACCGTACTAAAGGCAGCAAAGAAAGCAAAAACACCTCCATCACTTGTAAACTGTATGCTACCCAAACAGTGGTTTCCAACAACTGAATTTCAGTAAAGACCTTTACATTTACTGAAGGCTGGCCATGATTTGGAACAACTTCTTACTGGAAATGACATACGGGATTTCCAGCTGGGGGCAACACCAGCAAATATAGATGCAGCTGTGAACTTATTGTGGCCACTGTGCCTAGTCCACCTCATGCACCTATGTCTGATTTTCTAAAAGCTCTAGATTTTGAAGTAGTTTGATGTATTTTGTGGCAGCTTGCCTCTTAAGTTTAGATGCAAGTGGCCCAAGCAGTGACATATTCTGGCCAAAGAGAAGTGATCTAACAGGTGTCTCTGGTGCAGCAACAGAGATGTTGCTTGCAACGCCGACGACAAGGGTTCAGGAATGAGCCTGGAGCGTTGAAGGGCTGGTTGGGAGGAGGAGGTTGGAACATCTGGTAGATATCTAATCTACTCCAGGGTGGGAGGGTGAAGGCACCTGGCATCAGCCTGGCTCTAGGTGGTGGCCAGGATTCAGTGAGCCTGGTGATCTCAGCAGAACAGGGATTGGAGGGTGCAGTAGAAGTCAGCGCATCAGGTATGGAAGTGTTCCTGACCCACCAGGATGTCACTGCATGTCTGCTCCTCCAGGGAACCACCACCGCAGCTATGAGGAAAAATCCCTGTTGCTGAGCCACATATTTCTTGGGTTCTTCTGTCTTCATGGCTTTCCATCTAGGAATGACAAGCCAGCAAAAAGGGATTTTGGTCTCTTTCCTTGCCCTAGAGGGAGCCCTGCTTGGGGGGGGGGGGCAAGCCACAGTCAATGGACCAAGCAGGTCAGACCTGGGAATGTGGACAGGTGTGGGGTGGGAGAACCTCTGTACAGGCAGATACAGGGCCACAACTCCGCCAGCACACAGGAGAAAAACGGTAAAAAGTAAAAACCCCTGCATGTGTGAATCAAGTCTCGTGCTTCGGAAGTTGGATGCAACAAGGACTTACGTAAAATTAAGTAAGAAAAAGTTTATTTTTGATTAAAAGTTTATTTATAAAGCACCCTTTCCCTGGGACACAAAGACCACTGTACAGGAAGCAGGCAGTGACAGTTAAAACAATACAATTACCAACATATTTAAACCACATAAAATAAAACGTAATTAAAACAGCAATGCATATATGTTAAACCAATGATACAAAACAATAAAGGGGAGCAGCTGCAGTTTAACCCTCCTGGATGTAACTTCCGAGACTTGTGCTGCAGTCTCATGGTGACAGACGTGCACTGACTGCCTCTAGTTCACTTTACTGTGCCACTCAATACTGCGTTTTTACAGATTTTTCAGGGGGTATTGTCCCTATACATCCCCCACCAAATACAGATAACAGAAATTAAGCTCAGATGCAACAGTCCAATATCAGGCAAGTCCCCTTCAACAGAGGCTCACCTCCTGCCTGTCTGAACCTACTATCCAACATCCTGGCCGCCATTTTGTTAGGATAAACTGCAGCCAAGCCCAAACTAGTTTTCAAGATCCTGACCAATATCTTCAGCACATAATACGTACGTGTGCTCAGTCATGAAGGGAGCCAATATTTAAAGAGCCTTATATCATGTGAAGAAAGATTCACAGCAATCCTAGCAACCGGATTGGCTAAAACACCAAAAATAAGCATGTAATTATTTGTACAAAATTACACTCCTGTACTAGTTTTCTCTATGGCAACCTCATCACGGGCACCACATAAAAGAATCAGTATGCCCTAAAAATGCACTAATATAAACTGCCAGTCATTCAGCCACACACTGCAACACAGAAAGAAAGAAGAGTTATGTAAGAACGTACCATAAATGAAAATTACGTACCTACCATAATTCTTGATTTTTCTGTGCATCTTCACCATTCATCACTGCTGGGTTCAGGCCAGAGGACAGGGCCCCGCAGGAGCTTCTTTTTTTTTTTTTTTTTTCTTAAGAGGCAGAGCCGACATCGGGACAGTGCTGCTCTCAAGGCCGATTCATTGCATGGTGCTCGCGGGTTGGCCAGTAACTGACACCGACTCCTCCTCAGACCTAGTTCTGCACACCGGAGAGTAGCCTAGATAAAGGGAGGGCAGGGCAAGAGAGCACAAGGGATAGAAAAAGGCAAGGATACAGAACTAAGGAAAGAATAAAGCAGGGTAAGAGGACAGAAGGAGAGGAACATTGCAGCTATGTAAGAACTTACTGTAACAGTAGATCTTCGAGAGAGGTTCCTGCAGTAGGTATTCACATATAGGACTGCGCCCCCTGGACGTCAGGTTCCAGCAGCAAACTTATAGATAGCAATTATTGGCGGGGACCGCCCACGACGTCAGGTGACGTGACGTCAGCCCGACTATAAAAGTGGCAGTCCCACCCCAGCCCTCCAGTTCTTTTCCATCCGAGACCTAGAAAAAGGCAAGTAGAAAAAATAGGAGTAAAAAGTAGTAGTAGTAGTAGTAGTAGTAAAAAGTTTATTTCTGATATCAGAAACAGGATAAAACCCAATTTAGCATCAGCTAATTTACAATAAAAACTCCTAGAACCAAGCTTCCTCTCTAGACCCAAGGGCTAGGCAGGATGAAAATGAAGGAAACGTTCCAGGAGTAGGAGAAAGGTGGGTGGGAAACTAGGCCTACTGCAGGAACCTCTCTCGAATATCTACTGTTACGGTAAGTTCTTACATAACTGCAATACCTTACTTCGAGAGGGTTCCTGCAGTAGGTCTTCACATATAGGACTGAATACCAAGCAGTCCCAGAATAAAACCAAACGGGGGTACATCTGGGAGGAGGAGAAGTCGTCAACTGCAAGCTACGACAGGAGGCCTTGCAGAACCCATAAGCGAAAGCCAATTCACTTTATAAGCTGATGTCTGACTGTAATGCTTAGTGAAAGGACTGGACAGATGACACATGGCCACTGCACAGATCTCTGCAGTGGACACATTCCTGAAAAAGACAGTAGAAGTAGCAACACTCCTAGTGGAGTGACCCTTAACTGTCCCCAGAAGGGATTTCCCGTGTTTTTGGTAAGTCAAGTGGATGCAGTTAGTCAACCACCTAGAAATGGTCTGTTTGGAAATGGCCTTGCCCTGGCACTGGGTAGCAAAACCCACAAAGAGCTGATTCGTTTTGCGGACCTCTTTTGTCCAGTTTGTGTAATACCTCAGGATTCTGTGCACATCAAGAGTGTGCAAGACGTATTCCCCCTTGTTAGAATGCTGTGGATAACAGACTGGCAGTTCGACACTCTGGTTGAGAGTGGATTCTGAGACTACCTTTGGAAGAAACGAAGGGTTTGTCCGAAGGACTACTCTGTCCCTATGGAAAATCAAATAGAGTTCCTTACAGATAATCATCTGAAGTTCCGAAACCCTTTGGGCGGAAGTGACTGCAACTAAAAACAAAGTCTTCCAAGAAAGGAAGCGCAAGTCACAGCTAGAGACTGGTTCAAAAGGAGGCAAGGTCAGTCTCTCTAACATGAAATTCAGGTCCCGGGGGAGATGGATTCCAGACCGGAGGTTTCAAGTGGAGGGTGCCTTTTAAAAAGGTCTTAATGGGGGGGCGCTGTGGAGCAGCAAACTGGCAAGACGCACTTTAGTGCAGCTCTGTGAAGCACTAAACTTTATCTTTTAAAAAACAAAATTTGTTGAAGACTAACACTAAGTCTAAGTACAGCAGTGGATAGCCTGAGTAAATCGGAGTCTTGGGACACCAAACTCGATAATGGGACATAACCAGAAAGCTACAGGAGGTGGATCTAAAAATTCAGCCGTGGTCGAGCAGGCAGCAAGCTCTCTGACACCTATCGCTAATGGAGAACCCCCTTGGAGAGCCATTCAGCCTCTTTGCAGTAATCGAGCTCTAAGATGAAGTCGATCATCCAGAGATTTGCAGAGCAGGAATCGAAATTAGAGGCAGTCAATGAAACAGCTGAAGCTGCAGAAAAAATGGCGGCTCAGGCCTTAACAACAACCTCTAAGCTCGTGCAGGAAAACGCCCAACTCCGTCACAGGCTGGAGGCATTGGAGAACTCTAACAGGGCATCGCATGTTCGAATAATCGGGATTCCAGAGGGCAGGAAGGAGGAAGATCTCATTTCGTTTTTACAAGGTTGGTTACCTGCAGTATTTCACATTCCTCAAGAAACTATGGAAGGACAATTCCTCAAGGCTTTTCGGATTACACCCCGGGCTGCAGGGCCATGTGGCGAGGCACCAAGAGTGGTTCTGTTGGTCACGGTGAGTTCCCTAATCAGGGATAGTCTTTTGCAAGCTGCGAGATCATCGGGTGGGCTCGACTACAATGGAGCCACGATACACCTTTTCCCAGATCTTTCCTTCACAACACGCACTCGTAGGAAGAAATTTGATGCAGTGCGAGCTCAACTCCGAGCCCTTGGAGTCTCTCACTCCTTTCTGATGCCGGCCTGACTACGCATTTATTATGGTGGAAAGACTTACCAATATACAGACCCTCTAGAAGCAGGTAAAAAAGTCGAATTAATATCATGGGAGTTTAAATCAACCGAAGACCGAAATAACAGTGACTCAGACTCAGATGTTGGGACCTGATTGAACAATATAAACTTTTTTTCTTTTCCCATTATATCAGAGCTGTAGTTCGTGCTAAAGTGTTCTCTAAGATGGAAATATGATTTAAATGGTTTAAAACGTTTGGTAAAATAATGCTGCAGATTGTACTAAAAGTGCTCACTATTTTAGAAATATTAAGATTATGGACTGGGGGACATATCAACACTGAATGCTGAGTTTAATTTTTGGGGGGAATTTAAACATTAAGTACTCGCCCCCAAAAGCCTTAGTTTGTTGTAGCTTATTTTAGTTGTCATAATTATATTACTGCCTTATATAGTTTTACCCCCTCATCCTGAATCCAAACTGTCTAGGCTCTAAATATCCTTATTGTACATTGGATGTATGTGGTAATCCCAGATCGATACCCGACAGATGATTGTACCAAATGTACTGTTTATTGTGAAAACAATAAAAAAGAAAGTTAAAAAAAAAAAAAAAAAAGTCTTAACAACCTCCAGTTAGCCAAAGTTTTGCCTTCCCCGCAGAGAGATGGACCTTAATGGAAGAATAGCTAAGGCCCGACTCTGACAAATGTGCGAGGTACTCTAACACCTGGGCAGCCGAACACGAAAAGGGATCCCAGCACCTTGCTAGGGACCAGATCAAGAATCTTTTCCACTTGATGGTGTAGGTGGATCTAGCAGACGGTTTTCTGGTTTCCACCAGGATATGGGCAACCTGTGTAGAAACCCAATAGCGGGAAGCTACTATGTCCACAGGTGCCACACCTGAAGGTGAAGAGACCATAGGGTGCCCTGCTCCTGAGTCAGAAGGTCGTTGGATAATGGCAGGGGAACCGGAGGTTCTAGCGCCAGATGCTATAAGAGAAGGAACCAACTCTACTGAGGCCAGAGAGGAGCGACCAAAGTCAAACATGCCCCTTCCTCCTGAAGCTTCACCAGAACTTTCTGAATGAGAGGAAAGGGAGGAAAAGTGTAAAGAAACCTCCCTGTCCAAGAGAGAGACTGCGTCTCGCCAATGCTCAGGAACAAGCGAGCAAAAGTTGGGTAGTTTTGCGTTGAATGGGGAGGCGAACAGATCTATCTCTGGCCGACCCCATCAAAGAAAAAGATCTTCGACTACCTCTACCTTTAATTCCCACTCATGAGCCCTGGCCACTGATCGATTCAGACTGTCCACCAGGACGTTGCTTATGCCTGGAATGTGGACTGTTGTCAAGAAAAGGCTGTGCAGAATCACCCAGTACCAAACTCTCATTGCTTTTCTGCAGAGAGGGTACGAGCGAGTTCCTCCCTGTTTGTTGATGTACCAGACTGTGGACATGTTGTCCATCTGGACAAGAAGTGATCCCGGTAATAGAAGAGACTGGAATGCCTGGAGGGTGTACAGAACTGTTCTGGTCTCCAGAACGTTGATATGGAGCAGAAGCTCCTGGTCGGACCAAAACCCTTGTGTCTTGTGAACCCCCAGATGGTCTCCCCAGCCCATGTCTGAGGCGTCCGTGGTAAGGATCTGGGTTGGGATAGGGGAATGGAAAGGGGCTCCCTGTGACAGATTTGAAAGATTCTTGCCACCAGCGAATATCTCTCTGTAGACCATTGGAGATCATGACCATCTGGTTCATGTCGTCCATTCTCTGATCCCATTGGACTTGAAGAGACCATTGGGTGACCCTCATGTGAAGTCTGGCCAAGGGGACTGTGGGAATGGCCAGTGCCATCAGTCCCAAAAGACGAAGCACAGCATGTGCTGGGATCCAACAAGCCTGGGCCACGAGGATGGCTTAAGAAACTAGGGTCTCGGCTCGATCCGGTGGCAGAAAAGCCTTGCTCTGAACTGTGTCTAGTACTGCTCCAATGAGTTGGAGCCATTGAGATGGTACTAGCTGGGACTTGGGCAAATTGACCATGATACCCAGAAGAGCACACACGCTCAGAGTGAAAGAAAGAGATGCTTTCAGGCTGTTCAGAGAGGGTGCTGCGAGGAGTCAGTCCAGGTACAGGAACAAGTAAATGCCCTGGCGGCGAAGAAAAGTTGCAACCACCGCTTAACACTTGGTGAATATCCAGGGGGAGCTGAGGAAAGGCCAAAGGGGAGTGCTCGGAACTGAAAATGGTCCTCCTGAAAAGTAAAACTGAGGAAGCGGCGGTGGGCCGGGAGGATAGGGATATGCAGGTAGGTATCTTGCATGCCCAAGGAGCACAGCAAAGAATTTGTTTGGAGCAGGGGGAGAAGCCCCTGAATGGTCAGCATGCGAAACTTCTTGTATTCGACGAGAGGCTGAGCATGCTGAGGTCCAGGATCAGTCTCAGATCGCCAGTCTTCTTTGGAACTAGGAAGAAGTGGAAGTAAAATCCCCTTCCTAGCTTATTTTGAGGGACGGGTTCTATGGCCACTTTTAACAGGAGGGCCTGTATCTCCTGGAAGACTATTGGAATTTGATCCCTTGAATAAAAAGACCATCCCAGAGGATGAGGGGCAGGTATCTCGGAAAACTCTATCGAGTGACCTCACTGGATGAGTTGAAGCACCCATGCTTCTGCGGTGACGAACCTCCACCCCTCCAGATGGAGGCCAAACCTCCCTCCTACCGGTTCCTCTGTGACTGCTGGAGGTAGTGAAAGAAGGGGAAAGGAGTCAGGATGCCAGGGGGAGGGGAGTTTGTGCCTCGGAGGCCGGCTTAGGAAACTTGGCCTGGGGGGTTTGGGCTCCCAAACCAGGGGCTCATTGTTTGCCCTGATGTTTACCCTGGTTTTTATTTTTTCTCCTTTGGCGACGAAAAGGCTGCTTCTTCTGACCCGAAGGGAGCGTCCGCTCTCTTGCAGCCCGTTAATAATATCTTTGGCATCACCGCTGAAAAGGACGGAACCCCTAAAAGGGACATCCAGAAGGAAGGACTGGATGTCTTGAGCCAAACCTGCAATCCGAAGCCAAGAAAGGCGATGGATACAGATCCCTATGGCTGCCGCCCTGGCCACTGAGTCTACTGAGTCATATGTTGCACGCAAAGCATGCTGAAAAGAAGACTTGCCCACTCTGACTTTGTCCAACAATTTATTATGGAATGACTCATCCTGAACCTCCTGAGGGTCCCTCTCCAGCTCAGAGAGAGAGGCCTTTTGGAATGCCACCATGTGTGAAACATAGTTGAGGGACCGGATGGCACAAGAGGAAGAGGAATAAACCTTCCAGCCAAACTGATCCAGCTGCCGAGAGTCCTTGTTGGATATGCGAGAAACTCAAATGCTTAGGTTGCGCTGACCAGTCGTGGGCGGCAGTGAACACCATAGAGTCAGCTTTGGGATGAGTTGTGAGATGTTGAATCCCTTCCAGGGGATAGTAGGTATGATCTGCCTTTCTGGAGACAGCCGGAATGGATGATGGCTGCTGCCAGATAGTAGTCACCAGATCCTTGTGAGGAGCCATCCCGGGGGTAGAATGGGTAGAGGGTCTGTAGTGGCTAGATTTAAATGTTCCGCCAGCCTCTTACCCTGGGAGTCCATTTCTGTGGAAGGCCAGCCTCCTGCTGCTTGAATAGTGCGCAAAATGTCCCCAAAGGAAGGCTCCTCTGAAGGAGATTTTGGGGATTCCTTGGTGGTACCTCAACTAGGGACCTAGGGTCTTAAGGCTCGGAATTAAGAGTCCATGTCAGAAGGTTCACAACCCCTGGGGATGAAAGGGTCTATCCCAGATGAGCCTACAGGTAGAGCACCCGCTGTTCAGCCAGAAGGAATCGGTGGGGGAGGGGCCCTCGGAAGAGGGATGTCTCCCACAGACTGCCTAAGCTCCGTGATGAGCTGGGTCCTGGCATCCTGCCACCATGAGGGAATCATTTCCCGATCTGGCACTGGAGAAGGAGCCTCAGTACTGCGGGTATTGCCAAGAGGAATATTGAAAACCTGGCAATCCAGGAGAGTAGCCATAAGGGTAGTACCCCGGGTATCCGACGTCTGGTATCCTGATGTCGGAGGCACGTGGTCTGGTGTCGGGTACTGAGGAGCCGACGGCAGGCCGCCCAGTTGCGGTGCCTGGGGGTCTGGCTGTGGAAGACCGCCAGGAGGTTCGACTGGACCTACCGGGGGAGGTGCCATAGGGCCACTGGGTGTCGAGGGATCCGGGAAGGTCCTCGAAGGTCCTAAGGGAGGGGGGAGTCCATAACAGGATCCTTACCAGCAGCGGACTCTCGTCCAGAGGCAGCAACCAACCTGGCAAAGGAGGAAGTTCTGGAAGGGACCCCAGCAAAAGGTCATGCAGTGATCCTGTCGACAGGGACAAAGCAGGATTGGGTGGCGAATCCCTGGGGAGCAGGACCCGGAGGGATGCATGGTCTCTCAACAGCACAGTCTGGCCGATGTCAGGGGCCTCGCGGGAGCCCAATAGGCGAGAGGAATACGGGCAGCTGATGAAAGATCAGCCGTCCAACTGATCGGACCTAACTGGGCTAGTGGCAGCGGGAGGGCTGCCGCTACGCTTATCGGTCAAAGCCGTGCACCCGTCGAGAGGGTCGAGGGGAGACTTATCGGCGGTGCTTGGAGGAGACACAACAGAAACCTCGATAGAGGCTACCCCCAACTGCCCGCTCACCTCAGCAGGAAGGGGAGAAGGTGCTCAGCCCAAAGAGGCAGATGGAGCACAAGGAGGAGTACTCACAGTTTTTGGAGCAGGCCTTCAGCGTAGCGACGGACTCCTGTCCCGGCGCTTCTCCTTGTCCTTTTTTCTGGGGGCCGGCGACGATGACCTTTCCCCCAATTCCTAGAGCTCCTTTTCCATCGACGCCAGCTGCCGGGTTAGGAAGTGGGCCTCGAGGGTCCGCTTGCGCCTGGTCCTGGTGGCTTGGTTGAAGGCCTGGCAGATGGCACACTCATCCGAGTTGTGTTTAGGGCCTAAGCGCAAGAGACGGTGGGAATGGTCGTCCCCGTGCGGGATTTGGGCTCTGCACTTCGAACACTTCTTTACACAAGTCGACATACAATTGGTCGAATAATCGAAGATAAATGTAAGATATGAAGAAAAAACTTCGACTGACGCACGGGTGTTAGATCACTGTTCTATCTCATGAGCCGAACGAACTGCGGCAATGGCAGGAAAGAACTGGAGGGCAGGCCTGGGACTGCCCCTTTTATAGTCGGACTGACATCGGGGGCGGTCCCTGCTGATTGCTATCTACAAGTTTGTCATTGAAACTTGACATCAGTGGGCGCAGTCCTATATGTGAAGACCGACTGCAGGAACCCTCTCGAAGTAAGATCTAAGGCTATGGGACGGGTGGCCCCAACCTCTGGGCGAGTAAGGGAGGTATAGGACAAGGGAGGGAGAAAAGATAGGCTAGGGAAGAAAGAGAGAAGAGGAGGGGGGAATGAAGGAAACCACCGCACTCCACATCACAGGAGAAGGACTGCCAGAGGACTATAGAAGTGCAATGCTGCTAAGCCATTTACATTTCTTCCAAGAAGGAAATGTCAGGGAGAGTACAGCAGACAGCTGGCTAAGTTGACAGCGAGGCAGCGCACCGATTTTGAAGAGTCCTCAAAGGATAGGAGGCAATGTCTCCTTCACCCCCCTCCCCAGTAAGGGAAAAAGAAGGGACAAGACTTGTCCTGAAGAGATACAAATTAAGCCCCCTAACTCTTATTTTAAACAATGTCCTTCCGAGGAAGGATGGAAGGGTCCTAACTTGAAGGACATATTCACAGGAATCCCGGAGGGAAACAACTCAAATAGATGTGTAAATGGAAAGGGTCACCAGGGCCTCACCATCCCGGTTTAAACAGAATCATAGGGCTTAGATAAGCACGGAGATAAAGTTTCCAACCCAGAGGAGGGTCCAATAGGAAGAAGAGAGCCCTGGTGAAAAAGGAGTTGCCTCCCTGCTTATCTCCCCAAGCGCTCTAGGCACACTAAAAAGTGACAGAGCTGGAGGTACCAGACTTACTGTCAGCATACCAATTAGAAGACAAACAGGGAGAAGGTATCGCTCAGAGACTGAGGCCCAACAGGGGAAGGTGGGCAGGAAGCAGTGATGAACGATGAAGATACACAGAAAGATCAAGAATTACGATAGATACGTGATTTTCATATCTTATCTGTGTCAATCTTCACCATTCATCACTGATGGGTGATTACCAAGCCCCCCCGAAGGGGACCTGGTACCTCCTGAGGGACAGAAGTCCCTCAGCCTCCTGTGGGGGAGACACCGGAGGAGGGAACCCTTCTAGGCCTGGTTAGGCCTGAGATTGGTCTGGGTAAGGCGGTGTTCTCCTGAGCTCAGGAGAGGGAAGTCGTCCCTGAAGCTCTCACCTCACCCTGCAGGAGAAAAGGTGGGTTCCCCGGAATGAGGAAGCAGTCACCCTGCGTCGGGCTATGGCTGATAACCTGGGAAGATGAAGCCCTACTGTCCGCCTAATGTGGATCACTGTCCCTGCCAGCCTGGATGCTACCTCATTGGTATCATAAAATGCCCTTGTTTGGTGCCTTGCAAGCTCCAGACCCCGCACGGAGAGGGCAATGGCCTGTCTGGTTGCCTCCAAATCAAGCAAGTATACTAGGATCTGTCCTAGTAGACACCATAAGTGACTGTTAGCAGCATGATGGGCCTGATGTGGTGAAATCGACAAGGAGAGATGTGCCAAAGAGAACACTCTCCTCCTAAAAAAATCAAACTCAGCAGAGTCGGACTCAAGGGGTCGGTCACGTCTTGGACGTGCGTCTATGCCCAGAGGGTGTGTCCAGTAACATCATGCCCGGGGGGGGGGTGAGTCAAGGCTCCTGGAGACCCTAGGGGTGCGCAATACCTGTGCCAGCAGTCCCTCAGGGCTGGAGAGAGGATTGAGAGACTTCTCCAGGTGCGATACAATGCCTCCCTGAAGGGGTAGGGCCAGGCGGGAACCACCAGGTTGGCCACACTGAAGTTGCCTAAAAAGGCGCGCGTCATCCACTGAGGATTGAGACTTCCTAAATTGGATCTGTGGTGCTCGCCAACCAACCCCGCAAGGAAGTGCTGATAGCTAGACAAATCAGCCACTGGGGACAGGTGGACGGAGGAATCCTCACCCTCAGAGGAGGAAGATGAGGGAGTCAACAAGTCCGGAGAGTCAGACACTGGCTGCACAGGAGAATGGTGGAACACCTCCTCATCTATGGACCTAAAGTAGGCAGGGAAGAGTGCAGCCGTGGATGTAAACTGCTCCTAGGTAAGAGGTACCATAGGACAGACACGGCCTGAGAGAGAGAGAGGGAGGTGTTGGCAGAGGTAAGGGGGCTAAACACCTCAGAGGAGGAGCGCAATCTCTGCCAGAGCTGGAGGACCGAACAGGAGACCTCAAGGAAGGAGAAGATCAGTCGGTCGGAGCAGTCGGGGGCCATTCAACCAAGCTGGAACAGCCAGGACTGAGCCTAAGAGAGTATCCCCCCCTGCTAGGTGATCAGGGCCACATGAGCCCACTGCTCCCGATTCTGTCTCCTCAACCCCTCGGACTCAGAGAGGGACCTCTTCCTCAGAATCAGCTTAGGTAACTCAGAGCACCACGCCCGACTCCTTAGAGATGGTCAGAGAGAGAGCACCCTGCCCTGCCTGAGCTGCCCCAGCCGGCCTAAAGATGAGGCCAACGTGAGCAACCAAAGGAGGGGGTATGCCTCTCAAGGCAGAAGGGGAACCACTGACTCCGGTATGTCCCCCAGTGCCACCCACAGCACCCCAGGACTGGCTGGGGCCACTGACACCAGAATCGACAGTAGCCACCGACTTCAAGGGAGTGGGCTGAACCAGAGCCGAAGTGCTGGGTGAGGAGGAGTCAGAGGACTCTGAAGAGTTCAGAAGCCAGTCGGATCTACCTCCAAGTGTCATCCTCACCAGGGGAAACCCAGACAACTCTGTGATCCCCTCCGGTTCCAGGGCTGCGAGCGGCACTGTGAACCAGCCCTGCACTACTCACGGCGCTGACACGATCCGAAGCACCACACACGGCACCGGGATCAGAGTCGGTGATGGGAGCCGGCACCGTACCACCAGCGGCGCCACCCCAATCTCAGCGGCACCAGCAGACAGCGCCAAGGATGATGCTGGACCAGGCACAGAGGCTCTAGGCCATGACGCTGGGGGAGCCTTCGCCTCCGAGAAGGCAAATGTCAGAATGTGCCTCCCGCCCGACTCCCAGAAGAATCAGGCAGGGCCTCCTGCACCGAGGTAAAGTTTCCACTGAGGCAAGGCAAGAAGTGGCGGAAACCCCCTCCTCCACAGGCCACATAGGACAGGGAGGGGACCCAGAGGAAGGGTTAAGAACTCTGCATTTGGTGTCCCGGGTGCGAGCCTGCCCACTGAAAGTCGGTGGCACACGTCCGACTTTAAAGACACGCAATTCGAGAACTCAACGGTCCATGTAAAAACAGGCGTCGCATCGACCATATCATGGTTTGGGCCCAAGCAGGTTAAACAACGGTCACTCTGGTCCGTTAAAAAAAAAAAATTGGCAGCAGGAACACTGCCACATAGGAGGCTGACCAGCCTTAGAGGGTTTCTTCTTGTTCCCCGAATGAGACATGACCAGACGGAAAAACAAGAAACAAAAACAGCACTCTGCGTCGTCAAAATAAAATAAATGGAAAGATCTTACCAGGTGAACGGCACCAAAAGAAGCAGTACAGAACTAGGTGCCGACTAGGCCACTGACTCAGTTTCAAATCGCTCTGCATGAGGCACATGTCAACTTGACGGCAGGAGAAGCAGAACTTGGTCTGAGGAGGAGTCAGCGTCTGTTACTGGCCAACCCGCGAGCATACTGCAATGCATCGGCCTACAGGGCGGCACCATCCCAACGTCAGCTCCACTTCTTACAAAAAAAAAAACCTCGCTCGGGGGCCTGTCTTCCAGCCTGAACCCACCAGTGATGAATGGTGAAGATTGACACAGATAAGATCAGTAGATCTTTGAGGGGATCTCAGTCATCAGGTCCCACAGATGAAACTTTACTGTCTGTGAAGCAGGATCCACATGAAGATTTTCAGCAGTACAACTGAGGCCATCCACGTAGACATCTGCCGACATCACCAAGCCACTCCCTCTTCAGTTCTTTCTCCCGGATACAAAGGGAACACAGCTCTAGTCATGGGGGACTGAACAGAGTGAGAGAGGTGTCCAGATCTATATGAAAGGCTGGATACACCCGATAGCCAGTTCTGAGAAAGAGCCCCCCAAAAAAGAGGTTTGGTGGGAGGGAAGGTGGACTTGATGACTGAGATCCCCTCGAAGATCTACTGTTACGGTAAGTTCTTATGTAACTGTTCTGCCTTCTTCAGGAGTATCTCAGTCATCAGGTCTCACAGATGGAACAAGTCCCAAGCAGTTATATATGCACAGAAACAGTCTGGGAGGAAGGCCATCCCTAAACTTAGGACGAGGCCATGCAGCACAGCCCTGCCAAAACCTGCACGAGCTCTTGAGGAAATGTCCAGACCATAGTGCTTGGTGAAGGTATGGATGGTACTCCAGGTGGCAGCCATGCAAATGTCAGTGGCTGAGACCCCTCTGAGACAGGCCACAGTGGTAGCCATGCCCCTGGTGGAACTGGCTTTCACCACTCCTTGCAACTGTTTGCCATACTTATTATAGCAGAACACAATGCAATTTGACAACCATTTAGATAAACATTGCTTAAAAACTTGAACGTCCTCTCTACCTGAGGCAAAAGAAACAAACAGCTGCTTAAACTTTCTACATTCCTTAGACCAGAGCAGGTACTACTTCAAAGTTCTGTGCACGTCTAATTTATTGAGCAATGCTTCCCCTGGATTGACACTCTCGGGAAAATAAACAGGAAGGTGGATGGACTGGTTCAGGGTAAACTCAGACACCATCTTGGGGAGTAACTTAGGGTTTGTGTGCAAAGACACCCTGTCTTTGTCAAAAATCAAATAAGGCTCCTCGCACCAGAGCGCCTGAAGTTCAGAAATCTTTCGAGCAGAAGTGATAGCAACCAAAAATTATGCTTTCCAGGAAAGAAAGTGGAGCTTGCAAGTCACGGCTGGCTTAAAAAGGGACAGTGTCAATAGCTCCAAAACAAAATTCAAATCCCAAGCCAGGGCAGGGGAACAGATTGAAGGTTTCAGATGCAGGATGCCCCTCAAGTAAGTACAGGAAACATCTAGCTGAGCTATGGTGTGGTCACCCACTGGCTCATGGAAAGCTGAGACAGCTGAAAGGTGTACCTTGAGGAAGGAGTACTGGAGACCTGAGTCTGACAGCGATATCAGGTAGTCCAGGATCTGGCTCACCGGACAGGTGACATGGTCCACATTATGCTTGGTAGCCCAGATGGCAAACCTCTTCCACTTCATGACATACTGTAGGTGGTTTGAATGGAGGATTTCCAAGCAACCACTAGAACACCAGCTACACTATTGGAAACCCTAAATCCTGTGATGGCTACGTCCTCGGGAGCCAAGCATGCAGATGGAAGGATCTGAGGTTGGGATGTACCAGGGCCCCTAAGCCTGGGTCAGCAGGTTCCTGCAGAGGGAGAGGGATCGGCGGTTCCTCTGCCAGCTGCTGTAGTAATGGAAAACATATCTGTCAAATCCAGAATGGAGCTACCAGGATCATGCTGGCCCCCTCCATCTGCAGTTTGATTAGCACCCCTGTTATCAGGGGAAATGGAGGGAAGGAATAAAGGAACCTCCCACTCCAGGAGATGGATAACGTGTCTCGCCAGAAAACTCCAGGCCCTTGATTGAACAAGCAAAAACTGGGCAGTTTTGCGTTAAGTGGAGAAGCAAAATGGTCCAACTCTGGCTGACCCCATCTGTCAAATACATTGTCTGCGACGGATGAGAGAAGCTCCCACTTATGCCTGCTGGACTGCGTCCAGCTGAGGCTGTCTGCCAGAGTGTTTAGCACGCCCAGAACGTGAACCGTTGAGAGAGTTAAACTGTGGTCCAACACCCAGTACCACACTCTCATGGCCTCCCTGCACGGGGGAGGGGGGTACAAATGTGTCCCCGCCTTGCTTGCTGATGCAATATACGACACTGAGATTATTGGAATGAATCAACAGCTGACCTAGCATGAGATGGTCCTGAAAGGCCTGCATGGCACACAGGACCGCCCATACCTCCAGACCCACTCACCTTTACTGCCAGCCCCATTCTGCTGAGAAATACTGCTCTCTCCTGAGCTCAACTATGCTGGCACCCCTTCCCCCTCTCTCTATAACTTAACAGACTACCCTTTCCATCCCTGTACATGACTCTTATTCATGACCAACTACTACACTTTATTACACTTGTTAAACTTTCAGCCCCCATCCCACCACCACACTCCTCCTACTTCATTTCCAACCAACTCTTTGCCTTGGTATAAGAGTGCAAAACTGCACTTTAGTATCATTGAACTCCTGCTTCTATCCTCCAGAGATATAAACCCCAACCCTAGTCCTTGGCCCTAAAAACACCCTGGCATCTGTATCTGCTACTCCAGGACCTGCCCCCTCAAACTCTTCTGGCCTCCCCGGTGGCCTAAAAATTCTCCACCTGCGCGCCGGCCCGGTGGTGCAGAGGGCTGAGGCATTGAACGCCACACCTCGCTCCACGCCGGCGACCCGGGTTCGGAGGCGGACTCGGGGCGATCCGTGGGCCGGGGGGAGCTAGGCTTGAGCGTCCCCTCGACAGGCTCGCCTACTCCGGGTGGGATCTGGCCGCATTCGGCACTTTAGCGACTCCGGCGGAGGCTCAGGAAGTGCAAGTCCTTGCAGGATTGGCCGGGTGGCGTTGAGCAGAGCGGACGTCGGCGTAGGGTCATGACGTCCAGGGGATTGCAGTCTGCTCGGGAGGAGAAAAGCGGGAAAAGAGCCTGCCTCGTCCGGGAGGAAGCAAGACCGGGCGTGCCCGCGATTTGCCCGCCCACTCGACAGTCCACGGGGCGGCCGAAACACTAAATTCTGAGGGTTGTCCCCTACCTCTCCCCCTTCCAGAGCAAGCCGCTCCATGGGGGCCTGTGGACTGTTGTGTGGGGTGCAGGTAGTGGGATGTTCGGGGTCATCGCCGAAGTGTCGGAGGAGGCAGGCTGAGGGAGGAGGATAAATTACGATTTCAAAAAAAAAAAATTCTCCACCTAAATAAAGGCAGCCTTCTCCTAAATTAGATCTACTCCAGCCTCTGGCTGCTTCACTGTTCCAGACACTTATCATCCTGTCTGAAACTTGGCTTAATAATAAAATTGATTGACCCTTCTCTCTCCATCCCAGGCTACACTATATCCTGGCAAGACCAAGCAGGGGCGGGAGGTGGAGTGGCTATATACATCCTCAGCCATCCAATTCACACCATCCATTCCTCCTCTGTCATCAAAGTTTATGGGTGCTTATCTTACAACCGTCTCTCTTATTCTCTATCCTTATTTTTATTGCAGGTGCCTATTGCTGCCCAGGCCTCCCTCTGTTGTCAATGATTTCATCAGTTCCATAGTTTCCCATACCTAATCTGGTGAAGTGTATATAATGGTGACATCAATTTAAATTGGTCATCCCCCTTAATAAAGCATGAAATGAAATTGCTGCACAAAACTTACCTCAATTCATTCACGAGCCAACCCAGAGGAGCCTTAAAACAAATAACCCCTCCCTAATCGACTGGGCCCTCATATTGCACCCCCACAGGGTCATTAAATCTGGAGTACTATCAGATGCCCTATGTAATGACCTTATGACATTTATTGTTCGTAAAATTCACAGGATCAAGGCCCCTCACAAAACCTTACTAATTTGCTTGTATAAATCTCTGAACCTCGCTCCACTCTTCCACAACGTAGCCCATACTAATTGGGCCACATAGCTTGATCAAACTCAATAGACATAGCCTCTGATAACTTTAAAGGGAAATTTCTAGATATTTGGAACCAGCATGCCCCATTTAAGCACATCAGAGTCTGCGGACCACCTTCCATGGATCAGTCCCAAACTCCTGGTGTGTCAGAGAGCTCATGATCAAGCATGGAAATTACACAAAGTCTCTAAGCTCCCAAAAGATTACGACGCATACCATTCTCTATGCAACAAGTGTACTAAAGCCACTCATTTGGCTAAAGCTGAATATTTTAGCTTGACCTTTCAATCTAATATAAATAACCCCTCTAAATTCTGGAAAGTTATTCATTCCCTTTTCTAGCCCCTTCCTCTCCTCCCACCCACTCCTTAGCATAAACAATACTCTTACTACTGACCACCTTAGTGTAGCTACTGAATTTAACTCCTAATTCACATCTTGTGCCTCTGCTCTCTTATCCTCAGCACCCTCTCCTCTGCCAGTTGACCCCTCCACCTCACCCCAACTACCCTCCCAAATTGTTTCTCGGTCTCATAAATTTGCCATTCAGATACCCTGGATGCCTTGTACACTGAACCCCACAAAAGGCATTTCCACTGATGGCTTGGACCCCAAGCTACTTTATCTATCAGCTTCGGCTATCTCTGCCCCACTGTCTGACCTTCTCAACTTCTCCTTCACAACAGCAACCATCCCAGCTGACTGGAAACATACCATTGTTCTTCCCCTATCTAAGGGTGTCGATTCTTCCACACCTGGGAACTACAGGCCTATATCCCTCCTTCTTACCCTTGCAAAGCTTCAAGAGCATTTGTCTCTCTCTCAACTTTCCTCTTACCTCTCGGACTCCAAATTTTTCACACCTTTCCAGTCTGGGTTTTGGAAAAAACATTCCACCACAACCTCCCTGATTAGGCTGACAGACACTATCCTTTCAGGGATGGACAGTGGCCAAATCATATCCACCATTCTTGTCAACCTGGCCAAGGCTTTTGACATGGTCTCCCACTCTCTTCTATTAAACTCCCTCTCCTCAGCAGGCTTAACCGACTCTGCCACAAACTGGTTCAGAGCCTACCTTGTAGGTAGGACCCAGTCAGTCAGAAATGCTGATTCCACCCCCCCATCAACACGGGGGTCCCTCAGGGGTCCGAGTTGGGACCCATAATATTCTCCATCTTTCTAAAAAGCCTACCATCTGTCTGTACATCTACCTCAATCCACACATACATGGATGAGATGGTCCTCCACACCTCTGGCCAGTCCCCAGTTCATGTTGCAACCAGACTCCAGCATTACTTCAATAAAGTTCAGCACTGGTTTTGCTCCCACCAATTTTTTCTTAACGCCAAGAAGACAGTCTCCATGACCCTTGGCACTAGGCAGAAACTCTCTAGGCTCCCTTCCCTGCCCTCCTTCCATACCCTTGATGGGACAGTCCTTGAGGACAGCTCCTCCTTCAGATACCTTGGGGTGTGGCTTGACCAACACCTCAACTTCTCTGGTCATGTGGATGCCATCCTGAAAAAGCTGTGTCCCAAGATCGACGCTTTATATAGGAACTGTAGTTGCCTCCCTCTATTGGCTAGGCATGAACTTGTCCAGAAGATGATCCTCCCTATCTTCAACAACTGTAATGTAGTCTATAGTGCTGTTCCCAAGACTTCCTTAACCAGACTGGACACCCTTTTCAACTCCTTCTGCAGCTTCGCACTAAACGCCCCTTCTCTCACTCATCACTGCTACCTCTACCATTCTCTTGCATTTCCCTCATTAGAAAATAGACGCCACAGTCATTGCGCAACATTCGTCTCTAAATTCTGGTTTGGTATGCTCCCTTCCTATCTCACTTCCTCTCTATCAATCCACCCACCCCCGCCTACTCCCTTAGATCATACGACTCCTGTTCTATGGTAGTCCCTCGATGGTCTACTATGGTAGGCCAGGCTACGTTCTCACACAGCTTCACCAAACTGTGGAATACACTTCCTCACCAGATTCGCCACTCATCCCCCCATCTCCATCTCTTCTACCCTTCATAACTTCCTTTCAGTAAACTGCACCTGCAGCTAATTTCTCTTCCTCCTTCTCCTGCTCCTCAGCATTCTGATGTCACTTCTTCCTTAATTTTCCCCCCCCTCTCAGCCTACTCTTTCCTTTCCTTCGTTGCTATCCTTTTTGGTCACCTCATATCTGGCTCACTGCTTACCAGCCTCATTGTGGACTGTGTTGCATCTCCATGAAATCTAGCACTTAATCTTGTCCACTCGAGTTACTTCTGTATTTAACTGTACTCAAACTGCACTTACTATGTTTTGCAATTCTGTTAAAGTCATCACTATCTACGGTATAATTTAATATTGTATACTGCATGTATGTATCGTTGACATCCTCTCCCCCAGGACGCACCGTGAGACAAGCAACTTGTTGTTCAGTGTGCCCTTCCTGGTGAAACATTTCAATAAATAACTAAAAAAAACATTGATATGTAGGGAGGTTTCGATCTGAGACCAAGAGCCCTGCCTCTGAAAGCAACCTAGATGAGCCCTCCAGACTAAACTGGAAACAACCGTGATGAGGATCTGCTGGGAGGAGGAGATCTGGAAGGAGACCCCCTGCAGCAAGTTCAGGGGGTCCATCCACCAATGGAGCACCTTGTGGGCTAGAGAGGAAACCAGCACTAACTGATCTAATTTATCTGTGCACTGGTCCCATTGTACCTGAAAAATTCACTGGAGGATGCGCATGTGGAGCCTGACCAGTGGAACAGCAGGGATGGCTGCTGCCATCAATCCCAACAGTCTCAAGTACACTCTTGCAGGGATATAGTGGCTGTGGGTGACCTTCTGAGCCTGTGCAATAAGGCACACCACCCTGTTCTGAGGCAGGAAGGCCTTTCCCAGCGTTGAGTCTAGAACCGCCTCTATGTACTGCAGCCTTTGGGACAGGATTAGGACTGACTTGGGCAAACTGACTGTAATGCCCAGGGAAGAAATAACTGAAAAGTTCTCTCCAGAGTCCACAGGAGCTGTTCCCTGGATGGGGCCTTTAGGAGTCAATCATCCAGATAATGGAAAATGTACAGCCTCTCCCTTCTGAGAGCTGTAGCTACTGCTGCTAAGCACTTGGTAAAGACCAAGTGCAGAGGACAAGCCAAAGGGCAGCACTCTGAATTGGTAATGCTCACCCTGGAAGAGAAACTGGAGGAACCTCATGTGGGGTGGAAATACCGAGATGTGTAAGTATGCATCCTGCATGTCCAGAGAACACAGCCAGTTGCCCTGCTTGAGAAGGGGCATGAGGCCTGGCAAAGTTACCATTTGAAACTTTTTGTACTGGACATACAGACTGAGGTCCTTGAGGTCTAAGATGGGCCTCAGATCCCCAGTTCTTTTGGGGACAAAGAAGAACCTCGAATAAAACCCGTTGTTTCTCTTGCACCTGGGCACTGGCTCAATGGCCTGTTTGCGCAGAAGGGACTGTACCTTCTCAGAGAGAACAGACAGGAGGGCAGTGGAGGAGTCTCTGGGGCTTGCTCGGTGAGCTCCAGAGTATGGCCCCTTTCTATGATTTGAAGGATCTAGGCATCTGGTGTGATGATTCTTCACTGATTGAGATGGAGGGAGAACAGACCTTCGACCACCACCTCTGGGTTGGGGACCAGAAGAGGGAGGTTTCGCAAAGAGTCAAGCGGAGGTGGATACAGCCGCTGGGGCTGGTTCATCACACCAAGATGCTTGGCCGCGGCTCCTGCAGTGGAGTGGGTGGGCAAGATGGCAGATGCTCTGCATTTGCCTTGGGACTTTGAGGCTGCTCCTTACCTGTTGGACATCTTATGAAAGGGAGGGCACTGTCTGCTGTTGGGTTGTGTATGACCGAGCGAGTGGACAGATTTTATAGCCCTGCCAGATGCCTGTAAATCATTAATGATGTTCTGGACATCTGGCCCAAACAGCTTTCAGCAACTGAAGGGGGTATTCAGCACCTTCTGTTGGACATCCGCAGCGAAGCTCGAGACCCTCAGCCAAGAGTGCCTACGGAGGCAAATGCCCATGGCAGCAGCCCTAGCAGCAGTATCCAAGATATCATAGAGGGCCCACAAGAGGTGCTTGCTAATATCCTCAGCATTCTGCAAGCATTTAAGAACCTCCTGCTTCTGGGAGCCATCTGGAAGGGCCTGGGTGTGGCCTTGCCATTCTTCCAAATGGTATTCTGGTACTTCACCATATGACAAAAGTAGTTTGCAATCCTCAGCCCAAGGGTGGAGGAGGTATGAACCAACTTGCCCCAAAGATCTATTCTAGGGGACTCTTTGTTGGAGGGAAGGTAGCTAAGGTGCTTAGTCCTATCATGTGCAGCCTTTATTACGACAGAATCTGTTGCAGGTTGGATAGCATAGTGTGGCAAACCCTGAGGGGCATGATAAAGTTTATCATCTCTGCGGGGCATGGCTGGTACCATGTCAGGCTTGTCCCAGGCTGCAGTGGTGGCATTCCTCAGAGCAGGCAGGATAGGAGAAATGAATTTGGGAGGGGACTTTGGGATCTCAAGGAAATCCACCAGATCTTTTCTAATGGCATCCTCCTCCTCAGTATGGAAACCCATGACTGAGGATAATTGCTTCATAATACTGAAGAATGTAGGGTCCTCTGGAGGAGATCTAGGGGTATGTTTGACAGAGTCCTCACTCACTCACTGAGGAAGCTTTGGATCGGTCTAAGGAGAGGAGCTCTTCCTCTTCCTCATCAGGAAGAATAAGATCAAGATGGTACTCATCCTCAATGTTGACCTGTTCCAATTCTAGATCCGATGACCAGGGTAATGACAGCAGCCCGCGTGGAGCAGTTCGCAGAGGCCGAAGTGGTGTGGACAATGATGGTGCCGATGACAGCACAGACGATGTAGGACTATACGTGTAACTGGTGGACGAAAACTGTAGTGAATTTGGTTAAAATGTTACTGAGGTCAATGACAGTAGATGACTGCATCGACGGAGGGGGAGGAGTCAATGGCGCAGAAATCGACGACCTGCCAGACGGGCCCTGAGAGCCCAAAGAGCCAACAGCCTGAGAAACTAGGGAAGCGTTGGGCCTCGACAGGAGGGCTGGACCCAGAGATCAACATCCAGCCACCTTGGACATCAAGCAGAGGTGCTGTCGGTAGGAGTCTAGTAGAGACAGAGACCTGGCAGCAGGTTTGTGCATCGGTGCAGCTGCGGCCAACAGAGTGCCCCCGGACAATGAGGAAGAGGCCATCGGGGAGCGGTCCCTATCTCAGTCTTTTTTTATGACTTTTGCCCGAGGACTTCTCTCAGGCCTTAGCGGCTTGGGAGCTTGATGACCCTGTCAGTGACTGGGAAGAAGGAACCCTGGGAGACCCCTGCCCAGAACTGGCTACCTGTTGCTCCATGAGAAATTTCTTAACTGCCTTTCTGCAGCACCTGAGGATGGTTTGATTAAACTTCTGGCAGAGTTCATAGTCCAAGACGCCGTGGTCAGGCCCAAGACAGCAGACACAGAGTGAGTATGAGCCTGAAGAGGCAATCTTCTTTCCGCAACGGCAGCGATGGAAGAGAGAAATTGAAGGATTAACTCTCGACATAAGCAAAGTAACGGAATCTCTTTTTCTAAAGAGATTCTAAAATAATTAAATATAGAAAGCCATAGGCAAAACATAGTGCAAAATTTGGAGCTTCCGCGGAGACCCATGCGATCAAGTCGATGGCAGGAAAGAACTATGGAGGGAGTAGGAGTGCTCACACCTTCCTAGGGTTGGTGACATCGGCAGACGACATCGGTGTGGGCAGCACCAGTTGTACTGCTAAAAATCTTCCATGTGGATCCTGTTTCACAGATGGTGAAGTTCCATCTGTGGGACCTGATGACAGATACCCTCAAAAATGACCATGGAAGATTTACCTTGTTCAAAGAGGTGCAGAACTGTACCATAAAAGTAAACATAATTTTAGTTTCAAATAACTGACAAATGCTTAATGAATTTTAAATGTTGTTGATAAAAGGTTCTTAATTCTAGTTTAAAGACATCCTCAACAGGAACTACTTAATGTCACAAGTATTAAAAATAAATGTTGCCTATTGTGAAGCATTACAAAAAAAATGGTCAGGTCAGTTTATAAGAATTAAAATTTTCTCCACATGTTATAAGTGCGTTAAGCACTTCAGGGATGTGTGATTATGGAGAATAAATGAAGGATACTCACCTGTAACTGTAGTTCCAGGAACAGTACATGGTGCACATCCACACTTAGGCAGCTCTTCCTTTCCCTTTAATTCTTGCTGGAAGGTATTTAAGCTAAGCTCCTCCCACCCACCCAGGTGATATCCTCCTCGGCACTGCCATGTGACATCAAATCTTGCATGCCAGAAGCAAGGATCAGTGCACGGTATACCACTCCTAGAACTACGGTTACAGGTAAGTAACCCTCATTTCTAGGGACATGGATATGGTGCACTATCCACATTTAGGCAGACTACTGGCAGATGTCTGTGAGGAGGGGCAAAATGCACACCTCTACTTGGGAAAAAGGGACTGGAGAACTGAGGCCCCAAAACCAGCATCCTGGTGTGACTCAAGGTCGATGCGGTAATGGTAATGGGAGACACAGGTGTGTGCTGACTTCCAGGTAGCAACCCAGCAGATCTCCTGGCTAGGGATGTCCCTTGAAGCAGCCTCCAAGGCAGTGATATGTCTGCTGGAATAAGCCCTACGGGAGGGTCCCTATCAGCCAATCTATAGTAGAGGTCAATACAAGAGACAATCCACCTGCCAATCGTCCACTTAGCTGTCAGTCCACGAGGTGTGGCTTCAGCATAGGTGGCAAAGAGCTGGTGAGCCTCTCCCTGAAATTCAGCCGTGCACTCAGTGTAAAAAGCAAGCGCCTGCCGCAAGCCCAACGTGTGGAGCCTATGCTCGGCCTCCGAGGTTGGGTTGGTGAAGCACACTGGGAGATTAATCACCTGGTTAAGGTGAAACTCTGAAACAACCTTCGGAAGGAACATAAGGTTGGGGCAGAGGACAACCCTGTCTTTGTAGAAAACCAGGTATGGAGATTCCACTGACAGCGCCGGGAGCTCACTGATCCTTCTGGCAGAGGTGACAACCACCAAGAAGGTGGTCTTCCATGACACGTGGGAGATGTGACACTTGTGCACTGGTTCAAACAGCTTGCCCATGAGCAACGCCAGTATCAGCAGTAGAGGGTTCACGCACCAGTGGGGACCAGTGGTCAAGGCCCTTAAAGAAGCACCAGACCCCCTTCTCCTATGCCACCATCAGCATACTGGCCCGCATCCAGTAAGCAACAATGGCTGCCAGGTGCACCTTGAGAGTCATAGACCTCAGGCCCAATTAAGAGAGGGACCACAGGTAGTCCAAGATGCTAGCCACCAAGCAAGAGAGGGGGTCTAGCTCCCTGCCCTGACTCCAAATGGAAAATCTCTTCCACTTGAAGGCATAGCACTGGTGAGGCGACTCATTCAGAGAGGCCTCAACAAATGGAGGACATCCTCTGAGAGACAAAATGCTGGGAACTCTAGCCACTCAGGAACCAGGCTGTTGGGTGCTGGGACTGAAGGTCTGGGTGGAAGACCCTCCCCTGAGAGCAAGACAGCAGGTCCAGGCAGTGAGGCAAGCATCATGGGGGCCTGCTGCTCAGGCTACGGAGACTGGGGTACCAAAATTGGAGCAACCAGTCCGGAGTCACCAGGATAAAATACCAGCCTTGTGCCTTCGCACTCCGATCAACATCTTGCGGATCAGGTGAAAGGGAAGAAAGGCATACATGAGGCCTCCATCCCCCATCAGCGAGCCACACTGAGGAGGGTAGGCACAAAACAGCTTCAGCTTTTTGTTCTCCCTGGAGGCAAACAGGTCAACCAGGGGAGTACCCCACCGACAGAACAGAAGGTCCACCACCTCCTAATAAAGAGATCACTCATAAAACACCTCGCCCACTCAGCTGAGGGCATCCACCAGCCGGCCGAAGGCAGCAGCCATATGGATTACCACGAGACTGGCATACAGACTTGCGTACGAGGGCCCAGGTGCAGAGGGCTTCCCAGCACAACTGGAAGGAATGCATCCTGCCCTAGCTGTTAAGGTAGTACATGGTCATGATGTTGTCTGTCTGGACCTGCACACCCTGACCTTGAATGGATGGAGCGAAAGCCATCAGAACAAGATGCACTGTACGAAGCTCCAGCAGGCTGATGTGACATCAGTACTCCTCAAGGGTCCAGAGCCCATGAGCCCTGTGGTCCCCCAGGTGGGATCCCCATCCCACCAGAGGCACATTGGTTATGAAAATGACTGTTGGCTCTGGGCAGCCATATGAAACTCCTTCCTGCAGATGTTCCAGGATGAGCCACCACTGTATGGCATCCCACATCAGCTGTGTCACCGTGACCAGCTGGTCGAGGTGACCAAGGTGCTGAGGCCACTGGTGGGCCAGCTCCACTGCTAGAAGCGCATCTGCCAGCAGGCCTATTAGACCACGCTGGTGAAGGACACCATGTACCCCAGTAGTCGCAGGAAGTCATGGGCAAGGTCTGAGTGCCCAACCTGAAATAATCAGGCAAGAGGTAAGATCTGTCACCTGGTCCACTGGGAGTCAGGTCTTGGCTTGAATGGAGTCGCGCTCTGCACCGATGAAGTGGATAGCCAGCGAGGGGCAAAGTTCCAACTTGGTCAGGTTGACAAGAAGACCCAAGGCCAAGCAAGTCTTTATGGCAAGGTCCCTGAACCGCTCAATCTCATCCCAGGATGAGCTGGTGATTTGCCGGTCATCCAGGTAAGGGTACACCTGGACCCCTCTGTGCCACAGGAATGCTGCCACCACTGCTATGCACTTGGTGAAGACCCTAGGTGCCAAGGAGAGGCTGAATGACATGGAGCAGAACTCGTACAGTTCCCCTTCTGAGCGGAACAGAAGGAATCGCCAGTGGGACGGATGGATAGGAATGTGGAAGAAGTCGTCCTGGAGGTCCACAGAGCAGAACCACATGTCCTGCACTAGGAATGGAATGATCTGGTTTAGAGTGACCATCCGAAACATGCACTACTTCAGGTACTGGATAAGACTGTGAAGATCCAGTATGGGGCACCAGCACCCCCATCCATTACAGAACTAGGAAAAATCTGGAGACAAAACCCGGACCAGCCATGGAGTCTGGGACACAGGCTACAGTGCCTTTCTGAAGGACCTGAGTGATGTCCTCCTGAAGGACAGACAGCATGTTGGGAACACCATGGTATCCCATGGGGCATGGGCTCAGAGGGGTGGAAGAGCCTCAAAGTGTAGAGGCAAACCGTGACCCACCATGTCAAACACCCATTTGTCTGATGTTATAACAGACCAGGCATGTGAGAAGTGGCTGAGCCGCCCTCCCACCAGAATCCAAGACTGAATGGAATAGGCAGGGGAGTGACACCCCCCCATCTGTCACAAGGCAGGTTTGGTAAATGGCTCTGGTGCTGGCAGCCAGGGATGCCCCGGCTCCCCAGCCTCTGGAATTCTTGGAGCTGGAACCAGCCGGCTTAGGTTTGGGCTACCACGCCTGTGTATGCCCTGCTTGGGGCTGGGGCGGTCTCGATGGAGGCACCAGCAAGAGCCAAAACTGAAAGGCCTTCTTCTTCTTTTGTTTCTGGCTTTTAAAGTCCTTCTGAGAAGACATAATGGACTCCAAATTGGAGATGGATCTCTCAATCCGAGAAAGGTGACCATCCATCTCCAGACCAAACAGGTCAGTACCCAAGAAGGAGACATCTGCAGCTTATGTTGGGTATCCACCGTAAAGGTTGAGATCCCTAACCATGCCCAGCACCACATGGCGACCGCAGTGGCCACGGATCTGGCGCGGAAGTCGCCAATATCTAAGGCCATCTGGAGCTGTTTGGCAATTGAATGTTCCTGGTCACAGACTATCTTGACCACCAACTGCAAGTCTCCAGGGAGGTGGAGAAGAATCTGGTCTGAAATTCCCATAAGACCACAGAAGAAGATGGCCATCATGATGGCCAAAGTATCCTGCCGAAGGCCCAGGGAGGAGGCAGCACAGAATTTCTTGGTGCAGTCCAGTTTCTTAGACTCCTCATCAGGGGACTTATTGACATCCCCGATGTCGCCCATCCTCTGAAACACCAAATCCACCACCAGATCTTCAGCCGAATGGTGATCACTGAAACCTGGTAGAGACACAGTGGGAACTGCATATTTGCAAACCATACGGGCCGAAGGCACTGGGTAGGAGGCTGGACATTGCCACAGCTCAACAGTGGGACAGAGAAAGGCTTCTGCCACTGGGAAGACAATCCCTGGAGAGTCATCCCTGTCCAGATATTGGTCAGGAGGTACTTGGCCCTTCTGGACCAACTCTAATGGGATCCCAGTGGAATCAGAGATCAAGCGGAACAAAGCCCCAAAGGAGACCAGTCTGTGTTTGATGATGAGCTCCTTGAAAGACTCCCAGTCGAAGGCCAGAGTCTGAAGGGAGTGCAAAGAGGAATCCTCCAAATCCGAGGACTCCTCGAACACCACCCTCGACCCAGACTCCCCCTGGACAACCTATGTCTCATCCTTGTGAGTGATTTTCACAGAGAGCAAACTGGGGAGGCTGGAAGTACGGTGGGTCTTTGCAAACACTGTGGAGGCAGGGGCTCCACCCAAATGGGACAGGAATCCAGCGTTGTCTTGGCCGGGGTAACTGGAGCAGGCCACAGCAAGGGTGACCATGGAAGTGCCAGGGGCTGAGGTGGGGCATAGCCTCGGCCGAGGATCCATTGCTGCCATACTAGCTTTTCATAATGGCACTGCAATTTGCGGCAGAGCTTGTCTTCGCCTGAAGACAAGGAAGATGAATAGCGCCAACGACAAATCTTGGTCGGTGCCTGAGAGTAGGAATGCTAAGATTCCCTTGATCTCGAGCAAGAGCCCAATCCAACCTTGACAGGGACCTCGACCACCAATGATCAGGTCGACAGGGAGCAGACACGGGGGAAGGCACCGTGCGTTTGACTGGAGCGGAGTCCCAAGGAACACCTAAGGATTTAATCTCCTGAGGGGAGACTGCCAAATCGGCTCGCCTATCCAGCCCCTGCTGACAGAGGGCCGTGAGGACCAGAATCCTCGAAAGTGAGTCACTCCCACCATCCTCCAACAATGGGTCAACCACGTCAAGAAAGATCTTGGCAGGTTATTTGACCCATGTCTTACCAAGCAGCCCCAATGGAGAAGCTGAGGGGCTAGTGACCTGGATCTGGACAACAGAAGCATCAGCCAAAGCTGACAGCTTGACAGCCGTCAAGTCAGAAGCAGAATTGAGGGCGTGGAAGGAGCATACCCACTCCCTGTCCCACGACCTACGAAGGAACCTCTTATTAGACTTACAGGCCTGAGAAGACTTATACCCTCAGGAAGGGCCTTCCCTGAGTTTAGGAAGGGACTCGCATAAGTCCTGTAATGCTCTGAGAACTAAGAGCCCAAGTCCGCCAGTAGAAGTGTGGGGACCGAAGCCGCACTCGCTGCAGCCTGGGCCGCAGCCTCTTCAAAACCGTGAGCCACTCGTTGAGCCCGCTGCCAAGGAAACTGCTTTACGGGCATCTTTGGAACAAATGGGAAGATCCCATTCATCAGGGCAGCCTAAAATGAGGCAGGCACAACGGTCCTCCATTGTGGAGGGCTGACAGGACCAGTATAGGCCCCAAGTCTGCAGATGTTTCTGGGCTCCAAGGCAATATACTCACAAGTCGTAAATGTCGGTGTGCGACATTTTCTGGTTACAAGCGGTGCACCACTTGAACCTGGGACCAACTTTCTGATAATCGCACTCCATTCAAAGGTTAATAGACAAAGCGAATTCTGAAAATTGAAAGGGTGAATAGTCGAAGATCAAAATGGGCCTACACTACACGCAGGTGCTGTGAAAGAGGAGACCTGATGTTTCCAGCAGAAAGGAAGATCTAACATCACAGGGCACTGCTGAGGAGGATACCACATGGGTAGGTGGGAGGAGCTTAGCTTGAAGACCTTCAGGCAAGAATTAAAGGGAAAGGGAAAGAAAGAGCTGCTCAAGTGTGGATAGTGCAGCATATCCACATCCCTAGAAATGCACTTGCTCTTGTGTGTTTTAGCACACTCGGCACAAGCACCCCATGCCTAACAACACAGTGTGCAATGATTCACCCACAGAAATAGGTTACTCACCTGTAACAGTAGCTCTAGGAGTGGTATATGTTGTTCATCCACATGGACCCACCCGACCTCCCCAGCTTTGACGCACAACCTAGCTTCCAGTGGGCAAGATCCAGCATCAAGGGGCGGAGCCGAGGGTTATACCACCTGGGTGGGTGGGAGGAGCCAGCTTGAAGACCTTCCGGCAAGATCTTAAAGGAGAAGGACATGCCAAATAGTATGGATGAACAACATATACCACTCCAAGAAAGTACAGTTACGTAAGAACTTACCGTAACAGTAGATCTTCGAGAGAGGCTCTTGCAGTAGGTAATTACATATAGGACTGACGCCGGCCGGCGGCAGGACCCCACAGAAAAATTTCTAGCTAGCAGTCCCTGGCGAGGGACCGCCCCCACGTCAGGTGACCAGCGTCATGCGACGTCGGTATAAAGGGGCGGTCCCGGACGCCCGCCTTCCGGTTCTTTACCGCCACAGGCCAAAAGAGGTCCGACGAGAGAGAAGCAGATATTTCTGTATATGGAAAAGGAGCTGAAAAAGCCTAGGGGGATGGAGGGGGGAAGAGTATTATCTGCAAGAGCCTCTCTCTAAGATCTACTGTTATGGTAAGTTCCACGTAACTGTACTATCTTACTGAGGGCTCTTTGCAGTAGGTATCATATACAGGACTGAACTCTAAGCAGGTCTGAACAAATAAAAGGCACCAGGAGGAGGAAACTACTCCAGAAGATAGCAGTAGCCGTGCAAGCCTCAAGACAGGAGGACTTGCAAAACAGCTAGCCTGAAGCCTGCTCTACGGCGAGAGACAATGTCCAAACTATAGTATTTCGTAAAGGTATGAACAGAAGTCCAGGTGGTGGCAGCGCAGATGTCTGCCGCAGACACATTCTTGAAACAAGCCGCGGAGGCCGCTACTCCTCGGGTGGAGTGACCTCTGACTTGACCCGGAAGGGTCTTGTTGTACTTGTCATAACAGAAAGTGATGCAATGAGCCAACCACTTCGACAGGCATTGCTTGGAAACAACATTGCCTTCCCTTTTGTGAGCAAAAGAGACGAACAACTGATCAGTCTTTCTGAGATCCTTTGTCCTGTTGGTGTAGTATCTTAGAATCCGGTGAACATCCATGGTATGGAGTAAATATTCCCCTTGGTTGGAGTACTACGTGAAAAAGGCAGGTAACTCTATGGACTGATTTAAGGTAGACTCTGCTACTACTTTAGGTAGAAACTTAGGATTCGTGCGAAGAACAACTCGTTCTTTGTGAAAAATTCTTTGAGCCGACGTGATGGCCACCAAGAAGAGCGTCTTCCACGAAAGAAACTTCAGATCTGCAGAAGCTGCAGGTTCGAAGGGAGGAAGAATAAGTTTCTCGAGAGCAAAGTTCAAGTCCCAAGGGGGAGCAGGAGTTCGGATGGGGGGCCTCAGATGAGGGACCCCTCTGAGAAAGGTCTTAGAGACCTCCAGTTGGGCAAAAGCTTTATCTGCGAAAGGAACATGGTAGGCTGAGATAGCAGCCATGTGCACCTTCAAGGAGGAATGGCTGAGACCCAGGTCGAAGAGATGACATAAGTATTCCAGCAGAACAGCCACAGAACAGGAGAATGGCTCCACGTTCCTAGAGGCGGCCCAAATAGAGAATCTCTTCCACTTCATGGCATAAGTGGACCTAGTGGAGGGTTTTCTAGCCTCCACTAAAATCTCTGCCACTTTTGGAGAGACTCCAAAAAGGGATTGGACTAGGTCTGCAGGAGCCATGCATGAAGTTGAAGGGACTTGAGACCTGGATGGACCAGGGTCCCCTGATCATTGGTCAGCAAACCTCGAGATAAAGGAAGAGGAGGAACCTCTGAGTATTGCTGTAGAAGAAAGAATCAGATTTGCCTGGGCCAGAAAGGAGCGATTAGAATCATTCTCACTCCTTCTGTGGATAGTTTCTGCAAAACTCTTGGGATCAGAGGAATTGGGGAAAAGCATAGATCAACCTGTCCTTCCAGTTCAGAGACAGAGCATCGCTCCAGAAAGCTACCGCTTTGTAAATCCAGCGAGCAAAAGCTGGAAGTTTTATGCTTTGGGGAAGCGAAGAGGTTCACTCATGGAGTCCCCCAAAGCTGAAAGATATCGTCACAGCACCTTTGATCCACCCACTGTGCCCGGCAGAGGAGCGGCTTAGTTTGTCTGCCAGATGTTGTCGACTCCCTGAAACATGAATCGCCGTGAGGTGAAGGTTGTGATGAGTTGCCCAATCCCAAACCCTCATAGCTTCCTGCATAGAGGTAGGAACGAGTTCCTCCTGCTTGTTGATGTACCACACCACTGACTGCGTCCGGCCTGGACAGCTAGGTGGCCGGAAGAATGTACTGGTGAAGGGCTTGAGACAGCATAGCACAACTCTCAAGCCTCGAGCACGTTGATGTGGAGAGCTAGTTCCAGTCTGGACCATAAGCCCTGGGTCCGATAAGGGCAAAGATGGGCTCCCCAACCTTCGCCTGAAGCGTCCGTGGTCAGAGTCTGGGAGGGGGGAGGATGAAAGAAGGGGACCCCCCCGAAATAGGTTCTCTCGAACCATCCACCATTGCAAGTCCCTTGCCATCGACGAGGAGATCAGAACTAGTTGATCTAGGTCGTCTACAAGTTGATCCCAATGGGAGCGAAGAGTCCACTGAGAGATCCTCATGTGGAGTCAAGCTCGGGGGACCGTCGGAATAGCGGCCGCCATGAGCCCCAGAAGACGGAGGGCCGACCTCGCCGGAACCCTCCTACTTTCTGATAGCAGGGAAATCAGGGATTGAAGAGAGGCCGCCCTGTCTGGAGGCAGGAAGGCCTTGCTCACCGTCGTATCGATGATAGCCCTGATGAACTGTAGCCTCTGGGAGGGGTCCAGATGGGACTTGGAATGGTTGACGGTAATACCCAGGCCAGTAAAAACCTGCTGGTTGAGGGAGAGAAAATGCAGAAGTTCCTCCCTGGACGAGGCCGCCAGGAGCCAGCCGTCCAGGTAAGGGAACACCTGTACTCCCATTGTACGCAGGTGGGCTGCTACTACAGCCAAGCCTTTGGTAAATACTCGGGGCGCCGAGAAAAGACCAAATGGAGTGCCATGAATTGGTAGTGGTCCCCTGAAATGCAAAACCAAGATACTTATGTGTGAGAAAAGGCGAATGGAATGTGCAGATAGGCATCTTGCATATCCAGCCAGGCCACTGACCCGGCCAAGAAGGGGCAGAAGGCTCTGCAGAGAGCATCCTGAACCTTTTGTATTCCACATAAAGGTTCAAGGAGCAGAGATCTAGAATGGGTCTGAGATCTCCTCTTTTTGGGACCAGGAAGAAATGAGAATAGTAACTCGTCCTCGAAGATGAAGGGGGACGGGTTCTATCGCCTGCTTCACGAGAAGGGCGGAGATTTCTTCCTGGACCAAGGGAAGATTGTCTCTGGAGGATGACGACTTCGGAGGAGGGTGGCAGGGTGGTTTCTGAAGAAACTCTATGGAGTGCCCTTCCGCTATAAGCTTGAGCACCCGAGAATCTGTGGTTATCCTCTCCCAACCTGGAAGGTGGAGGGAAAATCTCCCTCCTACCGGTTCCTCCGGTGAATCCGGAGGCAGTGGGAGAGGGAAGGAGTCAGGTGGTGTGGGGCAGTGCCGCAACTGAGGCACCCGCTGCTTTTTGGGCGGGGGGGGCCTGGCAGCTGCGGGGGCCAGACGTTTAGTGGCCCACCTTCCTTGGGGTTTTGCTTGTGGCCGAGCCTGTCTGCAAAAAGGACGGCGCTGCTGGGGATGGGGACGGTACATGGAATCCACAGATTTCAGGGCCATCCCCTTCTCTTGCAAATCGGTGATGATGTCTTTGACATCACCCCCGAAAAGCACCGACCCCCTGAAAGGTGCCTCTTGAATGGCGGATTGCACCTCTGCGACCAAACCTGACACACGGAGCCAGGCATGACGCCGCAGACTTACGGAGAAAATGGAGCTCCACCCGGCAGTGTCCACTGCATTGTATGTCACCCGTAAAATGTGGTGACTGGCCAAACAAGCAGAACGGACGAGGTCTGCTAGCTCCTGTTTGACTTGAGAGTCAGGTAAGGAGTCTAGTTTAGATTCCGCCTGGGTAAGGATGGCCTTCTGGTAATCCCCCAAATGGGCGACGTAATTCAGGGCCCGAATTCCCAGTGTGGAAGAGGCGTAAATCTTTCTTCCATACTGGTCCAGGAGGCGAGATTCCTTATCCGGAGGAGACGAGCTCAGATGTTTGGGATGTGCCGACCGGCCGTGAGCGGCGCTAATCGCAACTGAATCGGCACAAGGGTGAGAATCAAGATAGTCTACACCTTCGGGAGCCTGGTATAGCCTGTTGGACTTCCTGGGAAGTGGGGCTAATGCCGACAGTTGTTTCCAAATCGTGGTAACAAGATGGGTGTGAGGCTCGATCCAGGGTGGCACTAGAGTTGGAGCTGTCACGGGTAGGTCCAGATGCTCGGTGAATTTTAGACACTGGGGATCTGGTTCCAAGGAGCGCCACTGGTGAATTTATTTTCTAAGCAACTCTGTGAAGGATGGATCCTCCGGAGGAGCCTTCGAAGGGGTCCAGGGCCGGGGCTTAGACGGAGAGTGGGGCTCGTCGTCTCTCTCGGAACATCCTTCGGAAGAATCCAAGGAATCCGAGAGGGAAGAAGAAGCAGAAGAAGAATAAGACTCTGTCACACAACTAGGGGGAGGAACGGGTTCCTTGGGTGGTAGCTGGGAACGCGCATCTTGCCCCTCTCTGGATCCAGAGGGAAGAGCCCTGGAGTCTGGAGGTGGTGAGGGAATGTGCCGCCACGGACGTACAGGAGCCGGGGGTGGCACCGTCATCGTAAGGCGGCTCTCCACCTCCTTGGTGAGCTGAGCCTTGGACTCAGCCCACCAAGAGGCCAGAGTCTCCTGCAGATCCACCGGCGGCCTGGGGGGAGGTGGAGGAGGAGGGGGAAAAGTGTACGGGTTGTACCCATAAGGTGAGTATCCGTGAACTCCGCCTGCGGAAACCCAGCGCCAGGTAATGTGGCATCGGGTACTGCGCGCGCCGGAGGAACTGGCGCCGGGTATTGCAGCGCTGGATACTGAGTCCCTGGTACGACGGAGTCGGATAAGACGCGGTACCCAGGAGCTGGGGAGCTGCCGGAGCAGACGGCTCGTCGGGCGGCCCCACGGGCGGATCCACGTTCATGGGCCTGGGGGAGGGCTCGGCGGAAGGGGAATATCCTCGCCGGGCGCCGGCGGAACTGGCGCCAGAGGTACCGCTGCCGGAGGTGCCGTGTCGGAGGTACCAGCGCTCTGGGGAGTCACGCTAGTGATCCGCTTCCATCGGAGGAGGGTCTGACGGAGGTGGAAGATCCTCGCTGCTCCGGGAAGAGAGAGAATCCCCAGGGTCAGGCTTTGGTGACTTGAGCTCCCTAGACGGCAGCGAAGGCTGCGAGGAACTGGGTACGACGACGTGGGGGTCCGTTGTCGTTCTGGTTCCGTCGCCACGGCATCAGAGCACCAGACGTAAGTGCTTAGGGGCAAGATCCCAGCAGGCGCCGGAGGAGCTGGCGTCCGGCTTACAGCAGCCCTCACCGGAGGTGGGCAGAGGGGGAGGTGCGGCCCAGTCCAATGGGGAAGTGGTCATGCGCAGCCCTGAAGGGTCAGGCGTCTTATCGACCCTCTCCACGCGGATGTCAGAGGAGCTGACATCCAACTTAGAGGAGTCGCCCACGCCAGTAGGCCACAAACCTGCAGCGCCTAACTGGGGCGGAGGCCTCCATTCGCCCGGAGGCGCCCGCAAGGCCCGAGCGCGAGCCAGACAGGTGGGCCGATGCCTCCTCCAAAACCTTGGAGGCTGCTGAACGGTCCCCCGGAGGGAATGTTACCTGGGCTGCGACTCCAGCAGGAGACGCGGTAGAGGAGGTCTTCTCCCGGTGCCTCTCCTTGTCCTTCTTTTTCCGATGTCCTTCCGGGGAAGTGGACGCCTGCCTCAACTTTTTCCAACTCTTTTTCCATATAAGACTTCTTTTTCTTGAGGAGATGGGCTTCCAGGGACTGTTGACGCCGTTTACGGGTTGCCGTGTTGAAGTTGAGGCAATACTGGCACTTATCGACCGGGTGATCGGGGCCTAGGCAGAAAAGGCACAGGGAATGGGGGAATGGCTGTCCTTATGTGGCAGTTGGGCACCGCACGAGTCGCACTTGTTTTTGTGCTCGAAGGGTGTAGGGGACGACATACACCAACGATGTACCTGACAAATGAAAAAGAATAACTAATTTTCGGTAAAAACCGACGGAAGACAGGGCTGATGAAGCACGAACTTTACCGCGAGGCGCTGCATGAGCTAACGGCGGGAAAGAGCTGGAAGATGGGCGTCCGGGACCGCCCCATTATACTGACGTCGCATGACACCGGGTCACCTGGACGGGGGAGCGCCCGCCAGGGACTGCTAGCTAGAAATTTTCCGTGGGGTCCTGCCGCCGGCTGGCTTCAGTCCTATATGTAATTACCTACTGTAAGAGCCCTCTCGAAGTAAGATCTACTGTTACATGTGAGTAACCTGCTTTTCTAGGATCATGGATATGTTGTTTATCCACACTATTTGGCAGACTCCTAGTAGTTCTCCAGGAGGAGGGAGGGAGGGAGGCAAGGTGCACACTCCCTGCTTCCGGAATAGAGGTTGGAGAACTGAGGCTCCAAAACCAGTATCCCAGCGTGACTCAAGGTTGATGTGGTAATGGGTAATGAAGATGCTTGTTGTCTTCCAGGTAGCAGCTCTGCAGATATCCTGGATAGGGACGTCCCTAGAAACAGCCACAGATGCAGCAGTATGGCAGGTGGAGTGAGCCCTTAGCCCTGCGGGAGGCCCACTACCTGCCAACCTATAGCAGAGATCAATGCAAGATGTAATCCATCTATCAATCATCCACTTAGCTGCAGGTCTGCCAGGTGTGGCTTCAGCATAGGTGACAAACAGCTGGCGAACTTCTCCCCGAACTTCAGCCATCCATTCCTTATAATAAGAAATCGCTCGTCTCCAGAGTATGGAGCCTGTACTAACCCTTCGAGGTATAGTTCGGGTAGAACACAGGCAGAGTTAACAGCTGGTTAAGGTGAAACTCTGACACCACCTTCGGAAAGAACTTCGGGTTGGGGCACAGGACAACCTTGTCCCTGTGGAAGACCAGGTAAGGAGACTCCACTTGAGAGCACTTGGAGCACCCCAGTCGTTCTGGCTGACGTGACAGCCACCAGGAAGGCGGTCTTCCATGACAGATGTGACATCTCACACCTGTGCATCGGTTCAAATGACTTGCCCATGAATTTAGCCAATACCAGCAGTAAATCCCACGAAGGTGGAGGTTCACGCACCAGAGGGACATGTGATTGAGGCCCTTGAAAAAGTGCCAGACCACTGTCTCCTGCGCCACTGACCACTGACTGGCCAGTGCCCAGTAAGCGGAGATGGTTGCCAGGTGCACCTTAAGGGTAGTCATCCGGAAATCTCCTTTGGAGAAAACCTTTTCCATTTGAAGGCATAGCACCTTCTGGTCAATTCCTTCCTAGATGCCTCAACTACGCTGAGGACATCGTTGGAAAGACCCAAAGCCTGGAACTCTAGCCGCTCACGTAGCAGGCTGTCAGGTGCAGGGATTGAAGATCCGGATGGAATACATTCCACTGGTTGACTGATATCAGGTCCGAGCATGCCGGGAGGTGCCATGGGAGCCTGTTGCTGAGGCCGAGGAGATCTGGATACCAGAACTGGCATGGCCAATCTGGGGCTACCAGGATCACCTTCGTCTTGTCCCTCCTCACCTTGAGAAGCACCTTGTGGATCAAGGGAAATGGTGGGAAGGCATAGAAAAGGACTGGGATCCATGGCCTCGAAAAGGCATCCCCTGCAGCGAGCCCTGCTTAGGGGGGATGGGCATGAAACAGCCTCAGCTTTGTGTTCTCCCTAGAGGTGAAAAGGTCCACCTGAAGGGTGCCCCACAGGGAGAACAGGTTGCAGACTACTTTTGGGTGAAGAGACCACTCATGGGAAGCCTCGCCTACACTGCTGAGGGCATCTGCCAGTTGGTTCGAGGCTCCTGCCACATGGATGGCTGGGAGATATGCCTCCAGTCGGCTTACGAGGGTCCAGATGCAGAGCACTTCCCTGCACAAAGGCTGGGAGTGCGTGCTGCCCTGCTTGCTGAGATAGTGCATGGGTGTGGTGTTGTCCGTATAGACTTGGACCACTTCACTCCGCAGAAACAGAGCTAATGCAGCCAATGCCAGCTGTACTGCTCGGAGCTCCAACAGGTTGATGTGGCATTGGGACTCCTCAGGGTTCCAGAGCCCATGGACTCTGTGGTTCCCCAAATGGGCTCCCCAGCCCATGAGAGAGGCACTGGTCATGAGGACGACCATTGGCTCGAGACGGACAAATGGGATCCCTCCCGGCAGATGTTCTGGGATGGTACACCACTGGAGAGTGTCCCAAAGCCTCTGGGTTACTGTGACCAGCTGGCCAAAATGACCTAGACGCTGGGACCACTGGCTGGCCAAGCTCCACTGAATGGGACGCATTCACCATCGGGCCCAACGGACCACACTGGTGCAGGCCGTCATGTAACCCAGGAAACGCAATTAGTTCCAGTCAGGACGCAATTGCCCAACCAGAAATGACTGGGAAAGGGAGGAGAGAACCTCTGCCCTGTCCGCCGGGAGCCGGGCTCTGGCTCAGCAAGAGTCGAGCTCTGCCCCGATGAGGCAGATCACCTGCAAAGACACGAGTTCCAACCTGGCTTCATTGATTAGGAGGCCAAGTTCGAGGCAGGTCTTGAGGGCTAGATCCCTGGACCTCTCCACCTCCAACCTGGAGGGACCCACTATGAGCCAATTGTGGAGGTAAGGGTACACCCTCACCCCTCAATGCCGAAGATGGGCTGCCACCACTGCAATTAATTTGGTGAAGACCCGGGGGGCTGACGACAGGCTGAACGGCATGGCTTGAAACTCGTACAGGGTTCCCTCCGCTCAGAAATGGTGGAATCTTTGTTGTGATGGACAGATCGGGACTTGGAAGAACGTGTCCTGAAGATCCAGGGAGCAAAACCAAATGTTTTGCTCAAGAGATGGTATGATCTGGGACAGAGTTACCATCTGAAAGGTGCGCGACATAAGATACTGGTTCAGGTTGTGCAGATCCAGAATGGGGCGCCAGCCCTCCTTCTGTTTTGAGACCAGGAAGTATTCGGAAATGAACCCTGAGTTGATTGGAAAAGCTGTCACTCGCGCCACTACCTCCTTGAGGAGGAGTTGGGCTACCTTGTCTCTCAGAGCTGACTGAGTGTGAACTAAGACCCTTTCCTCGCATGGAGTGTGGGCTTGGTTTGGCGGGTACTGCTCAAACTCTAGAGGCAGTCCCTGACTGACCACCTCCAACACCCACCTGTACGTGGTAACAGCGGACCAGGTGAAAAGGAAGTGGTGGAGCTGGCCCACCACGGAAGGACCCAGAACATCTGTGACAGGTATGGGGCTGGCCACCCCATCCCGTCACTGAGCAGGCCTAGAAGAGGAGGATCCAGAAGTGGAACCACTTGGACCCTTCCCTCCTGGTTTGCATGCAGACTGCGCACCTGACTTGGGCTGGGGGCACCAAGACTGGGCCTGCTGCTGATGCCTAGACTGAAACTGGGGCTGTTTGACCACAGGGACAGAAGGGCGAAAAGGCTTCTTCTGTTTCTTGGAACCCTGGGATTCTTACTAGGCAGATGTAGTGGAGTCTAACATGGTACTGGACTTCTCGATATGTTCTAGGTGACCGTCCGCTCCTGGACCAGACAAGTCGGTACCCAGGAATGGGACATCTGCCAACTTGTGCTGGGTGTCAGCTGTGAATGTTGAGACCCGTAACCAAGCCCTGCGGCGCATGGCAACCGCGGCCGAACCTGAACAGGCACAGGAATCCCTGATATCCAAGGCCATTTGGAGCTGTTGTCTGGCAACCGCCTCGCCCTGGTCCTGGACCTGCTTAACCGTGCTTTGAAGGTCCACGTGAAGGTGAGGGAGCACCTCATCTAAGGAGCCCAACAGGGTGTGGGAGAAGTGTGCCATGAATACAGCCGAGCTCACCTGACGGAGAGCTAGCAATGAGGCAGCATAGACCTTTTGGTCGAAGTGATCCAGCTACTTGAATTATTTATCCGGTGGTCTATTGGAGTCTCCCGAGTTCCCCAACCTGCCTGAACACAGACTCGGTCACCACTTCCTCAGCCGAGGGATGCTGTAAAAATCCCGAAAGGGAGCCAGTAGGTCCATCCGGGTGGACGGTGCGGGACAGGAGACTGGGTGCTGCCAGAGCTCCAGGACTGGGCCAACAATTGCTTCAGCTACTGGAAAGGCCTCAGTCAGGGAATCCCCCCTTCTAAGGATGTCAGTTAGGCTGTATCTACACATTTTTCAACGGGCTCTAGCTTCATGCCTGTAGATTCGGAGATGAGGTGGAGGATGCCCATAAAGGAGGTGGGCCCCTTCTTGGCTAAAAGACTCATGGCATCATCATCCCAAGAACGAGATGCCAAATCTGAGTTCTTGGACTCCGAGGAGTCCGGATACAGCGTTCTGCTACCAGAGACACTGAGAACCTGCCGCCGGCAGTCAGGGGTCAGTGACGGATAGCCTGTGCAGGAGGCCTGAAGCAAGCAGAGACTCCTTGGGAGGAGCCCCTGAGGAAGGCTGTTTTGGTGGCAGCTCCACCAGAATAGGTGGAGAGCCCAGCTTTGGCTGAATCGGGAGTGACGTCGCCAGCTCCACAAGCGGGAAGGGGGGCCTACTCTGGAGTGGTTGACTTTGGCCTGGAGAGCAACAGCCAGGTAATGGCTGAGGTGGAAAACACCGCCTTCGGTCCAGCCAGAACAAGCAGCTGCCACAGCATGTCCTCATAGCGCCGACGCAACTTGCATCAGAGCCTCCCCTCATCCGAGGAGGATGAGGACAAACAGCAGCGGTGCCATGTCTTAGAGTGCTGCTTATGCAACTTCCGATGTCCCAGACCAGGACGCTGACCATCAAGGGGACTGACAGGGACACTCAAGAAAGGACGGGGAGAACCCTGGTTCCTCTGGGTCAGGAACAATCACCACCCAGTGCTTTCCAGCTGGCTGGGTTGCCTCATCAGCAAGGTCCAAAAGGACTGGAGTCCTAAATAAGGAGTTGGTGGCCTCCTCGGTCAACGACGGGTCAATGGGGTCGAGGACGATCTCAACTAGATTGTCGTCCTGCGTTTTGGGCTGGCTGACCTGATGGGGGGCACCATGAGGTCGACAGCCAAGGCCAAAATTTTGACCGAAGTCAAAAGAGGACATCTCCTGGGACTGAGATCACCCTCTGTCCCAAGAGCGACGTCGACGAAACATCGTTTCTCTCGGTTCCTTAGATTCCTTTTTATGGGCTCTGGAGATTATGCGAGGCCAGGCCTTCCCACGAGTGGGAAGGCACTGGACCAGCTCCTTAAAGGAACCTGAGAAAGAAGCCCAGTTTTAGTGGATCAAAAACCAAGGGCGAAGACAAGAGCTCAGCGGCACGAGCTGCCTCTTCTTCGAAGGCCTTCATCTGTTCCAGTTGTTCCGTGGACCCTGCAGCTGCGGAAATCGCATGGTGGGCATCCTTTGATTTGACTGGCAGGTGCCGTTTATTTCCGGACATCTGAGTTGAAGACGCATGAGGCAATCATTCAGAATGTTTGTATGAAAGGGACGATAAAAGTCGCAGGCCTGAGTATCATAATCGAGACTCAGGCAGTACACGAACGTGGCATGCAGGTCAGTTCGGAACATATTCTGCCTGCAGGGACACCGGCGGAACCCAGGCGAGGACTTGTCCTCCATCGCAGTCGCAACAACAAATCTGTTTGGAGAGATTCGGAGAATCTTGATCGGTAGAACTGAGTTTTGGAGCGCCAGTGCCTACAACACACAGGAGCGAGAAGGAGGGAACCTGTATGTTCCAGCGGAAAGGAAGATCTGGCATCATGGGGCAGAGTTGAGGGTTACACCACCCGGGTGGGTGAGGGATCAGCTTGAAGACCTTCTGGCAAGATCTTAAAGGGGAAGGACATGCCAAATAGTGTAGATGAACAACATATCCATGATCCTAGAATCACACATATTTGGTGCGTCTTCCTGATTACCAAAATACCATCAGAAAAAGTTAGAAAAATTTGAGATTCAGACACAAATCAGTTTATGTTCATGTATGTTCTGTAATTCTTTCCCCCTCTTTTTTCCTGCAGACAGCTGCATACCAACAAGGTCACTCTCCCCTAGACTTTATCAGCTCTACTTGTCTGCACCTGACATAACCGCCTGTTCATAACACTATAATCATCTCCACAGCTACAGATGGTGATGTTATAAACATAATTATGATGTCAAGTGTAGACAAGCAATACAGCAGATTCTGTTTTGTTGCAAATGTCCTTAATAATTAAGAAATAAGGGTGAAATTTACTGGAGAACAACTAAATGTAAGTTAAATCTACTAGTCCTTGTTGAGGCCTCACCTGGAATACTGTGTCCAATTTTGGAGGCCTCACCTTAGAAAGGATATCAGTAGGCTGGGGGTGGTCCAGAGAAGGGCAACACAGATGATACATGGCCTGCACGGAGTCACCTATGAGGAGAGGCTAAAGGCTTTAAACATGTACTCACTGGAAACAAGGAGGGAAAGAGGGGATACAATCGAAACCTTCAAGTTCCTTAGAGGCATAAACAAAGTGCCTCACACAGCACTCTTGATCAGGAACACAAGTTGTACTACATGGGGGCACAAGTGGAAATTAAAAGGTGTGAAATTCAAGAGGGACACCAGAAAGTATTACTTCTCGGAAAGGGTGGTAGAGCCATGGAGAATAAACTTCCTCCCAAGGTAGTGGCTGTAAAATCTGTGTCGCACTTTAAGCACATGTGGGACAAACCTTGGGCACAATCACGCAGCATTAGGGAAGGCTAGGCCAGACACCTCAGAGGACAGGACCCTGGTGAGACAGTAGGTCCCAGGAAACCATGTTGGGCAGACTCGATGGACCACAGGCCCCCTTCTGCCATCATTTTCTATGTTTCTATATGTTGTCTATGCATTGCTGTTTTTTCAAAGTTATAGTTTTCCCAGCGGGGTCAGGGGTACATCAAAACTGCATACTGTGCAAAACGTCTGCTGGCCCCGTAGCATGGTTCCGGAACCTCAACACCTCCATGTGTTTTTTTTTTGTACTCATTATCAAAAAGCAGAGAACTTAGTGATGTATCATTTCTGTTTACCTTAATTATTCATTCTGTATCCCTGTGTGTCAAAAATGAGGTACCTTCATGGAATAGGATTTCTAGAATATCTAACAGAAACTTAGACTGTCTTTGCAGTATTTAAGTCAAGAAGTATGCTGACTAAGAAGTGACACAGCACGACCACAGCTATCCTCAAATTCACCGATGATACCAAAGTGGCCATGGAAAATGGTTACCTCACTGGCGCAGTTTTCATTGAGCTTACAAAGACGTTCGACCTGGTTGACCTCTCCCTTCTCAAATCTAAAATGACATCCCTAGGCATCTCACTCAACAATATTATGTGGTATAACAGCTAACTCTCAGGACACAATTCCTTAAATTCAACTCTGCTACATCTGACCTGTCTACTACTAATATTGGTCTTCCTCAAGGTTCTATCCTTGGTCCTCAGCTCTTTACCATCTTCATAAATACAGTAACTTAGTATGTATACCCTTGAGGAAAGGAGGGAGAGGGGGACATGATAGAAACTTTCAAGTACCTCTAGGGAATCAAGGGGAAAGAGGACATTGTTAAACCAGGAAAGACACACTAAGCCGAAGCTGGTGTGACCTGGAAGCACAAGGAAGTTAACTGACTTGCTCACGTTCACACAGTATGCAAGTGGGGCTGTGGGATTCAAACCCAGGTCTCCAGGTTTGCAGCTCAGAGCCTTAAACCATTACGTTATACTACTTCCTTAAATCAACAAAGTCCAAGAGGGTAGCATCTTTCAGAAAAAGAGATGTGCAAGAACAAGGGGGCACAATTTGAAGACAATGGGGGGACAGCGCAGGGGCAACGCAAGGAAGTATTTTTTCATGGAAAGGGTGGTGGACACATGGAACCGCCTTCCTGAGGAGGTCATGGGGTCCAAAACAGAGGGGAAATTCAAGAATGCATGAGACAGACATAAGGCAATTATAGTGGGGGTGGGGTAGGAAGAAGTAGGCTGTTGGTTAACTAGGATCTGCAGGTTATTCAAAAGGTAGGGAAATGAGCAGACTGGGTGGGCCAAGCTGTTTTTATCTGCTGTCAAAGTCTATGTTTCTTATCCCAATGCACCCCGTCCTGCTCCTCCTTACTCTATGCTGATGACCTAGTCCTTTACTATAGCTCAAACTGCCTTGCTGACATTCACACCATCCTTACCTCTAACTTCCACGATATCCAATCCTGGCTCTTCCATAATACATTAGTACTAATATTTGGTAAAACTTAATACATGCTATTTGGCTCTGCTCCCATGCTAAGGAAGTGCACCAAACCTCTATCCATATCTGTCAGTGATGGCTCTATACTTGGAAATGTTAGTTCATTAAAATACCTAGGAATTACATTGGACCCCTCTCTTGACTTTTTTCTACACATCTCCAGGTCTTGTAAAACTGTTAACTTCAAGCTTGGCCTGGCCTTTAAGACTAGCTATGCCCTTACAGCCTCTGCCAGAGTTGCTATCGCTCAAGAGGTCCTTTTCCCCACCATAACCTATGGAGCCATTACTTTCAAACAGGCTTCTAAAGTAATCTCCATAAATAGGGCACATATTTTAACAAAATTTGTCATTTTGCTCTGGCATCTCATTGGCTAACCCACCACTGTCAGCTCTATAGTAGTTTAAAATGGCTGCCCCCAAAAGCCTGCTGCTCCTACGCTCTTGGCAACCTAACAGATAATATCATTATAACTGGGGTGCCCTCTTCTCTAGCCCTATTATTGTCTCCTCCTAGCTCTAGTTACCCATTATGGTCCGACGAACAGTCCCTTCACACTGTTCCTAGATGTAACACAACCATGGGATCCTAGGCCTTCTCCTACTCTGTCCCCACCTTCTGGAACTCCCTGTCAATATCCATCTCACTCTCCCCTTCTCATGCCCATTTCAAAAAGGAGCTACACCACTACCTCCTAAACTCTAACCCCTGTGCCTGTTTCCTCCTTCCTTGAATGCCCTGTCTACATCACATAACCACAGCCTGTACCTGTTTGCCCAATAAAATACACTCAGGCATACCGCGTTCTCGCCCCCCCCACCTTGTTCTGCTGCTCTGCCACTGGTCTCCTTTCTATTATACTGTTCCTTAGCCCTTACCATTATTTGAAGCCGTATTTACATTGCCTCAATGCTGTACTCTGTACTTCAAAGTAGTATGTATTATGTGTTTTTTATCAGGAATATTTATTTATTTCAGTTTGGGATTAATACCTTTGAGTCAAGGACTCATTTACAAAGGTTCCAAGTTAGACACAGTACAGAACAGGTAAACAACAACATTTACAGAGAAAATTCATTTGTATACAAAACATAAAGTACAGTTGCGTAAGAATTTACCGTAACAGTAGATCTTCGAGAGAGGCTCTTGCAGTAGGCAATTACAGATAGGACTGAAGCCAGCAGGCATCAGGACCCCACGGAAAAATTTCTAGCTAGCAGTCTCTGGTGAGGGACCGCCCCCACGTCAGCTGACCAGTGTCAGGAGACGGCAGTATAAAGAGGCGGTCCCGCATGCCCGCCTTCCAGTTCTTTCCCGCCACAGGCCAAAAGAGGCCGGACGAGAGAGAAGCGACTATTTCCCTCAATAGAAAAGGAGCTGAAAAAGCTTAGGGGGATAGAGGGCGGGAAGGTATTACCTACTGCAAGAGCCTCTCTCGAAGATCTACTGTTACGGTAAGTTCTTACGTAACTGTACTATCTTACTTTGAGAGGGCTCTTATAGTAGGTAATTACAGATAGGACTGAGTCTCAAGCAGTCTGAAACAAGAAGAAGTAAACGGGAGGAGGAAAGCTACTCAAAGTAGATCCTCTAGCTGTGAAGACTTCAAGAAAGGAGGCCTTGCAGAACAGCAAGCCCGACGCCTGCTCTACGGCGAGAGGCAATATCCAAACTGTAATGTTTTGTAAAGATATGGACGGAAGTCCAAGTGTCGAGAGCACAGATGTCGGCTGCTGACACATTCTTGAAATAAGCCGCTGAGGCAGCGACTCCTCTGGTGGAGAGGCCTCTCACTTGACCTGGAAGGGTCTTGTTGTACTTGTCATAACAAAATGTGATGCAATGAGCTAACCATTTGGACAGGCATTGCTTAGAAACAGCATTGCCTTCTCTTTCGTGGGCAAAAGAGACAAACAGTTGATCGGTCTTTCTGAGATCTTTTGTTCTGTTAGTGTAGTATCTCAGAATTCGGTGAACGTCCATAGTGTGAAATAGACACTCCCCTTGATTGAAGTCTTACATAAAGAAAGCAGGTAACTCTATGGATTGATTCAATGTAGATTCTGCTACCACCTTGGGGAGAAACTTAGGATTAGTGCGCAGAGCCACACGTTCCTTGTTAAAAATCTAGTACGGGATTTTACACATCAGGGCCTGGAGTTCGGAAATCCTCCAAGCAGAAGTAATGGTCACTAGGAAGAGTGTCTTCCATGAAAGGAACTTCATGTCTGCTGAGGCTGCCGGTTCAAAAGGAGGCAAAGTAAGCTACTCGAGAATGAAATTCAAATCCCAAGGAGGGGCGGGAACTCGGATGGGGGTCTCAAGTGAAGAACCCCTCTGAGGAGTGTCGTAGAGACTTCCAGCTGAGCAAACGTCCTGTCTGCATAAGGGACATGGTAGGCCGAAATGGCTGCCATGTGTACCTTCAGGGACGAGTGACTAAGACCCAGATCAAAGAGATGGAGCAGGTACTCCAGCAGCTGCATGAGAAAGGCTCGAAATCTTTTGGAGCGGCCCAGATTGTAAACCGTTTCCATTTCATGGCGTAGGAAGACCTAGTGGAGTGTTTTCTAGCCTCCACCAGGATCTCAGCCACTTGGGGTGAAACCCCAAATCGGGCTTGAGCTATGTCTGCAGGAGCTATGCATGTAGTTGGAGGGACTTGAGACCTGGATGGACCAGGGTCCCCTGATCCTGGGTCAGTAAAAGTCACGAGACAGGAAGAGGAGGTTCCTCTGAGTATTGCTGCAGAAGAGAGAACCAAACTTGCCTGGGCCAGAAAGGAGCGATCAGAATCATTCATGCTCCTTCTGAGCCGAGTTTCTGCAAGACTCTTGGGATCAAAGGGATCGGGGAAGGCATAGATCTAATCTGTCCTTCCAATCTAGAGACAGAGCGCTCTCAAATGCCACATTTTGAGCGAGCGAAAGCAGATGTCGGAAGTTTATGCTTAGAGGCGAAGAACAGGTCCACCTGTGGCGTTCCCCAATGTAGGAAGAGATCATCTAGGACCCCCTGATCCAGTTCCCACTCGTGAGCTTGAGCAGATGAGCAACTTAGTTTGTCTACTAAGGTGTTCTTGACCCCCGGAACATGAACTGCCGTGAGGTGAAGGTTGTGTTGTGCTGCCCAATCCCAAACTCTCATCGCTTCCCTGCAAAGAGGGTAGGAATGAGTCCCTCCCTGTTTGTTGATGTACCACCATACCACACACATATTGTCCGTCTGTATGGCTAAGTGGCCGGGAAGAAGATGCAGATGTAGAGCCTGGAGAGCATAAAGCACTGCCCGAAGCGAGAGCACATTGATATGAAGCATTTTTTCGAGCTTGGACCAGGAGCCCTGGGTCCGGTGAGATCCGAGATGGGTCCCCAACCTTTGCCCAAGGCGTCTGTGGTTAGAGTCTGGGGGGGAGGGAAGGCAGAAGGAAACTTGGCGAAAAAGGTTCTCTCAAACCATCCACCCCTGCAAGTCTTGAACCATGGGGGGGGGACTAGGACAAGCTGGTCCAAGTATTCCACCAACTGATCCCATTGAGACCGAAGCGTCCACTGAGAGATCCTCATGTAGAGCCGAGCACGAGGGATTGTTGGGATAGCAGCCACCATAAGCCAGAGGAGGTGAAGAACCGACCTCGCACTGACCCACCTGCGGCCAGACAACAGGCTCACCTGAGTTTGGAGTGTGGCCGCCCTGTCCAGTGGCAGGAAGACCCTGCCGAAGGTCGTGTCCAGGACTGCCCCAATAAACTGGAGCCTCTGGGATGGGATCAAGTGAGACTTGGTATGATTGATGGTAATACCCAGACAGGCAAAAACCTGCTGAGTAAGGGAGAGGAAGTGCAAGAGTTCCTCCCTGGACGAGGCCACCAGGAGCCAATTGTCCAGGTACGGGAAAACCTGCATCCCCAGGTACGCAGGTAGGCGGCTACCACCGCAAGGCATTTGCTGAACACTCGGCGAGCCAAGGAAAGACCAAATGGGAGGACCTTGAACTGGTAGTGGCCCCCTGGAAAACAAAACGGAGGTATTTGCAGTGAGAAAGACAGATAGGTATGTGCAAGTAAGCATCCTGCATATCCAGAACGGGATTCTTTGTCAGGTGGAGACGAGCTCAAATGCCTCGGGTTAGCTGACCGACCATGAGTGGTGCTAATCACGACCAAATCAGAGTGAGGGTGAGAGTCTAAAAAGTCAACACCCTTGGGAGCCTGATATAGTCTGTTCAACTTCCGAGGAAGTGGGGCTAAAGCCGATGGCTGTTTCCAAATAGTGGTAATAAGATCGGCATGAGGCTCAATCCAGGGTGGCACCAAGGTGGGAGCTGTCACAGGTAGATCCAGATGCTCATCAAGTTTCTTATGCTAGGGATCCGGGTCCAAGGACTGCCACTTATGAACCTCCTGGACTTTACGTAGCAACTCCGTAAAAGAAGCATCCTCCGGAGGAGACTTCGGAGGAGTCCTTGGCCTGGGCTTAGACAGAGGGAGTGGCTCGTCATCCTGCTTGGAACAACCGTTGGAGGCATCCGAGGTGTCCGAGAAAGAAGAAGATGATGATGAAGACACCCCCCTCTCCCAGCGAGGGGGAGGAACGGACCCCTTGGGAAGCCTTCAGGGAAGCGAGTCCTGCCCCTCTGTGGAACCAGAGGGTTTAGCCCTGGTGTCCGGAGGTGGTGAGGGAGTTTGTCGTCGTGGACGTACAGGAACCGGGACCGGCACAGTCATCTGATGATGACTCTCCACCTCTCTGGTGAGCTGAGCCTTGGCCTCAGCCCACCAGGAGGCCAGAGTCTCCTGAAAGTCCACCGGCGGCTGGGGAGCGGTGGAGGTGGAGGAGGAGGGGGATACGGGTATGGATTATACCCGTAAGGCGCATATCCGTAACCCGACAGCGGGGAGCCCAGCGTCGGATAAACCAGCGTCGGGTACTGAGGCGACAGATACTGCGGCCCCGGATAAGATGGCATCGGATACCCGGCAACCGGGGGGGGCTGCCAGAGCAGACAGCCCAGCCGGAGGCCCCACGGGCAGGTCTGGAGCAGAAGGTCTGGTGGGCGGAGGGCCTGGTGTTGAAGCAGCATCCGGGACTGGGATTTCGCCCAGTGTCGGCAATACCGGCATCGGAGCCGGCTGCCAAGGGGCCAGCGTCCAGGGAGCCAGCATCAGATCAGTCGGACCAGCAGGCGGACGGTCTGAAAGGGGCGGAACAGGAACCTCAGCGTCGCCCAAGGATGGGGGAGAAAAATCCCTGGGGTCAGGCTGAGGAGACCCAGGGTCCCCAGAGGACAGCGAAGGCTGCAGAGAGCCAGGTACGACGGACGTGGGAGGGTCCGGCGTCGGCTAGTCCGCTGTGCGGACATTGGGCGAACCGACGTCTGACTTAGTGGGATCCAGGCTGGCACTGGAGGAGCCGGCATCCGACTTAATGGACCCTTCACCGGAGGCAGATCGCTGGTGGAGGGCAGTCTGGTTCGGATGGAATAGCTATCGCCGCCCAAGGGTCGGGCGACTACCAACCTTCTCCGTGCGGGCATCAGAGGAGCCGACGTCCGGCTTACCGGAGCCGCTCACACCAGTAGGCCGCACCAGGACAGCTTTACCGGGGGTGGAGGCCTCCAAAAGTCCGGAGGCGCCCAAAGAGCCCGAGTGTGAGCCAGACGGGCAGGCCAACGCCACCTTAGAAGCCTCTAAGGCAGCCGTCGTGGAGCGGTCCCCCGGGAGGGACATTACCTGCAACACAGCAACTCCTGAAGAAGATGCGGTGGATGAGGAGCCCTTGTCCCAGTGCTTCTCCTTGTCTTTTTTCTTTCAATGGCCTTCTGAGGAAGTGGATGACTGCCGGAGCTTTTTCAACTCTTTTCCATGGAGCTCATCTTCTTTTTTAAAATATGGGACTGCTGCCACCATCTTCGGGTGGCCGCATTGAACTTGAGGCAGTGCTGGCACTTCTCCACCGGATGGTCGGGGCCTAGGCAAAAGAGGTACAGGGAATGGCGGTCCTTGTGCGGGAGTTGGGTGCCACACGAGTCGCACTTGTTCTTGTGCTCGGAGGGTGTAGGAGATGACATAAACCAACGAATACCTGACAATCGATCAAAAAAAAAAAAAATCGAAAAATACTCGGTCAAAACTACCGACGATAGAGGCTGACGAGCGATGAACCTTACCACGAGGCGCTGGCATGAGCCAACGCCGGGAAAGAACAGGAAAATGGGCATGAGGGGCCGCTCCTTTATACCGACGTCTCCTGACGCTGGTCACCTGACGTGGGGGCGGTCCCTCGCCAGAGACTGCTAGCTAGAAATTTTTCCATGGGGTCCTGACGCCTGCCGGCTTCAGTTCTATCTGTAATTACCTACTGCAAGAGCCCTCTCGAAGTAAGATCATTGGTTTTGAGGATACATTACACTGGTTTCGAGATTACATTGGTTACACAGAAGACTATTGTGCTTATTCATCGAGTTACACTTTTGTTACAATTTGTCTAGAAATTCGCAGTGAATGTCACTGTCACTTCAACATAGAGACAGTAGCACCAGACTATTCCAGGGAGTAGATTGCACTGTGCTGGGTGCATAGGACAGCAGGAGGATTTAAGGATCACAAGCCAGGGTAGTGTGAGGCAGCCAAAAGAAGGCTTTGCATACTGAAAACTTTGAAAAGAATACTGTACTTTGTATTATAATGCATTATTTTATACTAGTATATTTTCTAGCTTATGATCTCTCTTGCCTCCCCTGTATCTTCCCTCTCTCCCCAATGTATATATTATGTTACTAGCTTTACCTCTTGCATTGTTCTCTTAAACTGTTCCCTGTTCCCGTGTCTTGATTATATCTATGTTTTTTGACATGTACTTTCCCGGGTCGTGCCTGAAAATAGGCATATTTAATGTCTAGTGCACCAACCTGGTTATCAAAAACCAAATAAATAAAAATACAACCCAACTGCTAATATACAGATTGACAAAGCCATAAGGCTGTGTTATATGAGGCTGAATACTAACATACTATTTGCCAGAAGATTAGGCCTTACGGTCTATCGAGTCTGCTCGAACCTCAGACCCCTAGTTGGGTGCCGAGGCCTTCCCCTCCCTTGTGTTCCAGAAACCCCTATCATCCATCCCCACCCCCCTAGGACAGGCCATCATCGGATACATCCACTTTCTGTGTCTGTCCCACCCTCTCTTGAAGCCCTCCACTGTGGATCTCTGAACCAGCTCTCCAGGCAGTGCATTCCAAGGGTCCACCACCCTCTCAGTGAAAAGCCTCCTCCTCTCTTCCCCCTCAACCTTCCTCCTTCCAACTTCAAACCATGCCCTCTGGTAATACCTCCTGCTTTAGTCTAAAGATCCCTCCATGTTTATCCTATTTATTCCCTTGAGGTACTTGAGACCTCAATCATGTCCCCTGTCTCTCCTCTCCTCCAATGAAAACAGGCAGAGCTCCTCAAGTCTGTCCTCATCGTCAAATCCTCTAGCCTCGTATCATCTTAGTTGCCCTCCTCTGTACCCTCTCCAGGAGCTGTATGTCCCTCTTCAAGTGTGGTCTCCAGTACTGCACACAGTACTCAAGGTGTGGTCTAACCAGTCCATTGTACAGCAGCAAAATCACTTTTTTTTGCTCCTAGAGGTGATCCCCCTTACGATGCATCCCAACATCCTGTTTGCCTTGCTAGCCACTCTCCTGCACTGCTCAGAGTTATTCATACATGCATCCACCATGACCCCTAGCTCTTTTTCCCCTATTGAGGCCTCCAGCGCCTCCCTCCTAGGGTGTACCTGTGTTTAGGGTTTCCCACCAAGATGCAACACCTTGCACTTGGTGATATTGAAATTTAATTTTCATGTGAGCCCAGCTTAGGGTGTTCAGGTCCCCTTGCAGGGCCAACTTCCCCTCTTCTCCCTCAACTACTGCTCCCATCTTGGAGTCATCAGCGAAGAGACTCATTTCACACCCTATACCCTCCCTGATGTCAGTTATGTATGCATTAAACAGGATCAGACCCAGGACCGAGCCCTGCGGTACCCCACTACCAACCTCTCTAGGGTTAGGGAGCTCCCCACAGACCACTACTCTCTGGGTGCGTCCAGCTAGCCAGTTTTCAATCCATCTGACCATCAAAGGGCCTACTCCTAACCCCATCAGTTTCTCAACCAGACCATTGTGGGGGACAGAGTCAAACGCCTTGCTGAAGTCCAAGAATAATACACCCACAGGCTTTCCCCTGTCCAGTTCTGATGTTACCCATTCGTAGAACTCCACAAGATTGGTTAGACATGATCTACCTGGCACAAACCTATGTTGCCGACTATCCAGACCTCCCACCTCCTCCAAGTACACCCCCAATCGTTCCTTTAGTATACTCTCCATTAATTTTCCCACCACCAAGGTCAAACTGATGGGTCTATAGTTACCTGGTACTTCCCTCGACCTCCCTTTATGGATTGGCACCACATGTGCCTCTCGCCAATCCCTAGGTACCCTCCCTGTCTCCAGTGACCTGTTGAAGAGCTCCATCAGGGGTGCAGCCAGTATGTCCGCCAATTCCCATAGTATTCTCAGTTTAATGCCATCCGGCCCAGGAGATTTGTCTCTCTTTAAGGCCTTGAGGGCTAACCACACCCTTTTGGCGGAGACAGCATCATCCGTCCCCTCCACCTTACTGGCCTTTTATCCTTATCCTAATGTGACACCCCTGGGGTACCTCTCCCTCCCTCTTGCTCCATTTCTGTTGCTCCCCTGATCCCACTCACTGCCGCTTCTATCCCCATCGTGCCTTGCTTTGTAGATATCCCATCCCCCTCCCTAGTGAACACAGAGGCAAAGTACTCGTTAAATACCTCTGCCTGGTCCCTCGCCTCTTCCACTCACCCTCCTTCTGATCTCAATCTGCTGAGATGGCCGTTAGATTTTCTCCTCTCCCAATGTACCGGAAGAACCCTTTTCCCTCCATGTATCCCTGTGCCAGCCGCTGCTCTTATGGACTTTGCTCCTCGCCATCCGGTGACTTTTCTAGATGCAAGATGGTACATTTCCTTATCCCTATCCCCTCTTGTTGTTTTATATTTTTTTTAGGCCGCCTTCTTTTCTCTGACTGCTACCTGTACCTCACTGGACCACCAGCATGGTTTATGTGACCTTGCTCCCTTACGTTTCAACTTAGCACAGATCCTGACTGCCTCATGAAGTCCCCGTTTTATGACCTCCCATCTCCCTTCCACACTGGTCATTGATGTAATCCCCTTCAAGTGATCCTTGAGAATATTTCCCATGCCCACAAAGTCTGCCCCCCTGAAGTCCGCTGCCAGTGTCCTAGATCTCAGAGTCTGAATAGGATGCAGTAAGTTAAAATGTGCTCAGCCAGCACTTTAGAGCAGCAACAGTGATGCCGCCCTCCATGCCCACAACCTGAGTTTGTGAATAAGCATGGGCCACTGGGAGTGCAGGACCGAGCAGCCCAGAGGATGCTCTTCCCCTCCGAACACGGAGGGAAAGCTGTGCCACTCGGGTGACCAAAGACAAACTAGGAAGGCACTGTGCACAGTGACATCCAATTTTGCAAGTGGTGGTTGTTTCTGAAAGAAAGGGTATTTTACCAGATGTGTTTCATTTTAACTTCCACAGCTGGTTTCTTCTTTGAATACCGACTTTTGTCATTTAATTGGACTTCCAAAACAATGAGACTTTCAAATTTGGGCCCCTGAAAGTTTGTGACTTCTACTCCAACCCCCAAAAAAGAAATGAGCTGAACTCCTGGATAGTATAGTGCATAGTAAGCAAGTATTACAGGCCCTTACAAGTGAGTTTCTGACATCCCTTAAAACAGTCTCCTCCGGCACGTTTATAGGATGAGCTTCTTCCCAACGGCACTAACACAGTGAGAGAACAGTGACATGATTGGCCCAGCTGAGACACCTCCCATAATGAAATCACAATAGGAGAGAGTGGTGGATTTATACCATAATGGTGAATGATGAACTGCACTGTTGCTTCATGAAGGAAGACGGATACCCAGGCAGATAATCGAATGGCTTGCCAAATATGTCTTATGTAAGAGAGTTATTTAAAGGCTCACCAATATTCTCCTGAGAATTTTTTCTCAGCATTTCCCTATCTGCTGAAGTCACGATCACATTATTACTACCCTGCTCTCGTACCAGATCCTTTATATCTGTAAAAAAAAAAAGAAGAAACATTAATTTTAACTACAGTAAAACCAAACTTTTATTTTATTGACTATTATATTAAGGTTATTCTCTCATCCAGTCAGAAGCAAGAGTTACAAAACAATTTATTCCACTGTAAACTCTCAACAGCTATTCAATAAAATGACTGCTGAGAGCTTAGAACAGTAATTTTATTGACAATTTCACAGCAGTGACATCATCTGCTCAACCTGCCTTCTTATTGGTCAGTTCACTTACCCTCAACTAAAAATCAAATGGAGCAAAGAACCCTGGGCAGAACCTCTCACAACTGTAAGCTATTTTCCTGTAACCCCCAAAAACCAATACATCCATGTCACAAGTCCCCTCCCCTCCATGTCTCATGCCTTCACATAAAGTAAAATTACAATCATTTTTTAAGCACAACGTTCACACTGATGATGCTCACTCACATTTGGGGAAAAAAAAAAGTGCAGTGTGAACATCGTGCTTCAAAAATTATTGTAATTTTAGTTTATCTGAAGTCATGAGTCTGAAGGTAGGGTAGACATAGGAAACAAAACAATCATAATAGGGCAGCAGTAGTACTAGCCTCAGAAATAATCTGCTTGCTTCATCATATAAAGTACTTGGTCTTTGGTCTCGCACTTTACACAAAAAGCAGATTATTGCCTTGTATAGTACTACTATTACTACTGTCCAATTATTACTTAGGTAAATGGAATGGTACCTGGTTAGATTAGCGCTACATTAATAATGCCAGTCTACAGAGCGCTAGTCTCTAGAGCGCTACTGCGGACAGCAAGCAGGGATGAACAGCGCTAGCTATACACACTCCCCTGGTCACAGTCCGTGGTGCTGCCTCAAGACAAGGGTAGCAGGATACCAGGGACTGGTCGAGCTGCTCCCCTGGCATGGAGGGCTAGAGCAGCTTGGCAGGGAGGCAGTGGAGACTAGGGTTCTAATCCTGGTCTCCTACTATTTTAGCACAATCAGGACTTGTATATTTTTACAAGGGGTCATGCAAACCAGTGTTCCCATTAAGGCTGCAGATCTGGGGGTGCACTGCACCCTCTCCAAAAATGTTCAGGGGTACAAAATAAATTATACGGGTTCATTCTACCATTTGTACAACATTTTTGTGGGGTACATACACTTCAAACAGAATTATGGGAGTACAGTGTACCCCTTCACACAAAAATGTACTTGAATTTCATAATTTATACTTGAATCAAGTACAGATGGGGGTAAATGGGAACACTGGTGCAAACAGTATTCCACGGCCACACAAATTTTAACTTGCCCTGTGATCTGCCCCCCCCCCCCAAAGAATCCTTAATTTTGGGGGGTGGGGGGCAAAATAACAAGCATTTGTCAATGCCAAATGTTTGCTTGCTGGCATTTGCACTGTTAATGTAGGAGTTGGAGAGATGCATAAAGTAACTGACCAATAATAAGGCAGGCTGCACCTGTAAACAAGCTTTCAACGAAGTGCGTCTCACCTGATTAAATAATTGCAAAAAAAAAAAATAATAGGAATGGCAGTGAAGTACTGAACTGAAGCCAACCCCAACACCACCCTGCAGAGACTTACAGGCACTGGGGTGTGTTTTTGGGTCGTCAGGCATAGAGGCCACGCCATTTCACCACACCCTACCCTGCAGACTCCGACAAGTGTCACGGTGTGCCTTGGGGTCTTTGGGCCTTATGCTCACCCCATTCCATAAGGAAATACAGTGAGATGGGTGCAGTATAGGAGAATGGGGTGAACTTTGGGGCTGAAGAGTCCAAGGCACACCTCGATGCCTGTCACTGGCTGCAGGGTCTGGGGGGGTGTGGAATAGCATTAGCATTACAGGTGGTAATCCCAAATCACACCCCTGATGCCTATCAGTCTCTACAGGGTGGGGCGTTATGGTCGGAAACTCTAATGCCCCAGGCGTCCGTTGGTATTTTCACTCCACATTTTCAACATGGGTTTTTGGTGACCCCCACCTGATGAACAGTGGCAATATCAGTTTGTTAGCCAAAAGCTGATTTTGCACAGTGATTACGCCATTTGGCACCACAGGTGCAAAAACACATTTCTAACAGGATGTGAAAAATGACAGCTGTACTGTTCATGGGGAGGTGTAAAAAATGGCAATGTTGAAAATCTGGAGTGAAAATATAAAAAAAAAATGAAGTCACGAGTATGCATAGAAACTATGCAACACATACTCATAATGTAATTACTTTGTGGATATTTCACAGCAGTTAGTCAACGCAGGCATTTTGGGACCTCTGCTCATGAACAGTGTCACTGTGATTTTCTTAATCTGTCCCGAACACCGATTTCCCACAGCAACCATGCATTTCTACGCTGGAAGTGCGAAAACACATTTCGGCCAGGGTGTGAAAAATGACAGCTGTACTGTTCATAAGGAGGTGCGGAACAATGCCAGTGTTGAAAATCTGGACTAAAAATAGTACAAATTCATGAACTTATGAGGGTGCGTGGAAACTTTGCAATGCACGCTCGTAACACGGTCATTTTATGGACTTCTGTCACTAAATTTTCAACATAGCCATTTTAAGACCTCTGCTCATGAACAGTGTTCACTGTGATTTTCTTAATCTGTCCCTAACATTGATTTCACACACCGACCGTGCCATTGGGCATTACATGCGCAAACACACATTTTGGGCAAGATATGAAAAATGACAGCTGTACTGCTCATAAGGAGGTGTGGTAAAATGGCAATGCTAAAAATCTGGAGTGAAAATATAAAAAATTTGTGAAATTATGAGCGTGCAAAGGAACTGCGCAATGCATGCTTGTTGAACAGTCATTTTTGGGAATTTTTTCACCAAATTTTCAACATAGGCTTTTGGGGGGGCATACCTCATGAACTGTGACACTGTTTTGTTACTTGGTCCCGAAAGGCGGTTCAATGCAGTGACCGCAAAATCACCTTTTGGGACAAAATGACAGTGACTGAATTCATGAGGCGGGGCTCCCAAAACCCCATGTTGAAAATTTGCTGAAAATATTCCCAAAATTGGCCGAGCTATGCACCAAAGTTGAAAAAAAACCCATCTATGCCATTATACAGCTTACCGGCATTTCTTCAGTTCGCGGTCAGCTTTGAAGAGTGCAGACGTGTTCCCGGTCCATCGAAGATCATCATGCCAAACTCCAGAGGTAAGTATGGGGTCAGAGGGGATGTGGGGAGGTGAATGCACAGAGGGTGGGCGCGGGTTGAGGGAGTGGGGCAAGACAATCAACGATGGACCTTTTTATGTTTTCAGGTGTTTTACTTTTAGGAAGACGACGCTGGACTAGTGCCATGCTGTGGTGGGCTCCCAGTGTGGCAGCTGGAAGATTTTTTGGGGGTCAGTGGAGGCAGCCCGGAGATTGGGCGAGCCCATTGGCCATTAAGACGTTTGCCACGCTGGGTGGGCTCCCAGCGTGGCAACTGGAAATCTGTTTCTTTTTGGGGGTTCAATGGAGCCGAGGGGGACTGGGCACCTGCTGTCATTCTGATCTCTTTGCCATGCTGGGGTGGGTCCTCAGCATGGCACCTAGAAGTCTGGGGGGGCACGGAGTAGTCGGGGGATTGGGCACCCCTGTCAGCCATATGGCTTGCGGCAGGGGGGAGCGTATGAGCACGCTGGGGTGGGCTCCCAGCGTGCTACTTGAGTGTTTGGGCAGGGGGAGGGTAGACACAAACGAAGCTGTCTATGACAGCTGTTCAGGATGCAGTGCTGAGTGTAGGCATTTTGCATACTGCCGACAGCAGTATGTAAATTACCTGCCGACGCCAGTATGCAAATTGCCTATACATTACAACCACTGATTGCAGCGGTTTTCCGCTTTCAACTGTACGCCACTGCATCTGAACAGCTGTCATATCACAGACATTCATTGGCACGGTGCTGCCACGCCTGCAAAAGGGAGCAGGGCACTGGAAGTGGCGGAGGCACACCTACAAAAACTTGTATGGTGGCACTATGTTGCTTGCACATGCGTGCAAGCAAACATAAAAATGATGCCATTTTTGCCACGCTGTCATTGCGGATGGCATTCTTGTCAGCTATGTTATGACCCAGTGCCAAAGGAACTGGCTGGTAAATTGGGCCATGCAGTTCAGTGTCTAAGGTGATGTATGAAAGAACAAGTCTCAAGTAAAATGAGTTTGGGGTGCAGCTCAGTCTGCAGAGGACATAGTGGTAAGCCACCAGAATCCTGGTGTTCAAATGGACTCCATGAAATGTCAAAGTTTAGAATTACAAAAATGGGGAGCAGGCTGTATGGAATCAACAATTCTTGACACCTTAAAGGGGAACGTTCCTTGCCCTGTAATCTATGTAATGGGTATGGATTAAGAAAATTGCAGTTAAAAAAATGTGATTACTTACTTTAGCTTACCTTGCACCTTTTATCTGGATGATCATGTGACAATCATAACCCTTGATGTAAGTGCTATCTTACTGTACAGTGTCCCTTGTGGCTGATGTGAGAAAGGGACTGAACCATGGGGACATCAAAGTGCTGCTGTGCTTGTAACAAATCCTCTTGACATATGTCACTCAGCAGTGAATGCTGCTGACATTTATGGTACTGCTTTCTAATTGTGCATACAGAAATATGTGTATGTATGCATGTGATTATATATATATATATACATACATACACACACACAGTATATATATATATATATATATAATAACTGGTCAGCAATTTCTCTCAATGTACTGACCAGGTTGATATTTTCCATAACAACCGGCTGGTTGTTATGACATTCATGAGCCATGCCAGTCAAACTGTGCTGCTGCCTCACTGGTCAACATTCTGTATGTGGGCAGGGCCAAACAGTCTCACAAACTGCTGAAGAAAAATTGCTGGTCTGTTATTATAAAAAATAAAAGATGGGGAGGGTGTTTCATATGAGAATTTAATGCACACCCTCATTGTGGGATGCTTTGATAAACCCCGAGGGCAAGCATCCCACAACCCGGGTGTGCATTAAATTGTCATATCAAACCCTTCCCCATCCATTATTCTCTCTCTCTCCATATATATATATATATATATATATATATATATATACACACACACACATACACACACACACATACATAGATGTATTTATTTTTTCATAAAATAGGTCCAAAAAAAGTGAGAAAATCCTGCTCTGTGATCGGACAGTCAGAAAGACAGCTAAAGTAGTAATGCAGTTAAAGTTTCTTGACAAAAAGAAAATCTAAAACAGAGATAAACCATTTATTTATTTTTATAGTAAAAATCATTAAAAAATAAAAGAAGCTGCCAAAACAAGTCCCTTCCTGCAGTTCAGCAGGCTTCACCATACAATCTCTTTCCCACAAAGACCACATACATTGGATGACTTCCAGTGACGTCAGCACCTCTAACAGCCACCTCAATTTGGAGCTCCGTCGTGGTCAGAAAAATATACCCTCCTAACAGCATAATTTTTGGTAAAAATCTATTCTCTACTGAGAAGAGGATGTACATACACTATAAGGAAGGCGGAGAAGCAGAAACAGCTGGCAGGCTGGTTGGATGGTGGCCAATGAAAGGCAGACCCAGGGGAGTCGAATACATCACAGGCCTCAGGATGCCTCACTTCTTTTGAGCCGGAGCACCCATCTCCATCAACATCCACCATGGGGGGAAAACTTGATACTATCCTGAAGGAGCTTCAGGACTTTCAAGCAGCTGTGACTGCTAAGCTAGACCGTGGGGCTGGTGCAAAGCTTACAACCCCGAAGGAGGAGGCAGATGAAACAGAGACCCAGCTCTCCAGTGACTGCCGCATGGACCACCTGGAAGCCACGGTCCTGCAACTAACAAACTCACCAGAAACTCCTGGAGAGGAAAGAAGATGTCAAGAGCAGGTCTCAGTGTAAGTATGTATACCTGTACAGCTTGCCTGAGGGTATATAGGGTCAGGATATCAATAGCTTCCTCGACCAGTTCTTTCGAGACACACTCCAGCTAGACACCATGGGACACATAGGATTGGAATGTTCCCACCCACCAAGCACTGGGCTTGAAACTATCAGCCCCAGCAGCTGGCCGATGCTCGGTGATTGTGAGCTTTCTGAAGTACAAAGTTAAGCATGACATCTTAATGAGGGTATAGAGGATGAAGACTCCTCTGAAAATCAATGCATCTTTTTTGACAATGACTCAACTCCAAACAAATGAAAAACGGAGAGCCTATATTCCTTTTCTGCAAGTTCTCTGCAAATATCAGCTTGTTTCAGACCCCATACCCAGCCAGATTGTTTGAGCCCCTCCCCCGGAGAGCCCAGAGACATTTGAGACTGCAGAGGAAGTTCTATGTGAAAGAGGTATCCTGACAGAGGGACAGACCTGCTACCTCACTGACTATCCAGACTGCATCTGAAGGGTGGAAAATGGTGGGATCTTCAAAGCACCACCATGTTGCGGAAGCCAAGAAGGACATTATCACCCAGCTGAAAACCCTACAACAGACAAAGTACACTGGCACTGGTAATGCAGACACTGGCTGCAAGACCAGCTAACTCTTTCTAGCAGCTTCCTCCAGGGACATGAGGTACGTGCAGAAGTTTTGGGGGCTCTGGGGTTGGGGGAGCTACTGCCCACCACAGCATGTCCATCAAGAGAATTTGGCCAGGTTTTTCATTTTTGCTTTCTCCAGCCTCTGTTGTCCATTTATCCCAGGAGTGGCTTGGGAGGGGAGGTGGAGGCAGTGATGGGTGTTTCATAGTCTGAAGCTGGACTGGCGGAAAAGGTATTTGCACCAGTCCACGAACTGTAGTACACAGGGTACACCTTCATGCAGGGTCCCCCGAGCCCTGCCAGGCAGCTTGCTCCTTTGATGCTCTGAGATTTAAGCATCTCTTGACTGCAGGGCACTATTTGATAATGGACTCAGAGATAAGACATGACATAGGGCTCCCGCTGGATCAGAGCGAGTCTTATACCTATGGGTGGGACGGCCAGGCCCATGTCTATTTTCTTCTTTATATACCCCCATTCAGCAGCCCCCTCCTAACCTCTAGCTTCCCTGTAACTTGATGGGAGTGGTGCATAGGCACTCGTGGGACCAGACTTGAAACATGACTCTGGTGCTGTGTGCCACTGAAAATGACCACAAGGTCTCTTAAGAGTAAACAGATCACTAACCTCTTGCCCTTTATGTTTCTCCCTCCCAACCCTGACCACATTAGTGTCAGCACAGTGGTGATACTGCAGAATAAACTGCTTTACTGGATTGGTAGCTAAGCTTCAACGCTGGAGTTCCTTCAATACTATGCACCCCTTGAGCCTTATCCCCTGTTCCCTTAACCCTGAAGCACTGCACACACCACTGGACTGCACCCTCATCAGTTATGGACTGGCAAGCTGCAGTACTACTGAATGTAGGGTTGTATTTACCCCTTACTCCCAGGTCTTTCTACCACGTGGACTTCCTACTCTGATATCCAGCCTGTCTCCTAGACCAGGGATATAAACCAGGAGAACTGTTTCCACTGAATTTTTGTAGTTTAACCTGAAGGACAGAACAGCCTGGGCCTGCCTGCTGGTTTAAACAGATTCACATGCTATTCTTTAATTTCTAATGTAGAAAGTGTTATATCCCTGCACCACTTCTACTGTCTACCTCTAAGGTGCCTGTCCCAATGTGCTCCATCCGTCCTGTCCTCCCCAAAAGAATTATGGGTTGGTATACATGGCTGATACCTTGTAAATTCTATTCTCTGTTGGATAGTTGAAGGTGTACCTTATCTGGCCACAACTGGGTGCTCCAGGATAGCAGGACTCGACCCACCACCACTTGCTACCAGGTCACAGGCACCTTTACCACCCCACCTCCTACCGTACCATATTCCCTAACATAAGGTGCTCTCTGCTCACTTCTGTGCCCTAGACTTTGAGCTGGTTTTCCACTCCTCCCTAGATTCCCCTGTGTTAATACCCCTTTCCCTCTGCCCCCTCCACTATGTACCTTTGGAGTAGAAACTCCTAGGAGGCCGAAGCCTTGGAGCTTCATTTGCTCCAGGCTCTGAGGAGACTCAGCAGTCTTCCTTGCCGTCGAGCCGTAGGGTGCTTCAATCGGAGGCACTCCTACCTTGGAAGCCCAGGACCCTTCCAAGCTTCTGTATATAGTTTTGTGTGAAAGTTTCCAATTTTTGCATTTTACTGTTATGCCTGGACAACTCTGTTATGTTCTTATAGACAGATGTTCAGTCATGGTTCACCGTAGCCTTAACAGTGGGGAGTATTCACACCAGACAGAGAATTTTCGAATCAATGATGCCCAGACCAAAGAGTAAAGTACACTCTATAAACGATAACGGTTTTAACAATCTGGCAAAAAGGTCAATGGTGTTTTCCACTATTTCTAAAGACAAACCAGACAGTGCGTTTTCAAGAGACACACAATACGCAACCGAAAAGTGTGACAACAGAAAAAAATACTTGCCACAGTAATGTTTTTTTCCAAGGGATCCCTCAATATGCTTACTAGTGCATTCAGCCAGCAAGTCTGAGCTGCCCCAGAGCTTAGAAAGTTACGCTAATTAGAGAATTTTAGAATGAAATTCAAACTCTGATGTGTGCTCAAAGCTCCCCATGACATTCTAACGGCAGATTTATTTCTACAGCTGGGGTGAGCCATGAGCATTAAACTACTAAACTAGCTAAACCTATACAGAAATAAAAAACCCAAAAAACTGTCAGTCCCTGCTGGAACAAGAACTCAACAGACTAAACATTGCAACAAAAGCACCCAAAATTCAATTGTAGGCAATGCACAAAGAATGCTCAAGCAAAGTAAAGACAAAAACAGAACTGATTCTGGTATAACCTTTTCCAGGTTCTGGAAGGAGAGGTAGGATGAGTTTAGTGAGGGGATCCCTTGGAAGAAACATTACAGATGAGGATTATTTTCTTCAAGCCCCAGGAATCCCTCACTATGCTTACTAGTGCAGACTACAAAGCAGTACCTTGGGAGGCTAAGCACAGAACCTATTTAGGGAAAAGGTTCTGCAAGACAGCAGTGCGACATCTGGAATCCCTTCTGGACCGTACGTCCAGACAACAGTGCCTTGTGAAGGTGGGTACTGTCTTCCAGGTAGCAGCTTTACAGATTTCCAGCAAAGGGATATCCCTTGCAAATGCCATAGAGGCAGAATTGCTACTTGTGGGAATGTGCTCTAAGGCCTTGTGGTGGTAGCTTGCCAGCTTTGATGTAACATAATGGGATGCAGGAGGCCATTTAGTGAGCAATTGTTCACTTTGAAGCTGTCTTACCTTTGCCCACTTCACCATATGTGACAAACAACTGTGAATGGGAGAACCTGGTTTCTTTAGTGCGGCCCAGGTATTAACTGGGTACCCTCTTGACATTCAGACAGTGGAGCCTCTGTTCTCCAGTGCTGGATTTTGCTGTAAAGAATACTGGAAGAGTAATGGACTGGTTCAGATGAAATTCAGATATCACTTTAGGAAGGAATTTTCTGTTTATCCTTAGGACTACCTTGTCCCTACGGAAGATGATGTAATATGGGCCTTTGCAGAGAGCCTGCAGCTCACATGCTCTTTTGACAGAAGTCATGGCCACAAGGAAGACTGTTTTCTAAGTGACATACTTTAAAGTAGCAGTAGCCGTGGGCCGAAAGGAGGGTCCATGAGCTCAGCAATGCACAGGTTCAAATCCCATGGAAGGAGTGGATCCCAGACAGGGGGAAGTAGGTACAAAAGCCTTTTAAAGAACTTTCTGAAAATGGGGTATGAAGCCACTGTTTTCACTTTACCTGCTGAAACATAAGCTGACACTGCTGCCCAATGCACCTTAAGGGTTGAGGGACTGAGGCCCAAGGACTGAAGGTGGGCTAGGTAGTGCAAGATTGTGGGCAGAGTTGCTTGCAAGGACTGAGCTATTTAGGTACACACCACCAGGAGACCCTTTTCCACTTGGAAGCATAGGTTTTCCTTGTTGCTGGATTCCTGGAAACCCTGAGGACTTGCAAAACCTTTTCAGAAAAGTTAAAGTTAGAGAACTCCAGCTCATCAAGGACCATGCTTTGAGGTGCAAAAACCGGAGGTCTGGGAAGGTTATCTTCCCAGACCCTCCAGGCCCGCCTCAGCAGGAGGGCGTCCCGGGCTGCTGATTGCCTCCATGAATATATGCAGCGTCCTGAAAAAATTCGACTCCCTCCAATGTTGGGTCACACAGCACAAACCTGACATCATTGCACTGGTGGAAACATGGCTATCTAATTCCTCCCCTGACTCCCTTGTTACCCTCCCTAGCTACACCCTATATCGCGAGAATCGGGTAACCAAACGTGGGGGAGGCTGCACTATCTACACCAGGAGCTCCCTCACTGGTATCGCCCTCCCTGCACCAGTCCTTGTAAACGGGGCCCAAGCCCTTACCATTAAGCTTACCCCGGACCCCACCAGATCCCCCTTTTACCTCACCACTGCCTACATTCCGCCCAAGCTCAAAAACCCGGCGCTATTATCTCTCACTGACTACCTTGCCACCCCTTCCCCACAATGCTGACAAAATCATAGTTGGGGACCTCAATGTGAACTGGCTTTGTCCCTCATCCTCCCCCACTCGGGACTCCTTCACAGCTCTGGATCTAACCCAACTAGTCTCCCAACCCACACGTGTGAACCCCAAGAGAGGTACTAGCACCCTCCTTGATGTCATCATCACAAACCGCCCCCATAAAGTCCTGGACATCCAAGTCCTCCCGGACACACTCAGTGACCACTCCCCTGTGCTCTTCCGCTGGTTGGCCACCCTACCCCGACCTACTGCTCAGCACATTCCCCGCCAGCGTTTCAGACCTTATGGACTAAAAAACCTAAAACAATATCTCGAACTGCAAGACTGGTCCCCGATTCTCCATGCCCCAGATATAGATACCGCTCTTGTCTTCTTTATCTCCACCTTTAATAAAGCCTGCGATCTCTTTGCTCCCCTCTCTGCCGTCTGCTCCAAAAGACCTAACCTGCCCTGGATTACCCCTGCACTCTCTATATTTGCTCAGGCACAGGGACAACCTTTGGTATCGTGCCAGCGAAACTAAGGCGCCAGCTGACAGACAGACCTACAATGCTGCACGGAATAAGTGTACATGGGCCATCAGGAAAGCCAAAGCCGACCACTATCAGGCCACCCTCACTGCCTCCTGGGAGCGCCTGCACTCTTCTGGGATAAGGTCAAACAACTGAATGGGAACACCCGCCTCCTCCCCATCCCAGATTACCACCAACACCACCACCATCACAGACCCGCCCGACATTGCAAACCTCCTCAACACACGCCTTTACAGACCTTAGCCCCATCCTCCCCAGTAGCTTCTTTGATCAGCCACCCCCATCCTACCCCAGCCCCCCATCGCCTTGCTTCCACCTTCGTAGGGTTACTACCCAGGAAGCCAGACTGCACCTGACCCTTGCACTAAAAGGCAACAGTACCAGTGACATCTCCCTGGATCACAAAATTCTCCGGTTAGTCCTGGATCAAGTCCTCACCCCACTCACCTGCCTTAACAAATCACTCTGCCTGGGTCAATTCCCCTCCTCGTAGAAAACTGCAATGGTCACTCCAATCCATAAAGGGGGTGACAGGTCCTTAGCTGGGAACTATCGACCGATCTCCATTCTCCCTCCCCTTTCCAAGGCGCTGGAAAAACTAGTTGCCGCACAAATATCTGAATACCTGACCAAATACAACATCCTCTGCAGGAACAGCACGGCTTCCGCGGTAGGACACAGTACTGCACTGCCCTTCTTGAATTCACCTCCTTCCTTCCCCTCATTGATACTGGCTTCTGGCGGGACTGTGTTCCTTGGCCTATCAAAGGCCTTTGACACTGTCTCCACCCCCTACTTCTGGGAGCCTCTGTCACGCTGGGTTTGCCTCTGGACCACTGGCTTGGTGCTCCAGCTACCTTTCCGCCGCTCCCCAACGAGTCAAAATTGTGGGACTCTTTCTGACCTCGCCCAATCCACTCTGGGGTTCCACAGGGCTCCATCCTGGGGCCCTTCTCTTCTCGCTTTACCTTAACACCCTGCCCAGTGCTTGCCCTGGGAATATTCTGCTGTACGCAGATGATACCGTCCTCTTTGCCACTGACCGTAACCCCACCTCCCTCCAGGTTTCCCTACAAAGGGCCTATGACAGCGCTGAAGCTTGGCTTAAAGAGCATAGATTGGTCATAAATCTTAAAAATCTAAAACCATGCTCTTTCGCCCATCCTCAAAATAAATCATCGAACACCCCTCTCCGTGATCCTTTCCGGCTCTAAGCTACAACTGGACAAGTCCAATCCTATAAGTACTTAGGGATCCAATTTGACTCAGCCCTCTCCTACCATACCCACTTCGATGCACTCGCTTCTGCTACCAATATCCGACTTGGTATCCTGTACCGCCAAAACCTGTCTCCACGGCCTCCGCTGGCGGTTACTTCCTCCATACTCCCTGGTGGACTATGGCTACCTATCTATGGGACTGCCAACATGACAGCCCTCAACAAAATCTGCCTCCTCCTAAATAAGGCTTGCAGGCTAATCACTGGGGCCCCTAAGCTCACTCATACCTGCCAACTCTATGACCTTGCAGCAATGCTTGACCTCGACGAACGCCTGTTATACCAAACGTGCCTCATTTCAAAAAAAACCTTACTAGGACTTTCTCCCCCCGGGCTGACTTCCACCCTCCTCCCAGTACAGCCCCTTGTCAGCACCCGGACCTCCAGCAAAGTCACCTTCCTGGTCCCTCGTGCCAGGACTTCACTTGGACAGAGATCTTTCTGCCACAGAGCTCCCGCTTGGTACAATTCTCTTCCTCGGGCCATCACTGATACCACCACCATCTCCACTTTCAAAATGCCCTCAAAAGCGAGGCTATTCAGCAGGCGCTGCTGCTCCTGTGCCTAACGGATGCTCTAACCCCACTCTTCTCTGACAATGCCCTCTGGGCTGCTCATCCCCTCACTTCCTTATTTCCTATTCAACTTCTCTATTCCATGATTCCATCTACCGACTGTATCATAACTGACTGGAACAAACCACGTTGCACTCCTATGCTCCTCATACTTATCTTAGTTCTACCCAGCCCTTTTCGGTTCGTTCCCCCGTCTTGTGTTCTACTTCTGTTCCAGGCACTACACTTTGTGTAATCAGATATCAAGTCACATGTGTGACTGCTCTATCGAGTTACCTGTACTGCGACTGTCTCATGCAGTACGTTCACTGTAATCTGGCACAGTAGACCTGTTTGGCTGTATTCACACCCACATGACATACCGTTATGCTGCTAAACACCTTGTATTCTTCAATTGTCAATTATACCATATTTTGCTCTGTACCACACTACCAATGTTGCTGTTACCTTGTGCCATTAATGCGTGTCTGTTTTTATTAATCATGCGCTGCTCTGTATGTACCCTCTTTCTGTATTACCTGTATTTTTCTGTTTTATCTGTATTATTCTGTATTTCCTACCATTGTTGACGAGGTACCTTTGGAAATGAGCCTCTGGCTCAAAGGTTGTAAACTGATTGCATTATAAATAAAATAAATAAATAAATCTTGCCCTGAGACACTGGTCAGCAAGTTGTGCCTCAGTGGGAGACAGATGGAATGCTTGATGGTGAGGGCCAGGAGTAGGGAGTACCAAATCTGCCTGGTCTAATCTGGGCTATTAGGATCATAGTTGCAGACTGGCTCCCCAGGTTCAAGAGCACTCACAGCTAAAGAAGGAGGGGAGGAAAAAAAGGTAGCACATCAACTGCACAATGCAATAATAGTGACACCAATTTGAGCAATGCTATCATAGTGACAATTACAGAGCCCTGAAATATGGGTGACTACCATTAGGGCGACTAATGTATGCCCCCTCCCCGAGGTGCTATGACCTCAGGTGTTGGTTATTTTAGTAAAGGGGGTGCAGGAGTGTTGTGTGCGAAGCCCCCCAAAAAATAATTTTGCAAATGTCACCCTAATGGTGGTTGCCCATATTTCAGGACACTGTAATTGCAGTCGCTATAACAGCGTTGCCTGAATTGGCATTGCTATTATTGCATCTCGCAATTGACATGGAACCGAAAAGCATACAGGAACCTGTCTGTCCAGTCTAGAGTCAGGGCATCCAATGGAACCAAGCCCCCTGTCAGAGGCCTGCATCAAAACTGGGAAAGCTGATGATTCTCCCGGGAGGCAAATAGATCTATTTCTGGTGTTCACCACCTCCAGGACGCTGATGCCAACACCTGCTGGTTCAGGGCCCATTCATGATTTCCTTGACTGATCCTGCTCAGGACAGCTGCACCTCCAGGGCATATTCCAGGTTACAGATCTTCATGACTTCCGAGCACAACTTGAAAGATCTTGTTCCTCCCTATTTGCTGATGTAATACATGGTTGTGGTGGTGTCTGTCGTAATATGGACAGACTGACCACTGATCTGGGAGGAAAACACCTGCATTGCAGGAACACTGTGCTGAGCTCCAGGAGATTTATGTGATCTAGCGACTCCTGTGCACTTCATGTGCCACTCATAGTTAGACCCTGTAGGTGGACACCCCCAGGCTATAAGAGAAGCATCTGCTGCAGGACTGACTGTAGGGAATTGCTGGAGGAAGGGCATCCTCTCTTTGAGGTTGCATTCCCTCTTCCACCAGTCCAGTGCCTTTAACAAGGCTCTTGTGATAGAGGCATCAGTTTGGATAGGGTGTCCCACCTCTGAGACCAATAATCCCCTAGGTGATAATGGATGTCTCTCATCTGGAATCTGGCACCTGCTACCACTGTTGTGGAGGAGGCCATGTAACACAGTAACATTAGAAAAAAAAAACCCTTGCAGACCTTGGCTGGCCAGATACGAAGGATAATGCAGTTGAAATCAGATTTGCTACCCTAACTAGAGGATGAAAAGCTTTACCTTGCAGGGTATCCAGCTCTGCACCGATGAAGTCAAGAACTTGAACTGGTTCTGTTTGGGGTGATTATGAGGAGGGAGGGAGGTGGGGCAGCTGCAAGTTGAGGTCCAGCTGCACAATCAAGCAGACTCGAAAGACCATGAGGCCTGTTTCTGCTAGCATTTCATATGTTCGTATGAACTTGTGAAAGTTTATGAGGAAGTCCAAAGCCTCCAAAGCACTTTGAGTCAGCAAAATGGAGGAGCTTGCTGTTTTTTTTTCCCTAAGATTAGCCCATCGATCAGGTAAGGAAAAAAACATCAGTCCTCTCTTCTCAAATGTGCTGCCACCACAGGTAGGCACTTCGTGAATACCAATAGAGCTGAGGTAAAGCCAGAAGGGAAGGGCTGTAAATTGCTAGTGGCAGTCCCTTAACCTGAACCTGAGGTATTTTCCTCAGGCATTTTATGCATTTTTCTTTTCCACTTTCTCTTTATGCTCCCCAGGCCCACGGCACTCCACTCTCTTTGGAAGTCGCCTATGGCCTTCAGTCCCCACTCTCCTAGCTGTTCCCGGAGCGGTCCATCCTCCATGGAGCCTTAGTTCTACCCCCCCCCAGGCAGGGTCGAGGTGGGAGCTCGTACATCCCGTATTCCTTGGTTTCGTTGGGATGCCGGTTCCGAGGCAGGTAGGCAGCATTGGGTATCCGACCTGGCGCTCCATCTGCAAGGGGTGCCGTGGTAACACTTCCCTAGACGTCAAGACGCTGAGTGTCGACATCCACCATGGGGCTCCCTTTACTACTGGCTCAGCTTGCCATACCTCAAGTCTCCACCCGGGTCAGCCAAGCCTGAGTCTTGGTTCCCTCCCCGGAGAAGGCGAGTAGTTCCTTGGACGCTTAAGTCTCCTCCAGCGGCAGGTCCTCCAGCTTCCCAGGCTTGTTCCTGAACCCGGGTCACTGGCGTCATGAGCGGTAGTGCTACCGCTATGCCGACGGGCCAGCTTTATGCATTTTTTTTTTTAGGGCTAGAAGTATCTGGAGTAACGTCATTTGCCCTGTTGCAGCTGGTACTTGTCCCACTTCATGTGTTTGCAACAATTTTTTCACCCCCAGCTCTAGCAGATTTATTTGTTTTTGCTCTGGGGTGTGAGACTGAAAATATTTTGGGTCCTGTAGCTGTGGAAATCCTCTGAATTGCAAAGTCAAACCCTGGCTCACTACTTCTAGGATGGAAACAAGTTCCCCCCACTGGCAATGGCTGGGCAATCTGGTCAGGCTTATCAGGGGCTCTGTTTGCCTGGGGTTCAGGTGCTGGTGTCGCAGCAGCACTATAACAGGCTCTCTGTGGAGGGTAGCCATAGGGGCATAAACAGGAGGGTAGTATCCTCTACCCAACTGTAAGTGTTTTTATACTCATCCACCTTTTTCATGAAAGACTCTGTCTTGCCACCAAACAGGTTATTTCCCCCAGAAAGGGAAAAACCATAGCCTTTTCTGAGAGTCCTGGGACCGATTTGTAGTTCTAAGACAGGCAACCCTTCCTAGGGACACTTCATGGGCCCTAATCCTGAATGCAGTGTCCTTCATATACACTGCCATATGAAATGGGAATTTTGTGGCACGCATGACTGATCTTGCTGTGCCACTGCCAGTCAGATCCTGTGGCAAGTCTCCAGTAACATTTTTACTCACTGCCAGAATGGAGTTCCATAAGGCTCTCGGGTAACGAGTTGTGTAGGCCAGATAAGCTGCCTGCCTTAGGAGCAGGGAAGCTGAAGTATACACTTTTCTTTTTGGCGCCAGTTTCCTGGAATCTTGTCCAGGAGGCTGGGAGGAAAGGGGCACTTTGGCCCTGTCCCAGGCGGCAGTCTGGACCACTCCCTCATGATCAGAGTGGGAATACAGTTATCCAGAACCCTGTTTGTCAACTGATATTTACTTATTTAATTTTTAAACTATTCCAGCAGCTGGGTGGGTGCTGACATGAATGTAAAAGTGACTTTCCTGAGGGATTTATAGATCGGAAGCATCAACCCCTTGGTGGGGGATAAACCCATCATATATGAAAATTACGTACCTACCGTAATTCTGATCTTTCTGTGTATCTTCACCATTCAACACAGTTGGGTAGTGGCCAGAGGTTGTGACCCCGCGGGCGCTTTTTTTTTTGCATGGGTGGAGCCGACGCAGCAACGGCACCGCACCTCGAGGCCGACATACAATGTGGTGCTCACAGGTTGGCCGTTAGCTGCTGTCAGTGCCGTCCCCTCGCCAGTTCTAAGCCACCATAGAGTAAGAAATAGGGGTGGAAGGGTGGGACAAGAGAGTCCAAGGGACAGATAAAGGAAAAGATGTAATAAACAAAAAGAAGGAATAAGCGACCGAGAGGACAGACATAGGAGAGAGCAGAATCTAAGGGGATTGGGAGGGGCCCCAATCTCTGGAAAAGAGGAAAAGGGAAAGAGAAGGGAAGGAAGAATGCAATTAAATGGGAGAGGAGAGGACAAGTCCAAGACTCGCGGTCAGGATCCCTGTTTTTAGAAGATGGAAATTACTGCCCAAGGGAGTCAGCTAGGGAGCCTGGCAAGGCTGGCAAGATCCCAAGTCAATGATTACTTGACCATGATGAAAACTCCTGGCAGGAAACGACTTCCTAGAGCCGTAGTTAAAGGAGGGGAAGGGGGTCCAGGAGCCAAGGTACGTCTTCTCCCCTAACTAACAAAAACGAGAGGGGGGGGGATCCCCTCCTCTAAAAGAACCGTAAAAGGGATTAGTCCCGAAGGACAAGGATAAGGAGAGGAGAGAGGGGGCAGCAACCAACATCCCACCTCTAAAAAGGGGTGGAAGCCAAAGGCAATGAGGAAAACAGCTCCCCAATTCCCTCCCCCCCAGCCTCAAGGTTGCAAGACCCCCTGTGTGTCTCTTAAGCACCCCCACCATGGCCAACAGGAAGGGAGGGAGGGAAGGGGGAGGCACACAGAGGGAAGGGGACCCAGAAACTGATCCAGGGGATGGAGGGAGGGATTTGTGATGGATGAAAAAATTACTCACCTTAGTAATGTTGTTTCTTCTAATGGAGTCTTGCTGTATTCTGACAATTGCAGTGAGGTCCAACTTTCGAACTGCTCCGGAGATGAAAGAGTTAACTTTCCATGCCAGGCATGGAACGCTGAGCTCGAGCTCGGTTGAGACTCTGTTGTTGTTTGAACTCAAACCGTCAGATCTTTACGAGCTAAACTCACTGAGTCTCCCTGTGGAAACTGTAAACCTACACTAGCCAACTGGCTACTAAATATATAAACAGATTTTTGGTCCCAAAACAAAGACTCAAGTCAGGAAACCCAAAAATGAACAAACACAACACCCACTCACCCAAAGTAAAGGGTGATAAATAAACTGTGGGGCACCTCTTGAGTGCCAACATGCCACTGCCCACCCACATCCCAAAACAAAGGTTCTGAGAGGGAAGGAGGAGAGGTCAGAATACAGAAAGACTCCATTAGAAGAAACAACATTACTAAGGTGAGTAATTTTTCTTCAAACAACATGAAGTCTTGCTGTATTCTGACAATTGCAGACTACTCAAGCAGCACCTCCATGGAGGAGGGACAGAACCTACCTAGGAAATAGGCTCTGAAGCACTGCTGTACCAAACCGAGCATCACTCCTAGCCTGGATATCCAGAGAGTAATGCTTAGTAAAAGTGTGAACTGTTTTCCAGGCAGCTGCTTGACATATCTCTAAGATATGAATATCCCTGGCAGCAGCCAGGGAAGCAGCTGTACCTCTGGTAGAGTGAGCCCTCAGGCCTGAGGGTGGAATCCTGCCTAGTTTTTCATAGCAAAATTGAATGCAAGAGACAATCCACCTGGCAATGGATCTCTTAGTGGCAGGTTTTCCCTTACCAACCTCACCATAAGTGAGGAACAGTTGGAGGGAGTCAAACCTGTGACCCTTGGTACGCTCTATGTAGTAGCTAAGGGCCCTTTTCACATCCAAACTGTGCAGCCTCCTCTCACCAGAGGAGGAATGGTCAGTGAAGAAAACAGGAAGAGACATAGACTGGTTAAGGTGGAAGTCTGAAACCACCTTAGGTAAAAACTTCCTGTTAGTCCTGAGGACCACCTTATCTCTATGGAAAGAGATAAAATCAGGCTCCACTGACAGGGCTTGTAACTCGCTTATGCGCCTGGCAGAAGTGATGGCCACCAAGAAAACAGTTTTCCAAGTCAAGTACTTAAGCTCTGCTAAGGACAAAGACTCAAAAAGGGGGTTGCATAAGCTGAGCTATGCAAACATTAAGGTCCCAAACAGGGGCAGGGTCCCTGAATGGCGGATTGGTATGAAGCAATCCCTTGAAAAAACTTAAGAGAACACAGGATGAGCTGAAAGGGAAGAAGGCTTACCTGCTGAAAGAAAAGCAGAGACAGCTGCCAGATGCACCCTTAGTGTAGCTGGTCTGAGTCCCAAGCTATTAAGATGAACCACATAGTCAAGGACTGAAGGCAGGCCAGCAGTCTCTGGAGAAATATGCTTCCCAGAGCACCATATGGAGAATCTTTTCCATTTGGAGTTGTAAGTGCTTCTGGTGGAAGGCTTCCGAGAAGCTTTTAGGGTATCCATAACACCTTGAGAAAGGTGTAAATCAGCAAACTCTAACTCTTCAAGAGCCAGGCCTTGAGATTGAGAGATTTGAGATTCGGATACCAAACCTTCCCCTGAGCACAGGTTAACAGGTTGTAATTCCTGGGAGAAAACAGGGAAAGGTGGACTGTTAAGGACAACAGGAGAGAGTACCAGGGCTGTCTGGCCCAGTCTGGAGCAATCAGAATCACCTTGCAGGGTTGAGACCTGATTTTGACTAACACCTTGAACAGGTGAGGGAAGGAGGGAAAGGCATACAGGAACTTCCCTTCCCAATTGAGAACTAGGGCATCCAGAGGGACTGAGCCCAACACTGGGGGCCTGCAGCAAAAGAGGGGAAGTTGGTGATTGTCTGGGGCTGCAAAAAGATCTATCTGTGGGGTGCCCCATCTGGAGAAGATCACCTTCAAAACCAGGGGATCCAGTGCCCATTCGTGATGGCCCTGAGACATCCTGCTGAGAGCATCTGCCAGGACGTTGTCCTTGCCTGGGAGGTGAATTGCTGTAAGAGAGGTGTTCAGGGAATAGGCTAGAGACCATAACTTCATTGCTTCTGTGCACAAGGCCGTAGACCGAGTGCCCCCTTGCTTGTTGATGTACCACATCGTGATGGTATTGTCTGTCCTGATCTGAACTACTTTGTTCTGAACAGACTTGGAAAAAGCCTGAAGTGCTAGAAACACTGCTCTGAGTTCTAATAGACTGATGTGAAGCAGAGATTCCTGAGGAGACCACAACCCTTGGGTGGTCAGGTCTTCCAAGTGGGCTCCCCACCCCAAGAGGGAGGCATCTGTAGTAAGGATTAGAGAGTGAGACTGAGTGACAAAAGGAACTCCCTGCCTTAGATTGTCCTGATCCTGCCACCACTGCAATGCCTGGATCAGGGTTCGAGTCACTGGAATCAGTTTGGTCAGAGGATCCTTTTCTGAGACCAAAAGGTTCTCAAGTGGAACTGAATGTCCCTCATCTGAAATCTTGCTCCCTGCACCACTGCTGGGAAGTAGCCATGTGCCCCAGGAGCTGTGGAAAATGCCTTGCTGGTCGAGACACCTGGAGGGTGAAATGAGAGAGCCAGTGAAATAAGGGTCCTTGCCCTGTCCAGGAGAAGGAAGGCTTTTGCCTTTACTGTATCTAGCTCTGCGCCTATGAAGGTGAGGAGCTATACAGGCTCTAGAACTGACTCTGAAAGATTCAGAAGGAAACCTAGAGAAGTAAGCAGTTGCTGAGTTATCTGAAGGTGTAACTTGACTTGGTCTGGGGACTGGCCTACTATGAGCCAGTTGTCCAGGTATGGGAAGATGGAAATCCTTTTCCTTCTTAGGAAGGCAACTACTACTGCCAGGCATTTTGTGAACACCCTTGGAGCAGAGGTTAGGCCAAAGGGCATTGCTCTGAATTGGTAGTGGCCTGAGGGCAGCCCGGACCTGAGGTATTTTCGATGGGAGCTTCTGATGAGAATATGGAAATAGGCATCCTTGAGGTCCAGGGAGACTAGCCAGTCCCCTGGCCTTAGAGAGGGTAGAATTATTCCCAGAGTCACCATTTTGAACTTTGGCTTTAAAAGGTGCTTGTTTAAATATCTGAGATCCAGGATGGGCCGCCATTCACCTGTCTTTTTGGGGGTGAGGAAGTACCTGGAGTACAATCCTTTCCCTTTGTGTAGGGGTGGAACCCTTTCTATAGCTCTGAGAGCCAAGAGGGAAGAGACCTCTGCCTCTAGGGCAAGTGACTCTGAAGGATTTGCAGGTGGAAAGGATCTGGTTCTCATCTTTGGAAATTTTTTGAAGCTGAGAACCAGTTCCTGGCTTACTACTTCCAGGACCCATTTGTCTGATGTTAAAGACATCCAGTCCTGGACAAAGTAAGCCAGCCTGCCCCCTACAGGTAGTGGAGAATCGGCCCTGGCAAACCCATCAGGGTGCCTGTTTGGCAGGGCTTTAGGCTGAGGGTGGAAGCAGGCCTGCTTGTGCCCTGTCCTGCCTCTCCTCCAAAGAACCCCTATGAGCATAAGCCAAAGAGAGGCCTGGCATGGTAGAAAGGCCTATGAAAAGGCCTGCCCTGCCCCTGGTTGCCGCTCTGAGGAGTGGCTTGGCTCTTCCTGGCCTGAGCACCTATAGGTGGTCCTACCAACCGCTTTCTTCATGTAGTTCTCGGTTTGCTCCCAAACAGAGAATTACCCACAACAGGAAAATCCATGGCCTTAGTCTGGGTATCCTGAGACAGGCTAGTACATCTGAGCCAAGCCATCCCTACGAAGGGCCTAGATGTAGCCATAACTCTAGATGAAACATCATTGGAGTCCACTGCAGCATGGAATTGCACCTTGGATGCCTCAATACCATCCACAGCCACCTGCTCCAGCTCCTTGGCAAGCTGGCCAGGGACCTGTTTAACTAAAGCCATTACAGTGCCCCATCTAGATTTCTGATATCTAGCTGTATAGGCCACATAACTGGCCTGCCTGAGTCCCAAGGATGCTGCCATGTACTGTTTCTTTGCCATGGCATCAATCCTCCTGGAGTCCTTATCTGGGGGGTGTGAAGCCAAGGGTATATTAGCCTTATCACAGGCTGCAGCCTGCACTACCCCAACATGGCTGCATTGCTGGGTAAGGAATTCCGTATCTGAGCCTGAAAGAGTATACCTCTTGCCCATTCTCTTATCCACAGGAGGTATAGAATTAGGAGTCTTTAAAATTTTTATTGTCTGTTTCCCAAAAGACTTATGAAGGGGAATAGACAGCCTCCTGAACTCTAGGATATCCATCATTTCAACATAGTCAGGCTCCTCCTGGTCATCCACAGCTTCTTCCACAGGAAGCTGAAGAGTTTCAGTTTCAGCCACTTTCCTGTAAAACATGAAATGGGAGGGGGACTCAGAAAGCCTAGGAGGAGACACTCCTGAAGGTCTGTCTGGGGAGATGTCCGGGTCAATGGGCACATCCAGACTTTCATAATCACACTCACTTTCCTCATACTCTCCTCCTCCTCCTCCGGTTCATAAAATTTCTCTAAATCATAATCCGAACCGTGGAACCCACCGAACCGATGTGCCTTTAATGGTGCCGGTTCGGTTGTGAACCGGGATGAGCATGAACAATTTTTATCGCTATTATTTCATCAGCGGTCTGAGAAAGAACTTTGATCCGCACCGCTGATTTATCCTTCTTGATCTCTTAACTGGAACAGACTCCTCGGAATCGGTTCTCCTTTCGCCCGAAGAAGTTTCGCCCTGGTCAGAGGGCATTCCTTCTGGTTCGGTTGGAACCGAACCGGGCTGGCCATCCAGGTCAGCAGACTTTTTGGCCTCCCTTTCCCTGAGCCTACCCTAGTGTGTGTGGGGAGGTCTTTGCTAAGGTTGATCCCCACACCACCTGTGTTTATTGTCTGGGGTTCGACCAGAAGAAAATCTGAAAACACTTTAGATAAAAACCTCCTATTAGTTCTAAGGACCACCTTATCTCTATGGAATGAGATAAAATCAGACTCCACTGACAGATCTTGCACTTCACTGATACACCTGACAGAGGTAATAGCTACCAGGAACACCAACAGTTTTCCAAGTCAAGTACTTAAGCTCTGCTGAAGACAAAGGCTCAAAAGGGGGTCGCATAAGCTGAGCAATGCAAACATTAAGATCCCAAGCAGGGGTAGGATCCCTAATGGGGGGATTGGTATGAAGAAATCCCTTGAAAAATTTACAGAATACAGGGCGAGAAGACAGTGAGGAAGGCTTTCCCGCTGACAGAAAAGCCGAAACAGCTGACAAATGTACTTTGAGAGTAGCTCGTCTGAGGCCCAGGCTATTAAGATGAACCATATAATCCAGAACTGAGACAATTCAGCAGTGTCTGGGGATATATAGCTTCTGAACACCAAATGCTGAATCTTTTCCATTTGGAGTTGCAAGTTTTTCTGGTGGCAGGCTTTCGAGAGGCTTTGAGAATATCCAGAACCCCTTGGGACAGATGCAGATCTGCATACTCAAACTCTTCAAGAGCCATGCCTTGAGATTGAGAGACCGACGACTGGGATACCAAATCCTCCCCTGAGGAGAGGTTAACAGGTTGTAATTCCTGGGAAGAGACAGGGGAAGAATGGACTGCTAGGGACAGCAACAGGTGGTACCAAGGCTGCCTGGCCCAGTCTGGAGCAATCAGAATCACTTGCAATGTTGTGACCTTACCTTGACCAGAACATTGAACAGTGGAGGAAAGGGAGGGAAGGCATATAGAAATTTCCCTTCCCAGTTCAAAATCAGAGCATCCAGAGGGACTGAGCCCAAGACTGGGGGTCTGCAACAAAAAAGAGGAAGTTGGTGATTGTCTGGTGCTGCAAAGACATTTCTCTCTGGAGTGCCCCACCTGGAAAAAAATCACTTTCAACACCAGAGGGTCCAGGGACCATTTGTGATGGCCCTAGGAGATCCTGCTCAATGCATCTGCTAGCACATTGTCCTTCCCTGGAAGGTGGACTGCTACCAGAGAGGTCTGCAGAGAATAAGCTAGGGACCACAGTTTCATGGCTTCCGTGCACACGGCCATGGACCGAGTGCCTCCCTTCTTGTTGATGTACCACATGGTGGTGGTGGTGGTGTTGTCTTTATTATGACCTGAATCACCTTGTTCTGCACTGACTGACAGAAAGCTTGCAGGGCCAGAAAGACCAGCCTGAGTTCTAAGAGACTTGATATGAAGAAGGGATTCCTGAGGAGACCACAGTCCCTGGGATGTGAAAGCCCCCAGATGGGCTCTCCACACCAATAGAGAAGCATCCGTGGTTAGGACGACAGACTGAGACTGAGTGACGAATGGGACTCCTTGCTTGAGGTTGCCCTGATCCTGCCACCATTGGAGAGCCTGGATCAGAGTCTGGGTCCCTGGAACTAGTTTGGATAGAGAATCTTTCTTCTGAGACCAAAAGGTCCTCAGGTGAAACTGAATGTCCCTCATCTGAAATCTGGCCCCTTTGACCACTGCTGCAGAAGCTGCCACGTGGCCCAGACGTTGAAGAAAGTGCCTTGCTGGCCGAGAGACCAGAAGGTGGAATGAAGAGGCCAGCTCTACAATAGCCCTTGCCCTTTCCAGGGGAAGAAAAGCTCTTGCTTTGACTGTATCCAACTCTGCCCCTATGAAGGTGAGGAGCTGTACAGGCTCGAGAACTGACTTGGGAAGCTTGAGAAGGCATCCTAGGGAAGTGAGCACTTGCTGAGCCACTTGAAGGTCTGACTCACAATGAGCAAGTCGTCCAGGTATGGAAATATAGAAACATTTTTCCTTCTTAAAAAGGCCACTACTACTGCTCGGCATTTCGTGAATACCCTTGGAGCTGATGTCAGGCCAAAGGGCATAGCTTTGAACTGATAATGGGCTGAAGGCAATTCGAACCTGAGGTACTTTCTGTGGGAGCACCTGATGAAAATGTGAAAGTAGGCATCTTTTAAGTCCAGGGAGGGTAGCCAGTCCCCCGGCCTTAGAGAGGGAAGGATTATTCCCAGAGTCACCATTTTGAATTTTGGTTTTAAAAGAGGTTTGTTCAGGTATCTGAAGTCTAGGATGGGTCACCACTCCCCTGTCTTTTTTTGGGTTAAGGAAGTACCTGGAGTACAGACCTTTGCCCATGTGCAATGTAGGAACTCTCTCTACAGCCTTTAGAACCAGTAGAGATGAAACCTCTGACTCCAGGGCAATGGTTCCGGAGATGCTTGCAGGTGGAAAAGATCTGGCCCTCAGCTTTGGAAATTTCTTGAAGCTGAGAACCAGCCCCTGGCTTACCACCTCCAGGACCAATTTGTCTGAGGTAACAGACATCCAGTCCTGAACGAAGTAAGCCAGCCTGCCTCCTACAGGAACAGGGGAGTCGACCCGGGTTGACACATCAGGGTGTCTGCTTGGCAGAAGCCTTAGGCTGAGGGATGGATGCAGCCCTGCTCATCCCCCTTCTGCCTCTCCCTCTGAAAAACCCCCTCTTAGGAAAGGGAGAAGAGGCTGCTTGGTAGAAAGGCCTATGAAAAGGCTTGCCCCTGCCCCTAGCCTGCCTTTCCTTGGCCTGTGCACTGCTATAGGTGGTCCTATACTCATCCATCTTTTTCATGTAATTCTCTGTCTGCTCCCCAAGCAGAGAATTACCCACCATAGGGAAATCCATGGCCTTAGCCTGGGTGTCCTGTGAGAGACTAGTACATCTGAGCTAAGCCATTCTCCAAAGAGCCACAGATGTAGCCATGACTCTAGAGAAAACATCATTGGAGTCCACAGCAGCATGGAACTGTACCTTAGATGCCTCAATCCCATCAGCAGCCACCCCCTCTAGCTCCAAGGCTAGCTGGGGGAGGCCTGCTTAGCCAGTGCCAGTACAGTATCCCACCTGGACTTCTGGTACCTGGCTGCATAGGCCACATAATTAGTCTGCCTAAGTCCCAAAGCGGATGCCATGTACTGTTTCTTTGCCATGGCAGCCAGCTTCCTAGAGTCTTTATCTGGGGTGTGTGAAGCAAGGGTATATTAGTCTTATCACAGGCTGTAGCCTGCACAACTCCAACATGGCTGCACTGTTGATACAAGTACACTCCACCCGAACCTGATAAAGTGTACCTTTTGTCCATCCTTCTGTTGACAGGAAGTACAGAATTTGTAGTTTTTAAAATCTGTTATGTCTGTTTCCCAAAAGACTTATGAAGGGGAACAGACAGTCTCGTGGACTCTGGGATGTCCATCATCTCCACATAATCAGGTTCCTCTTGTTCCTCTACAGCTTCTTCCACAGGGAGCTGGAGGGTTTCTGCCACTTTCCTGTAAAACACGTAGTGGGAAGGGGACTCAGAAAGCCTAGAAGGGGAAACACCAGAAGGCCTGTCTGAGGAGATGTCTGGTTCAATGGGCTCAACCAGACCTCCCACACCATCGTCGTCATCATCATCATAATCTTCATCCCCCCTCCAAATTCAGTTCATAGAAGTCTTCAAGGGCATAATCTTGAACCGGAAGAACCAACCGAACCGAGAACCTGCCAGAAGGCACGGGATCAGATGGAACCGGACAAAGCAATTCTATAGTCCTTATTGCATTGGCAATCTCTTCGGCGGTTGGAAAATGGGTCTCTGGATCCGAACCGGCTGATTTTTCTTTTCTTTTTGTAGGAACCCCTCTCCTCTTGCCCGAAGAAGTATCGCCCTGGTCAGAGGGCACTCCCTCAGGTTCGGTCGGAACTGAACCGGGCTGGCCATCCAGGTCAGCGGACTTCACGGCCTCCTTATCCCTGAGCCTATCTAATCTTTCTTCCAGGGTAGACTTATGGAAATTTTACAGATTTGGCAGTCTAAATCGAGGTGGTCAAACCCCCAGACAATAAACACAGGTGGTGTAGGAATCAGCCTTAGCAAGACCTCCCCACACACACTGCAGTGCTGAAACCCAGTGGGCCCGGATTTTCTTTTGAGTTTCTCAGATGTAGCCATCCAACCACAAACTTACCCTTTTTATGGCAAACAACCAGGCAAGACACCCTTATCGGTTTCTAACCGTGTCACGGGTATTGGAAAAAAACACAAGAAAATGCTTTTTTTTTTTTTTTTAAACGATACGGACCGGTAACCACACTCTAAGTTTAAAAACAGACAGAATACATAAATCACTAAATGGCCGGTTCAGCCGAACCGGTCGAAAAATAAATTTTTACAATTTCCACGAGTCTACTATGTCTAGTTCACTACCTAGTACTTACTGTACCACAGACAGAGATCTGAACCGAAACTTGCGAAAAATAATCAGTAAAACCGAGGACTTTAACAGACTTTCGAACCGTGAGCAAAGGAGAAATCTCCGGAGCGGCCATTCAGTTAGGCAGAGTAAAGAATTTGACAGTTGCGCTTCAAAGTGCAGCAGACAGAGGTTTGAACTGAACTTGAGCTCAACGTTCTATGCTCTGCATAAAAATTAACCCTCTACTCTCCGGGGCAGTTTGAGTGCTGGGGCTAACTGCAATAGTCAGAATACAGCAAGACTTCATGCTGTTTGAACACAGCACCATCCAGGCACTCGGCACCGCAAGCGACGCCGACACCTAAAATGGCACCGGTGGACAGAATCGAGGCTGGTGCCAGCCCAGGCCCACGGATCCCAGAATGCGACACCGGGGGTGCCTTGGCCCCCGAAGGAGCGACTGCCAAAGCGGTGCCTACTGCACGCCCCCTGAAAGGAATGGACTGGACCTCCTGCACCACGGAAGGGGCCCCTGCCGTGGCAAGGCTAAAAGAAGCAGAGGCCCCCTCTTCTGCAGTCCGTATAGAACCGGGAGAGGACCCGGAGGAAGAGTCACGTGACTGTCTTGGCCTTACAAGTGTGGGCCTGTCCCCCGAAAGTCGGCGGTGCTCGCCCAACTTTCCACACATGCAATTCGACAACTCGGCGGTCCATGGAGAAGCAGGCATCACACGAATCCGTGTCATGAAGAGGGCCAAGACAGGTGAGACACAGATCATGCTGGTAGGTAACAGAATAATGGCGGCCGCAGGGCCACCGACACATAGGAGGCCGCCCCGTCTTCGATGATTTCTTGCCCCCCCGAACCAGACATTACCAGACATGATCTACCGATAAAATAACAGCAAAAACGGACACAATGTCACTGTCAATAAAGTAAAAAGAACAGTCTTACCAGTCAGTGGTGTCAAGTAGTGGTGAAACAGAACTGACAAGTTTTTTTTCGACTCTAGAAGCTGATTGCAAACTAGGCCATAGCTTGTGACACAGTTTTCTTTAGGAGCTCCGCATGAGGGCCAAGCTCTACAGCGAGAGACGAAGAACTGGGGAGGGGGCAGCGCCGACAGCATCTAACGACCAACCCATGAGCGCCACGTTGTACATCGGCCTCGAAGGGCGGCACCACTGCTGCGTCGGCTCCACCCATGCAAAAAGAAAAAGGAAAAAAAAAAGAGCTCAGGCGAGGTAATGACCTCTGGCCACTACCCAACTGTGATGAATGGTGAAGATTGACACATATAAGATCCACAAATTCAAACCCTTCCTCATTCTCCTCAGTTTCCTGTGAGGAAAAACCCAAGGGTATTGACCAAATGTTTCACCAAGGTATAGTGAGAGGTATAGTCATCTGATGGTCTTGAAAGTGAGTCAAATTCTTTCTCAAGAGAACCATCTGGGTCTATGCTTATCCCTCTTCTTTGTAAAACATTCTTATCTCCTCCTCCGCAGGCACTAGGAATGGAACCAGGGCCTGGAGTGGGGGGCAGGCATGTTTCTGAAATTCCTTGGAAGAACTGGCATGCCTTAGTAATGTCATCCACTGACAGTATTTTATTTTATTCACTGGCGATTCCTTTCCTTTTCAGAAGGAGGGACAACTTATTTATTTATTTTTTTTGTTAAGCATGCACCACCATCTCCGGTGCTTGCACTGAGATCTTAGTCATGTCCCCTATAGAGGGCATTTTATTTTTGGCCACTGGCAGCTCCTTTCCTTATTCAGGAAGAGGGACAGTGACATGTTTTCCTTTTTGTTAGTTTTACTAAGTTCAGTGCTCCCCCATTCAGATACCCTGACTTCTGAACCATTTTTAGCAGCCTTATCCTTCTGCTTATTTTGTAACATGGAGGCAGACTGAGAAGCCAAAATTACTTAATTTTTCAGCCCTTCTGGGACAAACTAAAACATAATCTGAACCAGTTGGAAAGAAACTTTACAAATTTAAAACCTGTTAGTCCCATCTTCTTTTTGAGTTTGTCAGTCATGCTAAATACTGACGAATCAGGGAAGCATGTATCAAAGTAAAACTGAATGAGAAGAAAAACCCATATATGTAAAAGGGGTTTAAACAAATGCAGTTTGGTTCCCTTAACAATGAAACCGCAAATGAAAGCAGTCTAACAGATGATTTAGTTAGGCTAAATTGTAAAATATTGGCTCCGTTTTCCAAATAAAGGAAAACCGAGAATAATAACAATAGAAACCGCAAGGTGGTTAAACTTTTTAGTAATTTAGTGAATATAAAGAAGTGTTAAAGTAAGTCCTTAAAGCGAGAACAATGCTGAAAAAAAATGACCTTCTCTGTTCGCTTCATGGGAACTGATGGGGAACTGGAGAAAATAAAAAAATATATACAAAAATGACCTAACTATACAAAGTTATCTATAAAATAACTAAATAATATACTATCACAAAAACAAATAAACAAAAATAACCCAAAAATAGTGTGAAGTTGAAATGATGACTCCAGAGCAACTGCTTTCTTCAGGCAGAGAAATAAATCTGTCGTTAGAATGTTAGGGTGAGCATGAGCACACAGCAGAGTTTCAATTCAATTCCAAGATTCTCTAACTGGCATAAAATTCTAAGCTCCGGGGTAGCTCAGAACTGCAAGCTGAATGCACTAGTAAGCATAGTGCGAGAACTGGGGTTTGAAAGTTGGGTTATTTCACAGAATATTCCTCCACGTATAAGTAGGGAAAAGGTAAACCATTAACATTTCTTACAGCTAAGCACCTGGCCTTCCAAGAACTTAAGGCTGTAAAAGACAGAGAGGACTGTTGTGTGGTGGTCCAGGGAGAGATGAGGGTTCCACACTAACATTAGCCACCTACAGTAGTACCCCTCCAGTTCAGACATGCATTTCATCAAGCAGTTGATGAACTTGATATTAGGCAATCAAAGCTGGGGGGGGGGCAGCCCTCCTTGTACAGGGAGACTGCAGTCTCCTCCTTGATAAGCTCATGTTCTGTGGCAGCCTTCTACCTCCAGATTACCCACTGCCCACAAAAACCTTTGCAGAGTGGACATCTGGAGAGAACTGCACACTCAGAGGGGCTTTTCTCATTTCTCCCACCCACAACAAAGGTATAGCTGTATAGGCTACATTTTCTCGCTCCAGGTGGACCTGCACCAGATTCCATACTGCTATATGGCCCCATTTCTTTCTTAGATCATGCACCTATGGAAGTGGAAGTCATGGAAGTGGCGTAGGGACTCTTTTGCAGGTCCACTATATGCCGCCTTGACATAGTCTACAATGTCTAGAACTGGTGCACTACCAAAACAAAGAAATCATCACTCATAACAAGCATCCCATTGTTAGCCCGGCAACAGCGTGGGATACTGTGAAGGTGGCCATCCGGGGTCACCTTATCAGCTATGCTGCCAAAGAGGAAAAAGAACATAAAGCCTATAGGGCAGACTTACTTGGAACCCTGACCCTTCTGCAACAACATCAGCAAGGTACACCTGCAGACTCCTCCCATTCAAATCAAACAAAATTAAAAAAGCAGCTCGATGATCTTGCTCTTCATCAAACAGAAAAAGCCCTCAGATACCTCAGGCAAAAATATTACGATGGGGGTCCAAGAGCAGCACAGCTCCTAGCACACAGGGTTCAGGGTTTCCACCAAAGAGCCACCATTACCAACATATGGCACCATGATACTCATCTCATCACTAGGGAAGCAGACCCCGTAGTGGAGGCATTTACTGCATATTATCAAAAATTACAGTATATGCAGCCGAGACAGCACCTGATCAGACCATGCTGCAGTCCTTCCTGATGGATGTGCACCTACCCTAGCTACAAAAAGATGCCAGAGAGGCTTGGGTAGCCTCCACAGGTGAGCAGAAAGTGTAGGAGGCTATCCGGAATACGAAGTTTGAGAAATGCCTGGGCCTCAATGGATACCAGGACAATAAAGAAAAGTAGCCACAAGCAGCCAGGTGTGCTTATAAGCTCAAACGACCAGTCAAACAAAAACCTTCAGCACCGCCCACTGCAGCTCAAGCAAAACAGACCCACTTACAGAATTCAAAACAGGCTAAAAACATGTTTAAGAGTTCATTTATTCAGTCCATTCATAAGTTAAAAGACTGCCATAAAGCACCATTGACCATATAAAATGAGAGCTCACAGTGAGATCCACCAACCTCCTACCAGTTTCGCTTTAGAGCATCATCTGGGAGTGTTCAAACAGGTGATGCACTCTTCTTTTAAAGGCAAATTTTAAAATGACAGTACACAGAACATTACACCTAACCCTAGAGTGACACACACCTATAATAAAATGTATATAACATAACGTATACAAAAAATATATAAACTGACAGAACAGACACTCTACAAGTGCAGATGAACACAATATTGTATAATAGACATAAACATCATATTCATAACCATTGACACCCCTAGAGCCAAAATATAGCATATATGCAAAGAAATGTGCACATGCACACATACATATATGTGCATGCACAGACCTGTTAATGCATATTGTAAATACCTAAAGCACAGTCTCAGAAACTTATATGAATAAATTAAATCAAGTAAATCATGGACCATTGGATACACCACAGATTAAAGTCTGTGCACCCTAGAACAACAAAAATAGTAATAATAATAAGAGCTGGATTCTTGTACTGTGAAGAAGGAAGTTCCTCGGAGACTTTAACCAGTGGGCCTGTAGCTTAAGGGTTAGAGCGCTGGAACGGCATACCAGAGGTCCGAGGTTCAAATCCCGGTGAGTCCACATTTTCCTTTCTCATTTCCATCCTTGACATAAAATATCCTGTAATAGGAAAAGTTGAAAAAACTACTAGTCCACATGTGTTGAAGGCACATGTAGACAAAGTTAAATCAGTCTCATCAAACACTTATAATAATTATTAATAAGGTATAATCTTATATCCTATCAAAATACTCCATTATGAGAGGTATAAAATGAAGACCCTTAATTCAGGCCCAGTAGGCCAAGATATACATATAGCAAATCATTAATTTATTTATTTAAAAATTATACCAGCTCAAAAATTTCATTTAGCCCTGGCCGACACAGAGCACCCAATCTGTGTAGCCAAAACTGCTCTCTTTGTGAAAGAAGCAATTCAAGATCACCTCCCCAGGACCTAGTCTAACCCCTTCTATTCCACGGAACAGGAAATGATGTGGTGACATTCCACAATTAGCATCTAAATGACAAAACAAAACATTCCCATGGTCACTAGTTCTTACATTCCTGAGGTGTTCCCCCACCCTTAGTATAAAGGCCCTAGAGGTTTTCCCTACATAAAAATCACCACACGTGCAGGTAGCTAAGTAAACTACACATGTTGTGATACAATTGATAAACCCTCTAATGTCAAAAACAGTTCCCACATTAACAGATGCAAAACTTTGTATCTGCTGGATTCTATCACATTGATAGCAACCTAGAAGAGCTGGGGTAACCACGTACGATTATGTTGGACCGGAAGAAAGCTATGTACCAATAAATCAGAGAGATTTTTTGATCTCCTGAAAGTAATCTTTGGGTTCTGTTTAACTACTGAGTCTAATGCTGGCTCAGTACTGAGAATGTGCCAAAATTTATCTATGGTTTCTCTTATTATATTACTTTTTGCAAAGTACCTCGTGACTAACCGAACCTCCCAGCTACTATGATTCAAATCTCTCCGTTTGTACATTAACAAATTCTCCCCGGGAACATGGCGGACCTCTATTTCTTTTTTCTCCACTAGGGCAAGGCTATATCTTCGATTTATAAAACGCTCCTGCAGTTCTCTACTCCTACATTCATACACCTCATCCTCTGAACAGACCCGCTTAACCCTCATGAACTAAGACTTGGGAATGTTGTTGATGGTGTGGCGGGGGTGACAGCTGCTTGCCAGCAAAATACTGTTTCTATCGGTTGGTTTCCTAAATAAATCAGTTGTAATGGTCCCATCCTCCAACTTGCAAATACTAATATCCAAAAAGGAAACCTTGTATTTGCTGGTATAAGCTGTAAATCTAAGATTTGGATTAGATTGTTCCAAATACATAAAGCATGTCAATTTAGCAGTGTCCCCTCACCACACCATCAACACATTGTCTATATATCTACGCCACATGTCTATAGACTCATAAAATGTATTTTGAACCATGTCATAAATGTGAGTAAGTTCCAATGTGCCCAAGTATAGGTTTGCATATGTGGGGGCAAAAGTTGCCCCCATTGCAGTACCTTTTACCTGCAAGAAAAACTGCCCCTGAAAAAGAATGACTTTTTGGTTAAAACATATTCTGACAGCTGATGAAGGAAATCAATAAACTCAGAAGTATAGAAAGAAAAATTTTCAAGCCAAAACCTAAGCGCAGAGAGGCCGCCCTCACGAGGCACGTTTGAATACAGAGCCTCCACATCTACAGTAACTGAGGCCCAATCCTGTTCCACTTGCAAGTCCTCCAGGGTGTTTAGTATTTGTGTGGAATCCCTTACATAAGATCTTAAACTGGACACCAAAAAAGTAATATGTTAATTCACAAATTTTCATAGTGGCTCTGTTAAAGAACCAATACCCGACACAACAGGACGCCCCGGCGGACCAATCATGCTCTTACGAATTTTGGGTAGACTGTACAGTTTGCCTTACAGGATGTGGAACGCATAGGCATTTAAACGTCTGTATATCAATAAGCCCCTCATCATATGAGCGAGACAAAAAACTGTCAATTTTTTGTTCATAGCTCATGGTGGGATCTGATTTTAACCTAACATAAAAATCGGTATTTGACAACTACCTATAAATCTCTTTAACATAACTGTCCCTATCCATGAGCACTAACGACCTGCCTTTGTCAGCTGGCTTGATGACCAAATATGGGTTAGCCTGCAACTGCTGTACTCCAAGCCGCTCCTGACTACTAATATTGACATAGTTCAAGTCCATAAATTCACTCCTACGATTCTCTAATTCATGAAGAACTGCTTTATCAAAGGTGATGACTGCAGGAGAATAAACGGGTATAAAAGTCGAAGGACATTTAAACCTCAGTTCAGTTCTCTCCAATGAACTCAGTTCAGTTCTCAAAGCATCTGCAGCCCATACTGTTTCTGTTACAGCAAACCCTTCCTACACATTTTCAGATCTAGCAAAATGTCCTTGCAAATTTAATTTCTTTGTAAACTTAACATCCAAGAGCAGTTCAAATCATTAGCAGTGTTAGTAAGACAAAAACTAAGCACTTTAAACAGTACCTTTAGTTGTGGCGTAGACAGTGGAAATGATGAAAGATTTACCACATTCACTTCCGCCTGTTCTTGTATGACCAAGCTCCCCTGGTCTGTGCAGTAAGCCCTCCTCGTTGTTCTGGCTGGGTTTTCAGTAGAGCAGACTGTTGTTTCCGACCGTTTTGGTAAAGATCCATCCTGCCATTTGTTCCTGCAAACTCCCCCTCACATCAGTTTCCACTGGTTTGAAAATGTACCACTCTCAGGCTGCTTCTGGGGGTGGAGGTGGTGCAACTGAACTCCCCTTCCTTACTCATCTCAAGTAACTCATTAGTTTCATCCGTCAAGTCCATACTGGACTCAGAATTAGAGGTGAAATGGTCCATGGTTTGGTCTGGAACTTTCAAAATCGATCTTAAAGGGCCAACATCATTTCGTTGCTGTCCATTACCATTGCCCCTTCTCCTACAGTTATTTCTTCTCCTGCCATTACTCATATTCTGTTGTACTTTCCAATTAAATACCCGGTCATTGAGATAATCCTGGTGATCACGTTCAAATCTGGCCATTTTCCTAGCCTTTAATTTCTGATCATGTTCCATAAGAGAAAATTACTCACTATAGTAATGTTGTTTCTTCTAATGGAGTCTTGCTGTATTCTGACAACATGTAGTTAGCCCTAGCACCAGAAGTGCCCTGGAGAGGAAAAAGTTAACTCTATACAGAAGCGTAGAGCGTTGAGCACGAGCTCAGTTTTCAAACCTCTGTCTCTGGTACTTACCAGTGTAACTGTCAGATTCTTACGAGCAAACTAAGTACTAAACTATAGAAACTGCTTAATATATAGCCAAAAGGCAACAATTTGGGTAGCACAAGACTCAAGTCAAGAATCCAAGAAAAAAAGGTAGTGACAATATAATATATATATTAAACATAATAGTAATAATAGTAAAACTACCCCACCCTTAAGAGGGAGGATACAAAGTACACCCCTGAGGTGCAACACTGTACCTGCCAGCCCACTTCCCAAAAACTAGGTTCTGAGATGGGAGGTAGGTAGGGAGGGAGGTCAGAATACAGCAAGACTCCATTAGAAGAAACAACATTACTACGGTGAGTAATTTTTTCTTGAAACAACATGAAGTCTTGCTGTATTCTGACAACATGCAGACTACCAAGCAGTCCCCCCAGGAGGAGGGAATGCAGAAACTACTTTGGGAACAGGCTCTGCAGTACTGCTGTGCCAAACCTAGCATCACTCCTAGCCTGGATGTCCAGAGAGTAATGCTTGCTGAATGTATGGACTGTTTTCCAGGTGGCTGCTTTACAGATTTCTAGCAAGGGTATATCGCTGGCCGCAGCCAGAGTAGCAGCTGTACCCCTAGTCGAATGAGCCCTCAGGCCTGGAGGGGGTATTTTGCCCAATTTGTCATAGCAGAATTGTATACAAGAGACAATCCACCTGGCAATAGTTATTTTAGTGGCAGGCTTACCTTTCCCCACTTCACCATAAGTGAGAAACAATTGAAGACAGTCATTTCTGTGTGGCTTAGTATGCTCTATGTAGTAGCTAAGGGCCCTTTTAACATCCAAACTGTGTAATCTTCTTTCCCCTGAAGAAGAATGGTCAGTGAAACACAGGAAGAGACAGACTGGTTCTGATGAAAATCTGATACTATTTTGGGTAAGAACCTCCAATTGGTTCTTAGGACCACCTTATCCTTATGAAAGGAGATGAAGACAGGTTCGCCTTACAGGGCCTGTAATTCACTAATCCATCTGGCAGAAGTAATAGCTACCAGGAACACAGTTTTCCAGGTCAAGTACTTCAGCTCGGCCAAAGTCAGAGGTTCAAAGGGTGGCTGCATAAGCTGGGCAATGCAGACATTAAGATCCCAAGCCAGAGTAGGCTCTCAAAAGGGAGTGTTAATATGAACCAGACCTTTGAGCAACTTACTGAAAACAGTATGAGATGCCAGGGAAGAGCCCTTCCCTGCTGAAAGGAATGCAGAGACAGTTGCTAAGTGAACCTTCAGAGTTGCAGACCCAAGGCCTAGACCATTAAGGTGAACCAGATAATCTAAGGCTGTAGCAATGCCTGCAGAATCAGGCACAATGCTCTTCTGAAAACACCAAATGCTGAATCTTTTTCCATTTGGAATTATAAGTTTTTCTAGTGGAAGGTTTCCTGGAAACCTTCAAAATATCCAGGACTCCCTGAGAAAGATGCAGGACTGCATATTCCAACTCTTCAACAGCCAGGCCTTGAAGTTGAGAGACTGGAGACTGGGATATCAGATCCTCCCCCGAGAGGAGGTTAGGAGATTGTATCTCTTGGGATGAGACAAGGGACGTGACACTGCCAGAGACAGCAGCAGAGGATACCAAGGCTGTCTGGCCCAATCTGGAGCCACCAGTATCACTGTGCAGGGTTGAGATCTGATTTTTGATCAGCACTCTGAACAATAGAGGGAAGGGAAGGCATAGAGAAACCTGCCCTTCCAATCCAGAATAAGAGTGTCCAGAGGAACAGTCCCCAGGACTGGAGGTCTGCAACAAAACAGAGGAAGTTGATGACTGTCCAGGGCTGCAAAGAGATCTATCTCTGGAGTGCCCCATCTGGAGAAGATGACCTGTAGTATGGGAGGGTCCAGGGACCATTCGTGATGCCCCTGGGAGATTCTGCTCAGGGCATCTGCTAGTACATTGTCTTTACCTGGAAGATGAACTGCTATCAGGGAAGTCTGAAGAGAATAGGCTAGAGACCACAGTTTCATGGCTTCTGAGCACAAGGCCGTGGACTGACTGCCCCCCTGCTTGCTGATGTACCACATTGTGGTGGTGGTGGTGGTGTCTGTCCTGACTTGGATCATCTTGCCCCTGACTGACTCCAAGAAGATGTGAAGGGCTAGAAAAACTGCCCTGAGTTCTAGGAGATTGATATGAAGGAGAGACTCTTGTGGAGACCAGACTCCTTGAGCCATAAGGGCTTCCAAATGGGGCTCCCCAACCTAGGAGAAAAACATCTGTAGTTAGGACTACTGAGGGGACTTGAGAGAGAAAATGGAATTCCTTGTCTGAGGTTGTCCTGGTCCAGCCACCACTGGAAAGCTTGGACCAGAGTCTGAGTCACTGGAATCAATTTGGTGAGAGAGTCTCTTTTCTGAGACCAAAAGGACCTTAGGTGGAACTGAATGTCCCTCAGCTGAAATCTGGCTCCTTGCATCACTGCAGTGGAAGCTGCCATGTGGCCCAGGAGTTGAAGAAACTGCCTTGCTGAACGAGAGACCGAAAAGAGGGAGCAAGATCTGTTAGGGCATTTACCCTTGTCAGAGGAAGGAAGGCTTTTGCTTGGATAGTATCCAGTTCTATCCCTGTGAAAGTAAGAAGTTGAACTGGTTTGAGGACAGACTTTGGGAGATTGAGGAGAAACCCCGGAGACTGAGCAAGTCCTGAATGGTTTGCAGAGCTGACTTGCCCTGGTCTGATGACTGACCCACAATTAGCCAGTCATCCAGATATGGGAAGATGGAATAACCCTGCATTCTGAGGTAGACGACTACTACTGCAAGGCACTTTATGAACACCCTTGGAGCTGTTGTTAGGCCGAATGGCATGGCTCTGAACTGATAGTGGCCAGAAGGCAACTCGAATCTGACGTACTTTCTGTGGGAGCACCTGATAGGAATATGGAAGTAGGCATCCTTGAGGTCCAGGGATGCGAGCCAATCCCCTGGCCTTAGAGGGGGAAGAATTATTCCCAGAGTTACCATTTTGAATTTTGGTTCTGAGATGTGTTTGTTCAAATACCTTAGGTCTAGGATGGGTCGCCACTCCCCTGTCTTCTTTGGGGGTAAGGAAGTACCTGGAGTACAGACCTTTGCCCCTGTGTTGAGTAGGAACCTTTTCTACAGCTCTGAGAGCCAGAACAGAGGAAACCTCTGCCTCTAGGGCAAGGGTCTCTGGGATGGATGCAGGTGGAAAAGACCTGGCCCTCAGTTTTGGAAACCTTTTGAAGCTGAGGGCCAGTTCCGGGCTTATTACTTCCAGGACCCACTTGTCTGAGGTAACAGACTTCCAGGCCTGGAAGTAGTAAGCCAGCCTGTCTCCTACTAGAATGGGGGAGTCTACCCGGGCTGATACATCAGGGTGTCTGCTTGGCAGGAGCCTTGGACTGGGAAGAGGATGCAGCCCTGCTCATCCCCCTCCTGCCTCTTCCTCGAAAGAACCCCCTCTGTGGGAAGGAACAGGAAGCCTGGGCTTGGTAAAAAGGCCTGTGGTCGCTGGCACGGTGGTGCTGAGGGTTGAGGCGCTGGGCACCACATCTCGCACAACGCCGGCAACCCGGGTTCGGGAACGGACTCAGGTCACCGGGGGTCAGAGAAGCGGAGGAGGATCGAGAGTCACAATGGATGCTCCCCTCCTCCAGGGGTGAGTTCCTGGGGTACTTACAGCACCCAACGCACTGGTGCCAGTGGAAGCATGGGCATCGGGGCACAGGCGGTTCTTCAGAACCGAGGAGGGGAGGATGTTGTGGGCACTTGGCAATGACATGTGTCAGCATGCTGTCTGCCTGGACATCAGTCCTGTGTGCCAACGTCCTCGGGGTAGTGGGACTTAATGAGAGAGTAAAGCGGAAAAACACCCACATGGTCCCAAGATGATAAGTGACCTGATCTCCTGGATCACCTACCAGGGGCAGACCCCCACTGTGCAGGCACTCCAGAAGGAAGGTAAGGGGGGGATATAGGAGTATACCTGACACTCTAGGGGGGCAGACTCCGTGGGAGGATCGATGGGGAATGGTCAAGTCTGAAGGAGTGGAGCTGAGCGGGCAGTAAGGAGGGACAAAAAATAAAGGCCTGCCGCTGCCCCTAGATTGCTGCTTCTGAGGAGTGGCTAGCCTCTCTTTGGCCTATGCATTCCTGTAGGTGGTACTGTACTCGTCCATTTTTTTAATGTAAGCCTCTGTCTGCTCCCCAAAGAGAGAGTTACCCACTACAGGGAAATCCATGACCTTTGCCTGGGTATCCTTCGAAAAGCTAGTACATCTGAGCCAAGCATGTCTTCTGAGAGACACAGATGTAGCCATGACTCTTGATGCCACATCATTGGAGTCCACAGCAGCATGAAATTGCACGTTGGATGCCTCAATTCCATCAGCAGCCACCTCCTCCAGCTCTTTGGCTAGCTGGGAGGGAGGCCTGTTTAGCCAGTTCCAGAACCGTATCCCATCTGGTTTTCTGGTACCTGGCTGTGTAGGCCATGTAATTTGCCTGTCTGAGTCCCAAAGAGGATGCCAAATATTGTTTCTTAGCCATGGCATCAACTTTCCTGGAGTCCTTGTCTGGGGTACGTGAAGCCAAAGGTATGTTAGCCCTGTCACTGACTGCAGCCTGCACTACCACAACATGGCCACAGTGAGCGTATAAGAACTCCGTACTCGAGACTGATAACATATATCTCCTGTCCATTCTCTTATCCATAGGAGGTAAGGAGTTAGGCGTTTGTAAAAGTTTTTGTGTCTGTTTCTCCAAGGATATGTGAAGAGGGATAGACAATATTTTGCACTCTGGGATGTCCATCATTTCTACAAAATCAGGCTCTTCCTCCTCCTCCTCAGCAGCTTCAACCACAGGGAGCTGGAGGGTCTCAGCCACCTTCTTGTAAAATAAGAAGTGTGAAGGGGACTCAGAAAGCCTGGGATGGGAGACAATGGAGGGCCTGTCTGGGGAGCTGTGCGGTTCAATGGGTCCATCCAGACCTTCAAAGTCATTACCTTCGTCCTCATCGTCAGGATATTCGTCTCCCTCCCACTCCTCATAGAAAGCATCCGGATCGTAATCCAATGGAGTCGGATCAGACCGAACCGACCACCTAACCGGTGGTACCAGTTCGGATGGAACTGTGCGAAGTGATTGAACAATACTAATCACTCTGGCTATCTCATCAGCGGTTGGAGAACGCAGTGCTGGATCCGAACCAGATGACTTACGCTTCTTCTTCGACAGAACCGACCCTTCAGAGTCAGACCTCCTTTTGCCCGAGGAGGTATCGCCTAGGCTAGTAGGCACCTCCTTAAATTCGGCCGCAACCGAACTGGGCTGACCATCTGGATCTACGGACTTCTCTCCCTCCCTTTCCTTCAGCCTACTCAACCTTTTTTCAAGAGTGGCTTTAGGGAAGTTTCTGCAAATCTGGCAGTCTGTTTTGAGGTGGTCAAACCCCAGACAATAAACACAGATGAGGTGGGGTTCGGCCTTGGCAAAGGCCTCCCCACACTCAGTACAGTGTTGAAACCCAATGGGACTGTTTTTTTTCTTGGGTTTCTCAGACATAGCCAACCTAACCAATTACCCTTTAAGCTTTCAAGCCAGGTAATAAAGAACCAATCAGTTATGAACCGTGTCACGGGTTCTGTAAAAGAACAGAAAAAAGTCTGGTTCTTTTGAAACTGATCAGCACCAGAACACCACACTAATCCCAGCAAATAATAAAATAATCAGAAAAGTTGGTTCCTAACCAGACCGACCAATGAAGAACCGAGATAAAAAACAATCTCCACAATTTATAAAACAACACACTAGTCACCACCTATCTACCACACTACCTATACCATAGACAGAGGCTGGAACCGAAAATAATAACCGGTTAAAACCGCACTTCCACTTACCGAACTGAAGCAGTGAAATTCTCCGGAGCTACTTCACTGTTAGGCGGAGTAAAGAATCTGATGGTTACACTGGTAAGTACCAGATACAGAGGTTTGAAAACCGAGCTTGAGTTCAACGTTCTATGCTTCTGCATAGAGTTCACTCTTTCCTCTCCGGGGCAGTTCAAGTGCTGGGGCTTAACTGCATGTTGTCAGAATACAGCAAGACTTCATGTTGTTTGAATAGTGCATTTTAATTCATTCTCAAAATCTGGATGATCCTTAAATGTGAAAATTGCCTCCTCTCTCATTTTTAGTTCCTCCTCCAGGTCATTGCTCTGTGCTGTATAATCCCTTATTAAACAGTGAACAAATAGCATAAAGGCAGCCTGCATCTGTTTCCAGTCAAAAAAAAAAAAACAACTATTTTTTCTCTTTACCATATCCAGGCCACTTAATAACCCTCAGTTCACAGGGGGGCTCGATATACAGGTTACTCACCTGTAACAGGAGTTCTAGGAATGGTATATGTTGTTCATCCACACTCATTGGCAGTATCCTTGCCGCTTTAAATCTTGCCGGAAGGTCTTCAAGCTTGCTCTTCCCACCCACCCGGGTGGTATAACTCTCGGCTCCGCCCCATGACGCCAGATCTGGCCCGCTGGAAGCTCAGGTTGTGCGTCGAAGCCGAGAGAGGTCGTAGGTAGTGTGGATGAACAACATATACCATTCCTAGAACTCCTGTTACAGGTGTGAGTAACCTGTATTTCTAGGACATGGATATGTTGTTCATCCACACTCATTGGCAGACTCTTAGCAGTTCTCCGGAGGAGGGAGGCAAGACGCACACCCCCATATACTTACTTGGGAAAGAGAGACTGGAGAACCGAGGCCCCAAAACCAGCATCCCGGCGTGACTCAAGGTCGATGTGGTAGTGGGTAATGAAGGTGTTTGCTGACTTCCAGGTAGCAGCCCTGCAGATTTCCTGGATAGGGACGTCCCTGGAAGCAGCCACCGTAGCAGCAGTATGGCGGGTAGAATGAGCTCTTATCCCTCTGGGAGGCTCCATGCCCGCTAACTTATAGCAGAGATCTATGCAGGAGGTTACCCACCTGCTTATCGTCCGCTTGGCTGCAGGTCTGCCAGATGCGGCTTCAGCGTGGGTGACAAACAGCTGGCGAACCTCTCCCAATTTCAGCGCGTGCTCCTTATAATAAGCCGCGCCTTCTAGGATCCAGAGTATGGAGCCTATATTCGACCTCCGAGTGTGATTGGGGTAGAACACCGCAGAGTCAACACCTGGTTAAGGTGAAACTCACACCACCTTCGGAAGGAATTTCGGTGGGGCGAGGACAACCTTGTCCCTGTGGAAGACCAGGTAAGGAGACCTGGCGGAGCGCCTGGAGCTCTCCCATCCTTCTGGCTGACGGATAGCCACCAAGAAGGCGGTCTTCCACGACAGGTGAGAGAGAGCACCTGTGCATAGGTTCGAATGGCTTGCCCATGAGCTTTGCCAGTACCAGCAGTAGATCCCACGGAGGTGGGGTTCCCGACTGGAGGGAAATGTGGATCAAGGCCTTTGAAAAGCGCCAGACCACCTCTCTCCTGGCGCATCGACTGCTTCCCCGCCCGCGCCTGGTAAGCAGAGATGGCTGCCAGGTGCACCTCTAGGGTCGCCGACCAAGCCCTTGACTAGAAAGGGACCATAAGTAGTCCAAGATGCTTGCCAAGGAACAGGAGGAAGGGTCCAGCCCTTGTTCTGACACCAAATGGAAAACCTTTTCCATTTGAAGGCATAGCATTTTCTGGTCGACTTCACGGGACGCCTCAACTACATTGAGGACCTCGTGTGAAAGACCCAAAGCCTGGAACTCTAGCCGCCAGGAACCAGGCCGTCAGGTGCAGGGATTGAAGGTCCGGATGGAACACCTTCCCTGATTGACTGAGAGCAGGTCCGGGCGAGCTGGAAGCTGCCTGGAGTCCTGGAGCTGAGACTGAGGAGATCTGGGTACCAGAACTGGCGAGGCCAGTCTGGGGCTATCAGAATCACCTGCGCCTTGTCCTCCTCGCCTTGAGAAGCACCTGTGGATCAAGGGAAATGGGGAAAGGCGTAAAGAGGCCCGCGGTCCATTGCCTCGAGAAGGCATCCCCTGCAGCGAGCCCTGCTGAGGGGGCGGGCATGGAACAGACTCAGCCTCGCTCTCCGTGGAGGCAAACAGGTCCACCTGAGGTGTGCCCCAAAGGGAGAACAGATGCTGTACTACCTCCGCAGGAGAGACCACTCTGGGATGCAGCCCCCATCCGCCCAGGGCATCGCCAGGGTGTTGGAGGCTCCTGCCACGTGAATGGCTAGAGATCCGCCTCCAGGCTGCGCCCAGTGACCAAATGGAGAGCTTCCTTGCATAGAAGCATGGAGCGCGTCCCTGGCCGGTTTAGATAGTACATGGTCGTGGTATTGTCCGTCTGGACTCGGACCACTTGACCCCGGAGGAACGGAGCAAAGCGTGAGAGCTAGGGCGACCGCCGGAGCTCCAGCAGGTTGATGTGGCATCGGACTCCCCTGGGACCAGAGGCCATGAGCCCGGTGTCCCCAGATGGGCACCCAACCCATCAGAGAGGCATCGGTTGACAGAGAGACTGCGGCTCGGGCGGATTAACGGGATGCCCTCCTGCAATTGATCTGGAACGGTCCACCACTGGAGAGCATTCCACATCCCCTGTGTCACCGACCAAGCTGGTCCAAGGGATCGCAGCGCTAGACCACTGGCTGGCCAGTCCCACTGAAGGACGATGTTCCAGCGGGCCCAACGGACCACGCTGGTACAGGCCGCCATGAGACCCAGGAGGCGCAGGGAGTCCCGGGCAGGCGCAATTGCCCAACCAGAAATGATCGGGCAAAGGAGGAAAGAACCTCGGCCCTGTCCGCCGGGAGCCGCGCCTGGCTCAAGAGAGTCGAGCTGCGCCCGATGAATAAAATCACCTGCTTCTCTCGAGTTCCGACTTGGCCTCGTTGACAAGGAGGCCCAGTTGAGAGCAGACCTGGAGGGCCAGATCTCTGGACCACTCCGCCTCCTTCCTGGAGGGAGCTGCTATCAGCCAGTCGTCCAGGTAAGGGTACACCCGGACCCTCGGCGCCGCAGGAATGCTGTCACCACTGCCATGCATTTGGTGAAGACCCTGGGAGCTGGACAAGTCAAGGGCATGGCTTGAATCAAGAGAGATCCTTCCCGCTCGAAGCGAAGGAATCTCTGGTGAGACGGACGGATAGGGACGGAAAAACGCTGGCCCTGCAAGTCCAGAGAGCAGAACCACACCGCTGCTCCAAGGATGGTATTATCTGAGCCAGAGTGACCATCCTGAAGGTTCGAGACCTTAGGAACTTGTTTAGGTCGTGTAGGTCGAGAATGGGCGCCAGCCCCCGTCTGCTTCGGAACCAGGAAGTACCTGGACACAAACCCTGGGTCTGAAGGAGGGTCCACCACCTCTTACCACCTCCTTCTGGAGGAGGAGTGATGTCGGCTCGACGAGCCGCCAGTGAGGCTGGGATCCCGAAGCCCCCGAGGGCGACGGCTCTGGAAGGGTGGTGCCTGCTCGACTCCAGAGGCAGGCCTCTTCCCACCACCTCCAAGACCCACCTGTCCGTGGTAACAGCGGACCAGGCGGAACGGAAGTGCTGGAGCCTGCCTCCACTGGGGGACCTAGGTAGGGTGACGGGATGGGGCGACACCCTCAGCCTGTCACTGGGCAGGCTTGGAGGAGGGACCGGCCGAGGGACCTCCTGGGCCCTTTCCTCCCTGCCTCCTGTTAGAGGAAGCCGGGCGGCTTGGGTTTGGGATGCCAAGGCCTGAGCCTGCTGGCCCTGACGTTGCTGGGCAGGCGACCGGGCACAGAAGGACGAAAGGGCTTAGGCTGTGGTTTGCGGCCTTTGTCCTTCTGAGCGGAAGAGACCGAGTCCAAGGTGGCATTGGACTTCTCGATCCTCTGCAGGTGACCTTCCACCCCAGGGCCAGAGGTCAGTCCCAAAAAGGAACATCCGCCAACTGTGCTGGGTATCCGAGTAAAGGTGGATATCCTCAGCCAAGCCGCTGACGATAGCCACTGCGGCCGCCACCGATCTGGCACATGAGTCCCCTACATCCAAAGCAGTCTGGAGCTGCTGTTTGGCCACTGCCCTGCCCTGGTCCCGCACCTGCTTAACCGTAGTCTGCAGATCGGGCGGAAGATGAGGGATGACCTCATCCAGGGAGCCCAACAGGGCATGAGAAAATTGCCATGAGGACGGCCAACTGGCCTGACGAGCGGAGAAGGGCGTAGCGTAGACTTTTGCCCGACATAGTCCAATTTCTTGGACTCCTTGTCAGGAGGTTTGTCCACATCCCTGGCGTTGCCGTGGCAGCGGCTGTCGGTAACCAACCCCAGCAGAGGGGTGTTCAAAACCGACAAGGAACCGGTAGGGACCGTGATACTTCCTGGCCATCCTGGCCGGGCGAGGGCAGGAAGCAGGGCGCTGCCAAAGTTCCAGTGCTGGACCCACTATGGCCTCGCCACCGAAAGGCCTCCGTCGGAGAATCCCCGGTCCAGAATCTCCGTGAGGGATACCTGGCCCGCTTGGAACGGGTTCGAGCTCCATCCCGGTAGACTCCCAGATGAGCCAAGCAGTCCTAGGAAGGACGACGGGCTATCGCCCATTGGCTGACCTCCTGAAGACTCAAGTCCAGTCGCTTGGAAGAAGGAGGAATCATCTTCGGACTCGGAAGAGTCCTGAAGAACTGCCTCTGGCCTGAGCCACCCTTCACCTGCCGAGGTCGGTCGGGAGTGAGGGTAACTGACAGCCGATGGGGTAAACCCTTAGCCGACCGAGAACCCTTGGTCGGAGCCCCAATTGGTGGCTGTGGAGGCGGAGGTTCCACCGCAATCGGTGGAGCAGCTGGTTTTGGCCGAACAACCGCCTGGGTAGCCTCGGGCAAGTCGAGGGGTTGTGTCGGCCGCCCGTGACAGCCACTTAATGGCCAGGGAAGCGCGCGAGTCGGCTTATTCCGCCAGGAGGAGCTGTTGAACATAAGGTCTCGTACCGCCGACGTAATTTACGTCGAAGCCTCCTCATCCGAGGAGGAGGACGAGGACGGTGCGCGACGCCGCCATCATGTGCCGAGATCGAGACCGCCTATGACGGTGGGAACGGCTGGACCGCCAAGAGGTCCAGACCGAGACCGAGTCCCGGAATTGTCGGTGCAGGAGGTGTCGGCCGAACCGACACTCCCTTCGCTCGAAGGTCCATCCGAGGGCCGGAACCGGAGGCACAGGCGAGCCCACGGATCTCAACTCCTCCCGGGGGAACCGGGGAGAGGGGAATCTCGGCTGCTAAAGGCGACAGCCCGTCCAATGGGTCGAGAAAAATCTCGACTTCATCAGTGGGAGTCTCGGTCAACTGACCTGACGGGGACACCGTGAGGCCAGTGGCCGAAGCCGAGCGGTCGACCGAAGCCGACGGACGACGGCCCGGGGAGAGGGACCTTTCCCGCTCCCAAGAGCGTCGACGGAGGGACTTCTCCTTGTCCCTCTTTTGACCGAAAAAGGTCCAGCAGACGAGGCCCTTCTCCTTTAGTGGAGAGGGACAGACAAAGCTCCTTAAAGGAAGCCGTAGGAAGAACCCAGAGAGCGGGATAAATGCCGCGCGAGGAAGATACGCCCGCGCCGCCTCTTCGAGGGGCTACCATCCGCCGAAGCTGATCCGCCGAGCCCGCCACGCTGACACCGCCAACCGGGGCCTTTGGACTTCACCGAGGGAAACGCTCGACGGGCCTAGTTGCAATCGGGCAGCACGGTCTTCGGGACGGAGGTCTAAAGATGAGCACAGGTCGCAAGCCTCGCGGTCGTGCTCAAGGCCTAAGCAGTAGACACACGCGGAGTGTGGATCCGTCTCGAGACATCTTCTGCCCGCATGGGCATCTCCGAACCGAGTCGATTTATCCATCGCAGCCGCGAGGGATCAAGACTGAAGTCTTTTGCAAAATATTATTTTTAAATCCGCAAACGGAGAAATAGGAACTAGTCACAAACGCAGAGCGTTAAGGAGGGAACCTGAGCTTCCAAGCGGTAAGGAAGATCTGGAGTCATGGGGCGGAGCCGAGAGTTATACCACCCGGGTGGGTGGGAGGAGCAAGCTTGAAGACCTTCCGGCAAGATTTAAAGCGGCAAGGATACTGCCAATGAGTGTGGATGAACAACATATCCATGTCCCTAGAATAACTTTTACATATGCCTCCATAGTCCGGAGATGCCAATAGTTGCTTCTAACTCTAATAGTAGCCCTTTCCAACTGTTGAAAGGCCACAAGTATGTCAGATGACTGTGCTTCCGAAATAAATAATGATTTGCAATATGTATATCTTCGCCTACTGGGCCTGAATTAAGAGTCTTCATTTTATACCATTTTATACCTGTCTCACAATGGAGTATGTTGACAGGATATAAGATTATACCTTATTAATAATTATTATAAGTGTTTGATGACACTGATTTGTTTAACTTTGTCTACATGTGCCTTCAACACATGTGGACTAGTAGTTTTTTCAACTTTTTCTATTACAGGATATTTTATGGTAATCCAGCTCTTATAATTATTACTATTTTTGTTGTTCTAGGGTGCACAGACTTTAATCTGTGGTGTATCCAACGGTCCACGATTTACTTGATTTAATTTATTCATGGAAGTTTCTGAGACTGTGCTTTAGGTATTTACAATATGCATTAACAGGTTTGTGCATGCACATATATGTATGTGTGCATGTGCACATTTCTTTGCATATATGCTATATTTTGGCTCTAGGGGTGTCAATGGTTACGAATATGATGTTTATGTCTATTATACAATACTGTGTTCATCTGCACTTGCAGTGTGTCTGTTCTGTCATTTTATATATTTTTGTATACTTTATGGTCTATACATTTTATTTTAGGTGTGTGTCACTCTAGGGTTAGGTATAATGTTCTATGTACTGTCACTTTAAAATCTGCCTTTAAAAGAAGAGTGCATCACCTGTTTGAACACTCCCAGATGATGCTCTAAAGCGAAATCGATAGGAGGTTGGTGGATCTCACTGTGAGCTCTCATTTTAGAGGGACAATGGTGCTTTATGGCAGTCTTTTAACTTATGAATGGACTGAATAAATAAACTCTTAAACATGCCTTTTACCCTGTTCTGAATTCTGTAAGTGGGTCTATTTTGCTTGATCTGCAGTGGGTGGTACTGGAGTTTTTTGTTTGACGACTCAATGGATACCAGTTGGAATTTCTTTAAAACATTTTCAAAAGAACTTCCTCTCTTTTTCTTAAAGTTGGTAGCTCTCTCTTAGAAGGTGATGTTCCTCTGCCCATCCTGGAACTATGCCATGATCTCTGTTATCCCTAAACCAGGGAAACCTCCAGAATGCTGTTAGTCATACAGAATGATATCAGTGTTTAATACTGATTAGAAACTTTTTATGTCCATTCTCTCAAAAAGACTGGATGCCCTCCTACCCCGACCGATCCATCCGGACCAGCAGGATTTATGAAGTGTCACCAAACAATGCACAGTGTGAAACGCTCACTTTTTATCCTCCACCACGCACCCATAACTGCCTCTTCATTCCTTGCCGTTAGTCGTGATGCAGAGAAAGCATTCAACCATCTGTCTTGGACCTTGCTCCATGCCGCACTGGACCGCTTCAGTTTCCCACCCTCCTTTGTAGACTTACTGCTTCATATTTTTAGTTCACCACAGGCTCTGGTGTGTGCCAATGGTCACCTCTCCTCCCAGTCTGAATTGCAAAGGGGCACCACACACGGCTGCCCCCTTTTGTCCCTCCTCAAGCAGACAACTACATACCAGTCAGCCAGGCCTCAGTGGTGGGGAAATTAATGGAGACACTGCTAAAGGAGAGGATTGTGCCATTCCTTTAATCTTGTGGAGCACAGGATCCAAGGCAGCATAGATTCACAGTGGGAAGGCCATGTCAAACAAATCTAATAGATTTCTTTGACTGGGTGACCAGGAAAGTAGATCAGGGAAGGCTGGTGGATGTGGCCTACTTAGATTTCAGAAAAGCCTTTGATGCCATCCCACATAGAAGGTTGGCAAACAAGTTAGGCAGCATGGGGGTGGGCCCCAGGGTGGTAAACTGGGTCAGAAATCGGTAGAGGGCCAGAGCACAGAGGGTGCTGGTGAATGGTATTCAATCAGATGAGAGGGAAGTGCCCAGCATGGTGCCACAGAGATCAGCCTTGGGACCAGTCCTCTTCAATGCCTCCATAAGTGATATTGCAGAGGGGCTGGAGGGGAAAGTATGTCTTTTTACAGGTGATGCTAAGGTCTGAAACAGGGCTGACACTACGAAGGGGATAGAAAAATGAGAAAAGACCTAAGCAGATTGGAGGAGTGGTCAGAAGTGCGGCAGCTAAGATTCAATGCAAAAAAGTGCAAAGTCATGCACTTGGGAAGCAGAAATCCAAAGGAGGTGTACAAGATGGGGAGTTGCTGGCGGCCACCAAGCAGGAACAGGACCTGGGGTTACTCATATTGGATGACCTAAAGGCAATCAAACAATGTGAGAAGGCTGTGGGGAAAGCCAGTGGGATGCTGGAGTGCACAGGGAGAGGTATCACCGGCAGAAAGGAGGTGGTGGTTATGCCACTGTACAGATCGCTAGTGATACCTCAGCTGGAGTACCATGTCCAGTTCTGGAGACCACATCTCTGGAAGGACATAGACAGACTGCAGGCAGTCCAGATGAGGGCTACAAAGATGATGCAGGGTCTGCATGAAAAGCCCTATGAGCAGAGTCTAGGGGAACTCAATATATATTCCCTGGAAGCGTGGAGAGAGGCGACAAGACAAAAACGTTCAAGTACCTCAAGAGTATAAATAAGGTTACAGGAGAGTAGCATCTTTCAAAAAGGAAGATGTGCAAGAACAAAGGGGCATGACATGAAGTTAGAGGGGAAGAGGTTCAAGGGTAACATGAAGAAGTACTTTTTCACTGAAAGAGTAGTGGATGCTTAGAACGGCCTCCCAAAGGAGGTGGTAGGGGCAAAAACAGCAAATTCAAGAATGCATGAGACAGACATAAGGGTACCCTAGGGGCAGGAAAGAGTGAGCTGCAGATCAACTAGGATCTATGGTTTGCAATAGGTAGGTGAAATGGGCAGACTGGGTAGGCCTCACGGTCCTTATCTGCCATCAACTTCTATGTTTCGATCGCCATCAATATTGAACCACTGGTGCAAGTTATCAGGCAACATGATGGAATTCAGGGATATCAGCAAAAGGATGGCGCAGTGCATCGTATCACTCTTAATGAGGACAATGTTATGTTGTATTCCTCTGCACCTGATTTGGACCTCCAAGCTATGTGATATCCCCTACGATTATTTGGATCCCTCTCAGGATATAAACTTAATGAAAAACAGACTAAGGCCCCTATGGTCAACTCTGTTCCCTCTCAGGAGCTGATGGCCCAAAATCCCTTTAGATGGGGGATTTCACGTATGAAATGCCTGGGGGTCAAGCTGAACAACAGTGTCTCACAGCTGTTGTACAGCCAGCTCTGCTCCCCTACAGGTGCAGCTTCAAACTGATCAGGATAAATGGTGGGTGATGCCACTTTCTCTCGAGAGAAGGGTAGCTGCCATTAAAATGATGGTGCTATCCAGATGTCTGCACCTCTTCCAGTCTTTTGCTATGCCCATAGATACTAAGCACTGGGTCCAATGGTGCAAGATGCTTTCTAGATTTCATTGGCAGGGTTATCCACACAGGGTCAGCTACACCACCCTCTGTAGGCCAGGGAGCAGAGAGGACTTGCTCTCCTCGATCTCCTCCTAAACTATGAGACAGCAAAGACGCAGCTGATCCTGTACTGGCTTAGAAATGTCCTGTTGCAGCAATGGCCACAGCTTGAGAGAGTTACTTTGCCCTCCTCTCCCCCTCAACAAAATATTCTGTACTGGTGCTATATCCCTATGTCTGCGGAGGATGGTTCCCCCTTTGTGGCTACTCCACTCAGAATCTGAATAAAGTGGCTTGCCCATGAAAATCTTACAGAGCAGCTGATGTGGCTGTTACTACTTCATCTGCACAGGGATTTCATACCCACCAGGCTGGACTTGGGTTATAAGGTATGGCACTACTGAGATCTACAATATCTATTAGCTCCTGCAAGGCACAGAGATGAAGGCATTTCAAACATTAAAAGATAGTCTTGGGTTACCACAGACCGACCTGTTCAGATATTTTAAGGCCAGGCCATATGTTCTTAGTTGGATACACAGACACCGTATCTTAGACTCTAAAAATTCCCCTTATACTCCTAATAATTTCCATGTTAAAGGGGGATCCACTGCCCCATCTCATCTCCCAGCTCTATTCCACCCTGATCCACCAACAAGACTGCCCTCCACTGAATGCCCTAAATGGATGGAATCAGGTCACTGGCCAGCCTTTAATGTCAGCACAGTGGCAAATAGCCTGTTATAACTCACAAAGAATTTCTTCCTCCATGATAGGGAGGGAATTTAGCTGGAAATGTTTGATTACATTATTTTCTCACACCAGTTCAACAGGTACATAGAACAATGGCTAGTAACAGCCAGTGCTGGAGGCAATGTAGAGAAGAGCAGGAGGAAAATTTTCATATACAGTATTTTGGGCGTGTTTAAACCTTTTATTATTTCAAATGAGGGGTGCTGAGAGACATTTTTATCTCTACAATTTAAGCTTATAGAACACCTGTACCTCTTCCTGCTGTAGCCACCTCGCTTTAAAGATCCAACAGATATCTCTTAAGAATACTCATCGCAATGGCTAAAAAATGTATAACCAAATGGTGGCTTACACCAGAGGACCCGACTATAGAGGATGGGATCAACTTCGGAAACAGTACCTATAAAATGGACATCTTGACATCAGTGGCGAGTCAGCAGGAACACAAAAGCTGCAACACATGGAATAGATGGCTTTTGTTTATAATCATAGGGACCCAACCTCTTTTTCCTTCAAATGAAAAGGTAGTTAGAGTTAAAAGGACATGGCATGAATTCTGCTGATTGGAATCATGGTTTCCTTTGCTGGGAGTATCTCCCTGACTGTACTATTGTCATATGACACCAAACTGAGTTGTTTTTTAATGTAACCACTGTCTGTCCCAGGTTGTTTGTTGTTGTCAATACCCATTATGTATGCACTGTTGATTGTGGTGCTTGTACAGTATTGTCATGTCTAATATTGAAAAAGTATAAAATCTGATTATAAAAAGGACTGCATACACTGGCCAAGATATATTCATGATAGCACCAGTCTATAGTTCTTGGTTAAATAATTTCATGGAAAACAAAAGCTTAAGTCAAACGTGCTGCACCTAGGTTTCTAAAAGCATCCAAACCAGTAGCTTCTTTAGCATGCCTGCAATGATTGATTTTGCCAATAACTTCATTACATGGCTGACCTCATCAGTATTACATGTCAAGTCCATTTGGGATCTGCAATTAATTAGACAAGTGGGCCTCTAAAGTACTGTTTAATGACTCTTATAAACCATCCCCTTGGGCATTTTAGGTGTGTTACTATTACTGCAGTATTCTGTTCTCACAGCCTTACTGCTCCAGCTGGTGGAGAACAGCACTGCAGACTACACCTGTAGAGCACTGAAGGCAGCCAGCCTAACTCCCGGACTCCCAGGGGAACAGATAAGTGGAATAAATAGAGGTTACTTACTTGTAACCATCATTTTACTACTAGTATTCGGTTCAGATTCACATTTAGGCAGTCTTCAACTGAGCATGCTCACTAACCAGAACAGTCTTCAAATATGACTCTTCCTACCACTCAACCACATAGTCTTCAGCTCCGCACACACTGCACTCAGATCTGCATGCTGCAACAGGAATCCAAGGCAAGCTTGCCAGAGGAGGGTGGGTGGGTCATGTGGTTGTAAAAAGAATACCAGTAGTAGAATTGTAGTTATACATGATAGACCTCTATTTCTAACTACATAGATTTAGTTCACAATCCAGTTTGGCAGATTCTTGGCAGTTCTCACTATGAGGGGCAAGGCAACACTCCAAATTAAGCGAACAGAGACTGGAGCACTGAGGAGAACAAAGCAACATTTTGATGACTGAGCAAGTCGGGACTGAGTTACAGCCACCTGCGGTAGGAGCAACAAGAGGTTGCAAGGGGACCAGACAGCAAGACATAATCCCCCCACCTAAGGAACGCCGCCAGCTCCACAACCAGAAGCCAAAGACCTACCCACCCTGATACTGCCATGTTACTATTAGGAGGCGGGTTGGAAAATTTCAAAAGTCTGCCAAGCTTATGGACTTAAAACTGGAGCAACTCCAGCTCCTTCTCCAGTCAGGACCGGGTTGCAGCCATCCATGGCAGAAGCCTTTCCATTCCTCCACACCAGAGAAACAAGAGACTGTGAGGGGCCAGACTTTGAGCCAAGATCCGATCCCCCCTCCCACCGAAGGGACACTGCCAGTTCCACAGACAGGAGCCCAAGACCTACCCACCCTGAAACTGCTGCACTCAATTTGAGAGGCGGTTTTGTAAATTTCAAAAGCTCTTCAAGCTCACAAACTTAAAACCAGAGAAACTCCAGCTCCTTCTCCAGTCGGGAGAGAGTTGCAGCCACCCATGGCAGGAGCCGCTCCATCCCTCCACACTGAAGCAACAAAGGGTTGCAAGGTAGCCAGACTAGCAAAGCTCCCCACCCCCACCCCCACACTGAAGGGAAGTTGCCAGCTCCACAAACAAGAACCAAAGGCCTACCTGCTGTAAAACTGCCGTGCTCCAACTAGGAGGCGACTTGGTAAATCTGAGAAGTTGGGCAGACTGGATGGGCCTTGCGGTCCTTATCTGCAGTCAACTTCTATGTTTCTATGTTTCTAAGCCCACCAAGCTCATAGACTTAAAACCAGATCAACTCCAGCGCCTTCTCCAGTTGGGACTGAGCTGCAGCCACCTGTGGCAGGAACTGCTCCATCCCTCCACACTGGAGCAACAAGGGGTTGCAATTGGCCAGACTGCAAGCCAAGATTCCCCCACCACCAAAGAGATGCTGCCAGCTCCACAAACAGGAGCCAAAGACCTACCCGCCCTGAAATTGCTGCACTCCAACTGGGAGGTGGCTTGGTACATTTCAAAAGCCCACCAAGCTCATGGACTTAAAACCAGACCAACTCCAGCTCCTTCTCCAGTCGGGACCAAGTTGCAGCCACCTGCAGCAGAATCCACTCCATCCCTGCACACCAGAGCAACAAGGGGTTGTTAGGGGGCCAGACTGCGAGACAAGATCCCCCTCCCCCAACTGAAGGGACACCGCCAGCTCCACAAACAGGAGCCAAAGACCTACTCACCCTGAAACTGCCATGCTCCAACTGGGAGGTGGCTTGGTAAATTTCAGAAGCCTGCCAAGCTCACAAACTTTAAACCAGAGCAACTCCAGCTCCTTCTCCACACGGGACCAAGTTGCAGCCACCTGCGGCAGGAGCAGCTCCATCCCTCCAACCTGGTGCAACAAGGAGTTGTAAGAGGGCCAAACTATAAGCCAAGATCCACCCCCCCCCCACCAAAAAGACATCACCAGCTCCACAAACAGGAGCCAAAGACGTACCTGCCCTGAAACTGCCACCCTCCAATTGGGAGGCAGGTTAGTAAATTTCAGAAGCCTACCAAGCTCATAGACTTAAAATCAGAGCAACTCCAGCTCCTTCTCCAGCTGGGAACTTGTTGCAGCCACCCATCCCTCCAAACTGGAGCAACGAGAGGTTGTGAGGAAAGATTGTCTACCCCCCCCCCGGACGTTGCCAGCTCCACAAACAGGAGCCAAAGACCTAACTGCCCTGAAACTGCCGTGCTCAACAGGGAGGTGGCTTGGTAAATTTCAGAAGCCCAACAAGCTCATGGACTTAAAACCGGAGCAACTCCAGCTCCTTCTCCAGTCGGGACTGAGTTGTAGCCACCTGCAGCAGGAGCCGCTCCATCTCTCCACACTGGAGCAACAAGGGGTTGCAATGGGACCAGACTGCGAGCTAAGCACCTCCTCCCTCCACACCACCAAAGGGACACTGCCAGCTTCACAAACAGGAGCCAAAGACCTACCTGCCCTGAAACTGCCGCGCTCCAATTGGGAGGTGTCTTAATAAATTTCAAAAGCCTGCCAAGCTCGCAAACTTAAAATCTGAACAACTCCAGCTCCTTCTCCAGTCGGAACAGAGTTGTAGCCACCTGCGGTAGAAGCCACTCCATCCCTCCATACCACAGCAACAAGAGGTTGTGAGGGGGCCAGACTGCAAGCCAAGATCCCCCAACCCCCACCGAAGGGACGCCGCCAGCTCCACAAACAGGAGCCAAAGATCTACCCGCCCTGAAATTGCTGCACTCCAAACTGGGAGGTGGGTTGGTACATTTCAAAAGCCCACCAAGCTCATGGACTTAAAACCGGACCAACTCCAGCTCCTTCTCCAGTCGGGACCGAGTTGCAGCAACCTGCAGCAGGATCCACTCCATCCCTGCACACCGGAGCAACAAGGGGTTGTTAGGGGGCCAGGCTGCGAGACAAGATTCCCAACTGAAGGGACACCGACAGCTCCACAAACAGGAGCCAAAGACCTACCCACCCTGAAACTGCCATGCTCCAACTGGGAGGTAGCTTGGTAAATTTCAGAAGCCTGCCAAGCTCACGAACTTTAAACCAGAGCAACTCCAGCTCCTTCTCCACGTGGGACCAAGTTGCAGCCACCTGCGGTAGGAACCGCTCCATCCCTCCATCCTGGTGCAACAAGGCGTTGCAAGAGGGCCAAACTACAAGCCAAGATCCCCCCTGCCCCACCAAAAAGACACCTACCAGCTCCACAAACAGGAGCCAAAGACCTACCCGCTCTGAAACTGCCGCCCTCCAACTGGGAGGCAGCTTGGTAAATTTCAGTAGCCTGCCAAGCTCATAGACTTAAAATCAGAGCAACTCCAGCTCCTTCTCCAGCTGGGACCTTGTTGCAGCCACCCATTACTCCAAATTGGAGCAACGAAGGGTTGTGAGGAAAGATAGTCTCACCCCTTCCCCAGGACGTTGCCAACTGCACAAACAGAAGCCAAAGACCTAACTGCCCTGAAATTGCCGTGCTCAACAGGGAGGTGGCTTGGTAAATTTCAGAAGCCCAACAAGCTCATGGACTTAAAACTGGAGCAACTCCAGCTCCTTCTCCAGTCGGGACTGAGTTGCAGCCACCTGCAGCAGGAGCCTCTCCATCTCTCCACACTGGAGCAACAAGGGGTTGCAATGGGACCAGACTGCGAGCCAAGCTCCTGCCCCCCACACACGACCAAAGGGACACTGCCAGCTCCACAAACAGGAGCCAAAGATCTACCTGCCCTGAAACTGTTGCGCTCCAATTGGGAGGTGTCTTAATAAACTTCAAAAGCCTGCCAAGCTCGCAAACTTAAAATCGGAACAACTCCAGCTCCTTCTCCAGTCGGAACAGAGTTGTAGCCACCTGCGGTAGAAGCCACTCCATCCCTCCACACCACAGTAACAAGGGGTTGTGAGGGGGCCAGACTGCGAGCCAAGATCCCCCCACCCCCACCAAATGGACGCCACCAGCTCCACAAGCAGGAGCCAAAGACCTACCCACACTGAAACTGCCGTACTCCAAATTGGGAGGTGGGTTGGTAAATTTCAAAAGCCCACCAAGCTCACAGACTTAAAACTGGAGCAACTCCAGCAGCCTTCTCCAGTTGGGACAGAGTTGCAGCCACCCGCGGCAGGAGTCACTCCATCCCTCCACACCAGAGCAACAAGGAGTAACCCTCCCATCCACCCCAACCCTCCCACCCGTAGTACTGTACACACTTTATTGCCACTTTGCACGAGTGTTTGGGGCACAGCCTGGGTATAAACGAGCCAGAACTGAGTACCTGCATAGCATTGTTGTCCTGCTCAGCTGCTTCTTCCCTGCCACATCAAGTCACTGCAGACCCACAGACTCACCCGCCTTCTCCAGTCTATGTTTGCAAGAACAAGTACAACTCACTCTCGCCCACTGCTTTTGATCGCCCAGAACAATGCACCTGTACGCTTGCCAGGTTTGGGACACAACTGCCGAGTCCCCCAAATCACAGCCCAGGGAAACTATATCAAGATGTCAATATTTGATCAACTAGTTACTGCTTTATAAATCATTAACATCGACAGAAATCCAGGTCTAACAAGAGGTTATAGGGTAATCCATCCAAGCATAATCATTTTTCCTTTGAATCGCAGAGATAAATTTCTAGCAAAATGCAGTTGTTTTAGTCTGGTTGTGTTAAGTGATTAGGGTACGAAATTCAGATGTCTTACAATGGAATTCAATGCGTCTATCTTGTAAATACGTAGAGATCTATGCTGAATGTATAGCTCCTGTACACTGGTCCTACAAACAGGCTAGGAGAAATGTTTTGACCAATAGCTGGAACAAACAACACCCATCAACAATAAACCCAGGAACTGTACATTTAAATAACAGTAAATAGTACAGTCTACATAATGAAGAAATAGTAAAAATCTCAGTCCTCATAGTAAGTGGGTGATACTGACCTAAACCCTGGTCCTAAAGACAAAACATTAAAATAAGCACATGACAATGCAAGAAGCTTGGTGAGAAACATGGACCAACTAAATGCCTGGGTAGAAAATTAAAATCATGATATTGCTGGATTATCAGAAACATGGTTAACAAAATACATAACGGACACAGAAATCTGTATCGATGATAATGCATACTTTAGATATGACAAACCTAAAAGAGGGGGAGGGGTTATAGTGTACATTAAAATTGGATATGGGACCCGTTGAGCTAAAACTCTCAGCCAGTACCCCCACATGATGCATCCTAAAGTATTTGAAGGATATTATAGTGTTTACTGAGAGGAGTGGCACCATCATGGGAGAAATATTTTGATTACTGTATTTCAATGCTTGTGACATAACTGTACGTTTGTTTTTTATATAATAATCGTAAAGTTTTAAAAAAAATAAAATAAAAAAAAAACTCTCTGGCAGTACAGACAGCACAGAGTTGGTAGTGATACAGGTCCTTTCAATAAACATATACACTGGCGTTGTAACTTCCCCACCAAAAATTAAAACAGCACACTTCGATAAAGTGGCCCAGAGAATAGTGGAATTTAATGGGAAGGGAGAAATACTATTGGCAGGAGACTTTAATGCTGCCTTGGGGGACGATCTTGGCAGTTAGTTTCTCTTCTCTGGGATTCGCACAGCATATTGTTCTCCCCAAAACATGAGCTACTTTCTCAAGCAAAGGTGACATAATAGATCTGTTGTTTTTTTCAGATAATATAGAAATAAAAGACGTGACTACGTGTGCCCCAAATTCAAGCGACCTCAACCCCATCCAATGTACAAACAGGAGAGACTTTGTAACGGTAAAAGAAGTCTCACCTGAGAAGCAGATGCTTTAAAAACTTTGACATACCAAATTTCGACAGAGACTTAGCAAATGTTAAAGTAAAGGTGTGATATAGCATTGTGGGCTTCACAGCCGCCTGGTACACCCTGGAGTGGCGATAGCCCCTCTGTGCCAAAATTATTAATTCGTAATGCACTCTATACAGTTTGGGAAGGGCTCATAATTCTGGCCTAACTACCAGCCAGCCGATCCATTCCCACTTCCCGCTCCGCCCGCGCACTCTCACGTTTTGTGATGTGTAACCAGGGAGAGTGCGGGGACTCAACCCATACAAGTTTAGGGGTTAATTTTAAAAACAATTTTTCAAAACTTTAAACTACCTTTTGATAAAAATGAAAGCCACCACTCAACTAACAGGGACCCAGATATCAGAGTCCATGCGTGTTTCATTAAATTTACTTTTTTGCTGCCTGGCTTTTGTTAGCTGCCAGGATGGAACAGAAAGTACATGGCAATGCCAGAAGGGCCTGGTTGGTTAGACAGGCAGGGCCACGTACTGCCAGGCAGATAGTTTGGCTGTTCACTGCAACTGAGCGACAGCAGCAGGGCAACCAACTGACATGCCAGCCCCCAGGTGTCCAGGTCAGAAGAGGAGCTGGACGAGAGAGTCATTCAAGGAGCAACACCACAGATGCTACAAGAAAGGAAGGTAAGGCATGAGGTTGTCACTAAATGCTGCTGCTGTTACCATATCAAGGAGGGATCCATCTGGACACACTTATATTGCATAATGCTGCCACTATCATAAGTTCTTATCCTTTTTATAAGTTTTTTATAAATCTCTGTACCTTACCTGGGCTGTTGGTACTATCTGCAACCCTCAGTCCCCTTCTCTCTGATGAGGCAGCCTGACCCCTGGGCACGACTGGCTTTGGGTGCAGGGGTAAAAGATTAGAGCATCCTGTGATCCCAAGTGGACAGGATGGAAGAGGTAGCTAGCTTAATTTTTTCCTTTTGCATCGCAAAGGGGGTAGAGGGGGTGCAGGGTGGGGGGCCAAGATGCTGAACGCAAGGGAATTTGCTAGATCACCGCTGTATCAGATAGTAGAAGGTGGCATACAAATTCAGAAAAAGTAAAATTCTGTATTCCTAAACTTTTTACTTTTTCGTAAAAGGCAAGACACAGAGTAAGCAGTTTCACACTGCAATCTGTGACCCAAAAATGTTAGGCATACTTCAAATGCAGCCTTGACTAGCAGCAATTTCTAGTCAACTGATTTGTGTCATGCATGATCTGTGGTCCATTAAAGAACAAACACACCCATTTGTATCTTTTCTCCCACTCGAACCCTCTGTGCTTTCCATCCTTCAGCCCCTGGCCCCCCAACTTCATAAGCACCTGCACTGCTGCAGGAAGTTGGAAGCATCCATACAATGACAGAAAACATCCACAGCATTTCCGCAACCCGCGACCGCAGCAACCAAAAACACCTACGCTACCGGTCAAAAGTTTTAGAACACCCCCATTTTTCCAGTTTTTATTGAAATTTAAGCAATTCAAGTCCAGTGAATGACCTGAAATGGTACAAAGGTAAGCGGTAAACTGCTAGAGGTTAAAAAAAAGTTCAGGTTAGCAAAAACTGCTGTAGAGAAATTGCAAAGAAAGCCAAGGTGTCAGTGAGTACAGTTTCCTACGCCATCAAAAGGCACTTGGAAACTGGAGGAAACTCTGACAGGAAGAGGTCTGGCAGACCCAAAGCCACAACAGAATCAGAAGACAAGTTTCTGAGAGTCAACAGCTATGCGGGATAGGCTGCTCAGAGGACAACAGCACAGAGTGACTGGCACCCTGAACCAAAAGGGCTACCACAGCATTTTGCAGCGCCATGCAATACCCTCTGGTCTACGCCTAGTTGGTCAGAGGTTCATCCTACAGCAAGATAATGACCCAAAACATATCTCCAGGCTATGTCAGAACTACCTTCGAGGAAAAGAACAAGACAGTAGGCTTCAAATCAAGGAATGGCCAGCACAGTCTCCAGACTTAAACCCCATCGAGCTGGTTTGGAATGAACTGGACAGAAGGGTGAAAGCAAAGCAGCCTACAAGTGCAACACATTTGTGGGAACTTCTGCAACAGTGTTGGGAAGAACTTCCCGAACAATATTTGATGTCCATTGTAGGAAGAATGCCACGAGTGTGTTCGGCGGTTACAGTATATCTGCAAAAGGTGGCTACTTTGATGAGTCAAAAATTTAGATTAAATTTTGTTAAACAAAATGATTCTATGATTTCTTTTTTATCTCCAATTGTTTATTTGTTCTATGCTTTAATTTCAGAGTACATTGAGACATTAACCTGCGTAAATTTCAATAAAAACTGGAAAAATGGGGGGTGTTCTAAAACTTTTGACCAGTAGTGTACAATGGACAGGCTGTGTGCCACTCTAAGTACTGTGTAGTCCAATCTGTTCAGCGTGGATCAACAACTATGCACCGCTTACAGCGATGCACACGAGGCAGTATAAACAAGTCTTTAGACTTCAGAACACAGATGATGTTCCTCAAAGCCAGCCCATCAGGCCCCTGCAGTAAATGCTCAAGGTAGCACGTCACTAATAGCTCTTATTTGATGCTGGCTACACTGGCCGTGGGAATGCCAGACACTGTAGCTTTTAAACTGGTCACTCTGGTCTTTAAACTACCAAATGGTGGAACACTACAACATGTTTAAATATGGGTACTTTCAACCATGCTAAAAGGAAGTTTACTTCCAAAAACTTGTTTACCGTGTTGGGCAGCTTATCTGTTCTGAGCTGTCGGTCATTTCTGTACCAGTGTATTCTTGCTCTACTGTAAATCCGCATCTACCCTGCAGCTTATTTTTTTTTACCCAGTTCCCCTTCCCTAAGGACACTCTTGAAAACGAGCCATTATCAGCTCAATTAAATAATTAAACTATTTTGACCAGACACCACTCCTCAGGCTATGAGGCATAGTTTTAATACAGACAATTATGGACACGGGCCTCATGGCCCATAAAACCTTCCCACTAAAAGGGCCCTTTCTTTCTGCACAGCAAAATCTTTTTTAAAGCCATTCAATGCCCCTTTCTTCTCTTCACATGCAGCTACTCATCTCCTCACCCCACTGTAGATCTACTACATTAATTTTTTTTTATTATTATTTATTTATTTTTTTTTTTTTTAACAACTATGCCATCAAATTTTACTGATCTATTCCTCCCCTCCTTATCTCCCATTTAAGGGTGTGAATGAGACTGAATCCTCAAATCCAAATAACTTGTATATCAGAGGCATTCATATTTCGGAACTGGATGTGAATGTCTGAGATATTTGGGCCTAATTACGATTCAGAACCACTCCTCTCCCTAGCTGCTGCTAAAAAAAAAAAAAAACACCCACTGTTCCTGGCCTTTAACAATCACCCCTCCTCCTTAACCATCTCCTCTTCTGTCTGTCCCTTACCCAAGTTCTCTTTTGGTGGGGGGAGGGAACAGCCATGTGTGCCCCCAATCCTCTGGGAAAGGGCCCACGTGGGCCCCTCTTCATGTCCACAGCTGAGAGTGAGAAGGACTGCTGGTGCTGGTGAGCATCTGTGCCACTATATTTACACACATTTCAGGGAGCAAACTTCAGGGCGCACAGTTACGTGTACCGCACATCTTCCGTTCACCGTCTCATTCCCTAGATGCTCCAAGATCCTTACTATGAGGGGTTAGACAGTGACTCGCAGCATGGTGTGCCACCAGGAGACAGACTGGAAGAATGAGGAAACTGTGAGCGATGTGCAGGGGCACAGTGTCAGCGCTCACACGTACGCAGAGCGAGCCTTTGGTAAGGGCATTCTTTACAAGTGGATGCCCTTATCTAAGGCTCAATACACCAAGCATATCAACACTTATGTTCCTCCTTTAAATCTCTCTCAAGATGCCCCATTCTTAAATTCCAACTCCCAATGGCACATGGCACACCACTGCTCCCTCCTCATAATGGGGATTAAAGGGAGTATCAAAGGAGGGACAGTAAAAGAAGTATAGGGGCACACATGGGGCCCCAAAATGTGTTAGACACAAGTGGCCACACATGCCAGTGCAGTTCCTGGGGGCGTTTAGAGGCCCACTCCAAGAGGGAGGATGGATGGGGAAACATATGAAGGTGCCCATCAAAGAATTTAGTTAAGGTGCTAGGCAAACAAGGGATTACTGGGTGGTTAAGGTCCAAGAAGCAGGACAGGGTGTTCTCTTTTTAACCACGGGACAGTTGTGCATGGGTCACGGCCTTGGGACCACACAGCAGACCCAAATCTAAACTGAGCCCAGATATGGGCCCATGAACCCAAATTTTAGAACCTACAGTATGCATACCCCAACCTCCAAGCAATTCTTTTTGCACCCCATTTCCAATGATGGAAAAATGCCAGCCTTTCTAATACAGAAATGGTGTGGAATATATCACTGACATTTTTGGCATATGCATTTCGTAAGCAATAAGACACGACAGGGTGTGCATGGAACAGATTTTACCGCACACCCAGGGGCGCAGTGAGGCATAAGGCCACAAGCCAAGTGACTTCAGAAGTGTCTTATTGCACTTATAAAAAGGGCTTTTGTTTGTTTTTTTTAAACTTTTTACAGTTGGGAAGAGCATGTTTATATGTAGAAACAATACATTTACTTATGTGCATTTATGATAATAGTCCTTCCGCCCATTGAAAATGATGTCATTGTATTACTGCTGGACAAAGTTTGCCCTTTGCTGCCATCAGGATTCAAGATATGGAATGCTTACCATGGAGCACATGGATTCATAATTCTGCTCAGTTCCACTGGCAGAATGTTCCTCTCCTAACATGCTGTATACACACACATACACAAAAAAAAAAACAAAGGCCTCTTCTACAGCCAGAGACTCAATTATCTCACTGTCATGGCACGCAGAAGAGATTTCTCTGATGAACAGGGGAATTTTTCATTGTAAGCAAAGAAACTGTTGTAATGAAAACTATAAACAATACTTAATGTTTCTAAGGTGTTTATATGTGTAAGGAAAGTGTGATGATCAGGGAAACAACATTTAATTAATTTGTTTATTTAAAGAGGGAATCCGGTAATGTTTTTTCTGATTTTTAGTTTCCTTTTATTAGACTGAACAGGCGATTTGACAGATTCCCTGTTTTTTCAATACTATTTTTCAAGTTACTGTTCGGCATTGACAATATTTATTTGATCGGGACCGATACCGGCAGCGAGTGGGCCGCTGTTTTTGCCAGACGGGAAATGACACGTGGACCAGATCCAGCTGTCAAACTCTCTCCCACACACACAGGTTGTGCCAAAAGCTGGCTATTTACAAAATCATTATCTGTCATCTCAATTTCACTAACTAGTTATACCCTCTACACGTGGATGAGTTTGCACTGAGTAGCAGTATTGAGAAAAAACGCTGAATTCCGAAGGGTACACTTGATTGGAATTCTCTTTGTGTGGAAATGTGAAATCCCAGTCAGGCAGGGTGACTGGAAAGTTGCAGAGGTATTTTTAGTAAACAGTAAAAAAAAAAAAAGGTTGACTGCGTGTGATCATTATAAGTGACGAAATAAAAAAAAAAAGGGTGTCTCTGTATTTCTATTTTTGTCTTTATTTACATCAATTTTGGCTCTCTCTGTTTAGATATTTAGTAGACTCCTTCATAGTGTATTCTGCCTGACAGGGCACCTCAGTAACCCTTTCTGTTTCTGAAATGCCCAACTGATGTGACGATTTGCGATTTGTAGTTTGATGCAAGTTATCCTTGTGGTTCCAGCCACAAATTGATTCAGAAAGTAGATGATATGTGGCATTTTAAATTATTAAAAGGTGGTCGATGTCTGGCTGTTGTCATTGACTGGATACACATATGTATTTCCCTTCAGTCACCTACATCGTAGTTTCCGGGGGGGGGGGGCTGCATTCTTTTGTGTAACCAGTGCATATCGGGAACATTCATCTTCTAGATTGCTTCTGTGTTTTACACCCAACAAGGCTGAAGTAAACGCTGTGTCAAGAGATAACAAAACAAACATTTGGTTCAATTCAAACCAGAGGTATTATACAGGGTACAGTTAAAAAAAAAAGAGTAATGTGGACTGAAGCAAGATTTATGACGACTCAAATTCGGGGTACTTTCAACGAAAGTGTACTGTCTTCACACTAATGACTGGAAATAATCCCTTATGACAGAAAATGAATGAAAAAGCATAGAACCGACACATCCAGAGTCTGTAATCATATCGAAACAGAGAAACATAGAATGTGACGGCAGATAAGGACCGCTTGGCCCACCCAGTCTGCCCATTTCTCTACCTACTGGATAAGCTGCAGATCCTAGTTAACCAGCAGCCTACTTCTTCCTACCCCACCCCCAGAATTGCCTTATGACTATCCCATGCATGCTTGAATTCCACCACTGATTTTGACTCCACAACCTCCTCGGAAGGCCATTCCATGCATCCACAACCTCTCTGTGAAAAAATACTTCCTTAAATTACCTCTGAGCCGCCTCTATCTTCAAATTGTGCCCTCTTGTTCTTGCACACCTTTTTTGAAAGATGCTACCCTCTTGGACTTTGTTGATTCCCTTGAGGTACTTGAAAGTTTCTATCATGTCCCCTCTCCTCCTTTCCTCGAGGCTATACATATTAAGCTCCTAAGTCTCTCTTCATATGTCCTCCGGTGCAGACCCTGCACCATTTTAGTTGCTCCTCTGACAGCTTCCATCCTATCTATGTCTTTGGCGGAGATTGGGTCTCCAGAACTGCACAGTACTCCAGATGGGGTCTCACCAGCTGTCTGTACAGAGGATAATAACTTCCTGTTTTCTACTGGTGATGCCTCCCTATGCATCCCAGTATCCCCCAGCCCTCCTTGCTGCCTTCTCACATTGCTTGCCCACCTTTAGGTCATCTGATATGACTACCCCCAGGTCCCTTTCCATTTTTGTTGTTGTTAGTATCTCACCTCCCATTGTGTACTCTTCCCTGGTTTTTGTTTCCCAGGTGCATTACCTGCACTTCTTAGCACTGAATCTAAGCTGCCACATTTGACCATTCCTCTAACCTTGCCAAGTCCCTTCTCATCCTTTCCACCCCACCTGTGCATCAACTCTGTTGCAGATCTTAGTGTCATCTGCAAAGAGACATACTTTTCCTTCCAGTCCTTCTGCAATGTCACTTATAAAGACATTGAAGAGGACTGGTCCTAATACTGAACCTCAGTGTACCCCGCTAGTAACCCTCCTTTCTTCTGAGTGGACTCCATTTACTATTACTCTCTGTGTCCTATTCTCTAGCCCATTCTTTACCCAGGCTGTCATCTTGGGACCCACCCCAGGCTGGCTAACTTATATATTAATCTTTGTGTGAGACTGTGTCAAATGCCTTGCTAAAGTCTAGGTAGGCCATGTCCACAGCCCATCCCTGATCTACTACTTTGGTCACCCAGTCAAAGAAATCTATCAGATTCGTCTGGCATGACCTTCCGCTGTGAATCCATGCTGCCTAGGGTCCTGTGCCCTTCTGGCCTCCAGATACGACAATTCTTTCCTTTAGAAGTGATTCCATCATTTCCCTATCACTGAGGTTAAACTAACAGGTCTATAGTTTCCTGCTTCTGCCTTGCTCCCACTTTGTGAAGGGGAATCACATCTGCCCTCCTCCAGTCCTCGGGTACCACCCCATCCTCCCATGATTTGTTAGAGAGAGTAGTCAGTGGTGTCACTAGTTCTACCCTTAGTTCTTTAGAATTCTGGATGAATCCCATCAGGCCCCATTGCTTTGTCCACCTTCAGTTTTAAGAGTTCTTTCAGAACCCTTTCTTCTGTAAATGGGCTGGTATCAACTTCTGTATCCAGAGTGTTACTACTGTTTGTTTTATGTACCTTCCCTCTTCCTTTGTAAATACTGAGCAAAATATTTGTTTAGTATCTCTGCCTTTTCACATTCTCCTCTGCCCACCCTCCCTCCCTTTATTAAGCCTCACTATCCCTCCCTTGGTCTTCCTTTGCTCCCTGATGTACCTATAAAGATTTTATTCCCTTCTTAACTGAGTTGGCTATCTTTTCCTCAGTTTGGGCCTTTGCTGTTCTGACTGCCTTCCAGCCTCCTTTGCTTTAACTGATGCAGTTCTCTGTCCTGCTCTCCTGCGATTCCTTGTACTTCCTGAATGCTTTCTTTTCTCTTGAACCTTCACTGCCACTTCCTTTGAGAACCATAGTGGTTTCTTACATCGTCTTGTTTTGTTTATTTGCTTCACACAAAGGCTCGTTACCTCTGTGATGGCAGTTTTTATTATTCCCATTGTTCTTCCACCCTCCTTCCGCCCATTTGCTAGTGCATTCCTTAGGCACTCACCCATTTTAGCAAAGTCAGCCCTCCTAAAGTCCAGTACTTTTGTCTTTGTGTGGCTTGACTCTATTGCTGTGTTTATTGTGAACCATACTGTTCGATGGTCGCTAGTTCCCAGATGGCTACCCACTTTACATCTGTGATCTCTCTCCATCTCCATTTGAGAGTATCAAGTCTAATATTGCTCCTCTCGAGTGGGCTCCAGTACTAGTTGTCTAAGGCATGCCCCTGTAGGGCATCTAGAATAACTGCACTCTTCGAAGTGGCAGCTGCAACTGCGCTCCAGTTAACATCTGGCATATTCAGATCACCCATCAGCAATATCTCCCCTTTTTCTGCCATTCTAAGTATACTTTCTATCATTTCCTTGTCCACTTCCTCCCCTGAGAAGAGGGTCCTGTATCTAACCCTGTGTGGATTGTGGTGCCATTGCCTGTCTCCAAATTTACCCACAGTGCTTCTTCTCCTCCCTGTTTACCCTTTTGTTCTGTTGCTTTTATTCCTTCCCTTATGTAAAGAACTACTCCTCCCTCTTTACCCTCCCTGTCCCTCCTGTAGATAGTGTATCCTGGTATGTTTACGTCCCAGTCATGGTTTTGTGTGTACCATGTTTCTGTGACTGCCACGATATCCAGATGTTCCTCCTCCATCAAGGCCACTAATTCAGGAAGCTTGTTACCTAGACTACGGGCATTGGTACTCATTGCTCTCCATTTTTGATGGCCTTACCTTCTGTTGCAGCATCCCCACACACCGTTCTACCTTGGTCTTTTTCTCATTTAGTACCTTGTTTTGTAGGGAGAGGCTGGGATTTTTCTGCTGCTTGTCAGTGCCTCCCCCATTGACTAGTTTAAAAGCTTGCCACTGAAGCATTTAAACCGATTGCTCAAAAGACTTGTTCCCTTCCTGGACAGATCCCTACAAATGGGATGCTTTACTTCATGTCAGGAGATAGTTTTGTGAAGAGCAGACAGGTTCTGTTCTGAGTGGTGACACTAGTTGGTTCTAGTGTATTTATATATTATTTTGTATGTTTCTGTTTTTTTTTTTTTTTATTTGTTTTGTCGCTCAGTCCGTTGAATAAGTACAAAGAAAAAAACATCAGTTTATCCATAACCTGCTGCCTGGAGTCCTGATTTATCCCACACCTCACATGCAGTTTTACAAATGAGGGTGCAAGCATATCGTGTCAGCAGGATAACTGTGCTCACTACGGACTGAACCGAGTGGTCCTCAACTTTCTAACGTAGTTTACTGCAACAAAAAAGAAAATAAAAAACACATTTTCACAGTCTTAATATAACAGAAGATGGATCCATGAAAACAGATCAGGAGACTGTGGATCTGAAGCAACCTGTATGTGACCAACTAATTATGTGTAGCACAGCTATGTTCATCAAATAACAACAGGAAATTACGGCATCCACACAGATGTCTTACTGTGCACCGACTGACTTCTTTTTTTATTTGTTATGCCTAAACTGCTCCTGGTATTTTACCTTGGGCAAAAACATTAAAAAACATGACTGGCAGTTCGTTTTTATATTTTTCAATCCGAGATTCCACTGAGCTGTCAGATAATTTCTGGGCCCCCCCCCCCCGCACCATACATCAAATCCTGCCACAACTGATCACTTGTACACTTCATAGTGACCCATAAATCTTTTATTGTTCAAGCTTAAAAATGATTACGCAATCAACAATACTAAAACACTGCTGCAAGGCAATACACCATGAGGAATGCCATCTTAAAATTCAGTCCTTTTCAGGCACAAGGAGAATTACTGAGCAGATCATTTCAGCTAACATCACTCACCAGTCAGCTTTACTGGTTCTGCTTTCCACCACAAAATCTTCACAAATCTGGCCAGATTCTGAAGACTCTGCGGTACTGTCGCTGTCAAGAGGATCAAGATGATAGGGATCAGCATAACTGTCATCAAGCTAACCACTATCATTTTCGTTAAAATCCTCCATTTGCTCCAAAGATCACCTGTAACTACCGTGAAGCTGGTAGTGAGAAACTCTCTCAGACAGTGATCTAACATACTAAAAGCCAGCAAAATAGGCCAGACGGTCTTTCGTGCCTGCTCGGTAGCCAGACCCTATTGGTTGCTAGCTCCTCCTCCCTCCCTGGCCTCCACGAGGGTTCCCCTTGGCTTCAGTACACCCATGCATCTGTCCCACCCTCTCTTGAAGCCCTTCACAGTACCTTGCTCGACTAGACTCCCAGGCAATGCATTCCAGGGCTCCACCACCCTCTCAGTGAAGTAATGCCTTTCACGCTCTCCCCTGTGTGTTCCTCCCTCCAGTTTCCATTCATGGCCCCTCATCGTGCCTCCTTGCTTTAGCCTGAGCTTTTCCTTGATTCTGCTTTTGTTAATCCCTTTCATATATCTGAATACCTCAATCATGTCCCCCCTGTCTCTCCTCTCCTCCAGTGAATACAGCCTAAGGTCTTCCAGCCTTTCCTCATAGGTCCTATCACTCATGCCCTGGATCATCCTGGTTGCCCTCCTCTGGACCCTCTCCAACAGTACAATGTCCCTCTTAAGGTGAGGTCTCCAGAACTGCACGCAATACTCAAGATGCGGCCTGACCAAGGCATTGTACAGAGGTAGGATCACCTCGCTCCTCCTGGGCGTTATTCCCTGGGCTATGCAGCCCAGTATCTTGTTTGCCTCTGCCGCCGCTCTTCTGCAGTTCTCACTGTTGTTCATTTTGGTGTCTACCACCACCCCGAGGTCCCTTTCACTCAAAGTGTCTTGCAGTGGAACCCTCCCCGGTGTATACATGCCTTGGGTTTCTGGCCCCCAGATGCAACACCTGCACTTCCCCTGATTAAACCTCAGCCCCCACCTCCTTGACCAACCCTCCACGATATCCAGATCCCTCTGGACTGCCACCCTCACTTCCTCCATGTCGGCCAGTGCTCCCAGTTTAGAGTCATCCGCAAAGAGGCTCATCCTACTCCCAACCCCGTCCCTATATCGGAGACATAGGCGTTGAACAGGAGTGGTCCCAATACTGACCCCTGGGGCACCCCACTGGAGACTTTCCTAGGGGAGGAGGCTATCCCACCTACCACCACCCTCTGTGTTCTATCTGTAAGCCAGTTTTCCATCCATCTAAGCAACTGTCTATCCACCCCCATCTCCCCCAACTTTGTCAATAACCCGAAGTGGGGTACCGAGTCAAACGCCTTACTGAAATCCAGATATAAGACATCCACTGGTCTCTGTCTGTCCAGGGCCCCTGTCACCCAGTCATAAAAATCCATGAGGTTGGTCTGGCATGATCTCCCCGGGACGAATCCATACTGTTTTTCATCCATGTGCCCCAGCCTATCCAACTGCCTCCCGAGCAACCCTTTGATGAAGCCCTCCATTAGTTTGCCCACCACTGATATTAGGATGACAGGGCTGTAGTTTCCTATCACCTCCCTAGACCCCCCTTTGTGGATAGGTACATGTGCCACTCTCCAATCCTGGGGCACCCTCCCTGTCTCGAGAGAGGTGTTGAACAGCGCAGCTAGTGGAGCTGCTAGTTCCTTCAGCACTCTTTGATGCAACCCATCCGGTCCTGGTGCCTTATCAGTTTTCAGTGCCCGTAGGGCCTCTCTCACACTGCCCTCTGTGATTTCACCCTCCCTAGCCTCCCCCTCAATAAGGTCCCCATCCTCCTCTGGGTCTGGCCCTCCTGGTACCCCAGTCTCCCCCTCAATAAGGCCCCATCCTCCTCTAGGCCTGGCCCTCCTGGTAACCCAGTCTCTTCAGTTCCTCTCATCTCCCTCTGTCTTCTCCTCTCAGCTGCCCCCCCCCCCAAACCATCTGGTTGAAAGCTGCCCATGTCTCTCTCACTAAATATTGAGGCAAAGTACTTGTTTAGTACCTCTGCCTGCTCCCTCACCTCCTGAGCCCATCCTTCCCCAGTCTTAATCCTAGAGATCTGTGCTTTCCCCTTCCTCTTTTCCCCCTATGTATCTATAAAATCCCTAGCCACCCCTTCAGATATCCCTAGCTAAGTTGTGCTCCATCCTCGCCTTGGCTCCACCTCACCACCCTTGTGACCCTTCGAGATGACAGCTTGTACTCACTTCTCTCCATTTCCCCCCTGAAGCGCTTAAAACGTAATCTGCAGACCTCCGTAACAGATCTGTTTCTGGCCATGACACTGACTCCCCAACACATGCGCACTGAACTGTCTACTGGCCATCAGATGTAAACGACAAAAAAGTACATCATCTATAAAAAATACATAAAAATGACGTCACGGTGTAATTTTACAGTCAGCAATGTATATTTCCCACACAAAGCCACACCACCACTATTAAAGTGCTTTATCGGATTCCCTCTTTAAGGTAGTTTTATTTTTAGGGCACAGTTGAAGTTTTTTTTTATACTGTAAAGGTAGCAGCCATGTTTGTGATGGAAGATCAATTCTGGTTGTAGGGGGACTGATAGAAGATAGTTCTGGTTGTAGGAGGACTGGTTTGCTCATTATGTGATGTGGTTTAGGACCAGATGACTGTGCATGAAACAGATTTCATGCATGGTCACGATATATTTTGACCAATGAGACTTCTTTATTTTGGATGCCCATTTTACGAATTGCTGTTATCCCCTCTCGTGGTGGAGGGGAGCAGTGCCTTTATCATTTTCTGGGTCCAGCCTCTCACACATGGCAATATAAAATAATGCACTGCATACAAAATCTCCCCAGTGTTTCTACCCATATATGTATACAGATCTCTCATGGTTTGCTGGGTGGACAGGTGGCAGGACTTTAAGAAATTAAAAATGTTTCCACTTCTCTTAGCGTTTAACAGCTGCAGCTACATCTCGGAGAAAAGGCCTCACCTTTCAACCCTCCTGTATCTTCCCCCTGTGGCAACAATTCCTGAAATAAAACAGAGAAGAAACAAAGCATTAGAACTTCAACACTATTATAGAGGGCTGCTGGGTCTTAATCCACTACTAACCTGATCACTAGGCTATAGTAGACACAAGTCTCAAAACACAAGCGTAATTCCCTCCCACTGTACGTTTTTGGAATCTCACAAAACGGGTGGAAAGTTTTGACACCAGATAATCCACGGAGATTAATGGTCAAAACATGGTTCTAATTCACCCCAGCAGAGGCAGAATATCAAAAGTTAGCCTACTTTAATAGCAATATTTTGTAAACCAGAAATCCCAGGTCCTGAAGAAAGAAAGACACTACAGAGGCAGCTTGCATATTATGACCATTTTCTATCATGCAGTACATGGCCCATAGGGAAATACTGTTAGGAGCAAAACAATTTAACTTCAATCCAGGTAAGGCAGTCTTGTGAAATGTTGTTATAGTCCTTAAAGAGCTAGCACTGCCTGAAATGAATATTAACTTCAAAGAGTAGTGTACTATTACTGTTCATAGCTGAAGTTTTTTTTCCCTCTTTTGCTAATCAGAAGATTTTCTACATGACAATATTTTACATGACGTATAGCACCTGATTCCTCCTGGAGGCTGACACAGCTAGTTCTATCCCCTCTAATACATCATCCGACTATGATCTCACTGACTATGACATCGCAACTGACCAAGAACGGTAAATCAGCTGCTGCTATGTCGGTCACTTGTGATGCCACAATAAATGAAGTCACACCGCTGATGAGGTATGTAGAGGAACAGAACTAGAGATGTCTGTCTCCAGGTAAAGTACTGCTCTTTATATCGTAATACTATTGGGTAGAAAACCTTCTAATGAACAACATACCCTATTCACTGCAAACTGCAGCACACTGGCTCCAATTACACATTGTATTTAGAGATGCATACAGTTACCTTTTGTTTCTCAGGTTGAGACTCAGGAAATCCTATTCCAACCTGTTGCTTAAAACAACCACCACCACTTACTATTCAAACTGACTTCACTGATCAGCAACCTGTTTACAGAAAACTCCTATTTAATAGGTTTGTTGAGAAATTTAAATCCAAGTTTAAAATGTATCTTTTTTTTTTCCAGTGTAGCCTTCTAATATTTTTAAGTTTCAATGGTTTGCCTGTCTGCATTAGGTGACCTTTATGGCTCCTTGTTTTTGCTTAAGCAGAATAGAAGGTTTACATGCAAGGCATCCTGTGTGACTGTACTGTGCGTGGCATAGTTTGTGGCACAAATAAGCTGCAGGGATTGGTTAAAAAGCATACTGCGCAACACCTGTTCTGTATTATACTCCTTGGTTTACCAGTGTGCCCTCCTGGATTCGGTATTACAGAAAATAAACAGGAATCGGCTCCAACTAACCTGTGTAAATCTCCAAAGCACTGTAACAACAGAACAACTCACCACACTAACTAGAACGACACTACAAGTCACCCTGTATGTCAATAAATCAGAAAGTTTGTCAAGTCATCCACCAAGGTACAGCAGTGTTTCAAAGGATGCAGCCTGTTTCTTCAGGGTGCTTTGGTTGTATTTTCACATTACTGTATATGAACAAATTTACTAAAAACACAGAAAAACCTGTTTATGCCTTTAAAAAGCAACTCTATTACAACAAAAAGCTTAAAAACACTAGATTTACACCAGTTATGTTTTTAACATTGTTTTATAGCTATTTGCTATTACTTTACTCTGCTGTTGGTCTGCTACATATCATAGATAATGCAGCAATTGTTTCACCGAGTCCTTCAAAATGTATCTGATTCTTCCCTGCTGACCGCACAGTTGCCGTTTGTGATATCACAGTCTGCTGTCATGGTCAGCACTATGATATCATAAACAAAGACACTGTGGCCCAGATATTCAAGGGGATGCACCGGGCGTAACTGATTTGTGCCTGCGCATCCCCAAAATGCGCTCCTGGGCTATATTCAACAGGAGGTGATGCAACGCGCAAGTCCGGATGAGCCACAGAGCAAAGATAATGTATGCAGCGCAACCGGAGAGGGTGTTCCCCTGCATACACAGCACATCTCCATATTCAGCCGAGATGTGCGGCAGAGCTTCCTGCACATCTCGGCGATGTGCCACGCAAAGTTAGGCATGGAAATACCATGCCCAAGTCATAGCCACCCATAGGCTGGCTGCTGTATTGCACAGCACAACACAGCAGCTGCCAGTCCATGGGTGGCTACCCCACCCCCCATCGCCGTTCGTGCATAGACATAGTATCCCTCCTCATATCCCTGGTAGTCTAGCGGTACCCCCTCCCTCCCTTCCTGAACGCCATCCGTAGTGCAAATAAATCCCCCATTCATCCCTGGTAGCCTAGTGGTACCCCTCTCCCTTCCTGAACCCCATCCGCAGTGCAGATGAATCCCTCATTCATCCCTGGTAGTCTAGTGGTACCTCCCATCGAACACAATCACAGTGAAATAGCAGTAATCCCAGTAACCCTGGTGGTCCAGTGGGGCCCCCCCTCCCATCCCAGACTGGCCACTAGGCCACGGTGGGCAGCACATCCCTCCACACACCACCACAGCTGCCCAACGACTGAGCTGTCAATGAACGACAGCATACTGTACTCCTGTAAGCCCACTGGTTGACAGTGTTTACCAATGGGCTTACAGGAGTACAGTACACTGTCATTAATTGACAGCTCAGTCGGTGGGCAGTCGTAGCAGTGTGCAGAGGGATGTGCTGCCCGCCAATGCCGTGGCCAAGTGGCCAGTCTGGGATGGGGGAGTGGGGTGAGGTGTGTGTCCCTCAGTGGGTGGGGGGTCTACTGGACCACCAGGGTTACTGGGACTGCTTCTATTATGCTGTGATCATGTTCGGGTAGGAAGGGGGGGTACCACTAGACTACCAGAGATGAATGGGGGGGTTCATTTGCACTATAGATGGGGTTCGGGAAGCGAATGGGGTACCATTAGACTACCAAGGATGAATGGGGACATTTATCTGCACTTCGGATAGGGTTCGGGAAGGAAGGGGGGTACCACTAGACTACCAGGGATTGGTGTGTTGTCCTACAAGGGCAACTGCAGGGTGCCCGGCGCATTCTGCTGGACGCATCCATGCACATGGGACCATAATGACATGCAAATGGCCCGGTTTGCGCCTTGCATGGCTAATGGCCCCATTTGCATGTTTCGGTCTGAATACCTGGAATTTGCACTTGGTGCATCCGTAAATGCGCTGAGCATCCCCATTCCAGGTATTCAGACCGGGCAGTGGGATGTGCTGGAGCATCGGTGGCAGCCCCCCATTTATGCCTCAGGCATTTGTAGTCATATTCGGACAGCCATTTGAATATACCACTTTTACTCTGCGGCGCAACTCAGTTGTGCGGAGCAACACTTGTGCCCTTTCTGGGGACATTTTGAATATCCTGGCCTGTGAGGTTAACAGGGGAGAGGATAATGTTTTCAACTGTCTTCTATATGGCCTTTTAGATGGACTACCAAGACGCTCTGTAAATCTTGGAAAGGAACACTGAAAATGAAAAAAAAAAAATGTATACTCTATTAAATTGCCACAGCTGAAACATCTTATTTATGAAAAGACATGCTGAAGTGCAGAGTTGCTCTTTAAGGTTACTACGTTAACTCCATTAAGCATGTAACTAGAAACATATCCTGCTGGTTTAACTAAGCAATCTGAGCTGCACAAATAGGGTTTTCTGTAGCCTAACCTTATGGTATTAATTGATATATTACAAAGGAAAGTACAGGAGAACAAATCAGAAAATACCATTGTCAATAATTCAATAAAATACATTTAATAAAAAAGAAAAGAAAATACCACTGTACCCCCACCCCACCCAAAGAAGCAGGCAGCATCCTGCAAAATGTTGGCAGACTTGGGTGGATGACAAGCCTTCAGGCATATGGCAAGGATAAGCCTTGTGATCGGATAGTTATATGCAGTTGGGACTATGCTTCATTGTAAAAAAATGACTCAGGCTTCTGTTAACCCCACAGTCAGTGTACACCTTACACTCTGAACCACTACTTGAATAAAAAAATACTTTTTCCAAGATTAGACCCCTTAAGTTCTGTGCGGGACCCCTACGAATTTGTAGCGGGGTTCTGAATTCTCAGAAATTATCTAACAGAAACTATGGCATAAGGTATCAAAGAACTGCAGTGATCGACTTCCAGTGACGTCATCATCTGATATGGCGCCTTAACTTGGGAACTCCTCTTCCCCATCAACAACAATTCGTTCAAATCGCCACTTTAGAAATGGCATCTCCAGCCAAACAAAAAAGAAATAAACCAGGGAAGCCTCCGGGAACCCCAATGTAGAAGCTCCGAGAAATGCTGCAAGCTGATATCGATGCTCTCCCAGAGAACTGAGAGCTGCAGACCACTACACAACAGGCCTCGCCTCAGCACGATCCACCACAGGAAGACATAGTAGAAATGATCAAGCAAACGGCACGTACAGTGACCAAGATAGATCATACACTCTCAGATCTGCGATCGGATTTGAATCAGATCGATCACAAAACGGAGCAACTGGAGTTGGGGCTCAATCAGGCACTAGAGCAAATGGATAGGCATGAGTGCCTTGTCCTCTACCTCTTGGCCCGGGATCAAGAACTTAACCGCTGAATCAACAACCTAGAAGGGAGAAGTAGAAGGCAGAACATCCGGATCTATGGAGTCCCAGAGGGGCTAGAAGAAAAAGCCACAGACACCATCACTTTCATCCAAGCACTCCTTAGAGAAATGCTCAAGTTACCAGAAGATTTAGACCTGGAAATGGATCGAGCACATCGATCCCTAGGCCTGTGCCCAAGAAACCCAGATGCAAGGCCCCAGTCGTTCATCGTCCGCCTAACCTCCTTCAAAAGAAAAGAAGACTTGCTTAGAAGAGCCTGGCAACAAAACTCCCTTACCTATAAAGGCCACAGGATCTCCCTCGATAACGATCACACTTCAGAAGTACAGGAAGCTCGTAGAACTCTTTGGCCTATAATCAAACAGATGAGGGCTAAGGGTCTCAAAGTGCAGGTCTTACATCCAGCCAGAATTAAGATCGCAACCCCAAAAGGCAATAAAGTAAAGACCTCCTAGCTGCAGCACGAAAAACTAGAGGGAGATCTCCTCACTTCGGCTTGGACAATCGCGCAGAAAGGGGCAACAAAGAAAGGAACCACACAAAGAATCCCACAGACATCCCTCTGCGCGGACATCGCAACGATGATCCGAGTATATGGTGATCTGATCACAGTGAATCGAGGAGTGAACTACCTACAGGAGACAGACTGGCCGGAAGATGGAAACGGTCCTTCCCCATATGCAGAAATAATTGACGAGGGAAATCGGGGCCCCAGATGAATTGACAGCACCATGGAACGACAGTAAACCTACTGCCACGTCTCGGACCCACTCAGATGACCTCCATGACGACTACCTGAGACTCAGTAACTCTGTCCTGGTAAAATTAGCTGATCCCGCAGTGAGTAAGAGCAACCCATCTTACATGGACATATGATAACGGAGAAATGAACTTTTGACTACTGTACATTTAGGTTTAGATGGTATCAGTTTAACTGTGAAAGTCAAAAAGCAAAGACTCTCTGCAGGGTTTTAACTATTGGGAGACTACAGGGAAAACCAAAGTCCTTCGTCAAAAATATTCCTGGAGAACCGATTTTAACTTTATTCTCGGGATCTTGGGGCAGCAGAGAAATGATACACGGAGTCTGTAACTGTTAATACTACCTCCTAAATAAGTAACTCACAAATTAGAATGTTCTCCCGCACTTACCCCGGGGGGGAGGGGGGAGGGAAGGGGAGACCGAGGGGTCCCACCAAAGAGAATTGGCAATTGGGGCTGTGGGCGCCTGTGTCGAGTGTTGACGCTCCCGCCTATGGAGGCCTGTGGAAGCAGGAGACAGAGCTGCTGACTGCTCCATAGGCCGAGCGGAAATCTTTGTCTTGTGGGATCCAAGGGGGGCATGAAGCACTTTGATGGGCCCTGCTGACCTCTTATGTGTCCCAGTTGGGGGGGAGGGCTTCCCTGTGGGGGCGAGATGGCGTCTTTGTAGAGCAGACGGCACCTAGTGGCTCTCGCAGATCCAGGACTGTACCGCTGCCCAGCTCAGCTGTTCCCCAGGCTGCTGAGACCTCCGCGGCCTGGCTGCACAGTAGTGGTGCTTAGTCCACCACACGCTGAGGAGTTCTGGCAGAGGGGTGAACTCTTGGCTGACCATGGCAGTGATCTGGATCCACATGGCTACCACAGTAAGAGGTCGGGGACTCTCGACCACGCTTTGAGAGGGAGGAAGGAGAGACACAGAGAGAGAGAGAGAGAGAGAGAGAGAGAGAGAACGCGGCTGGCTTTTCATGGACATGAGTGTGGCGAGTCTTCCTTGTTGACTCCATTTACTGAAGTAATAGGGTAACAGATAGCCGGTGGTTTACTTCCAAAAGATACCTTCACACTGAATAGTTCTTAAATCGAGCCGTTGTCCTGCGTCTGGCCTCTGGGGGGGGGGGGCGGAGAGAGAGAAGGGAAGTCAGGGGATTGCCAACAGAGAAAGCTAAAAGTGCACACTATCAGAACTATTGACTAATTTCACTGGAGACCCATGATCGAGTTGACGAATGTCCGATACAGTAGACTGAAATCTACATACTGTAAAATCCAGTGGATTCAATGAGCCCTGCTCTGTCTCTCCGTATTGTATTATAGGGAGGGGAGGAGGGAGGGGCGGGTTTGGGGGAACGGTGCTCCTGCAGCTTAGCTGTGCATGACCTTTCCTAAATATCTGAAATCCACCGCCCTGGTAGAGGGGACATCATGGGACACTGCAGTGAGTATAAATAGCTGCTCCTGCATGGCCTCATGACAACAGGGAGAAAGGCAGCCATCAGCACGCTATTGTTGAATATAGCTCCAAACTATAAAGTTTTTTAAACAACGCCATTTAGCTTCATCCAATCGTGGGAGAGAGGGGACCAACTGTGGAGAGACCAGAAGGCTGAGGTGAGAGCTGCCTGCAACGGGACTTCCCAACTTCCCAAACATATTAAAGGGAACTCCTAGCAAACGGAAGATGGGATGCTGACTGCCAGACTATATAATGTAAAACTAAGAAATTAGAATAATTGCTGTACCCTGCAGTGAGGAGGAGAGTAAGAGGTGAAGGTGGAAAGGGGGGGGAAGGTAGAGAAGAATCGTAACCGCAGGATGACTAATGGTTCATACCAGAGCTAACCGCAGTAGGCACTTCCAAATCTACATATAGGGAATTGTGACGGGGGGAGGATGCGCTACTGGTTTTTCCATGCAAAGAAACATAACCCTGGTACAGTAAGGCACACTAAAGACACCCAGGATCTTTATAAACCCCACTGCTCTAGTGTCCTCTTCACCACTGTGAGGTGTGAGGATCACGGGGGGATGGGGGCTACCGAGGAAAAATGGTAACTTGATGACCTAGCTCTGTGGGACCCCGCTCTTCTGCTCGGCCAGCCCATATCCCTCCTGTCTAGAGACACTGCGGAGTGGATGTGGTCCAGCTAGAGGGCTGAGACTCGGGAGCTCCAGACTGGATCATATGATATACAAGGAGGTCGTCGGGGGGAGATGTGAGAGAAGTGGGGAGAGTGATGAGATCCAGGGTGGGCTGGAAAGGCCGCAAACGACCCTTGTCTGGCCTTAACCAGCTTGCTCTTTAGGATGAGGGCGATCCTCAGCTTTTAAAAAAAAAAAAAAAAACTGTCTGGGGAAGAGGGGACTGTGCCTTATATGGCGTTACAGAAGAACTGTGACAAATGGGAGGACGGCCATACCAGAGACTATATCTTGAGGCCAAAGGGAGTCCTCATTGCACTTCAGAGCTCCCATACTAGTCCAGTAAGGACAGATGATCCTCCGCTGACGACCACCATCCAGCTATACCTTGGAGGTCCTTACAAAGAATATCAGAAATCATGGCTAGGAGGTTTCACAGCTATGAAGATCGAACAAACTAAATTGCTTAAGGCTCGAAATTGGAAGTGGCCAGAGCAACAGTTCAGTTATTTAGTAAAATTATTGTTAGACATAGAGAGAGAAAGAGAGTTGAAGTGTTATAATGTTATACTGTTTGAATTACTACAGGGTACATATGACACTTACTTATACTACTGCAAAAGTGTAATGTGTTGGAAACTAGCAGCCAAAATTAGATTTATAAATGGCTAGCCAATTAACTAAAGTCGTCTCCTTTAATATAAATGGATGCGCGAGTCCTATTAAAAGGAAACAACTTCAAAGGTTCTTGTCTATCCAGAGATGTGAAATAGTCTTCCTACAAGAGACACACCTAACCCCCCCCAGAAGCCCAAAAATTGAAATGCAATGCATATCCCCAGTTGTTCCACTCATCCCTTGCTGGAGGCAGGAAAAGAGGGGTGTCGATCCTTCTCCCGGCCGCACTACCCTTTCAGGTACAGGAGTTGGTCGGGGACCCCGGTGCAAGATACCTTACTGTAATAGGAACAGTTCAAGACCAATTGGTCACCTTGGTAAACGTGTACATCCCTCCGGGATCCCTGATCTCATTCTATGCGGCATTGCTGCAACAAACAGCTGAAAAGGCCAGAGGTATCCTGATAATGGGTGGTGACTGGAACATAATTCTAAATAGAGAGCTGGATACCACATCCCAAATACCCAGACCATAGCTCAATAAGGCCAAAGCTCTTAAACTGTTACTGGAACAAATAGGTATAGTGGACATCTGTAGGGAAAAATACCCTAACAGCAGAGAATTCACCTGCTACTCTCAGAGATTCCACATCTTTTCCAGGTTGGACATGTTCTTTACCTTCTCAAGGGATCTCCCCTGCTTTACTTCTATGTGGGTGGGAACCACTATTCTATCTGATCACAGCCCGCTTTTCATGGAAATAGATTTGGTGCTGCCCAAGAAAAAAACTCTCTGGAGGCTGAATACCTCACTTCTCCAGGATAAAGAAATTGTCAAAGAACTCAGACAACACATTAAAAAATCATTAGAGGACAACAGCACACCCGGAATTTTCCCCCAGATTCTATGGGACACCCTCAAGACAACTATTAGAGACAAATTAATAGACATAGCCACTCATAAAGAAAAGATGATGAGACAGAAACAACAGGAACTTACCTCCCAGATTAAAGAGTGGGAAGGAGCCCAGAAAATTAGATGGGACTCAAAGAGACAGGAAATTAACCGAAAGTAAAACTCAATTACAAAAATTAGAACTAGAGAAAGCCTTATTTTATCTGAAGCAAAAATATTATGAAGGCGGCCCCAGAGGGACTAAATTACTAGCCTATAGACTGAGGCAGTATACTGCCAGGGCAACAATCACCAAAATAATTTCCCCCCATAGCGGACGAGAAATTACCCAGGCCACTCAAATTGCGGAAGCCTTTGTGGCCTACTACACTAAATTGTGTTCACCCCAGAATGAATCTTCGCCCAGGGAGAAAAAGAAATACCTAGACTCCCTCCCTCTCCCCCCTCTATCCCGGGATGCTGCGAAGCTCTTAACTAGGCCCATCACACAACAAGAGATCAAACAAACAATAAAGAATTCAAAAATTGCAAAATGCCCAGGACCAGATGAATTTGGCGCAGAATTCTATAAAACCTTTGAACCAGAGATCTCCCCTGTCCTTCTAGAGGTATTCACAAGCATTTGGGATGAGGCCAACCCTATCCCTCCCTCATGGAAATATGCCACCATCTCTGTCATACATAAGGAGGAGAAGGACCCTACACTTTGTGAATCTTATCATCCCATATTCCTGCTCAGTATGGATTATAAAATCTTCACTGCCATAATAGCCTCCAGACTCAATCCTATCCTACCTGAATTAATACACATAGATCAGACGGGCTTTATCACTGGCCGCCAGGCTCCTGACAGTGTCAGGTCCACTGTAAACCTAGTAGGCATTATTCAAAGATCCGGAACCCCGGGCATGCCTGATGAGCTTAGACGCTGAAAAGGCCTTTGATAAAGTTTCTTGGAGTTTCCTGTTTGCGGTCCTGGAACATAGGGGCTTTCCACTGCCATTTATAAATGTTATTCAGACACGCTACAATACACCTCAGGCCTACATTCGGGTAAATGGTAGAATATCAGAGAGATTTAACCAGGGCAGGGGCACTCATCAGGGTTGTCCCCTCTCCCCACTATTATTTGCCCTTTACATCAAGCCACTGGCTGAAGCAGTGCGGACAGTGGAAGGGGTGAAGGGAGTGACAGTGGGAGAACTGCATAAAAAAAATAACATTATATGCAGATGACGTGCTACTAAGCCTCACACATTCCCATCAATCTATAAGACAAGTATGGGCAATCTTGGCGGAATTTGGGAGACATACGGGATACTCCCTTTATAAAAACAAGACCGAGGTGCTTATCTTCTTTTATAAACCCTCTGAGGAGATGGGCTCCCTTCTTCCCCTGAATTGGAAAGCACATAAAATGAAATATCTAGGGGCCTTTATCACAAAGCAATATTCTCAACTCTTTGCGGCTAATTACATACCCCTAATAAACGACCTGAAAAAAGATCTTGAAAGATGGACTTTGATAAACTTACCTATACACTCCAAGATACACACGTTGAGAATGAATGTGCTCCCCAGGTTTCTATACCTATTCCAATGTATACCATCATATACTCATAAACTGAATTTCCAAACTTGGAACAAATTGTTCACCAAATTCATTTGGAACTCTAGGAGATCCCGAATAAATTAAAAAAATTGTACAAACCCACCGCGACAAAGGAGGACAGTCTCTCCCAGACTTGGAGGACTACTTTCTCGCGACACAGCTAAAAAAATGCCATACTATGGTCCAACCCCAATGTCTGCTCGGGATGGCAATTTATGGAGGGGGGGAGGGGAGAGAGGGCTCAGTCCCACTTGAAACTAGATTGTTGACTACCAATACACATAGATTTCCACACCCAGGCCTCACCTCAGTTAGAGACACTATTCGATCCGTTCATAGAATATGGCAAAAATATAAATTAAAAACTTCCATATGGCCCTTAAAAAGGTTGGCTGGGGACCCAGACTTCCAGCCGGGACTCCTGGATGGCTCCTTCCGCACATGGGAGAGGAAAGGTCTGAAATACCTGTCCCAGTTCTGGCAAGGTGATACATTACTAGACTTTGGCTCACTTAGAAATAAATATGGCCTACAAAATTCAGATCATTTTAGGTACCTACAGGCCAGGGACTATATCTCCAGACTACAAAAAAAGGACACTGATTCAGTGAGGGCCCAGCCGATGCTCTTAGCCATTCAGGAAAACAAGAGAGCTAACAATCAAAGCAGAGTGATTTCACACCTATATAAAGCTCTATCTACACTAAAAGGCGACCCACTTACTAAAATAAAAACAAAATGGAGGGAAGAAGTTCCTCATGACAAACCGGAACTCAACTGGGATCGCACTTCTATTTAGCAAAAAAAAACAACTCATTCCCCCTCACTGGCAAGAATTCGCTTAGTGGATCAGGATCCGATATTTCCTAACTCCTCAAATAATTAGTAGAAGAAATTCAAACAATACATCGCAATGCTGGAGGGGCTGCGGAACACTAGAAGCAGGTCACCTACACATTTTCTGGTCCTGCAGTGGCCTCCAGGCCTTTTGGAGCGAGATCACTGGGGCGACTGAAACTATACTCTCTTTGCAGCCACTGTTAGGGTGGACCTCAATGATCCTAGGACTCCCCCCTACAGAGTTAAGAGACCCTGACTCATTATACCTCTGGTCCATCCTGATAACAGCGGCACATAAGACCAGCATGAAAAGATGGCTAAATCCTAATCCTCCTTCTAAACAAGACTGGGTAAAGGTGGTGGTTACCATATCTGAATTGGAGGAACTTACCTACAAAATGAACAACAGAACTACTGTTTACTTAAGAAGATGGACTAGATGGGAGATACGGCAAACCTCCAATTCTGAAAGTAATGAATAACCCTTGCTTTATCCTGGAACAGAATCAGAGATGTCATCTCCTGCAGAGGTGGTTCATGACTGGGGAGGGGACTGGGAAGGGAAGAGGGGGTTGTGAACCATAGAGTTATATTAAGGAGAGAATTCTGGCTGCTATAGACAAAGATAAAATAACATATTTTGAGGAACGAAAACTAATGTGATAGATTATATAATCCAAGAGAACAGCTGTTTCCTAATATATTATGCAAATGGATTTAAATTGAATGTACTAATATGATGTACCTGATTCTCGTTAATAAACTTGAATTAAAAAAAAAAAGAACTGCAGTGATTGATCACTGGCCTTTACAAGGGTCAGCAGAGGTACTGCCTTGGACTGGAGAGTTAATGGGGAGCGGGACATATCCAGAAAGGCATGGTAACTGACAGCATGCTATGGCACTGAAGAGGAGTCGCTTGCCTGAGGAAACACAATTACAGATTCCCAAGGAGCCAGCAGCATTACAGAAGTTTTTCATCAATCAAGCTTTTATGCATGTAATGCAAAATCAAAAGCTTACAAAAAAATATATATATATATTTTTTACAAAGCTGAATCCATGTTATTTTATAGGAAAGAAGTAGCATGTCGAAATGATTCTTGAAGAGCAGAACACATCACCTTCCAGTCCTGGGACAGTGGCTGTTGGTGACATCCTGAAATTAATGTAAAATGCTATCTGACCCATTTTTCATATGGATTCAGCATAAAGACTGTCCAGTCAACAGCCAGAATTGCTGCTCAGTACAGGGGAGCACTTTGTGCTATACTTTGAATAAAAGTTTGTTTTTATGGAGGGTATGATCCTGACTCATCTAAAGGTGCTGCCCTACTGTGCCCAGAGGTAGGCAGAGCAGACCCAAATACCCAGTTTCATTTTATTTTTGTAACCAGATAGGTACACTGAGCCAAAGGCATGTTTTTTGAATAATGACCCGGCTCCCACTCTGTTTAACATTCATAGTGGTAATTTATTGCTGGCTTTGTATAGACTCAAGTCCAAATCCCCCATGATTGGGTCCCTCTCAGTCGCTGTTCTGGCCTATGTCGATGATATACTTTGAATTTCTCTTTCACATTCTGGACTTTAAAAAAGTCAGATTGTTTAGATAAAAAGCAAATAATTTAACTATAAATATGGTGGCTACAAAAGCATAGGACATCTCACAATGTGAGGTCTGGGTCAGCACCACTTGAAAAAAGCAATAGGCCGGCCTTGGGGGATAGCTTGAGCATCTCAGATGCCTCACCATCTCCCGGGGGAGGAGGGGATCCAAGGTCCAGTGTCTGCTGCCCTCTGGCGGAGGCAGGAGGGGGGCATGTTAACGGGTCAGGCTGCGTCGGAAGCGCAGTGGACATCGGCAGTTGCCTTGAAATCCTGGATGTCGCACTCCCACAAGAGAAACCAGGAAAATTGCTCCCTGGCCGGCCGGATGACAGTTACCAGTTCCCGTTGCCACAAAGTCCCAAACAGCCTGGACCACCTCAACAGAACCCGGGCCAAATGTAAGTAGTGCACTAGCTGGCCCTCAGTGGCCTTCCCTTTGGGGCCCATCTGGGGAAGGGTTACACTGGGTTTCAGGGGGGCTGCAATGTGGGGTAGTGGTTAACAGCGGAACAGAGTGCTGGTGGGGGTCCTAGGGTGACCCATGGAGTGGCCTGTGTTAGCGGAGGAGCAAAAAAGCAACAGACCGAGGTCAATCTACAAAAAGTTGTTTCTTTAATAACACTTTAAAAAGCTGGAAAGCTTACCCACACAAAGTGTTGAGGTGACCAACTAGGCACAATTTCTCTGTTTCTATGAACGACAACACCGGTAATTCCATAACCACAGGTTGTGTGGGTAAGCTTTCCAGTTTTTTAAAGTGTTTAAATAAAGTAAATAACTTCTTTGCAAGATTTGACCTCCGGTCTATTGCTTTTTTCAAGTGGTGCTGACCCAGACCTCACATTGTGAGACGTCCTGTGCTTTTGTTTACAATTTCAAAAACTCCTGGGTAATATGCACATACCTCCAGCAGTAAGCCCCCCTGAACTCAGTGCTTTTCCATTACACTTTTCTGAAGTACGGTAGCTACTCTATTAAACCACTAAACCAAGCTATTTCCGCTAAACTCAATGCGCATGTTATTTTTGGTTCAGAAATTTGGGTCCATACATGATTATGGAGTGTGAAAGAACTGCACTGCAGCTTATTAAGTCTTCTCTTGGTCTTAATAAATCCTTACTTGCATATTATCTTGGAGATGAATTTTATTTATTTATTCAAATCTCGGATTACAAATACCTTTGAGCAGAAACTGCTCGTTTAAAAAGGTTCCACGTCAAAGGATGAGGGTCAACATACATACAGAGGTAGTAACAGAATGCACAATAAACAACCAAAACAACTAAAAGAAAAAATAAAGATACTCAGTTATAACATACTTTGAGATAATATTCATATAACGAGCAGCTTGAGTAGGCAGCTGGCTGCAGTAACAATAAAGAGACAGAGGGCACCATAGGCAGTTAGTATTGGCGTGATGCACCGGGGAGGAAGTTGGCAGGCTAATGGGCAACTGTCCGATGGTGGTGGAAAATGTCTTGTACCAGTGGAGATGCGAAGCAGGAAAGAAGTCACAAGGAAGGCCCGGTGCCAGAGGGAATGAGACTGGGAAAGGGTGGGCTGTGAGACGTGAGTGAGCTGGGAGGTGTTTATAGAGAGATCTCTGTTCAGAGAAGCAGTCACATTGAGTGGTAGAGGTGAGGTAAAGTTTGAGATTCCTTTTGAAGGGTCCAAGTGTAGTAGAGGAAAGTGCTTGTTTAGTGAGGGAATTGAACCACTGCGCGGCTCTATAGATAAAGGACCGCTGACCCATGGAGGTACGACATCTGGGAACCTGAAAGGTTAAGAGATTGGGCACCACGTGTTTGTTGAGTGCCACTGTAGGTAGTACGGAGTGAGCTAACACCAGGTGGCATGAGACCAAGGAGAATCTTTCTGGTAAGTAAGCAGGTCTGGTATTTTATTCTGCTGAGTAGGGGTAGCCAGCTGGCCTGTGCATAGAGGTCACAGGTGTGAGTTTGTCGGGCCGCGCCCGTTAGTAGTCTACAGGCTTTGCTGAGAAACTGAGATCCCAGGCGGAGGGCAATTTGTTGAGGCAGAGCCATAGATGGTAAGGCCATAGTCAATGATAGAGGTGACAGAACTGTAGATGGCTAGTTTGAGGGCATCCACAGGCATACAGTGCTTGTGTTTGTGTAGTAGTCCAATCCATATATTGGCGGTCTTGGCGACAGTGTCAATATGCCGAGTATAGGAGAGGGTACTATCCAGGGTAATACCAAGGTACTTGAACTCCTTGACATATTCGAGTGGGTTCCCAGCGTGGTTCTTGATGGCGAGGGACAGAGAGTTGTGCCTGTTCCGTCGGTTACAGAAGGACATGGATTTAGTCTTGCTGTGGTTCAGGACAAATTTATGAGAATTGAACCAGTCTTCGATGTGCTTGAAGTTGAGCTGCAGCTGGGATTCAAGCACTGTAATGTCATGGTGGCTGGAAAACAGGACTGCGTCATCTGTGTATAGTAATATTCTTTGGTGGCAGGCACTGGGGAGATTGTTGATGAAGAGGGAGAAGAGTAGAGGGCCCAGAACAGACCCCTGGGGGACTCCGGAGCGGACCGGTTTCTCATCCGAAGAGATCCCTGCAATCCTTACATGCTGGATCCGATTATCAAGGTAGCTGGTGAACCATGGAAGGGCATCGCTGGAGATCCCAATGGAGGACAGTTGCTTGAGCAATAGGGGGTGGTTAATCAGTCAATGCATTGGTAAGGTCTATAAATACTGCTCCTCCACACACCTTTGTCAAGCGTGGCATGGATGAAGGTTGTAAATTCCAGTAGTGCAGTGGTGGTGCTGTGCCCTTTTCTGAAGCCATGTTGCTCTGGGCACTGTACATTGTACTTAGAGGAATTCAACTAGTTGGTCCAACGCTATTCGCTCCAGCGCTTTAGACAGTGGGGGGGGGGGGGAGTGAGATAGGTCTGTAATGGTGTGGAGCGTCCTATCTCCGCTTTTGTGAACCAGTGTGACAGTGGCTTTCTTCCAGAGAGAGGGGAAATGACCCAATCTAAGTGAGAGATTGAAGATCTTTGTAAGTGGTTCTAAGATTTCATTGAGGACTTGTGCCAGCAGTTTCAGGTCAAGGGAGTCACCACTGTACCCTTGTTTGCCAATGGCCTTTTGAATGTATTTTCTAGCTACTTGTGGTGGGACCTGCTTAAAAAAAACTTTGGGGTTGTATGTTCTAGTTGGGGGGCAACTTGGGAGGAGCTGGAGGGGAGGTCGTTGAAAAAAATTTGGTGGAAGGACACTTCCACTCTTTTTATCAGAATTAAGATTTCAATTATATTTTGAACTCCCAAATTCTCTCTCTGGTATACTGTTAATGAAGCCAGATTTGGCTTCAAATATTACTTAGATGGTGATATTGGAACAAAAAAAAGAAATGCTTATATGTGTTATGAATCTGAAATATTTCCCAACATTTTATATGAAAGGAATTGGGTCTGGATAGCTATAAAACCATGACAGACTCACTTATATCTGAGTACTGGAAAAGTGTATGACAGACCTTCCAGGTGGTCTTCTCTATAGTGGTCTTGAAGAAAACATTAAGTGGGATCGCCTTGGTTGCAAGAACTCTCCTTGACTATTATATGTGTATGATCTTTTGGAATATTGCCAATTGCCCTATCTCCTTAACTATTATACGAGAAGGATTACTATCAGTTTAAAATATAAAAAATATATAAAGACATATGCTCTTTTTACCAGAATTAAGATTTCAATTATATTTTGAACTCCCAAATTCTCTCTCTGATATGCTGTTAATGAAGCCAAATTTGGCTTCAGATATTACCTAGATGGTGATATTGGAACAAAAAACAAGAAATGCTTATATATGTTATGAATCTGAAATATTTCCCAGCAACATTTTATATGCAAGGTATGCTAATATTCCAAATGCTGCAGAAACTGTCTGCACATGTCTTGTACTTTGGAGGCAGTATGGCGCAGTGGTTTAAGGCTCTGAGCTGCAAACCTGGAGACCTGGGTTATAACCCCACAGCCACTACTTGCATACTGTGTGACCGTGAGCAAGTCACTTAACTTCCTTGTGCTCCCAGGTCGCACCTGGAATCAAGCTTCGGCTTAGTGTGCCTCTCCTGGTTAAACAATTTCCCCTTCTCACCCCCATTTCCCTTGTTAAATGGGAGATGCTGAAAACCTGGAACACGTTGTATTGAAATGCTCTTGGTATTCAAAAGTATGCAAAAACTTGGATTGATAGCATGTTTTCAGTGTTACCAGTTGTCTTGGAAAAGCCTTTAAATTTCCTCTTCTCTGTTGAAAATCCAGGTATTACTATTAATCATCTAGCTATGGTTTCTATATTGTTAGAAAAATTAGGAAGAACAAGCCATTTGTTTTATAAGGACTGTTTTTACTTTATATTGTGTATTTATGTCTATTAGTGTATTTGTATATGCTGTAATGGTGTTATGCTGATCAATAAAGCTTTTTGAACTAACAAATAATGACCTAAGGGCCAAATACAAATACATCAATGTACTAACAGACAAAAATATTAAATTGTTAAAAACATTGCAGCTAGATAAATCTGATATTGATAAATATATGTAACCACCCAGTCCCTTGGGGTTACTAGAATCCCATCCGTATCAGTGCTAGGTAGGGAAGGCAGCTGGTGAATAACTAGTTAAATGGGTTTTTCACCTACTCACTTCTCTTGTTTACTTGGTCTCAGCTGAGATGAGAGGGATGAGGTCATTTAGAACTCTCGCAGCAGCATAAGCCACCACAGCTGGCTGTGAGTGAGGAGTTTTAGAATCTTGGGTCGGCTGAGAGTGAGAGAGTTCTGAGTCAGCAGTTGAAGTGTGAGGAGGGTGGGCTCTGAGAGGAGGGCCTACTTTCTCTCCCTAGTCCTGAAAGTCACCAACATGCCAAGAGAAGTGGTGGAAACCGTAATCTACAGCAGGATCTCCTGATTTTCATCCCTGTAGGGATGAAAAGGACTGCTAGAGAATGGATTCTAGGGGCAATTCCCTATTTGATCCAGGACAATATGAAGCTGCCTATACTGTTCTGTGAGTAGATTTGACTTTGTCCTTCCTGAAGAAAGTACCTGTGCTTTGGTGTTTCTCTGGTTAAAAGGGAAAGGTACACCAGTTTCTGTTCTGAAGTTGAGACTTATTTCAGCGTAAAGTTGGTAGACAGCTGTGGGATCCATAGGCAGACATTCACATTGTTCAGGACTTTACTTTCCTATACTCCCAGAGTAGTTTCTCTTAAATACTGGATACAAAAGTTCATTCAAAGATGCATTAACCCAAGTATGCTCAAGAAGTTTTAAGGTGCAACTCAGAATGAATGGTTGGGTATGAATTTGGAAGCAAAGGGTGGGCAGCTCCCATCTGGAGTAACCAGTTCAGCACTACAGATTCTGTAAGGGTGCCTGGTTATTTTGGACATGGTGGCCAATGTCTGAAGAGAAATTTACCCCTGGAGTGAGTTGTGCTAGTAATGAGCCCCGGTGTGCTCAGTTGTGGCCAGTTGCCACTTGAAGTTTTAAAGTCCTATGCCATATGGGAAATGTGTGCTCAGTTGTGGCCAGTGCCACTACAAGAAATGTTCATGTTGTGGCCAGTGCCACTGAAGAGAATTCAATGTTCTATGAAATATGGGAATATGTACAGTTTCTGTCAGGTACAGTTGTTCTGTTGTTCTGTAATTCCTTGTTCCACGATGTGTAAACCTTGGGGTTCCACCCTTGCTTTAGAGAACATCTTTTGGAATAAAGTCACACTCTAGAACCCCAACTCTGGTTTACACATTTACGTTTTTGCTTCCTGTGTGGGGAGTTACTGGGTACCCCCTCCAGAAGTATAGGTCTAGCATAGCCCTAGCAAAAAGTTCTCCCCCCAGGACCTGGGTTTTGGTCATAAGTTATGCTTTTGTACACCCCCACCCCTTTTTAACCTCTAGAAGTAATGAGCCTGGTATACATTCCCAAAGCTAGGGATGGTACCATTTCCGAAGTAGTTTGTGCCCAGTGAAGGGTACCAGGGGTAGCTAACTGTGTAAAGTTGCAGGGGTGGTTACATATAAAACAGATTAAGCTGGGTAACCATTTCAGGTTATTAGGGAGATCATTCCAAAAACGGAGCAAAACCTGAAAATGTTCTTTGTCCATGTGACAGGGTTGAATAAGGCCCTGCCCCACTTGTTATGCAGAAAGAGTTTAAATGTAACGATCTGTTCTTTCCACTCCTTTTCTGTCTCTTCTCTGGCTGGTTGCACAACCAAGCAATTCTCCACCCCTCGCTATCTCTTTGCTTTCCCTTGCTATTTCTGTCTTTTCTTCCCCCTTGCACATCTGCAGTTATAAACATATATGTGACTCTTTCTGTGGATATGTCACTGATACTGGGATCCCTGTGTTTAAAACTGTATATAGTTATACTGTTGAAATGACTGCAAAAAGCTATTTGGAACTTAAGGGGTTAAACTGAGATGCTGGCGTGTAAACTTTACAGAGCTATCAACAAGAGGTCAGTTCTGGGTCATTACCTTCTTTTTGCTGCACCTGCAAGAACATTGGAAACTGACATGAATATTCTGTGAAAAAAACACTATGCCTCTTTAACGAGCTCCCTGCAAAGACTTGTTTAGCACGAGAGAGAGAGAGACTGAGATTGGAAATTGAGAAGAAACACTCAGAAGCAGGATTTTGTTTTTCTCTGTTTGTACTACCTGTGTAAATAGTTATACTGAATAATTCTAAAACAAAAACAATTCTAAAAGAATAAAGTCTAGGTAGGCCATGTCCACAGCCCTTCCCTGGTCTACTACTTTGGTCACCCAGTCAAAGAAATCAATCAAAACGAAAAAAAAAAGTCACTATGGTTCTCAAAAGAGGTGGCAGGGAAGGTTAGGTAGAAAAAGATAGCATTTAGGAAGTATAAGGAAACATAGAAGAAGCAGGACAGAGAACTGTACCAGTTAAGGCAGAAGGACGCAGGTAGGGAAGTCAGACTAGCAAAGGCCCAAACTGAGAAAAAGATAGCCAACTTGGTTAAGAAGGGGGATAAAACCTTTTATAGGTACATCAAGGAGTGTAGAAAGACAAAGGGAGGGATGGTGAGGCTGAATAGAAAGGATGGTGGGTGGGCAGAGAGGGACAGTGAAAAAGCAGGGATACTGACCGAATACTTCTGCTCAGTATTCACAAAAGAGAAGGAGGGGGAGGAGCCTAATCCAATTAACAGAAGCACTCTGCATGGGGGGTCGATCCCAGTACTTTCACAGAAGAAAGAGTTCTGAAAGAACTCCTAAAACTGAAGTTGGACAAAGCAATGGGGCCTGATGGAATTCACCCCTGAATTCTAAAAGAATTAAGGGGAGAACTAGTGACACCACTGACTACACTTTTTAACAAATCATGGGAGGATGGTGTGGTACCTGAGGACTGGAGAAAGGTGGATGTGATTCCCCTTCACAAAAGTGGGAGCAAGATAGAGGCAGGAAACTACAGACCTGTCGGTTTGACCTCTGTGGTAGGGAAAGTGATGGATTCACTTCTGAAGGAAAGAACTGTTGAGTACCTAGAGGAAAGTGGGGCACAGGACCCAAGGCAGCATGGGTTCACAGTGGGACGGCCATGTCAGACAAATCTAATTGATTTCTTTCACTGGGTGACCAAAGCAGTAGACCAGGGAGGGGCTGCGGACATGGCCTACCTAGACTTTAGCAAGGCATTTGACACAGTCCCACACAAAAGATTAATAATCAAATTAACCAGGCTGGGAGTGGGTCCCAGGGTGGTAGCCTGCGTAAAATACTGGCTGGACAACAGGACACAGAAGATAATTGTAAATGGAGTCCACTCTGAAGAAAGAGAGGTTACTAGTGGGGTACCGTGAGGGTTCAGTACTAGGTCCAGTTCTTTTAATGTCTTTATAAGTGACATTGCAGAGGACTGGAAGAAAAGTATGCCTCTTTGCAGATGATACAAAAATCTGCAACAGGGTTGATACACAAGGAGGCGTGGAAAGGATGAGAAGGACTTGGCAAAGTTGGAGGAATGGTCAGAAGTATGGCAGCTTGGATTCAATGCAAATAAGTGCAAAATAATGCACCTGGGAAACAAAACCCAGGGAAGATTACACAATGGAGGAGGTAGTAACAACAACAAAATGGAAAGGGACCTGGGGGTAATCATATCAGATGACTTTAAGGTTAACAAGCAATGGAGAAGGCAGTAGGGGAGGGCTGGGGGTGGGATACTGGGATGTATAGCAGAGGCATCACAAGCAGAAAACAGGAAGTTGTTATCCCTCTGTACAGACAGTTGGGTGAGACCCCATCTGAGTACTGCTTCCAGTTCTGGAGACCCCATCTCCGCAAGGACATAGACAGGATGGAGGCAGTCCAGAGGAGGGCAACTGAAATGGTGCAGGATCTGCAAGAGAAGCCATATGAGGAGAGACTAAAGGAGCTTAATATGTATACCCTTGAGGAAAGGAGGGAGAGGGGGGACATGACAGAAACTTTTAAATATCACAGTGGAATCAACAAAGTCCAAGAGGGTAGCATCTTTCAGAAAAAGAGATGTGCAACAACAAGGGGACACAGATTAAAGATAGAGGGGGGACGGCTCAGGGGCAATGTGAGGAAGTATTTTTCACAGAGAGTGGTGGACACATGGAACAGCCTTCCTGAGGAGGTTGTGGGGTCTAAAACTGTGGGAGAATTCAAGAATGCACGGGACAGACATGACGATTCCTTTTTTTTTTGGTACTTTTTTCCCTGTCATCCAGTCTGTCTTACCTGTCTCACATCCAGGCATCCTCTCTCAGGCTCCGGCCGCCGTCCCAAGGATCTCCGCTCCACATTCAGACCCCGCAGCATTTTACTCCCGCGGCTTGCCCCCCACGGTGGGGCGGTGGAGAGCCCCCCGATATTCAGCCCCCAGACCAGGATCCAGTATTACTGCAGGCCCTCGGAACTGGAGAGTCCTCCATGGAGACGGCCATCATGCCGAAGTGACTGCTGCCCTGTTTTCCCTGTTCTTTCCCCCTTGGCATGTGAGGTGTGCAATGACACCAATGGACAAGGGCGTGCCCGCTACTGCATGCACCCCTTCCCAGCGTCAACCCCAGCACAACCCCTGTAGACTACCTGTGCACTGTGATGCCTTCAGCCACCACCAGGGCCACCACCACACCGGACCCTCAATCCTTCTCCTCCCCTGCTAATCCCCGATGACCCCGGCTCGTTCCCGAACCTGGGTCACCGGTGCAGAGCAAGATGTGGCATCCAGCGCCTCAACCCTCAGCGCCACTGGGCCAGCTACATAAGGCAGTTCTTGTGGGGGGTAGGAAGAAATAGGCTGTTGGTTAACTAGGATCTGCAGCTTATCCTGTAGGTAATGAAATGGCAGACTAGGTGGACCAAGCGGTCCTTATCTGCCGTCAAAGTCTATGTTAGACAATGGGCACTGGTACTCATTACCCTACATTTTATTATGGCTTTATTTCTTTTTGCCCCATCCCTGTCCTTACTACCTTTTTCTTTTTCTCCGTTTACCCCTGCCCTTCTCCCTATCAACTGCTCTATCTTAGTGTTTACCTCACTAACTACCTTGATTTGAGCCCAGGAAGGGTTTTACAGGTGTCCGGAATTTCTTTGGGTCCCCAGCAGCTTCCAGCAATAGACCTTTGCAGTATGAGTTTTTGGCAAGCCTGATTTGTTTTTTGCACATATTGCGCTGCTTTCTGTAAATGTCATATTCACTTTGCTGACCCAAGGTTTTGTGGCGGTTCCAACTTTTGTCACGTGCCCGGAGGGAGGCGAGAAGTTCCTTGTGCAGCCACCTTGTCTGTTTGGCCCTACCGTGTCAATTCCGTTTAGGTGTATGTATGTCCTGAAGGGATAAGAATATAGAAAGAAAGCGACAGAGGAGATTCAATGTCTTGGGACTAGATAACAGGGATCCTGTTTACAGAAGGAATATCATGTAGAAAGCTTGCTTGATCAAGTGTGGAAAAATCCCGGAAGGTGATGTAGCGTGTCGAGGGGGCTGGAATCACTGATGTTCCCCATATGCAAAACAAAGGGGAATTGTCACTTATAGATTCAGGAAGTACACCTGAGGAGTAATTCTATCAGGTCGATTTGTGAGTATCCAGTCTATAAGTGTTTCAGCAACAGGTGAGTGGGTCTGCCTGGTGGGATCTTTAATTACCTAGTGCATGTTAAATCCATGTACTAGAGATACCAGTGCGCTTTTATTTTTCCCCAGCCAATTTAGGTTGAGGTCACCAAGAATAATAAGTTAATTTTGGCCAGCTGCAGAGGTAGATTACTCAAGTAGTTCGGAGCATCCTAGTTGACCTGCTTTAGGAGGATAGTAGGCACATATTAAGTGAATCTTTTTGGTTCCAAGTAGAAGCGGGGTATCTAAAAACTCGCAGTTAGAGGCAACCGAACGTTGCGTTAAGGACATATTCAGGTGGTTTTTGAAATACAGCGCAACTCCACCTCCCCTTTTTCCAGATAGTCTGTCTCCTCGAAATAGGGAATAGTTAGGAAGAGAGCAGGAAGAGTCAGGAGTAGAGGGCTTTAGCCAAGTTTCAGTCAGACAGAGAATGTCAGGTTCATATATGGATATCCATGCCTCAAGTTCAGTAAAGTTACAGAGAAGGCTTCTAATGTTTAAGTGTTCTATACGAAGGCCTGTCATATTTAACCAGTCCATATTCGGAGAGGCAGTGGTTAACTGGGGGCCAGGGTATGTTTCAATGTCCCCAGATAATAACAAAGGTAGGAGCACAAGATACCATAGTTTCCATGGGAAAAGAGGTGGCACCAGTAGCATAGTCTGCCAGAAGCATTTAGAGATAAAGTCAGCAGCCAAGTATAAGAGATGCCTAGTGAGTAATAGAGAAGTCACGTCATGCTGCTTGATCTGTGACACAAGTAGGTTCGAGTAAGTAAAGTCAGACAGCGTGGAGGTCAGTTTAGCACAGCCAGGAGAGCAAGGTCTAGCAGTGAGAAGACCCAGTAAAAACAGAGCAAGGCTCAGTGTTAGCAGCAGCAGTATTCTTCCAGCCATAGTTATCATGGAAAAATTTGTGGACAGAGGCGAGTAGCAGGGCTCGGAAAAGAAACACCACACAAGATGTAGCAAATAATGTCATGTACTTCTAGCTGGAGAAAAGGGAGCAAATGTGCAACCCTGTGGGTGAGATTGCTTTAAAAAGGGGTGGTAAGAAAGTGGGTCAAGTCGGGTATTGAAGACAGAGAGGCCAATAGCCATAAGAATGTGCAGCAGTGGAGTGACCAATCAGCTGCTAGGCTGAGGAAAGGGGTGGAGCAAGGGTCTATTTAATACTGTGAGGAGGTGGGCGAAAAAATTAAATCCAGAACATAGCACAGAAAGAGATTTCCCTGAGATCAGGAAACACCAGGAGATGGAAAATCAGCCGAGGAGCAGAAACTGCCAATCAGTGCCTGGCTCCTCCACTGGGCGTCCAGTCAAAACAGCAGCATTCAAAACCATGAGTTTCGGAGGTCCGGTGCGTACCTGAATCTGTCCGGGGGTCAATCAGGCAGTCTGTTAGGTGCAGCCGGCTCGATGAGTGCTGGGGCCACAGCAGCAGCAGCTTGGGAAGCCCGCAGATGGGCTGTCTATGGAACAATAGGGGAAAGCTTATAGAAATAGAACAGTAATATAATTGGGGCCATTATTTAAAAATCAGCTTCTACTGGGGGAAAATGGCTTACAGGTACAGTGCAGTTATCCTTTAAGAGCTGTGTCACCCAGGCTTGGCAACTGACTCTGGCATCCAGTCTGGAAAGGGAGTCTGGTGATGCCAGCCAGCCTTCCCCAAACCCTTGCAAGTATCCTTGGGACACTCGGCTAGCAGGTCTGCTAGCGGCAAAGCACCATGGGACACTCAGCTAGCGGTGGAGCACCTTGGGACTTGGCTAGCAGGGTGGCTAGCGGCAGAGCACCTTGGAAGACTCGGCTAGCAGGGCGGCTAGTGGCACAGCACCTTGGAGGACTCAGCTGGCAGGTCGGCTAGAAGCAGACCTCAGCTTCAAAGGCCTGTATCCTTAGTAATTCTTGCAGCAGTCCTTGGGGAGCTGCGGCACCCAGGAAGGGAGCCCTGGGTGGCGGTGCAGTGGGCACCAGTACTTAAGGTGCCCTTTTTCTAGTGATGAGGTGAGATAGCGATTCACCCCAGTCCTAGCCAGTTAGCTACTGGGGCTAGAGTTCCAGGGCAGGTCTGATCTCTTGCAAGAACCCTTTTCAGGGCTGGTAACTGCCCATTGCCTCTAGCTGTGGCGTTGAGTTGTCTGGACTGGTAAAGGTAGGACCTTGCCCTTTTGTTCCTTTCCTTTGGATTTTGGGGAGTAGCCTTTTGCTGCTAATTTTAGAGTGATGAGCCTTTTACCGTTCATGTTAGAGTGATAAGCCTTTTTTCGCTAATGTTAACATGACAAGTCTTTAGCCGCTAATATTAGAGTGATAAGCCTTTTGCCATTACTAATACGATAAGCATGATTTAAAGGCTATTCATTTTATTTAATTCTGTCTGTGGATGGTTATTTTTAGTAGGTTTTGGTGCCCCTTTTTTAGTCCATTTCTCTGGGTGGTGGCAGTCGTATCTTTTCTAGGGGAAAAGTGCCTCCCCCTTATTAAGGCACTTTTTTACTCCTGTCAGTGGCTAGCTTCGCACCACTATTTGGGTGTCCAGCTGCCAGGCCAAACAACCAAACACTGTCACCTCAGTCAGTTTAAGCCTGCTACCTTTGGCTGAGTGTGGCGCCGCCAAGACAGCCTTCTTGGCGATGTCAGCAGAGAAGTAAAGCAAAAATAAATTTTTGTTACAATAATAATGAAAAAACCTCACTAATGCAACTCTCGAAAAACTAAGTTAAAAACGATAAGCAGCTTTTTTTTATTCGTAGTTTCTTTGGAGGTGGCAGGCACTTCAACCCATCCCTCGTAGGGGGTTCATTCCTCCAGTCTGGGGTCCCACAGCCAATTCCCCAGGGAGTCCGCCATGGGTAAACCTCCCCCCGCGTGACAGGGCCAGGGAGAGGAGCGTCGACTTTCTCCCCACCCTGAAAGCCTACATCTGATACCTAGGAATCAGTGCAGATTTGCCAGCCATAATGAAGCCTGCTGGTACCTATTTTTTTCTATTTTCTCCCCGGCCCCTGATCCATGCAATGAGTGGGGTGGCTGACCCCCACCTCAGCACAAGTAGCCTAATGCTCTGGTCTTTGGACCATCCCTTTTCTGGTCAGCGTGCTTGTGCTGGCAGCCAGCCACCGCTGGGCATCAGGCTACAGTGCGCCGAATGGTTCCCCTTCCCCGAGGAAGGAGAGCGGTTTACAGATGCTCAATCCTTCCTCACCCCAGCCGACCCCCGAATGACCCGAGTCCATTCATACATAAAATAATAAAGGATTTTGCCGATGGATTAGGAAAGTCAGGGCTCCCAGATCTACAGGGATTCCTGTATTTTACAGGGATTTGAAGTCATCTATAGGGAAACTGTTCCCATAGACTTCATTGGCTGTATGGCAAAATATTCAATTAAACTTCCTTAGTAAAAATTGTAAACTACAGGGAAATTGCTCTAGAGCTACAGGAAAAATGCCAAATCAATCTGGGAGCACTAGAAATGCTCCAAGGCATCTATTGTCTTCAGCAGAGAAAAATCTGTCATTAGAACACTAGAGAAAGCATCAGCACATAGCAATATTTGAATGGTGAAATTCTCTGAGACAACATCTTTGACTAGAGATGATGCAGTTTTTGTGTTCATCACTACCGGGCTCCTTTTGTTACAAAATCCCATTTCTTTGCCACAAGTCCTATGCTACGTATATCTGAACCACTTGGGCTTGTGGCAAAAAATGTGCTTTGACAATCAGGCCCCTGGTTTCCACCCCCAACACAGCAGTCTAGCTGGAAAGTTAGAATGCTCCAATGACTTTCATGCTCACTGATCAATGGACCACCACTAGATGGCTGTATTGCTTTTACAATTACTGAGTGCTGCCTTTGACTGTTATTCACATCTTTCAGCATTAGATGACACTGCTTTGCACACACAGCCTTTGTTCAAACACTCCTCTTCTAGAAGCTCTCCTGGATTGCACTGCCACCTGCAGCCACCCAGGGGACAATTATGCCACTAGATAGGGACAAGACCTTTCCACCCCACTGGAGGAGGAGGGTGTCCTCTGGGACACTCAATCATCCTCCTGCCAACCCACCTCCAATGCTTAGAGCACGAGCCCTGCCTAGCTTTGTTACTTTTTAAACAAGTTTTTGCATTTTTATTCCGCTTTAATGGAAAGCACTGCCTCTTCTTCCAAGGCCATTTAAAGCCCCTACACAAGCAAACAACAGGGAGAAGAATTCCTGAGCCACAAATAACAATGAAAAAGATAACGCATGTCAAGAGCACGACCTCGTACAGTGTCCCGCCTGCTTGTTACACAGCTAGAAGAATAGGTTACTCATCCGCTAACCATAGTTCTAGGAGAGGTATAAGGTGCACATCCACACTCTGGCAGTTCCAATGAAATGCAGTAATTGGCTGCACATCTTTAAACTAAGCTCCTCCCACCACCTGAGCAGATCTGTCCCCCGACTCCACCCGTGACATCAGATCTCGCATGCTGGAAGCAAGATCAGATGTCACTCACCAAGAGAGGCCGGGCAGGTTGTGTGGATGTGAACCCTGTATCACTCATAGAACCATGGTTACAGGTGAGTAACCTATTCTTCAAGGAGCATGGATATGATTCATTTGTTCACATTCTAGCAGATTCCTAGCAGTTCTCTGGAAGGAGGGGACAAGATGCATACCTCTACTTGGTGAACAAAGATTGGAGAATTGAGGTCCCAAAACACACATTCTGGCATGACTCAGGGTTGATGCAGATGGAAAATGAAGGTGTGTGTTGACTTCCAGGTAGCAGCCCTACAGATCTCCTGTATGGGTATATCCCTGAAGGCAGCCACCGAGGCAGCAGTATGTCCAGTGGGGTGAGCCCTAATCCCAACGGAAGGCTCTCAACCAGCCAAAATATAGCAGAGGTCAATGCAAGATGCAATTTACTTTGCAATCATCAATTTTGCTGCCCCGCTTCCAGGCGAGGTTTCAGCACAGCTAACAAACAGCTGGCGATCATGACCCCAAATTCCAGCCCTATGCTCAACATAGTAGGAGAGTGTTCTCCACAGGTCCAGGATATGGAGCCTGCATTCGGCCTACGAAGAGGAACTGGTAAAGTGTACCAGTAATTTAATTACCTGGTTAAAGTAAAACTCCAAGACCACCTTCGAGAGGAACTTTTGGTTGGGGCAAAAGATGATTCTGTCCCTCTGGAAGACTAAATAGGGAGAGTCCACCGACAGCACCGGAAGCTCCCCAATCCTTCTGGCAGACGTAACGGCCACCAGGAAGGCTGTCTTCCATGTCAGGTGTGATAATACACATCTTTGCATTGGCTCGAATGGCTTGACCATGAGCACAGCCAGAACCAGCAGTATGTCCAACAGTAGTGGTGGATCATGCACCAGAGGGGACAAGTGGTCAAGGCCCTTACAAAAGTGCCTGACCACCTTCTCTTGGGCCACTGTTGGAACACTGGCCTATGCCCATAAGGAGAGATGGCTGCCAGGTGCACCTTAAACACAGAAACATAGAATTTGACGGCAGATAAGGATCTCTTGGCCCACCTAGTCTGCCCATTTCCGTACCTGATGGATAAGCTGCAGATTCTAGTTAACCAATAGCTTACTTCCCCCCTACCCCCAACTAGAATTGCATTATGTCCGTCCCATGCATTCTTGAATTCTCCCACTGTTCTTGACTCCGCAACCTCCTCAGGAAGACTGTTCCATGCATCCACAGCCCTCTCTGTGAAAAAATACTTTCTAACATTACCTCGGAGTCATCCCCCCTCTATCTTCAAATTGTGCCCCCTTGTTCTTGCATATCTCTTTTTCTGAAAGATGCTACCCTCTTGGGCTTTGTTAATTTCCTTGAAGTACTTGAACGTTTCTATCATGTTCCCCCCTTTCCTCCAGGGTATACATATTAAGCTGCTTTAGCCTCTCTTCATATGTCTTCTGGTGCAGACCCTGCACCATTTTGGTTGCCCTCCTCTGAATAGCTTCCACTCTGTCTATGTCTTTGCAGAGATGGGGTCTACAGAACTGCACGCAGTACTCCAGATGGGGTCTCACCAACTGTCTGTACAGAGGGATAACATCTTGTTTTCTACTGTTGATGCCTCTCCCTGTGCATCCCAGTATCCCCCTAGCCGTTCTTACTGCCTTCTCACATTGCTTGCCCACCTTTAGGTCATCTGATATAATTACTCCCAGGTCCCTTTCCATTTTTGTTGTTGTTAGTATCTCATCCCCCATTGTGCACTCTTCCCCTGGATTTTTGTTTGCCATGTGCATTGCCTTGCACTTCTTTGCACTGAATCTGAGCTGCCATACATTTGACCATTCCTGAAACCTTGCCAAATCCCTTCTCATCTTTTTCACCCCACCTTGTGCATCAACCCTGTTGCAGATCTTTGTGTCGTCTGCAAAGAGACATATTTATCCTTCCAGGTGCTCTCCAATGTCACTTAAAGACATTAAAGAGGACTGGTCCCAGTACTGAACCCTGCAGTACCCCACTAGTTACCCTCCTTTCTTCACTGTGGACTTCGTTTACTATTACCCTTTGTGTCCTGTTGTCCAGTCAAGTTTTTACCCAGGCTACCACCTTGGGACCCACTCCATGGCTGGCTAACTTGTATATTAATCTTTTGTGTGGGACTGTGTCAAACGCCTTGCTAAAATCTAGGTAGGCCATATCCACAGCCCCTCCTTGGTCTACTACTTTGGTCACCCAGTCAAAGAAATCAATTAGATTTATCTGACACAACCTTCCCGCTGTGAATCCATGCTGCCTTGGGTCCTGTGCCCCACTGGCCTATAGGTACTCAACAATTCTTTCCTTCAGAAGTGATTCCATAATTTTCAGTACCACTGAGGTCAAACTAACCGGTCTATAGTTTCCTGCCTCTGCCCTGCTCCCACTTTGGTGAAGTGGACTCACATCCGCCCTCCTCCATTCCTCAGGTACCACTCCATCCTCCCATGATTTGTTAAAGAGTGTAGTCAGTGGTGTCACTAGTTCTACCCTTAGTTCTTTTAGAATTCTGCAGCGAATCCCATCAGGCCCCATTGCTTTGTCCACCCTCAGTTTCAAGAGTTCTTTCAAAACTCTTTTTTCTGTGAATAGACTGGTACTGACCCCCTGTCCAGAGTGTTTCTCTTGTTTGGTTTAGCTACCTCCCCATCTCCTTCTGTTGCGAATACTGAGCAGAAATATTCGTTCAGTATCCCTGCTTTTTCACTATCACCCTCTGCCCACATTCCCACCCCTTTATTAAGTCTTTGTATCCCTCCCTTGGTCTTTCTTCGCTCCCTAATGTTTCTATAAAATGTTTTATCCCCCTTCATAACAGAACTGGATATCTTTTCCTCGATTTGGGCCTTTGCTATTCTGACTGCCTTCCCTGCCTCCTTCTGCTTTAACTGATAACATTCTCTATCCTGCTCCTTCTGTGTTTCTTTATATTTCTTCAATGATATCCTTTTCTCCTTAACCTTTCCTGCCACCTCTTTTGAGAACCATAGTGTTTTTTTTCCTTCATTTTGTTTTATTGATTCACGTCACACATAGGCTCGTTGCCTCTATGATAGCTGTTTTGATTATTCCCCATTGATCCTCTACCCCCTCCTTCTTGCCCATTTGCTAGTGCTTTTCTGAGGCACTCTCTCATTTTCCCCAAAGTCAGCCCTTCTAAAGTCCAATACTCTTGCTTTTGTATGGCTTAACTCTGTGGGTGTGTTTATTGTGAACCACACTGTTTGGTGGTCGCTTGTTCCAAGATGGCTACCCACTTCTAAATCCGAGATCCTTTCTCTGTCCCCATTTGAGAGTACGAGGTCTAAGATTGCTCCCTCCCGAGTGGGTTCAAACATTAGCTGTCTGAGGCATGCCCACTATAAGGCATCAAGAATGACCCTGCTCCTGGATGTGCCGGCAGCAAAGGTGCTCCAGTCAACACCTGGCATATTCAGGTCCCCCATCGACAATATCTACCCCTTTTCTGCCATTTTAGGGATGCCTTCTATCAGGCAGTATAGCGCAGTGGTTTAAGGCTCTGAGCTGCAAATCTAGAGACCTGGGTTTGAACCCCACAGCCCACACTTACATACTGTGTGACCCTGAGCAAGTCACTTAACTTCCCTGTGCTCCCAGGTTACACCTGTAAACAAGCTTTCAGCTTAGTGTGTCTCACCTGGTTAAACAATCTGGGGAAAAAAATGTTCTTTGTCCATTCCTTCCCCCTGAGATGAGGGTCCGTACACAACTCCTATGCGGATTGTGGTGCCATTTCCTGTCTCCAGGGTGACCCATAGGGACTCATCTACTTCATGTTTACTCTTTAGTTCTGTTGCTTTAATCCCTTCCCTTACATAGAGAGCTACTCCTCCTCCTCTTTCACCCTCCCTGTCCCTCCTGTAGGTTGTATATTCTAGTATGTTGACATCCCAGTCATGGTTCTCTGTATACCATGTTTCAGTGACTGCCACAATATCCAGACATCACTCTTCCATCAAGGTCACTAGTTCAGGGAGCTTGTTACACAGACTATGGGCATTGGTACCCTCCATTTGCGATGACCTTACTCCTTTTAGCCCCATCCCTGTCCTTACTGCCTTTGCCTTTTTTTTTTCCATTTATCCCTGTCCTGCTCCTGAATGACTTCTCTACCTTGGTGTTTACCTCACTAATTACTGTGTTCTGTGGGGGGAGGCTGGGATTTCCCGGCTCCTTTTCAGTGCCTCCCCCCTTGGCTAGTTTACATGCTTGCCAATGAAGCATTTAAACCTATCACCTAGGATCCTGGTTTCCCCCCACCCCCCGAATGTTACAGACCATCACGCCTCTATAGGCCTGCATCCCTCCAGGTGGCTCCCCAGTCTCCAATGAAGCCAAAACCCTGAGCTCCACACCAGTTTGTCAACCATTCATTGAATCCCATGGCCGGGGCACTTAGCATCATCTTGCTTACAGATAAGCAGCACCTCCGAAGGTTACCGTGATAAAAGCACTTGCCTAAGGCCCCTTCCCAATGCTACAAATTCCTCTTGCACTGCTCTGATCCCATTCCCAGCCAGTTAATTTATCCCTAGGTGGACAATGACATCCAGCTCCTTCCCTCCCTCGTGCAGCTGCTCCCGCAATCCTGAGGATTCGCTTCCTGTCCCTCCAAGCCGTGGCACCAGGCAGGCACGTTACCTCCCCCCCCACACACTTTTACCCCCTAATGACAGAGTCCCCCACCAGGAGTTGTTTCCTTCCCCTGTGGGGTCTCGTGCCACCCTCCTGTGGGTTTCCTTTGTGGAGGTTCCCAGCACACTCCTTGGTCACCACTGCAGGTGCCTCCATAGAGGAACCACTCTTCACCAGGACAGCATATGAACTGTGGAGAGGTACACCTGGAGGGATGCACCTCTGTTCCACTACCCTCTCCCTCTCCCTCTCTGAGTCCACTTTGGTCCAACTGCTCCTCTTTCTTGGCAACCTCTGAGGGAAGCGGCGGTGGCCCTGGTGGTCCCTGGGTGGGGTAAGAGGTTTCACAAATCCTAGCCAGGTCAATCTGGAGATGGGCAACCTCCTCACTCAGACCAGAGATGTGCCTGCAAACAGGGCAGCATCGCAGCCTCCAGAATGTCTCCCGGAACACTGCCGCCCCACAACCATTACACTGCACCACTCCCATCATGACTTATTTTGTGTCCCCTCTACTGTTGCTTTGTATGCCTACTCTCGCCTCCCTCTACGTATTTTTCCACCTACAGTCCTACTGCCTATATACCCTTATTACTCTCGCCCTTGCTGTTCTGGGACAGGAACTTCCTGTAGTCTTCAGCAGTCTCCTTCCTCCTTACTTGGACTCAGACCTCCAGCAGCTGGGGTGGGGGGGGGGAGACCTATTTTTTTTTTTTCTTCAAGGTTGATGAAACTAATGTGTCTCAGTGATCCTTCCCTTCCTACTGCCAAACAGGAAGCTCCTGTTAGCAGTCAAATTCAGTGGCTATAAAAGTAGAACTGGCTTAGCGTGGGAGGGTGGAGGGGTGGGAAGGAGGGCAATTAGTAAGAAAATCTGTAGCTTTTTTAGTCAGCTGCTTGCTCTGAAAGCAAGATTCCCCTCTGCCAGAAACTAGCAGCAGGAAGCTGTAATTGGAGACAGCTGCTTTTCTATTGCTCAAGCCACACACCCCATTAACTCCTCTACTCCTGATTTAGCAAACTAAGTTGATATAGCCCCCTTCTCCAAACAGAGAAACACATATTGACTTTTTTTCCTTTTTTTTTACTTAAATGAGACCCCCAACTCCTGATAAAGTATCTCTTTGCTTAATCCCAACAGGCACCGACTCCTGCTGAGATAGAAATGATTTATCAGTAAGAAAGGGTTGTGGCTCGCTGTCCCAACTGGGAAAGGGAACAAAGGTAGTCCAGCATGCTAGCCACAGGGCAGGCAAGGGGATCAAGCTCCTTACCCTGGCACCAAATGGAAAATCTCTTTTGTTTAAAGGCACAGCACCTACGAGTAGACTCCTTTCCGGATGCCTTCATGATGTGGAGGGCATCCTTAGAAAGATCCAAGGCCTGGAACTCTAGCTGCTCAGGAAACAGGATGTGAGGTGCAGGGACTGAAGGTCGGGTACAGGACCATCCTCCAAATTCTGGTCAGCAGGTGTTGGTGGAGAGGCAGTCGCCGCAGAGACAGGCTGCTGAGGCTGCGGAGTTCCAAGTATCGGAACTGCCTTGGCCAGTCTGGAGCTATCAGGATCACCAATGCCTTGTCCTTCCTGACCTTCACAAGTACCCTGTGGGGAAGGGAGGAAAGGCATACATGAGGCCAGGGTCCAGGGTCTCACAAAGGTATCCCCCATCAGTGTCCCAGACTGTGGGGGGCAGGCAGCCTCAATGTGGCAATCATGCAGGATACAAACGGGTCCACCAATGGTGAACCCCACAGGGAGAACAGGTGGTTCACCATTCCCTGATTCAGAGACCATTCATGGGACGTCTCTCCAGCTGAGAGTCTGCCAGCTGAATCTTCCCCCCAGTGACATGAATCATCAGGAGATCAGTGCCCAGGATGCGTATGTGGGTCCAGGTGTGGAGTGCCCCCTGACACAAGGAAAGGGAATGTGTGCCGCCTTGTCTGTTCAGGTAAAACTGGGTTGTGGTATTGTCTATCTGGACTTAAAAGACCTCATCTCTGACTAGTAGAGCAAATTCTGTCACAGCCAACAGCACTGGATGGAGCTCCAGCAAGTTTATGTGGTGATGGGACTCCCTCGTTGACCAGAACCCATGGTCTGTATAATCTCCCAGATGTGCTCCCAACCCTACCAGAGACGTGTCTGTTGTCAGCATGACAGTTGGCTCTGGGTACACAAATGGGACTCCTTCCTCCAGATGTTCTGGAACCAGCCACCACTGGATGGCATCCCACATCAGCAGGGTCACCATGACTGGTTGGTCCAAGTGGCCTAGGCATTCGTAAGACTTACAGCCCAGCTCCCACTGAAGGTAGCGCATCCGCCAGTGGGCCCAGCAGATCATGTGGATGCAAGATGCCATGCACCCCAGCAGCTGTAGGAAATCCCACGCAGGGCACAAGAGTCCAACCTAAAATGAACAGGTAAATGAAGTAAGATTCTGTGCCTGGTCTGCCAGGAGGTGGGCCTTTACCCACAGGGAGTCTAGTTCTGTAAGTTCTGTTCCAATTAACTTGATTACCTGATTCTGTACCAGTTCAGACTGGTCCAGACTGACCAACAGGCCCACGTCTTGGCTGGTCTGGAGAGCAATGTCTGTGGATCTTGCCACAGCCTCTCTAGATGGACTGGCTATCAGCCAGTCATCCAGGTAGCGGTACACTGACCCCTAGGCAATGTAGGTGGACCACCACCACTGTAATTCACTTGGTGAAGACCCTTGGAGCTGAGGAGAGGCCAAATGGCATGACCTGGAACTGGTACAGGACCCCTTCCACTGGGAAACAGAGGTACTGGGGGTTGGACCTGTGGACAGAAATGTGAAAGAACGCATCCTGGATGTCCAGGGAGCAAAACCATGTCATGCTCCAGGGATGGTATAATCTGACTCAGAGTAACCACTCAGAACTTGCGCATCCATATGTACAGGTTGAGACTGTGAAGGTCCAGTATGGAGCGCCAGCCCCCCAATCCATATCAGGACCAGGAAGTACCTGGACATGTAACCCTGACTGGCCAAGGCGGCCGGGACACGGGCTATAGCAGCTTTCGCAAGGAGCTGAGCAGTGTCCTCCCTGAGGCCAGGCAGTGTGTCCTGAGACACCCCGACTCTCAAGGCACACTGAGGCAGTAGGACAGGAGGGCCCTGAAATCGAGAGACAGTCCTCTTTCCACTACATCCAACACCCACTTGTCTGTTGTGACAGTGGACCAACGTGGCAAGAAGAGACATAGCCAGTCTCTGACGTGGACAGCAGATGGGGTCAGGACAGGTGGAGGGATGAGACCACCTCCCCCAACTTGTCACTGGGCAACTTTTGCAAGGGCACCAGTAGCTGCTGCTGCAGAGGTACTACTACCTCTGTGGAGGCTGCTGCTGGGAGGCTGTGACTGGAAGGACCTGTACTGAAAGGCTGGTTTCTTAGGCTTTTTCTTCTGATCCTTCTGGGATAAAGTCACAGAATCAAAGGCTGCACTGGACTTCTCGATCCTCATGAGATGCTCTTCTACCCTAGGGCCAAAGAAGTCAGTGCCCAGAAAGGGGACATCTGCCAGCCTCTGTTGGGTGTCCGCCATGAAGGTAGACAAGTACAGCCAAGTCCTGTGACACATGGAGACAGTCGCTAGCATTGCATGGGCACATGAGCTGCCCATGTCCAAAGCTGTCCAGAATTGGTGTTTAGCCAGCAATTGAACGTGGTCTCTGATACGCTCCACCACCACCCACTGCTCTGGGTGGGAGGATAATACTGAACATTCATTCCCATCACGGAATGCCCAGAATTTGCCATCATAAAAGCATAGCTAGTCTGCTGGAAATGCAGCGTACACATTGTTTGCAGCGTGGTCAGTCTTTATGGGACTCCTTGTCCAGAAGTTTGTCCACATTCCCTGGTGTCCAAACTTATGGAACAACGAATTCATAACCAGACCTTCAGCACAAAGGGTGACCAGAAAACCCTGAAAGGGAGCCTGTAAGGACCATGCACTTGCAGACTATGTAGGCTGAATGTGCTGAGCAGGATGCTGCCAAAGTTCCGAGGCTGGTCCCAAGAAGGCCTCAGCCACCAGCAAGGCTACCCCACAGAATTCATCCCGGTCCAAAATGTCAGTAAGAGAGTACTTGGCTCTCTTCTGGACAGTGGACAGGCTCCACTCGAACAGATGTAAACTCTGAAATCATGTGGAGCAGCGCACCAAAGGAGACCGACCCCTGGTCGGTGGAAGGCTCCTCAATTGAGCCACTATCGAAGAGTGGAGCCCCAGAGGAAGCGAGTAATCTGAAAACTCTTCAAAGATGGGCACTGGCTGAATTTCACCACGGACCTCCCGGCACTCACCACCAGGGATAATCCTCATCAACAACCAGCCTGGCAAGCCAGGAGCTGAACAGCCAGCCTCCTTAGTTGGTGTGCCGACTGTCGGCTCTATCATGATTGGAGAAGCGGGTGTGGGGAGCACCTGCACAACCTGAGCTGGCAGGAGAACAACAGATGGCTGCCAGGGGACTGTGGGTCCTTGGGGTAGAGTCCTACCCTGCCCAGTGATGGCCAGAAAAACTTTTATAATAGCACCAGTATATTTTCCGCCAGTGCCTCTCCTCGCCCAAAAATGAGGCGGACGAGAGGATGGCAGTGCCTCCAGGCCAAGCAGGACTGAAAACACAAACACCTCAACTGTGACCTCAACCATCAAACTTCCAGTCGACGGCAAGTGGCGTCCGTAGGATGTTGGTTATAAATAACGTGCCAGCCCACATTCAGCAACAAGGGGGTCGAAGAGCCTGAACCAGCTGGAGACCTGTCCCGAACAGGGTCAACCAGGGTCACCGATGATCCACGTTGTACTGGGTGAGGACCAAATCTGTGAGGCCAAGTCCTTGGCTTCATCTGACAACAGCTCATGCTGCAGATCCAGCAGCTGCTGAGGCCCTTTTATTATTCCTAGGACGATCCTCCAGATCCCGCTTCGAAGGCCGACCCAGCGCAAGCCAGAGCTTCCTATCCTCAAAGGACTCAGGAAGCAAGGAGAGGTGAAGGCCACTCCCTGCCACGTCATGTTGCCTGCTCAGGCAGCTCCTGGACAAGCCATGCGGATCGGTGACTTGACATCTTCTGGCAGCCTCACACGCAAAATTTTAATCCAGGTTTCTTTCAGTCTATTGCTGGTTCCGAGACAAAGTTGAAAGAACTGCGAAAAAAAACAATTCAGCTTTGAAAACTTTGAAAGTAACGGTTTGCTTCATGTCACAAACAAAAACCTATGCAGAATGAGAAGGAGGTGACCTGTTCATCCAGCGGAAAGAAAGCTTCAACATTACGGGGTGGAGTCTGGGGACATATCACACAGGTGGCAGGAGAAGCTTAGCTTAAAGACGTCGGGTCAATCATTGCATTCCAGTGGAACCGCCTGAGTGTGGATAAGTGAACCATATCCACACCCCTAGAATGAGTGATACAAAATGCACAGGACTAATAAACACACACACACACATATGCAGACAAATGCACACACTACTCACCGAAACCTGGTTAAACCCAAACACAGAATGTTGAGAGCTGCAACGCACTGGAGGGGTGGAGTTTACCTTCCGAAACACTGTCAACTCCATCCCTCCTCCAGGATCTCTGCCATTTAAAAGATAAAAAACAAGTCATTTTGTGAGCACAATTGGAGAGCCAGAACTTTAAATCAGAGCATACAAAATATGTGAACAGCACAATTTTCATTGTTTAAGGCACTAACCAACTCTCCCCAATTATTATAACATTTGTGAATTTATAAAGTCAGCTTGGGAGTCCACTGCTGGTCAGCACTGTGGCTACAGAGCAGGAGCTACCTCTACATGTCCATGCAGAAACCACGGAAATCAGTGTTAGACAACCATACTTTTTAATTAAATCCAATTTCAGGGATAGCATTACTTTTACATCAGAAATTTCCTCTAACCCAAAAATGTTATGTTTCCTATGTCATTTTTTTCTCAAACAGCTTCCTGAGTTGCTAATACTATATTTTGGACATGATGTTCCAGAATTTGACTATTTTCACACAATTATTTGTAGAACAGGGGCTAAGCAGTATCATGCTACGAATGACACCTGATGTGTTGCTTTTTGCAACAAATAAAACACATTCCAGGGTTAGCAAGGTTAGCAAGTAGCTCAGCTCCATAATGCCAAAAACTACAGTGCATAGCCAGGCATTACTGCCCAGTTCCACTTCTTTGGGTTAAAGTTAATGCCTGGAATTTGCAAGATGGCAGTATATAGTTTCTGGATTTTGAGGAAAGGAGGGGGTCAGTTATGCCCTTGGATAAGAAGAGAGATGCATATTTTTATCTCCCAGAGCATAACAATAAAGGACAGAGCAGCTGCACCTGCTCCCCTCCAATATCCCGAGGAGGGGCGCAAGCGCAAAACAGGTTGGGAAGCTAACAGACTTGGTGTGAGTAACCCCCTTACTTGTATGCTGTGCATTATATTTTGCTATATTAAAACACTGTAAGAAAACTGCAATTGTGTTGGTGGTCGGTGCCAGTCTTTTTTTTTTGGGGGGGGGAGGGGGGTAACTGCCTATGAAGTTACCTTACTGGGGGATTGGATTCTACTCCTGCTCTACTGTGCTCATAGAAAAGTAGTCTCTCATAATCAGCAGGAGAGAAAGTGACGATTTGCAGCACTTTATAAACAAAAAAGCCATGACAAGGCGTGGCACAATGCATGCTTGAGGTGCATTGTTAGGCAAGAGCCACAACCGAATGCCATTAAATGCACCTAAGAAGTGCAAGTTTCTCACCATAACTGTTTACTCTGGCATGTCTTAATGCACTTACGATTTTTAAATGTCAGATTAAAAATTAACAATAATAAGATATTATTGTAAAAAGATGAAAAATGAAAACCTTTTACTGAAATACGCTTTCGTTTTAACTTTGAGATAAAAAATAGTCTCCATGCTGGTAATTGGGGGTGCTGTTGTAGCTAAAAACAATAAAAGACGAACCCTGTGTGGCATGAATTGTTTATTTGAAAACACACATAAGTAACATGCATTTCAAAAGGAAAAAAATTACTCACCTTAGTAATTGTGTTTCTTCTAATGGAGTCTTGCTGTATTCTGACAATCTGCAGTTAGCTCCAGCCTTTAAACTGCCCTGGAGAGTATAGGGTTAATTTTCTATGCAGTGCATAGAATGTTGAGCTCAAGCTCGGTTGAGGACTCCGTCTGCAGCACTCTGAAACCCAACCGTCAGATTCTTATGAGCAAACACTCACTAACTATACTATGTGGAAACTGTAAAATTTTTAACTAGCCAACTGCAACAAAAGTTTTGGATTCAAAGGAAGATTCAAGTCAGGAAACCCAAAACCAAAAACCCTATTCAAATAAAGACTATAATATAAGCACCCAAGTAAAAAGGAGGGTGTGCTGAAGACATCCCTGGGGTGCAACACTGCAACTGCCCACCTACTTCCCAAAAACAGGTTCTGAGAGGGGAGGCAGGGATGGAGGTCAGAATATAGCAAGGCTCCATTAGAAGAAACACAATTACTAAGGTGAGTAATTTTTTCTTCAAACAACATGAAGTCTTGCTGTATTCTGACCATCTTCAGACTACCGAGCAGTACCTCCATGGAGGAGGGACAGAACCTATTTTGGGAATAGGCTCTGAAGTACTGCTGTGCCAAACTAAGCATCACTCCTAGCCTGGATATCCAGAGAGTAATGCTTAGTAAAGGTATGGACTTTTTTCCAGGTGACTGATTGACAAATTTCTAAACAGAGGGATATCCCTGGCAGCAGCCAGGGAAGCAGCTGTACCTCCTGTGGAATGAGCCCTCAGGCCTGAGGGTGGAATTTTTCCCAGTTTCTCATAGCAGAATTGAATACAAGAAACAATCCACCTGGCAATAGTTTTCTTGGTGGCAGGTTTTCCCTTTCCCACTTCCCCACAAGTGAGGAATAACTGGAGGGAATCAAACCTGTGACCCTTGGTATGCTCCATGTAGTAGCTAAGGGCTCTTAACATCTAAACTGTGTAGCCTCCTCTCCCCTGAGGAAGAATGATCAGTGAAGAAAACGGAGAGACATGGACTGAATCAAATGGAAGTTTGAAACCACTTTGGGCAAGAACCTCCTATTGGTTCTAAGGCTCACTTTATCTCTATGGAATGAGATAAAATCAGGTTCCACTGACAGGGCTTGCAACTCACTGATAAGTGTGGCAGAGGTAATGGCTACCAAAACACAGTTTTCCGAGTCAAGTACTTAAGCTCTGCTGAGGATATAGGCTCAAAAGGGGGTTGCACAAGCTAGGCAATGCAGACATTTAAGTCCAGGCAGGGGCAGGATCCCTAAAGGAAGGATTGGTATGAAGCAATCCCTTGAAAAATTTACAGAACATAGGATGAGATGATAGTGAGGAAGGCTTCCCCACTGACAGAAAAGCAGAAACAGCTGACAAGTGTACCTTGAGAGTAGCTGGTCTGAGGCCTAGGCCATTAAGATGGACCACATAATCCAGAACTGTAGGCAATTCAGCAGTGTCTAGAGAGATATGCTTCTTGGAACACCAAATGCTGAATCTTTTCCATTTGGAGTCATAAGTCTTTCTGGTGGAAGGCTTTCGAGAGGCTTTGAGAATATCCAGAACCCCCTAGGACAGGTGCAAATCTGCATACTCTACCTCTTCAAGAGCCATGCCTCAAGATTGAGAGACCAAAGACTGGGGTACCATATCCTCCCCGAGAGGAGATTAACAGGTTGTAATTCCTGGGAAGAGACAGGGGAAGATGTACTGCTAGAGACAGCAACAGAGGGTACCAAGGCTGTCTGGCCCAGTCTAGAGCAATCAAAATCACTTTGCAAGCTTGTGACCTTACCTTGACTAGAACATTGAACAGGAGAGGAAAGGGAGGGGAGGCATACAGAAATTTCCCTTCCCAGTTCAAAATCAGAGGATCCAGAGGGACTGAACCTAAGACTGGGGGTCTGCAACAAAACAGAGGAAGTTGGTGATTGTCTGGGGCTGCAAAGAGATCTATCTCTGGAGTGCCCCACCTTGAAAAAATCACTTTCAACACCAAGGGATCCAGGGACCATTCGTGATGGCCCTGGGAGATCCTGCTCAGTGCATCTGCTAGCACATTGTCCTTGCCTGGAAGGTGGAATGCTATCAGAGAGGTCTTCAGAGAATAAGCCAGGGACCACAATTTCATGGCTCCCGTGCACAAGGCCACAGATGGAGTGCCTCCCTGCTTGTTGATGTACCACATGGTGGTGGTGTTGTCTGTTCTGACCTGAACCACCTTGTTCTTTACAGACTGAAAAAAAGCTTGTAGGGCCAGAAAAACTGCCCTGAGTTCCAGGAGACTGATATGAAGAAGGGACTCCTGAGGGGACCACAGTCCCTGGGCTGTGAAAGCCCCCAGATGAGCTCCCCATCCTACAAGGGAAGCATCTGTGGTTAGAACCACTGAATGAATCTGAATGACAAATGGGACCCCTTGCCTTAAATTGTCCTGATCCTGCCACCACTGAAGAGCTTGGATCAGTGTCAGAGTCACAGGAATCAGTTTGGCAAGAGGATCCTTCTTTTGGGACCAAAAGACCCTCAGATGGAACTGGATGTCCCTCATGTGGAATCTTGCCCCTTGGACCACTGCTGTAGAAGCTGCCATGTGGCCCTAGAGCTGCAGGAAGTGTCTTGCTGGTCGGGACACATGAAGGCTGAAGGAAGAAGCCAGTTCTATAACAGCTCTTGCCCTTTCCAGGGGAAGAAAGGCTCTTGCCTTGACAGTATCTAGCTCTGCCCTTATAAAGGTAAGAAGCTGCACTTGTTCGAGAACTGACATGGGGTGGTTGAGAAGAAATCCCAGGGAAGTGAGCACTTGCTGGGTCACTTGCAGGTCTGATTTGACTTGGCCTGTAGACTGACCCACTATCAGCCAGTCGTCCAGATATGGAAAAATAGAAATCTTTTGCCTTCTTAAAAAGGCCACTACTACTGCCAGGCACTTTGTGAAAATCCTTGGAGCTGATGTTAGGCCAAAGGGCACTGCTTTGAACTGGTGGTGACCTGCGGGCAACTTGAACCTGAGGTACTTTCTGTGGGAGCACCTGATGGGGATGTAAAAGTAGGCATCTTTGAGGTCCAGGAAGGCTAGCCAGTCCCCTGGCCTTAGAGAGGGAAGAATTATTCCCAGAGTCACCATCTTGAACCTTGGTTTTAAAAGATGTTTGTTCAGGTATCTTAGATCTAGGATGGGTCACCACTCCTCTGTCTTTTTTGGGGTAAGGAAGTACCTGGAGTACAGACCTTTGCCCCAGTGTAGGGCAGGAACACTCTCTCTATGGCGTCTAAGGCCAGAAGAGATGAAACCTCTGCCTCTAGGGCAAGGGTTTCGGAGAGTCTTGCAGGTGGAAAAGATCTGGCTCTCATCTTCGGAAATCTTTGGAAGCCGAGAACCAATCCCTGGCTTACTACTTCCAGGACCCACTTGTCTGAAGTAACAGACACCCAGTCCTGGACGAGGTAAGACAGCCTGTCCCCTACAGGGACAGGAGAGTCGACCCGGGCAGGCCCATCAGTGTGTCTGCTTGGCAGGGGCCTTAGGCTGAGGAGTGGATGCAGCCCTGCTCATCCCCCGTCTGCCTCTCTCTGTGAAAAGGAAGAAGAAGTCTGTGCTTGGTAGAAAGGCCTATGAAAAGGCCTGCCCCTGCCCCTAGATTGCTGCCTTTGAGGAGTTGCCTGTCTCTCCTTGGCCTTTGCACTCCTATAAGTGGTCCTATATTCCTCCACTTTCTTCATGTAATTCTCTGTCTGCTCCCCAAACAGAGAATTACCTTCCACAGGGAAATCCATGGCCTTAGCCTGGGTGTCATGTGAGAGGCTAGTACATCTGAGCCAGGCCATTCTCTGAAAAGTCACAGATGTAGCCATGACTCCTGATGACACATCACTGGAGTCCACAGCAGCATGGAACTGTACCTTAGATGCCTCAATCCCATCTGCAGCCAGCTCCTTGGCTAGCTGGAGGGAGGCCTGTTTAGCCAGTGCCAGTACAGTGTCCCACCTGGACTTCTGGTACCTGGCTGCACAGGCCATATTATTAGCCTGCCTGAGTCCCAAAGAGGATACCATGTATTGCTTCTTTGCCAAGGCATCCATCCTCCTGGAGTCTTTATCTGGGGGATGTGAAGCCAAGGGAACATTAGCCATGTCACAGGCTGCAGCCTGCACTACCCCAACATGGCTGCATTGCTGGCAGAAAAACTCCATGTCTGAGCCTGATAAAGTGTACCTCTTGTCCATTCTCCTATCAACAGGAGGCACAGAATTAGGAGACTTTAAATTTTTTTATGTCTGTTTCCCAAATGATTTGTGCAGGGGAATAGACCGCCTCCTGGATTCTGGGATGTCCATCATTTCTACAAAATCAGGCTCCTCTTGATCCTCTGTAGCTTCCTCCATAGGGAGCTGAAGAGTTTCAGCCACTTTCCTGTAGAACAGATAGCGGGGAGGGGACTCAGAGAGCCTGGGAGGGGAAACACCAGAAGGTCTGTCTGGGGAGATGTCCTGTTCAATGGGCACATCCAGACTTTCTGCTCCATCATAGTCATCATCTTGTTCATAATCCCCCTCCTCCTCAAATTCCGGTTCATAAAAATATTCAGGGGCATAGTCCTGAACCAGTGGAACTGACTGAACCGAGCCCCTAGCTAACAAAGCCAGATAGGATGAAACTGGGCAAAGTTATTGAACAATCCGGATTGCTCAGGCAATCTCATCAGCGGTCGGAACATGAACCTTTGGATCGAACCGTGACTTATCTTCACGTTTCTTTTTGTAGGAACCCGATCCTCAGGATCGGCTCTCCTCTGCCCGAAGAAGTATCGCCTGGTCAGGGCACTCCTTCTGGATTCGGTCAGAACCGAACCGGGCTAGCCATCGGGTCAGCAGTTTCTCGGCCTCCTTTTCCCTAAGTCTACCTAATCTTTCTCCAGGGTAGAGTTAGAAAATTTTTTACAAATTTGGCAGTCTGTATCGAGGTGTTCAAACCCCAGACAATAAACACAGGTGGTGTGGGGATCGGCCTTAGCAAAGACCTCCCCACACTCACTGCAGTGTTGAAACCCAATGGGCCCGTTTCTTTTTTCTTGGGTTTCTCAGACATGGCCAACCTAACCAAACTCTCCCTTTTTTCGGCTACTGCCAGACAAGACTCACTTATCAGTTCCTAACCATGTCATGGGTATTGGAAAAAAATGTTTAAAACACTTTTTTTTTTTTTTTTTTAGAACTGATAAGGACCTGTAACCATACACTAAACAAAAGCACAAGAAATTAAACTAATAGATCGGTTCAGCCGAACCGATCAACAAGCCTTACAATTTCCACAAAGTAAACAGCAAAACCATCTAGGTACTCATGGTACCTCAGACAGAGCCTGAACCGACAATGCGGAAATAATTTCGGATTAAACCGACACTTTAACTGACTTTTGAACCGAGCTGAAGGAGGAATCTCCGGAGTGACTGTTCAGTGAGTCGGAGTAAAGAATCTGACGGTTGGGGTTCAAAGTGCTGCAGACAGAGACCTCAAGCAAGCTCAAGCTCAACGTTCTATGCACTGCATAGAAAATTAACCCTATACTCTCCAGAGCAGTTTAAAGGCAGGAGCTAACTGCAGATTGTCAGAATACAGCAAGACTTCATGTTGTTTGAAAATATACTATAGCTATAGCTATTTTTAATGGAATGGCAAACATGTTTAAAACTGTTGAACCTGTCACATGAGAAGGGTTGTAGATTTCTCCAGAACACGTTTACAAATCCCTGGTTCCAGTGCACATGCTGTTAAGAAAGAACAGTTACGTACTTACCTTAACAGCAGATCTTCAAGAGAATCTCTCATCAGGCTACACCTTTGAAACTTATAGCCGCCAGAAACTAGGACGACACAGAAACTTTTGCAAGCAGGCAAAACCCACAACAATGTCGGACATCAGCATGTACTGTGGCCATACCTCTCAACCTTCTATCACCTAAATGTGTGACAAGATGTATGACAACTGGACAAAATGTGTGACATCATCAAACACGACACTGCAAGCTCAGAATACCATGGAAATAAGTGCACTAATGTTTATGTTTGCTGATAACCTAGCATCCTATATTATTATACATTTCTGCTTAAAAGTCACAGTGGTCAGTGTGGAATGTCACCTCAGTGTGAGACAAGAGGGTTTCTGAGGGATAAAATCAGTGACGTACCTCGTAATGTGCGACAGTTGAGAGGTATGACTGTGGCAGAGTGGTACAGGGAGTTTATAGTAGCCGAAGAATGGATAGAGCGTTGTTCCTTTTTTTTTTTTTAGAAATGCTGAAAGGGTTGCGCAAAGTTCTGGAAGCATCCAGGTAGAGAACTAATCAAAAGGTAGGGAGCTAACCAAACACGGAGCTAATCAAACACAGAAAAGTCTGGAAGCATCCAGATAGGGAAGACTCTGGAAACATCCAGGTAGTAAGCTAAACAAACAGCTGCAGTCAGTGCTAATTAGGGGCAGTGTATAAAACCCACCAAGGCAACACAGGAAAGAAAGAGACCTGGGGAGTGCTGGAAGCTGTGCTGCAAAGGACAAGTTCAAGCTACAGAGACCTCTGGAAAGGACTGTGAAGTTTGTAAGTGGACTTTATTATATTACCTGGAGGCTGGGAACCAGAGTAGCTGGTAGTGCAGTAATTGGTGTTTAGTTAGAACTCCAGATGGGAATAGGGTTTTCCTTCTATGTTGTTAAAGGGGCTGTGATTCTGGCTAGTTGGGAGACAATGCTGCCTTAAATAAACTGCATTGTTGTACTTGACCTCAGACTGTGCATGTCTCCCAGCTGCCCATACAGAGAAATAATAGAGGTCACTCTGCCATAGTATGTAACTGTTCTATCTTCTTCAAGGCTCTCAGGCCACACCTTTGGAACGAGTACCAAGCAGTACCAAAAGTTGAGAGTCTGGGGGGCTGGAGCCTATAGGCTTATGAAAACAGGCCATGTAGCACAGCTAGGCTAAAGCCAGCCTGCCTTCGAGAGACAATGTCCAAACTGTAGTGCTTAGTGAAAGTGTGGACAGTACTCCAGGTAGCAACTGCACAGTTCTCTGCAGCAGATACATTCCAAAAACAAGCTACAGAAAATGCCATGCCTCTTGTGGAATGACCATGAACCACCCAAGGAAGTTCCTTACCATACCTTCTGTAATAAAAGTAATACAGTTTGCTAGCCATTTAGACAAACACTGTTTAGAAACTGGGGTGCCCTCTTTCCCAGGGGCGAATGAAACAAAAAGCTGCGAGGACTTCCAGCAGTCCTTGGTACTGTGTGTATAGTACCTGAGTATTCTCTGAACATCTAAAGTATGAAGCAATGCTTCCCCTGGATTGGCATGCTCTGGATAATACACTGGCAGGTGGATAGCTTGATTTGAAGTAAATTCAGGCACAACCTTTGGTAGAAACTTAGGATTAGTATGCAAAGACTTCGTGGAAAATCAAATAAGGAGGCTCACACATTATAGCCTGAAGCTTTAAAATCCTTCGAGTAAAAGTGACTATAACTATAAGTAATACTTTCCGAGACAGAAAGCAAAAGCTACAAGTTGCAGCTGGCTCACAAGCAGCCCAAGTGAGCTTTTCCAAAATAAAATTCAGGTCCAGAGCTGGGACTGGATTGTGAATAGATGTTAGATTACATGGTTAGATGTAGAATGCCCCTCAAGAACATATGGGCTACCTCCAGCTGAGCTACCATACGGCCATCGACAGGCAAACAGAAAGCTGATATGGCAGCCAGGTTCGTTTGAGGCAAAGAATACTGCAGGCCTAAATCTGATAAGGACAGCAGATACTCTAGAACCTGATTAACTGAACAGGTGAATGGGTCCGGGTGGTGGTAAGCGGCTCATAAGGCAAATCATTTCCACTTCATGGAGTAAGTAGTCATGGTGGAAGGCTTCCTAGCACACACCAGAACATCCACCACTTTCTGGGACTATGTGTGCAGATGAAGAGATTTCAGGTCCTGATGAAGCAGGGTTCCCTGTTCCTGTGACAGCAGACCTCTGCACAGGGGCCGAGGTACTGGGGGTTCCACTGCAAGCTGTTGCAGTAGGGGGAACCGGACTTGTTGAGGCCATAGGGAAGCAATGAGTATCAGAGTTGCTTCCTCCATCTGCAACTTGAGTAGTGCTCTCCGAATTAGAGGGAAAGCATACAGAAATCTTACTTTCCCAGAGAGGGACAATGTGTCTTGCCAGAAAACTCCAGGCCCTGGAGGGAGCAAGTAGAAAAGCAGCAGTTTTTTGTTATCTGGGGATGCAAAAAGGTCAGACTCTGGATGACCTTTGTGACGCTTGGCCAGCTGGTTATGATTATACACGATAGCAATCAGTGCCTTATGCCCCTGGGCGTGCTCTTATCAGCACGTAACCCACACCTCGGAGTGTGTTACTGCTCTTATAAAATGGGCTGTGTGATAAAGTTATCGATTTTAAAAAATGCAGACAGAAACTGTATATGAAAAATGACAAACAAAAAGTGATTTGTAAAAAGAGAGAAAAAGTAGTTCTTTGTCATTGTGTTTTAATGGAGCTGTTTGATTAAGTCAGTAGGAACCTTGTGTCTGTGTTTGTCAGAGAGTCACAGATATAAACAGTCAAATTTATTTTTTTGGGGGGAGGGTTTTTTTTATTGTTTATATTTTGTTCAATTTAGATAGTCGCTTTTAGTTGAAGCGTCGGCAATGGAGTGTGTTCCTGTGCAGAAGCATCAGCGAGGGAGCGTGTTGGTACAGAGTTTGTCGTGTCTTATGGTGGATCCCTTTAATTTGGAAGGCAGGAAACACTTTTTTTTTGGAGTTTTGTTTGGGGGAGGAGGGTTGTGTTCAGGAGCCAGGATATCTGCCTGTCGGAGCGAGTGTGTCCCTCAGCGGCTGCCGTATATGTGCATTTGTTGGTCTGAGGTTTTGAAACCTCGACGGTCGTGCTGAAAAAATAAATGACTTTTACTGCAGGGTTATTGAAATGTGATACGGTGTCTTTTGTATCTCTTTATTTTTGAGCTCGGGAGTTAAAATAGAAATCAGGAGGGTGGCACAATGAGATGGGGTCCATGGGATGCAGATGGAGTCTAGAGATTTGAGGAGGAATGTGGAAACAGAAATACGAATGAGACGAGTAAAAGAAATGTCAAACTGAGTAAAATAAAATTATGGGTGTATACCTCGAAACACTCACTTTCGAAGAGGCTGTGTGATTTTTAAACCGGGCTGACTGGTAGTTTTCTGGCAGTTTTACTGAAGGGTGAAATGTGTGCCTGAATGAGGAGAGCAGAGCAGCACGCTAGCGGTTTACTGAGCTGTGCCACTCGAAGCTTTTGTTTCCGGCTGGCAAAGTTCAGTGATTTGGTGGTGGTGTGTGTCCTGGGGTAGAGGATAGTCACGGTTAGCAGAATACATGCTCATAAGGACATGGCTGAAACTAGGTTTTAGCCTATCAGCATTGTGGATTTTTTGAAGCCCGTTTTATAATGTATGATATGTGTAATATAAAAATATAGTATGTGACTGTCTCACATTAAACAGCCTGTACTTCCATGGGTCCCCCCCCAGGTTTCAGTGCAGCTACAGGATATGTAAACTGACCAGGAACCAGTTAATTAATTACCTTCTTTCCAAAGAACATTTTATTGTCTTTTACGGCCTGTTGCCACTTTGAAGTTGAAAACCAACTGTAACTTTATGAGTCTCCCAGAGGATGAGCCTAATAAACTTTTATGACGTTTTAAGAGGAACAGGTCATTGATACCAACATGTGTTAAAATGTCAAAAAACATTTGATCTCCTTGGGAAGACAGGAGCCAGCCACCAGTTCAAAGGAAAGGCTTGATCAAAGACTCATAATTTGGGAAATGAGTTTGCTGATGTCACATTATTTAATATACCTCCCGATAAGACATCATGTTTGTTTTTGTTTTCATTCTAAAATGAGGAGGTAGATGACTCACAGAAGGGGTGTGGAGACACAGTTTCAGCTGATACTTGTGACTGACATGAATAATATACCATTTGGGGACACAAGAGAGACAGAGCTCTCTGATATAACTTAAGCACTTCCAGAGGTAATACCTTAGACAGCAAAGGTCTAAATGTATTGTGGTAGGAGTTTTGTTTTGTAATCTTCCCTTGTTCTTTTATGTGATTGAGAACTCTTTGATACATTGTTCTGTGTTTACAATTTTCATATTTTCATAATCTTTTAGTAAAGTACCTTTTTTTAAAAGACTACCTGGGTGTCTGCCAGTTCTTTTTTCATGTGACGTATAAGGGGTTAAGTCTGACAAAACAGTTCAACAGCTTGATGGTGTTACTGAGCTTGAGTAAAAAGGTAAGAATATACCTAAGGTCTCTTATAGAGTTAAAAGGGTTCATTTTGGAAGCCTGGCTGGGTGCCCCTGGCGAAATATTGTACCGCAATCCCCGAAGAGGGTACATATCTGAGCTTGTGCATTGGGTACGCTAGCATAAGGTTCACAGTTTGAATCCCCCCAGAACTTGAGACTAAAGGTGATTTGGATCCAAAAGCAGACAGGAGGGTTACCCTGTCTGTTACCTGTTCACACTATTGCGCTCAGAGATTGGCACTATGGGAGTAGAGGGCATGACCTGCCAAGTGCGTTTGTGACAGATATGGTTGGCAGTGGTGCGAAAAATTTGGTAACACAAGCTTTAACAGTTCAGTTTGTCAGTTTAATAGTGTACAGCTCACTTGCAAAATAAGGCAGTGATTTATTTTTAAAAGAAAACAGAATGATATCATTTTGTTTACAGTCAAAGTTCCTACCGGTTTTATTTTTTTTTTAAACTGCAAGTTAGAGTAGCCGTAGTTAGGGAAGAAGATGGCTTCCAACTACAGTGAGCACACTGCAGACTACCTGAAGCAGTTGTGCATGGAGAGAAGGAGCGCTGCACGAGGGGGCAGCCACCAAGCAGAACCTTGTGGATGCCCTGATGGCAGCATATGCCCAGAGTATCAAGTCACAGACTGTGACTATAAAGGACCAAACCTTGAGCATGGAGGGGCCAGCGGTGAGTGCAGTGTCCAACTCCAGTGAGGAGGACAGCCAGGCCAGTGCAAGCAAAGGGCCACAGCAGAAGGGGAAAGTCACCAGCATTCTGGAGCCAGAAGCAATCAGGCTACAGATTGAGTTGCGCAGAATGGAGCTGGCGTTCCAGAGGGAGGTGCACAGAGAATAGCAAGAGGCAGAGCGAAAAAAGCAAGAAGCAGAGCGAGAGAAACGAGCTGCAGAGTGAGCAAAAACAGTGAGACGCGGAACGAGAGAAGCAAGCTGCAAAGGAGAAGAGGGAGCGTGAACAGCGAAAGCCTGACCGGGAACAGAGAGAGGCTGACCGTGAAGAGAGTCAGTGCCAGAGGCGACATGAACTGCAGAAGCTACGACTCCAACCACCAGCACCAGAGCAGGTAAGTGACTTGGGTTTAACTGGAACTACAGGACTTGGTTACAAATTAAATTCCAAATTGATAGCTGAATTTAAAGAGGGGGAGGATATAGATGCCTTTTTAAATTCCTCTGAAAAAGTTTGTATTGAGGCAAAAATTCCTAGATGGTCCTGGAGCTTCCAGCTATCCCCGCTACTTATCAGGAAAGCTCGGGATGCACTGTGTCAAATGGACAATGAGGACAGTAATGATAGTACCTCAGGGCTCAGTACTGGGTCCAGTCCTCAACGTCTTTATAGGTGACATTACAGAAGGTCTGGAAGGAAAGGTATGCCTCTTTGCAGATGACACAAAGATCTGTAACAGAGTTGATATACACAAGGGGGGGTAGAAAGGATGAGAAGGGACTTGGCAAGGTTGGAGGAATGGTCAGACATATGGCAACTTAGATTCAATGCAAAGAAGTGCAAAGTAATGCACCTGGGAAATAAAAATCCAGGAGAAGAGTACACAATAGCAGGGGAGGTACTAACGACAACAATAATGGAAAGGGATCTGGGTGTAGTCATATCAGATGACCTACCTAAAGGTGGGTAAGCAATGTGAGAAGTCAGTAAGGAGAGCCAGGGGAATACTGGGATGCATAGGGAGGGGCATCACAAGTAGAAAAAGGGAAGTGGTTATCCCTCTGTACAGACAGTTGGTGAGACCCCATCTGGAGTACTGTGTGCAGTTTTAGAGATCTCATCTACGCAAAGACACAGACAGGATGGAAGCAGTCCAGAGGAGGGCAACTAAAATGGTGCAGGGTCTACATCAGAAACCATATGAAGAGAGACTGAGAGAGCTTAATATGTATACCCTTGATGAAAGGAGGGACGGGGGAACATGATAGAAACTTTTAAGTACTGTACCTCAAGGGAATCAACAAAGTCCAGGAGGGTAGCATCTTTCAGAAAGAAAGATGTGTAAGAACAAGGGGGCACAATTTAAAGTTAGAGGCGGGACGGCTCAGGGGTAATGTGAGGAAATTCTTTTTCATGGAGAGAGTGGTGGACACATGGAACCGCCTTCCTGGAGAGGTTGTGGGGTCTAAAACAGTGGGGAATTCAAACATGCATGGGACAGACATAAGGCAATTATAGTGGGGGGGGGTTACAGGAAGTAGGCTGTTGGTTAACTAGAATCTGCAGCTTATCCAATAGGTAGGTAAATGGGCAGACTGGGTGGGCCAAATTGTCCTTATCTGCCATCAAAGTCTATGTTTCTATGATTACAGCAAACTTAAAACTGCACTTTTATAAAAAAGTTTGATTTAACTGCAGAAGCATACAGAGCTAAATTCCTTAAGCTGAGGAGAAGCCCTGACATGAGCTATGAGGAGCAAGTCACGAAACATCAGTTTTTAAATTGTTGGTGGGAAGGAATGGAAGCAAACTCTGTAGACAAAATTGCAAACGCTATAGTGTTAGAGCAGTTTTTTGGGGCATGCTCAGCAGAGCTGAAAACCTGGCTGAAGGATCGAGATCCCAAAACACTGCAAGAGGCTGCTGAACTCTCGGACCGCTATGCCAAGAGCAGACCTGCTCTGAGAGCAAATGGGACGGTCGTGGCAGCACAGAAAGGGAAAAGTGCGCCTTCAGAGCAGCTAAAACCCGCACTGCCTCCACCAAAACCAGTTAGCCCCTGGTTTTAAAGTAAAGATTTTATTTTTTTTTAGAATCAAAAATTTTTATTTTTGAAAGAATGTAGAGCATATACTACATAGACGTCGTTCAGTAAGTTACATAGCACATAAAATACACTTGTTATAAAGGTTACAAATAACTATATCCCCTGAAGCAAAACATTTTTTTGTAGATTCTACTATTAAAAGTAAAACTTCCATTCAGGATAATAAAACCTCATGCTAGACTTCTTTATGCAATACAACATATGGTATAAATAATGGCATTTTACCACATTAAAGAACCTTACTAAAGGAAAGATTTTTCTGAGAAAAGAAACAAATGTTGGGTTTGTAAAGAAACTGGGCATATTGCCCAGACAGTGTCCCAAAAGGGCGAGCAATACGCAAAATGGGGTAGGAAAGAAGTGGGTTGTTTGTGTGTCCCTGGAAGCGTGCCTATGACGGTGAATGGTGTACAGACACAAGGGTTAAGAGACACAGGGGCATCCCTGACGCTGGTAAAAGGGGATCTGGTAAAGCCTGGTCAGCTTATACCCAATACATTTATAACTGTACAAGGGTTCATGGTGAGGAGACCACATTGCTACTTGCTAGTGTTCTCCTAGACTGGGGTGAAATAGGGGGAACTGTGCAACAGGTGGCTGTAGCCAAAACGTTAGTTGACGTCATCCTTGGCAACAATATCAAGCGGGATGGTGCGTGCACTTACCCATAGCCAAGTGGAAAGTGGAAATTGTAGTTCCCGGGAACCCATAGAAGCCACTGTGGAAACCACTGGGAGGCTGGTTCCCCAGACTGTCTCCCCTGATATGGAGACTAATGAAAAGGGAGTAGAAATTTCCCCAGTAGCAGTTAACCACACAGCTACGCAGGGTTACTCTGAAGGAGGAGGAGGAGGGGTGACCCATTGTCAGAGGGTTAGGGATGGCAGTGATTCTGAGTGCCCTGACGCAACAGCTAGGGACCCTAGTTTAGAGACTGAAGGGGACCTGTCCCATGCCTTGGGAATGTGTAAGGAGAGTGCAGCTGCTCAGAAAGTGACCTTAGTCTAGAGAAGCTGAGGGCTTGGGCAGACTCCGACAGAGCACAGGGAGGTGACGGAAACATAATGTTTATTGGGAAAAAGGACTAATGTATACTCAGGCTGTGAAGACAGAGGGCAGGGGTGATAGGCAGGCAGCTTGACGTTCCCCAGGGGCACCATGAGCAGCTACTCAAGATTGTACACGATATTCCCTGGTCTGGTCATCTGGTAATCACGCACACTACGTAGAGGTTGGCCTAGAATTTTTATTGGCCCAACTTCACCCAGCAGGTGAAGGAGTATTGCAGGTCTTGTCACCGGTGCCAAGAAATGGGGAAGGAGGATAAGAAAACGCAAGCCACCCTAATTCCATTGCCCATAGTGAAGGAGCCATTCCAGAGGGTGGGAATGGATATTGAGGGGACTTCAAATGCCCCCAGCTCCTCCAGGAAGAGGTTCATCCTGACTGTGGTGGATTATGTCACCCAGTATCCAGAGGCAGTAGCCCTATCCTCACTGAGGACAGACAAAGTGGCAGATGCCTTACTTGGAATTTTCTCCCGTGCTGGGTTTCCGCAGGAGGTTATCACCGATCGAGAGGGTTCCTTCATGTCGGACCTGATGAAATGTTTGTGGGAGAAGTGTGGAGTGGTGCAGAGACACATGACACCTTATCACCCGCAAAGCCAATGGTCTTGTGGAAAGATTTAACGGTACCCTGAAGTCAATGCTCCAAGCATTTGCTGAACAGCATGGGAGGGACTGGGAGAAATACCTTCCCCACCTGTTGTTTGCAAAAAGGGAGATGCCTCAAGAGTCAACAGGGATTTCCCCCTTCAAGCTGTTATATGGACTCTGGGTACATGGGCCCCTAGACTTGATCCGGGAGGACTGGGAAGGCAAGCACGCCACCCAGGGAACTCCCATAGTGGATTATGTCCTTAGGTTTAGGGAAAGGCTGGAGGGGCTTATGGGAACAGCCCAGAGCAACCTGACAGCTGCCCAACAGAAACAAAAAGAGTGCTATGACCACAGAGCTCGCTCGTACACGGTGGGTCAGGAAGTCATGGTCCTTATTCTGGTCCGGAAAGACAAGCTGCAGGCTGAGTGGGCCGAACCGAACAAAGTAGTTCGAAAGGTAAATGACGTGAACTATATCACAGAGTTATCTGACAGAAGACATACAGAAAGAATGTACCATGTCAACGTGATAAAGCCATATGCTAACAGGGCTGACATGGTGTTTGCAGTATGTAACCCTGGGAAGGGGACGGACGAAGGAGACACTCTTCTGGACTTGCTGGAAGAAAGCAAGCAGGAGTCCTCTGTGGAGGCAGTTAAACTGTCACCCCAGCTGGCCCTGGACAAGATCCGGAAAGTAAGGGAGGTTTTAACAGACTTTGCCCCAGTGTTTCGCGCCAAGCCTGGACTAACCCCCTTAGCAACGCACGATGTGAAGACAGGAACACAGACGCCCATACGGCGGACAGTATATCGGGTGTCAGAAGCTGTCCAAAAGGACATTAGGAGGGAGTTGGAGGAAATGCTGGATTTAGGGGTAACCCAGAGATCCCACAGCCCCTGGGCCTCACCCGTAGTCCTTGTGCCCAAGCCAAATGGCTCTATTCGTTTTTGTGTGGACTATCGTGGACAGAATGCAGTCACGAAGTCAGACGCCCACTTGAAGCCCTGGACAGACAAACTCCTGGACAAGCTGGGAGGAGCGACCTACCCTACGACTACTGACCTGACAAAGGGGTATTGGCAGGTAGAGTTAACTAACAGAGCTAGGGAGAGGTTGGCCGTCATCACTCCAATAGGCTTATTTGAATTTAAAGAAATGCCTTCCGGAATGAAGAACGCCCCAGTCACTTTCCAAAGGTTGGTGAACCAGGTGTAAAATGGTGCAGAGGAGTACGCTGTGGCATACCTGGATGACACTGCCATCTTTAGTGTCAGCTGGGAGGAACACCTGTCCCACCTTAGTGAAGTGCTGGGCAGGATACAGAAGGCTGGGCTCACTCTCAAAGCTGAGAAGTGCCAGGTGGCCATGGCTGAAGTGGCATAACTCGGGCATGTTGTAGGCCAGGGACAGCTCCGTCCTAACCAAGTAAAAATAGAGGTGATCAAGGCATGGCCCAGACCAGAAATGCAGAAGCAGGTCAGGAGTTTTCTAGGGGCAGCAGGATACTATAGGAAATTTGTACCCAATTATAGTGCCCTGGCTGCTCCCCTTATCTGACCTAGTAAAGAAAAAGATGCCTAAGAAAATTATCTGGGAATGAGCCTGTGAAAAAGCCTTTACCAGACTGAAGGTGGCACTGTGCAGTGCTCCTGTATTGACAAGTCCTGACTATAACAGCCCCTTTAAAGTCCAGACTGACTCCTCAGACGTAGGTATCGGGGCAGTACTGAGTCAGACATCCAACCAAGGGAAAGATCACCCTGCAGTGTACCTGAGTAAAAAGTTACTTCCCAGGGGAGAAGGCTTACTCTACTGTATAAAAAGAGTGTCTTGCCATAGTGTGGGCCCTAAAGAAATTAGAGCCATGTTTATATGGGCAGCATTTTGAGGTACAAACTGACCACAACCCCCTGGTTTGACGGACACAAATGGGAAAAACTAATGGTAGACTATTAAGATGGAGTCTTGGCTTGCAAGGGTATGACATGACGATCTTACATAGGGCTGGAGCAACCAATCAGAACGCAGATGGCCTGTCAAGTCTATATGAGGAGTGAACTGATTTAAGGAGCTCATCCCATGCAGGGGATAGAGCTCCCAAATTCAGTCTAGGTGGGGAGGATTGTGACACAGCCTGTGCTTCCATGGGTGCCCCCCGCCCAGACAAAGGTTTCAGCGAAGCTACAGAATATGTAAACTGACCAGGAACCAGTCAATTAATTTACCTTCCTTCCAGGGGACATTTTATTATCTTTTACGGCCTGTTGCTGCTTTGAAGTTGAAAACCAACAGTAACTTTATGAGTCTGCCAGAGGATGAGCCTAATAAACTTTTATAACGTTTTAAGAGGAACAGGCCATTGATACCAACATGTGTTAAAATGTCATAAAAACCCTTTGATCTCCTTGGGAAGACAAGAACCAGCCACCAGTTCAAAAGAAAGGCTTGATCAAAGACTCATAATTTGGGAAATGAGTTTGTTGATGTCACATTATTTAATGTACCTTCTGATAAGACATCATGTTTGTATTTTTTTTTTTTATTTATTCTAAAAGGAGGAGCTAGATGACTCACAAAAGGGGTGTGGGGACACCATTTAAACTGATACTTGTGTCTGACATGAATGATATACCATTTGGGACTCAGAGACAGAGCTCTCTGGTATAACTTAAGCACTTCCAGAGGTAATACCTTAGACAGCAAAGGTCTAAATGTATTGTGCTAGAAGTTTTGTTTTGTAATCTTCCCTTGTTCTTTTATGTGATTGTGAGCTCTTTGATATATTGTTATGTGTTTACATTTTTCATATTTTTATCATCTTTTAGTAAAGTGCCTTTTTTTTTTTTTTATAAAGACTACCTGGGTGTCTGTCAGTTCTTTTTTAATTGTGACGTATAAGGGGTTAAGTCTGACAAAAGTGGGAATTACATACCTACTGTAATTCTTGATCTTCTTGGATGAAGTCTCCACCACTCATTCACACAAATGGGAGTTCACCAGAGGCGCTAGGACCCAGAGGGAGCAAACTTTTCTCAAGAGGGCCAGCGCCTGAGATGGAGCTGCGAGGAGCGGCATCGCAAGCCCCGGCTTGTGCGGTAAGGACTATCTCGGCATCGACCCTCCAACCGCCTCAGTACCTTTTTTCTGAGGAGGTGCAGCGTAACTAACCTAGGAAGGACTAACCTAAAAATTGGATGCAAGATAATCCGAATGACCTGTGTAAGAAGGGTCAACAATAAAGTCTTCACAGCTCAGCCATTGAGTGAGTGAAGACCATAAACAGAAGTGAGTTCGGGGGATGGTGGGTGGGCGTGTGACTGAGTGGTGGAGACTTCGTCCAAGAAGATCAAGAATTACAGCAGGTACGTAATTCCCATATCTTCCTGGACATGAAGTCTCCACCATTCATTCACACTAATGGGAGAGTACCAAGCTAAATAATCCCCTGAGATGGGCAGCAGGAGATAAAGAGCTCACGTGCTTAGGACAGAAATCCATTAAGAATGGTCCTGCCAAATGATAGATGTCGTCTGGCATGGACATCCAAGGCGTAGTGCTTAAGAAGTATGCTAGAGCTCCAGGTAGCCGCATTGCAAATATCTGCAAAGGGCACGCGACGGATTTCCGCCACAGATGCCGCGACTGCTCTGGTAGAGTGAGCATATACTCTGCCTTCCAGCTTGACCTGTGCCATAGAATAGCAGTGGCGAAGGCATGCCACCAGCCACGCTGAAATGCATCCGATAGCGACAGGCTGACCCAGCCAGGTCTCGCTGAAGGAAACAAAGAGCTGTTGAGCCTTGCAAATTTCTTTCATTCTATCTAGATAGAATTGCAACACTCTCTTAACATCCAGCGAATGCAGGGTACGCTTCCCTTCATTCTGGAAATTTGCGAAGTAGGTAGGAAGGACTAAAGGTTGGTTTAGACGGAATTCTGAGACAACCTTAGGGAAAAACTTAGGATGAGTCATGAGAACTACCTTGTCCTTGTGAATTACAGTGTACGGGGGTGGTCTGTGACCAGTGCATGTATTTCATAGAAACTCATGGACTGGAAGTAATGGCCACCAGGAAGGCCGTTTTCCAAGTGAGGAACTTCAACTCGCAAGTAGTTAAAGGCTCGAAAGGTTTATGAATGAGCATGTCTAGCACAAGGTTAATGTCCCAGGCTGCAACTGGACATCTGATAGATCTAGTATGCAGAATACCCATAAGAAACCTCTTAACTACAGGTAACTGAGCCAGTGACATGGAAAGTACCGGCTCGTGATACACAGAAATGGCACAAAATGAACTTTGACAGTGGAGTATTGCAGACTTGAATTTGAGAGGTCTAAAAGATACTCCAAGACTTTATTCGGTGAGCAGGAAAAAGGGTTCCCAGAGGATTTTTCACACCAGATAGAGAAACACTTCCATTTAGCTGTGTAGCTTTTTCTAGTGACCACCTTACGTGCAGCCAAAACAATATCTGAAACTCTACGAGAAACACTGAACCAAATCACCTCTAACTCCTCAGGAGCCAAGTGTGAAGGTGAAGCGACCTCAGGTTGGGATGGACCACGGGACCCTGGGTCAGAAGGTTCGTCTGAAGGGGAAGCGGTTTTGTCGGGGGGGTTCCGGTAAGACTGTTGAGTAGCATAAACCACATCTGCCGAGGCCAGAAGGAGGCAATGAGAATCATTCTGCCCCTGAGACTCCAATCTGAGTAGCACCCTCTGAATTAGGGGAAGAGGAGGAAAAGCATATAGAAAGCATTTTGTCCACCGCAGGCTGAACGCATCCTGACAAAAAATGCCAGATCCTGGATTACTGGAGCAAAAGAGAGGCAGTTTTGCATTGAGTGGGGATGCAAAAAGGTCCAGTCCTGGAGTTCCCCACTCTTTAAAGAGTGACTGAACGATGGGTAAGTCAAGAGACCACTCGTGAGGATCTGCCTCTGTTCTGCTGAGACGGTCTGCCAGTTTGTTTTGTACTCCTGGCAGGTAAACAGCCTGAATCAGAGCCTTGTGTTCCAAGCATCACTCCCAGACTCTCATTGCTTCCCTGCATAATGGGTAAGAGTGTGTACAGCCCTGTTTGTTGATGTAGTACATGACTGCCTTGTTGTCCGTTTGAAGGAGAATGTTTTTGTGACAGTATGTCCTTCAAGGCTCGGACTGCATAGAGGACGGCTCTCATTTCCAGGACGTTTATGTGAAGTTGAGACTCGTCCTGAGTCCACATACCCAGGATGTGGAGATCCTGGCAGTGGGCTCCCCAACCCCTCAGGGACACGTCCATGGTAATGGAGACCTGATGATCCAGAGGGGCAAAGGCATATCATTCTAGATGATTGTCCTCCTGCGACCACCAGGTGAGCGACCTCTTCAGAGGTTCCATCACCTTGATGGGAAAGGACTGAGGGTGAGTGGTTAGGGACCACTGAGCACTGAGCATCCACTGAGAGGTTCTCATGTGAAGAAGAGCCAAGGGTACAGTGAACACAGAGGATGCCATGAGGCCCAGCATCCACTGCATCAAGACAGCTTGAACCGAGCTGTGTTTTCTGATGTATTGGGCCATCTGTAAGATAGCACTCCTTCTGTCCTCTGGAAGAAAAGCCTTCACACAGGAGGTGTCCAGAAGAATTCCTATGAAGAGGAGCTTCTGGGAGGGCTGCAACTGCGATTTGCTGAGGTTCAGCAGGACTCCCCTAGAGGTGAGGAAGTCTGAGGCCGTGGCTACGGCCTCTAGAGTCTCTTGCCTGTAGGGACTTGCTAGGAGCCAGTTGTCCAGATATGCGAACACTTGTATTCCCATTTTCCTGAGGTGCACCACAAGAATTGCACAACACTTTGTAAAAATGCGAGGCGCCGAGGATAGCCCAAAGGGCAGGACTCTGAATTGATAATGTTGACCCAATGCCATGAACCTTAGGTATCTGTGGTGCTTTGGGTATATGAGAAAGTGCTGGTAGGCATCCTGCATGTCCAGGGAGGCTAGCCAATCATGTCAATGAATCAAAGGTAGTAGGGTACCTAGAGATATCATCTTGAACTTCTCCTTGTGAAGGAACTTGTTTAACTTTCTGAGGTCCAGAATGGGGTGCATGCCACCGGTTTTCTTTGGGACCAGAAAGTAATGGGAGTAGAAACCTGTGTTTCATTGATCCAGCGGAACTACTTCTACTGCCCTGTTGTTCAGAAGGCCTTGTACCTCAGAAGCAAGAAGGTCTGACTGTACTGTCGTTTGGGAGGATGATCTGGAGGGGTTTCCGAAAGACTGAGAGAGTACCCCTTGCGGATTAACTGGAGGACCCATTTGTCTGATGTTATAGATTTCCACTGGTTGCAGAACTGAGTCAGACGACCTCCCACCACTGAGGAGGAGTCCCCTTTGGACAGCTGAGGTGGGACCTGGGCCAGAAACTCAGAAGGTGGCGCTTTGGGCCCTTATGCCTTCTGCTGCGCTTTCTTTTGTGGCTGAGGGATGTGGTTTTTGCTAAGCCCTCCTCTGCCTCTGCCCCGAAAGGACTGATGTTTGTGAAATGGACGCTTGTTCCCACCTCCTCGGGAGGGGGGCAGGAGCAGGTCTGGCTGTTTTAATGGCAGACCTAGTCTTCTGCATGGCCTCCAGTGCTTGCTCCACCTGAGGTCCGAACAGATACATACCATCGAAAGGTAAGGCCATGACCTGCAGCTGTGACGCCTCAAGTACAGCCAAGCGTGGTGGCGGGTACAGATGCCAGCTGCCCCGGCTCGGGAAGCGGTATCGAAGGAGTCCATTGCAGCTTTAACCTGTTGGTTATTCAAACTGATACCCCTAGTCATGGTTTGAAGTAGCTCTGAGTTAGCCTCTGATTTGGGCACAGCCTCTACCATTGCTTTGAGCGAATGCCAAAGAACATACTCATATTGAGAAAAATAGCCCTGGTAGCTGGCAATGCGCATACCCAGGGTCGAGGCAGCAAAGACTCTCTTACCTAAGGTGTTCATCTTGCGAGATTCTTTGTTTAAAGGCCAGGCTGTAGATCCCTGAGGAAGGACAGCCTTATTTTCTGCCAGCACTACAATGGCATCAGCAAAGGCTTGTGAGGACAAAATGGGACGATCCTTGGGAGGGGCATATTTCCGATCTATGGACTTGGCTATGGAAGGAATGAGAGATGGATTCTTCCACACCACCTGTAAAAGGGTCTCAAAAGATGGCTGTACCGGAGGGGTTAAATCCATAGGGATCTCCGGGACATGGAGATACTGGAGTCGCAAAAGCCTCCCAGGATCGATTTCTGTAGTCTGGAGAGAGAGAGAGTATATTTTAAATTTTTGAGCAGAGACTTAAAGGAAGGGTCTTCAACCACAGGTTCTGCAGAAGGATTGATCCCTGCTCCCAGGGTAGTGTCATCAACAAAACCACCCAGGTGAAGACCTGGATCAGGCTCAAAATCATCTCCTGACAATCCAGGAGGGACTGTATAGACAGGAAAGGAGAGAAAATCAGGAGGAGGAAGAAAGAATCGGAGTCGAGAACCCCAGAAGACCAGACGGCGCCGCACTAATCCCCGGTGCCATCGAGGAAAATGGCTTCAAGAACAAAGAAGGCAGTGCCATCGTAAGCGGAGCCGCACACAGTGCCGACAGAGCCCATGGTGCCGCGAACGTTGCCGACGGCACTGCGCATGGCGCCAAGAGTGTCACACGGTTCGGAAAACTGCGATTTGACATAAAAGAGGGAAAAATGGCAGGAAATAGAGGTATCGGTGTGGATCCCTGCGCCGCAGCCATGTGAGGGGGGTAACACCCGAGCACGGAGTCGATGGCACCGAAGAAGGCACCGCGTGACTAGGAAGGCCCAACCGCCCTACTCGTCCCTCCGAAACCGAATGACCCGAAGGCCCCAGAGTCGGACTGACCGGCTCAGGCAACTGGACCAACCTCCAAGCCCACTGCTCCATAAGAGGAGCCCACTGGTGAAACTGCTCATCGGAAGGCCCTCCAATAGGCGGGGGAGGGGCTCCGGTGTCGAGGAGATCGGCCACCAGAGGCAGAAACTGGTGACTCCGACAGAGGTGGAGACCGGCACCTGGCCCTAATAACTGACCATCTACGTGCAGACGTACCAGAGGGCGACCTCGAGTGATGCCATTTCTTCTTTGACCTATGTGTCTAAGAAGAACTCAAGGTCAAACGGTGCAGAGAATGGGACGGTTTCCTTTTATGCTTTCGGGGGGAGTGCCCATCTCCCCAAGAACTGGACCGTCCGTTCTCAGACCCCTCCTCTCCGAGGAGGGTGGCAGACCAGACCCGGCCCCGCTGACTGAACAGCATTCATACGAAGTCTCCCTACCGTCACCCGACCTGCTCATGGTCGACTCCGTCAATGGAGGGCTGAAGACTTCTCTTGTACAAATATAGAATTAATAAATATAATCAGTACTGATTCGAAATAGTCTACAAAATAATAAACTGAACTATAGCTGCTAGTGAAGTTTAACTCCCGGAGGGCGAGCGACATTATCACTGAACCACACTCGACAGGGGGGATAAAGGAACTGAGGCAGTTGGAAGGTCAACGCCGAGATAGTCATTACCACACGACCCGGGGTTCGCAGTGCCACTCCTTGCAGCTCCATTGCAGGCACCAGCCCTCCTGAGAAAAGTTTTACTCCCGCTGGATCCTAGCACCTCCAGCGAACTCCCATTAGTGTGAATGACTGGTGGAGACTTTATGTCCAGGAAGATCTGTTCAACAGCTTGATGGTGTTACTGAGCTTGAGTAAAAAGGTAAGATTATACCTAAGGTCTCTTATATACATGTAACATGGATATACATATGTATCTACGGGTTCGGGGAAGGATGAGGTTACCTGGCACAAGAGACCTAGGTTTGGCTACTCTGCACAGGGGCACCCAAGTAAATCCAACTCCAAGAAGCAATAACTGTAATGTCCAGAACCAGAATTGGGATTTTTCAGTGTGGCTTTATTTATTAACTCACTGAACATAAACAAAGCACTGCATGGTCCCCCAAAGGGCTACATAACTGTAATGCAGATTAGAGGTTAAACACAGCGGTCCATTTGAGGAATGAACACATTACAACAGTTGTCTGGCTTTGGACCCACCAGGCACTCAGCCCAGACTTTGCATGCGCATTGGATGCATAGCCTGACTGGCCCGGCTCCCCTGCCGGCCACTAGACTGACGGTCCACTTGGTGAATGAACCCAAACTTTACTTGGAAATACATCCCATCAAACAAGGAGACTCCCAAACTGTGGCTCCCCACACCACTTGAAGTCTGCGACTCCTAGAGAGATTTTGTTTTCGTACTTCCAATCGAGACTCCCATCCAACAAGGAGTAATTTTCCCATCCTGTGGCTCCCCACACCACTTAGAGTCTGCGACTCCTAGAGAGATTTTCAAGTTACGACCCACGTCTGGGTACCCACCCCATCACTGGCCAAGCGCATGAGGCAAGTAGCAAAAACACAGAAGAAATCCGTAGAGGTGGACTTGGTTACTAAAGATGGGGGTTTTTCCCATCTCCAGCTCCCACAGCCCATACCCAGCCATTTCTCTGGACACACAGAAAACTTTAGACTTTAAAATGTAGATTGAATGGTGGATGACCTGAAGCACCCCCTCTGCAGTGAACTTTAAATCCATTAACACTTTAAACAGATGACTGCTCTATTTGTTTGTCCTAGTTGACATAGTCCTCCCAAATAGCAGTCCACATTTACTTGAATTCAACTGAAGAAAATAAGTTGTTTGCCCCTTCCAATGGAGCCAAGCACTCACCCATTCGTTGCAGGTGCCCCACAGGCGAAGTACTGTAACCTTTGCTGTTATACATGAACAGACTGAACTTAAATTAAAACAGGCAGCTTTCCTCCCAGGGTCGGAGAAGGGGATTGCCCCTGGAACCCACAGAGAACTTTTTCTGCCCCCGAGGGAGGGGCGCACTGAGACCGGGAAGCGGTCTCCACCACTTTAAAAGGTAAAAATACAGGAACAGTTCCTTTTTCTGAGTGAGAAATCACACTGCACACTAATGCTTCCTTCTTGCTTAAGGACAAACGGAAGACTCCTTTGAATTTCCCAAAGTTCTAAACGTCACTCTCTGAGCTGAAGATTCCAAATGTGACTCATGCAGCTGCGACAGTTCTATAACGATGTCATCTCTCAAGTCTCAGCTGTGACTGAGGACAGAGTGAGACAGTGTGAAACCCATTTAACTGGAGTTTCACAAGCTGCCTTCCCTGCCTACCACTAGGTCTTACTGGGATTCTAGTAACCCCGGGTAACAAAGGGGTTACATACAGTTAAAAGATTTCATTTTGGAAGCCTGGCTGGGTGGCCCTGGCAAAAGATTGTACCGCAATCCCTGAAAAGGGTACGTATCTGAGCCTGTACATTGGGTACGCTAGAATAAGGTTCATAGTTTGAATCCCCCCAGAACTTGAGACTAAAGGTGATTCGGACCCAAAAGCAAACAGGAGGGTCACCCTATCTGTTACCTGTTCACACTATTGCACTCGGAGGTTGACACTGTGGGAGCAGAGGGCCTGACCTGCTGAGTGCATTTGTGACAACCCTATCTTTCTAATAGTTCATCGACCACCGAGGTCAGCAGTTCCCATTCATGCATCCTGGACTATAACCTGTTTAGCTTGTCTGCTAAGACATTTTGGATGCCAGGGACATGCACTGCTAATAGTTCTAGATCATGTTTCAGAGCCCAGTACCAAACTCTCACTGCTTCCCTACACAGCACATAGGAATGAGCCCCCACCCCTTGCTTGCTTGATGCAATCCATCGCACTGACATTGTCCATGTGTATTAGCAGAGGACCTAGAGACAATCTGTTCTGGAAGGCCTGGAGTCCATACAGGACAGCTCACATTTCCAGAACACTGGTGTGCAAAGTGCACTCCACTTGGGTTCACCTGCACAGAGTTTGATGAGGCCCAAAGTGAGTCCCCATCCAGTCCTGAGGCATCCATGGTGAGGATCTGGAAAGGGGAGAGGATCAAGAATGGCACACCCTTAACTAGGTTGCCACATTTCATCCACCACTGGGCACTTTGAGCACAAGGGACATGACTATAACCATCTGTTCTAGATAGTCTGTGAGCTAATCCCACTAGACTGTTAGGGTCCACTGGGGAATCTGCATGTGCAACCTGGTCGGTGGCACTGTGACAGTGGCCACTGCTGCAAGGCCCAAAAGACAAAGGAACGTCCTTGCTAAGAAACTATCATGCACTAATTGCGCTTGGGCAACCAAGCAGTCAGCCCTGTACACAGGCAGAAAAGCCAAGCACGGGGCTGTGTCCAGGATTGCCCCCACACACTGCAGTCGCTGGCAAGGTGTCAACACTGACTTTGGTATACTGACTGTTACCCCCAGGGCATCAAACAACTATCTGGTTCAAGCTAAGGTCTTCAAGAGCTGGTTCCTGGAGTGGGCTGCCAATAGTCCAGCTAAGGGAAAACATACAGACCTTCCCTACAAAGGGCTGCTACCACCACTGCCAAGCATTTGGTAAAGACCTGTGGTGCAGAAGACAAACCAAAGGTCAACCCTCTGAACTGGTAATGTTCCCCTTGAAGCAGGAACCTCAAGTATTTTCGGTAAGGTTTCTGAATCTTGATATGGAGGTATGCATCCTTCACATTCAAGGAGCATATCCAATCCCATTTGCGGTAATGGAAGGAGACCCTGCAAAGTGACCATTCTGAACTTCTTGTATTCTGTAAAGAAGTTTAGATCCTGATAGGCTTCAGGTCTCCTGTCCACTTTGAGACAAGGACGTGCCAGGAGTAAAAACCTGTGTTCCTTTGTTCTAGAGGCACAGGTTCTATGGCCCATTTTTGCAGCAAAGTCTGCACTTCCTCCAGCAACAGGAGAAGGTGCTCTGGGGGATATGTTGTCACAGAGGGGGATGATCTGAAGGGTTGTCCAGAAGTTCCACAGCACTCCCCTTTTCTAGGATCTCCAGAACGCATGTCTGTAGTCACCTCCCTCCATTGGTCTAAATGAAGGGAGAGTCAGCCCCCTACAACCACCCCTGGAGGTAAAGATGGTTGGGGTGTGTACAAGGAGTCAGACTGAGCCAGTGGAGGTGGTTTCACCACCTCTAGGTGCTTCTGAATGGACACCTGGGGCAGTGGTGAGGACTGGCAAGGCCCCGGCTCCTTTACCTCTGCCTTGCTGTTTGGAGGTTGGGTGCTGTCCTTTAACACTAGCCAGGTGCAAGGCACTCCCACTCCTACCCCTAGGTTGGGTATGGTAGAGGGAGTGTACAGATTTCAAAGTCCTGCCCTAGGCCTGGAGATCTTTGAGACTCTCCTGTACATCATTAACAAACAAATTTTGACCTCTGAATGGGGCATTAAGAATTGTCTGTTGTACATTTGTGGCAAAGTCTGCCACCCTCAGCCATGAATATCTCCTGAGACAGATGTCAGAAGCTGCAGCCCTGGCAGAAGCATCATAAACATCATAGGCTGTGCGACAAATGTTTGCCCACACCAGCCCCAGCCATCAAAGCTTTCAGTAGTTCTTGCTTTGAGGTGCCCTCAGGCAAGTCCTGTGCTGCAGCCTTAGCCTTCCTCCAGAGGGTGTTCTGATATTTCATCATACGGGCCTGGTAGTTAGCAATATGAAGGCCCAATGATGCACAGCCATATGTCCTCTTACCTATGACATCCAGCCTCCAAGATTTCTTATCAGGAGCAAGGGCACTAGAGTGTTCAGGCACCCTAGACCTGTCATTGGCAGCATTTATCACTACTGAGTCTGCCTCAGGTTGTGTGGCATAAGAAGGTTTCCTAGAAGGGGCAGAATACATTTTATCCACTTTCCTGGGGACAGCTGGTATATTGTTTGATCTGTACCAAGTTGCACAGGTAGCATCCTCAAAGACTGGGAACAGCGGAGGCACCACAATGGCAGGAGATTCTGGGATCTCCAAGAACTCCCGAAGATTTTTTTTTTAGTGGTATCCTGCTCTTCTAATGCAAAGCCCATGGCAGCCTGCATTTACTGCATCATGGTGAAAAAAAAGTAGGGTCCTTTGGAGGGCTCTGTGGTGTGTTTGCCACAGTCTTCAATGCATGAGGAGAATGCAGAGCTGGTGCCAAGTTCATAATGGCTCTCAACATAATCTTCAGCCTCATCCTCCTCTTCCTGCATTAGATCATGACTGTACTCATATTCAACCAGGTCAACAGGAATGAGGTACCGTGCCAGCAACCTTGGTGGCACCATAGGAAGTGGCTATGGCAAGTGAGTTCCTTGCGACATCGATGGGGGAATGGTAGGAGTCCCCGTCAACAGGCCCCCTGAAACATAGAGGCCAGGCAGCAGATGTCCAATCATGTCTGAGAAAGACATGAGAACTGCCTGAGCATCTGTGCCCCACTGGTCGATGAGCACAACTGGAGGAGTCAATGGGGGAGGTTGAGTTCCCAATGTCAACAGCAATGTACCAGCCATAAAGGAAAATTACGTACCTACCGTAATTCTTGATCTTCTTGGACGAGTCTCCACCACTCATTCACACTAGTGGGATTAGCGCCGGAGGCACTAAGACCCATCGGGAGCAAACTTTTTGCTGGAGGGTCGTCGCGAGACACGGCGCCGCGAGACATGGCGCCGCGAGCAGCGGCTCGAGCGGTAATGACCATCTCTCGGCGATTTACCCTCCAACCGCTTCAGTACCTTTTACCAAGGAGGTGCAGCTAACTAACGAAGAGTAAACTCAATATTAAAAACGGACATAAGATAGTCCGTATGACCCGTGTAAGAAGGGTCAGTAAAGAAGTCCTCACGGCCTAAAGATTTGAGGGAGTGAAGACCAATAGAGCGGTGAGCTCGGGGATGGAGGGTGGGGTGGAATGAGTGGTGGAGACTCGTCCAAGAAGATCAAGAATTACGTAGGCACGCACTCTTTCCTATCTTCCTGGACATAAGTCTCACCACCATTCACACTAGTGGGAGAGTACCAAGCTGATAATCCCCAAAAGGGTGGCAGGAGAGCCAGAGCTCACGCTGCCTAAGATAGAAGCCCATTAAGGATAGTTCTGCTGAATGCGGAATGTCGCCTAGCATGAACATCCAGTGCATAGTGCTTAACGAGGTATGCACTGAGCTCCAGGTGGCGGGCTGCATATATCTGCAATTGGAACATTGCGACTCCGCTAGGGATGTCACACCGCCTCTAGTAGAGTGAGCGATACACTCTACCTTCTAATTTAACTTGAGCCATGGAATAGCAATGACGAAGGCATGCCACTAACCATGAAGAGATGCATCTAATAGCGACAGGTTGACCCAGCCGGTGTCGCTGAAAGAAACGAACAGTTGCTGAGTCTTATGAACATCCTTGGTTCTATCTAAATAGAACCGCAAGGCTCTCTTAACATCCAAGGAATGAAGAGCTCGTCCCCTTCATTTTGGAAATTGGGTAATGGCGGGAAGTACCAGAGGTTGGTTTAGATGGAATTCTGACACAACCTTGGGAAGAAATTTAGGATGAGTAATGGAGAACTACGTTGTCTTTATGGAATACAGTATACGGAGGGTCCGAACCAGGGCATGTATCTCAGAGACCCTGAGGCTGAGGTAATGGCCACCAGGAAGGCAGTCTTCCAGGTAAGAAATTTTAGCTCACAGGTAGCTAAGGGTCTGGAAGGCCTTAGTGAGCATGTCCAGCACCAGGTTAATGTCCCAGGCTGCAACTGGACGCTTAACAGGGGGTCTGGTATGGAGAATCCCCTTAAGAAATCTCTTCACCATAGGTAACTGAGCCAGAGTTAAGGAAGAAACCGGCTCATGGAACGCTGAGATGGCACTAAGGTGAACTTTAACTGTGGAGTACTGAAGACCTAAGTTTGACAGGTCCAAAAGATACTCCAGAACCTTGCCAGGAGGACAGGAAAAGGGATTCCAAGAGGATTTTGCACACCAGAGAGAAAAACGTTTCCATTTGGAAGCGTACGTTTTTCGGGTGGCTGGCTTCCGAGCAGCCAGAAGGATGTCTGAGACTCTACGAGAGACGTTGAACCGATTCACTTCTATCTCTTCAGGAGCCAAGCATGAAGGTGAAGTGATTTCAGGTTGGGATGGACCAACGAACCCTGAGTCAAAAGACTGATTTGCAAAGGAAGTGGTCTCGAGAGGCTGCCAACATACTGTTGAGTAGAGGAAACCATAGTTGCCGAGGCCAGGAAGGAGCAATGAGAATCATCTTGGTCCCCTGAAACTCGAACTTGAGGAGTACTCTGGATTAGGAGGAGGCGTGGAAAGGCGAAGAAAGCGCTTTGTCCACCGCAGCCTGAACGCATCCTGACAGAAAATGCCAGGCCCTGGATTTCTGGAGCAGAAGAGAGGCAGTTTTATGCTGAGTGGGGATGCAAAGGTCCAGGTCTGAGTCCCCACTCTTTGAACAGGGACCGAGCTACGGCTGGATCGAGAGACCACTCGTGAGGGTCTGCCTCCGTTCTGCTGAGGTGATCTGCTAGGTCGTTTGTATACCCGCAGATAAACCGCTTGAATCAGAGACTTGTGCTCCAAGCACCACTCCCACACCCTCATTGCTTCCCTGCAAAGGGATAAGAATGAGCACCGCCTTGCTTGTTGATGTAATACATCACTGCTTTGTTGTCCGTTTGAAGGAGAATGTTCTTGTGACAAAGGACATCCTTCAGAGCTCGGATCGCATAGAGGACCGCTCTCATCTCCAGGACATTTATGTGGAGATGAGTTTCGAACTGAGTCCATACACCTTGAGTGTGGAGGGAGAGACAGTGAGCTCCCCATTCCATTAGCGATGCGTCTGTGGTGATGGAGATCTGATGATCCAGGGGAGCAAAGGGGAATCCTTCCAGGAGATTGCTCTCTTGAGACCACCAGGTGAGAGACCTTCGAAGGGGCTCCGTCACCTTGATGGGATAAGACTGGGGGTGAGAGGTCGGGACCACTGAGTGGAGAGCATCCATTGGGTGGTTCTCATGTGCAGTCGGGCCAGAGGGACAGTGAAGACCGAGGACGCCATGAGACCCAACATGCGTTGCATCGAGAGAGCTGTAACCGATTGGTTCTCCCTGATGTAACGGGCCATTCGAAGGATGTCGAGTCTTCTGTCCTCTGGAAGGAAAGCCTTCGCTGAAGAGGTGTCTAGAAGCGTCCCTATGAAAAGGAGCCTCTGGGAGGGTTGCAGTTGAGATTTTTTCAAATTCAGCAGAACTCCCATGGACGTGAGAAGACGAGAAGTCGTTTGCACGGCTTCCAAAGTCCCTTGGACGGAGGGCTTGCTAGAAGCCAATCGTCCAGGTAGGGAAACACTCGAGTCCGACTTTCCTGAGATGCGCGCAGAACTGCACAACACTTTGTAAAAACTCGCATGCCGAGGATAGCCTAAAGGGCAGGACTTGAACTGATAATGCTGACCCAAAGCTACAAACCTGAGGAACTTGGCGGTGGGTCGGTGGACGGGATATGCTGGTAAGCATCCTGCATATCCAGAGAGGCCAGCCAGTCGTGGTTGATGCAGCAAGGGTAACAGGGTACCTAGGGAAATCATCTTGAATTTCTCCTGGGGAGGAATTTGTTTAACTTTCTGAGGTCTAGAATGGGGCGATCCCCCAGATTTCTTTGGAACCAGAAAGTAATGGGAGAACCCTGTGTTTCAGATGCGGGGCACCAGTTCTATTGCCCTGTTGTTCAGAAGGCCCTGATCTCCGCGGTGAGGAGGTCGATTGAGAGGCCGACAACCTGGGTTGTCGCCTGGGAGGACAATTGGGGTTTCCAAGAAATTGAGAGAATAACCTCGCGATTATCCGAAGGACCCATTTGTCCGAAATTATGGACTTCACTGGTTGTAGAAGTACATCAGACGACCTCCCACCGGAGGAGAAAGTTCCACCGGGCAGAGTGGATGGAATTTGGGCCAACGACTATAAGGTAGCACTGGGAGCTTTAGGCCCCTGCGCTTTCTGCTGCGCCTTCTTGAGGTTGGGCAGGTTGGCTTTATGGAAGCTTCCCTGCTCTGCCTCGAAAGGACTGACGACTATGAAACTGACGCCTGTTCACATGCCCCGAGAGGGACAGGCGGAGGTCTGGCCAACTTAATGGCCGATCTAGTCTTCTGAGTGGCCTCTAAGGCTTGCTCCACCTGAGGGCCAAAAGAAAGGAGCCATCAGGCAGCGCCATCACCTGCTGCTGAGCATCATTCGTGAAGCCAGAAGCACGCAGCCAGGAATGGCGCTGAGTACAAACTCGCTGCTGCTGAGCGAGAAGCAGTGTCGAAAGCGTCCATGGCGGCTTTGACCTGTTGGTTATTGGACTCAATACCTCTAATAACGGTCAGAAGAAGCTCTGACTTGAATCCGAATCTGGAAGAGCTTCAACCATTCTTTCATAGAGTGCCACAGGATATACTCATACTGAGAAAAATAGCCTTGATAACTGGCAATACGACATACTTAGAGTGGAGGCAGCAAAGACTCTCTTACCTAATGTATCAATCTTACGAGACTCTTTGTTAATAGGTCGAGCTGTAGTAGTTTGAGGAAGAACGACCTTGTCATTCTCTGCCAGGACTACAATAGATCCGCAAGGCTTGGGATGCCAAATGGGACGATCCTTGGGAGCTGAATACTTTATCAATGGATTTAGCCACTGAGGGAATAAGAGCAGGATTATTCCATACCATTTGAGACAGCCTCAAGGAAGGCTGGATCGAGGAGTCAAACCAGAGGATCTCCAAGCATGAAGATACTGGAGTCTTAATATCTTCCCAGGATCGATGTCTGTAGTCTGGAGAGAAAGAGGATCCCAGGTTCTTCAACAGAGACTTAAAGGACAGGTCCCCACCACAGGCTCTGTAGCAAAGAAAGATCCTGTTTCTCCACTTCATCACCCAACCTGAAGGTCTGGGTCAGGCTCAACATCATCTCCTGATGGTCCAGAAAGGACTGTTTGGACAGGAAAGGAGGAAAATTAGAGAGGAGGAAATAGCAGAAAACAAGGAGAGTCCCTGGTAGCCGGGCGCCAGACGGCAAAACGGGCTTGAAGACGGCACCGAAGAGGCACGTGGCCTCGCAGCGCCAAGCGGCGCTGCTGACGAGAACGCCGCAGCGCTGCCAACGACGCCGCCACACGGTACCGGGGACGACGCCGCACCGGCGCCGCGAACGGCACCGCGGACGACACCGCGAACGGGCGCCACTCTATCCAACGGCACCACTGGCGGCGTTAGTGACAGCCGCAAGACCCAGCGGGTACCGAAAACGGCGCCGACAAGCCAACAGACCCCGCCGGCGCTGAAAAGCCCCAGGAACCTGGAAAGCTAGAGAAGGAAAAAACAGGAGATAAGGGCATCGGTGAGGCCCCCTGCGCCGCAGCCATGTGAGGGGGGGAAACACCTAAGCACGGAGTCGCTGGCACCGAAGAAGGCGCCACGCGACTAGGAAGGTCCAACCGCCCTACCTGATCGCCAGAGGGGCCCGAGGGCTCCGAGGCAACCGAGCCAGGCAGAAGAACCAACCTCCGAGCCCATTGCTCCATAAGAGCGGCCCACTGATGAAACTGCTCATCTGGAGTCCTACCTATAGGCGGGGAGGGACTCCGATGTCGAGGACGACGATTACCGGAAGTTGGCGACTCCGAAGAAGGAGACCGGCAACTAGCAACGATAACCGAGCGTCGACGCGCAGACATACCAGAGGGCGACCTCGAGTGATGCCTTCTCTTTTTTGACCTGTGGGCCGAAGAAGAGCTCGAGGCCGAACGGTGCCGAGAATGCGACCGTTTATTTTTATGCCGACGGGGGGACCGCCCATCCCCCCGGGCATCGGACTGACCGTTGTCGGAACCCCGCTGAGGAGAAGGAGGCTGACCGGACCCAGCCCGGCTGACTGAACAGCTTTCATACGAAGTCTCCCTACCGTCACCTGACCTGCTCATGGTCGACTCCGTCCAGTAGGGCCGAGACTTCTTCAAGTAAAATTTAAATATTAGAAAAATTAACGAAAATAGAATAAAATTAGCCGATACTACTTATCGTGATAAAGTTACAAAAACAAACTGAAAACTATCGCTAGTTTGAAGTTTGACTCCGACAAGCGGCGACGTCGTCACTGAAGCGCTTTCGGCGGCGGGAAAAAAGAACTGAGGCGGTTGGAGGGTCGTCGCCGGCCGTCATTACCGCTGAACACTGCTTGGCTGCCGTGTCTCACGGCGCCGCTCTCGCACCGACCCTCCAGCAAAAAGTTTGCTCCCGATGGGTCTTAGTGCCTCCGGCGCTAATCCCACTAGCGTGAATGAGTGGTGGAGACTTATGTCCAGGAAGATCTGACCCAGCAGTGACTACTCCAAACTCCAATCTTGGTGTCATGTTGATGGTCGTGGGGCAGTCGGCACCGCCACCACAGCAGACGGTGTCAAAGAGGAAGTCATACCTGCATGGCGCAGGGGCAATCTGAAGTGCACAGAGGCCTTCTTCTTGTCCCAGAGCTTGTGTTTGTGACTCCCAGACATTTTCTCCCAGGATTTTGATAACAGTGATTTGGTCGACAGAGTTGGTGATGCCAATTTCTGCTGGAGTTCCTTCTCCATCCTTTCCATAGTCTTTTGGAGCAAGAATTTCTCCAAAGCTCCTTTTCGGCATCGCCTGGTTACAGAGTTACCCCCCCCCCCCAGCAGATTTCTCAGGCATCGCCTGGTTACAGATTACCCCCACAAGCAGATCTCTCCGGTTTTTATGCTGTGGCTTAGGCCTAGGCAGCAGACACAGATGTCATAGGAGTCGCTGGTGTAGAGTCTTTCTCTGAGCTTACAGTACCAGAAAAGTTTAGACAGTTCCTTCGATGACATACAGGTTGCCGAAAATCATTCTAAAAGTGATTACTTTAATAAAGAAATAAGACGGCGGCAATATGCAGTGACATATCCTTAGTGGTCCGAGTTCAGATCGATGTCAGGAAAAGAACAGGAAAGTAGGGGCTGCCCACCTTTATTTATAGACTGACATCTGATGTTATTGTGAGCAGCCCCTGGCAGACTGCTTGCAAAAGTTTCCATGTGGTCCTAGTGCCTGGCAGCTCTAAGTTCCAAAGGTGTGGCCAGATGAAAGAGATATCCTTAAATGAGATCTTCAGGACTTTTTGTTTAAGCAATATAGGTCTACCTCTGCATATTTAACCATTTTTCCACCCACCCACCCCCTTTCTATATATTATTGCCTCCCTTCATTACCATGTTTTTCCCCCTCTGTCTTTCTCCACATTGAACAGATTAAATGTTTATCATACAATACAAAGATTCAAAATTCTGCACAAATCCACTGGTCGAATGTTCACCTACCAACATACATACACAAAACAACAGCCTTATACGAAGCCAGGGCCTCACTTTTATCTGTGACAGTGTAACTAGTAGACATTTCCCTGGCAAGCAGGTAAACATAAGGGGGGATTTTCATTGTCAGCAAAGGAACACTAGTAATTAAAACCATAAGCAGCACTTAATATTTTATTTGTGTATGTGTGTAAAAAGAGGGTCATGATCAGAGAAATAACATTTCTTTCAGTTTGTTTAAAAAAATAATGTAAAAGCACACCTCTTCACACAAGCATATGGGGATAACGGATGTCATATTTATTGGTTGTGCTGTAACACAGAAACAGAAAAACTGATGGTATATGAGGATCACTCGGCCCACCTAGTTTGCCCATTTTTCCCACCTACTGCAATGTCGTAGACCCTACTATAATAATGTTTTTCACTCTGTCTCATGTATTCTTCTTCCAGCCTGTTTGAAGTACTCTTCTGAGAACTGAAAGGGTTATCTATAATGGGGAATTATATATTTCCTTAATAGTAATTCAGGTTGTGTGTAGGCTCTGTCCATGGACAGTCAGATGGATTGGGCAAGGACAGGATGTAACAGTCTAAGAGAGGTCCTAGGCCACACCCCTTCACAGACTCTCAGGGCACAATTCACAATGCCCCTCACAGACGGAAGCAGGCTGTGGCAAACCAGTTTGTGCCAATCCTCACTACGTCTTGGACCCAGTGCCCAATTTACTATCAGGAGGGGTCGCGGCACCAAACCCCTGCAACTTGTGGCAAATGCTGCCATGCGTCAAAAGCAAAGTACATGGGAGAGGTTTGTTGCAAGCTGTGAGGCAGTCAGGCAACATTGGTGCCCATTGCTGGAGACCCGCCTGTAGGCTGGCAGTGTCGTGAGGCACAGGACAGGGGACAAGGAGGGCAGAGAGAGTACCAATGGGTGGAGGGGGGTAGCAACAGCTCTCAACAGGGGCACTGCATGGCCACTGCCATGAGGGGGCCACCGCATGTCTAGCACCATAGGGGGGAAAACCCTGAGGGTACCGCACCAGTGATGTCTCCGGGTGCTATGGGGACAAGGTATACCATGGGGTCAGGTTCCCTCCCAAACAGTGATGGCAAAAAGGCAGGACTGGGGTAGTTCTGGGCTAAGGTAGTGTACACCACGGATGTCACCATAAGAAAAGTACACACAATTAGAGGTTTGCTTATACAGCACTGAGAACTGGAAAAGTGATCTGGAAATAAAAATCTCACTAAAGGACTGCTGGATGAGTCTATAACCCAGTGTTCCTTCTGCCCATCTCTGGTGTAGTCCTGGTGGATGCCCAGGTTTTAGTGATGGGGGCCCCTTTTTTTAAAGGGAGAACGAATAACCCAAAAATATATGCAATCCCCAAGCCCCCACCAGGTAGCTTACCTATTAAGACTTAAACAGTCGAATTTTTAAGAATATTTATGCTCATACTTTCTTTTGGGGAAGTGACCTCAAGTCCCTGTATAGAGGGCATGGCTGCCAGATTTCTTCCCCTTCCTGGTATCCTGCAGTGAAAAGCTCCACCACTGTGCTGCCCCCGCACTCCGACATTTTGTGACACAGGAGTTTGCAGAGCGTGGGGGTGTGCTCTACTGATTTCAATAGAGGCAGATTTTAAACCGTTTATATTTTACAGGTCCACTAGGTTTAAATCAATGCCGCCACTCGACTAACAAGGCTTACAGACCTGTAACTGCAGGTTCCTCCCTGTCCACTCCCCTGTGGAGCAGCACCATGTCCGCTATCCTCCAGTCTCTCTGAACCACCCCTGACTGTAGTGAGCTACTGAACAGCCCTGCCAGGGGGTCAGCCAGTTCATATGCCAATTCCCTGTGTACGCTCAGCTGCATCCCATCCAGCCCTGAAGCCTTGTCCATTTCCAGGACTGCAAGCCCTTTTCTAACCATTTCTCCTGTAACCACCACTAGCCTCATTTCTAGGACCCCTCTTTCAGCAGCCTTTATGTCGCTTTCCAGCAGAGTCCCCCTATCCTCCACTGTGAATACTGAGTAGATGTAGACGATTACAAAGGCTGCCTTCTAGGTGGCCTGCCAGAGCAGTAGTAGCGCTACTGCTTGCAGCACCACTGACCCAAGTAAGAAAGTGAACTCAGGGCATATGAGGGTCAGCTGGAGGAAGAAGGATCGAGCATCTGTGCAACTGTTCTCCTCCTCCTCCTCCTCCTCTGGGGGCCGGGGGGAATAGGACCACACGGCCCGGCATATGAATGGTCCCTAACAACCGCTAGAGGAAAGCAGTCTGGAACTGCTAGAAGTGCAGGGAGTTGTGGCAGCTATAGACACGTCGCTCAGAAGCACATTATAAGCATCATGACGGCACGACACATCTGCACCTCCCAAGGGAGAAACAATGAAACTCCCGACCAGCAGGATGACACTGGTCACCCGCGTGCCCCATGCCCAGCTACCCAGGCCCAGCTCAGTGAACCAGATCCTGTTCGACAGCAGGGGTTGGGGAACCTGCTGACCCCACCGTGGGGGTGTAGGTCCAGCAAACCCTGAGGGCAGACATGGGCCAGTGAGCCCTGGAGGACACCGGAGTCTTGGGGTGAATGGGGCCAGTCAGATGGGGAGGAAAAACAGAAAATAAAAAATATTAAAGAAAGACTGGCCACCTTCTGCTTGTCCTCCTCTACCACCCTGCCCCCCACCGTCATCCTAACAATTCCCCCTCCCATCATCTTTTTCCACCTGATGTATCTGAAGAAAGAACAGTTACGTAAGAACTTAATGTAACAGTAGATCTTGAAGAGAATCTCATCCATCAGGCCACACATTTGGAACTGTAAGCAGTCAGTGTCAGGTTCACTCAAACTTTTTGTTAGCCGGGCGTCATCCACTATGACGTGTAGGCAGCACTGACACCCATATAATGTGGGTGGCCCCATCACTCCTCAGTTCCTCACCAGAGATTAGCCTTGGAGGGCCTCCAACCGTGAGGAACCAGAAGAGTAAAGCAGCACCACATATACAAGTAGATGCATGAGACTGGTAATATCGAAGTCGGGTCGTGAGGGTAGCCCAGCCCTCCCCTGCAAGCTCCGGTACGCCGACCCCCACCCCCCAAAGCACCCAGGTACAGAAGGAGCTGAAAGAAAGCCGTGGTTTCTGGCGCCATATTTGAATTTACAGAACTGCTGCCCCAATAAAGCCAGCACAGTGCTTCTCAGTGCCTGTGGGCTTCTGCCCCACCGTCGCGCAGCGCTGGCTCGCCACCACCCCCACCACCACCCTTGGTGAGCTCCTCCTTATATAGGCTGTTGTCACATGATTCCAAAAACCTATCAGCCTATTTTCTCCATTTGCAGTTTATCAGCTGCCACCTCCAGAGGGCTGAAATCAAATTTTTCCAGGCACCTAAACAAATTAGGCCAGTATGCTGCTGCAAACATCCCTATTTCTTCTCTCTCTGGCCACTCTCTCTCCTGCCCCTCACACCCTCCCAAACAACAGAGGAACCCCGTCCCTGCCCCCAGTGATACCCCTCAGCCCTGCCACGCTGCCTCTTCACAGGCGCCTGCCCATGACATGGTCCAAAACCATTATGTGGGTATTAGTGCCAGTATCATTCCACCTTCCTTTCATCAGGGGATTGTGGTCTTACACACCCCAACCCGTCGCTGCCCCCAAATTTTCTCTAACACTCGGACCTCCACATCCTACCCATACCACTTTAGGACAAAAATAAAGCATCTCATCTCCATACTTTTACTCCTGTCCGGGGACACAGAGGCAAACCCTGGCCCAAACCCCACAAATTCTCACTCCCCTTTCTCCTTACCCAAAGGCCTCCGCATCCTACACCTAAACACCTGCAGCCTATTATCCAAAATCTCTCTACTGCAACCAATTGCCTTAACACAGCGCCCTGACATCCTAGTCATTTCTGAAACCTGGTCAAGACCTCATCATACAGATGCGGAAGTCTCCATACCAGGGTATACAATAATCAGACACGACTGGCCAGGCAAAAAGCGAGGTGGTGGCACAGCAATGTACATCGCCGTCAGTTCACTATAGTGGATATCCCCTCAACCCCAGGCAACATAAACACTATACTCATCAAACTATCTCTCTCCTGTTCCTCCCCCATATACGTGGCAGGCTCATACTGCCCCCCCTGTACACCCCCCCCCACCGAGGATATCCTCTCCCACCTAATCTCCTTACAATCCCTAGCGGTCGGGGGTGAGCTACACACCACGGTGATTTTAACACAAACTGGCTAGGTACAGATAAAGCCCACCTGAAGACCAAAATAAAGGCTCTGAACCTAACCCAACTCATTACTGATCCCACTAGACTTGATCACAAGACCCAAAACCATTCCTTACTAGATTGGGCTCTCACCTCCCACCCCCACAGAATCCTAAGCGCAGGCCTACTACCCGATTCTATAAGTGATCATCACATGATCTTCCCGATTAGGAAGGTGCATAGCCCCCGGCCCCAAAAGACACTGCGCACCAGATCCTATAACTCCCTCATCTTAGCATCTCTCCTGTCAGACTTAGGACACGGAAGCTGATCCTTCATACCCGAGGCACCCTCCATTGACACAGCCTTTGAGGGTTTCAAAACCTCTTTCCTTAAAGTCTGGGGCAAACACGCCCCCCTATGTACAAAAAGAGTTAGAGGTGCACATCTCCCCTGGATCTCGGCTGACATAATCAGCAAATGCCACGCCAGGGACCACGCCTGGAAACCATATAAGAAAACGGGAATACAGGCATCCCTCACCACATATAGAACCCTCAGAAACGCATGCACAAACACCATCCGCCAAGCCAGAAAGACTTATTTCCTATCGGCTTTTAGCAAGAACATTAACCACCTGACTGATTTCTGGAAATCACTCAAATTCCTGCTCTCCCCCCCCAACTCTACCCCACCCCCTACACTATCAGCTCAGGGCTCCCTCATCTCCAGACCCCATCTCTTGGCTGAAAGCCTTTAATACATTTCTCCAGCCTGCGCTGTAGCTCCTATCCTCCCTCCCGTATACAATCCCCGGTCCCCCCCTCCACCGAGACATGCTCCCCAAAACCTGCCCCCAGTCCTGCCATTCTCATTCCACCCAGTAACCCATGGAGAAGTTTTCCGCTCCCTACAGGCCCTGAACCCAAACAAAGGCAAATGCCCTACGTCCCTGAATGCCAAGATGCTTTTTCTGTCTGCCCCAGCCATAGCCACCCCTCTTGCAGCCCTCTTCAACCTCTCTTTCTCTCTGGGCAAGTTACCCACGGCCTGAAAGTTGGCTACAGTTATACCCCTGCCAAAAGGTGGTGACCCCTCCTTCCCAGAAAATTATAGACCCATCTCCCTACTCCCTATCCTGGCCAAAATACAGGAATGTCTAGTCATGTCCCAGCTCACCCCTTACCTGGATGCCTCCTCCTTCTTCACTCCGTTCCAATCGGGCTTCTGTAAATCCCACTCCACCACCTCCCTGTTACGTGTCACTGGTGACATTCTCACCGGCATGGACAAAGGACACGTCACCTCGGCCATCTTTATAGACCTAGCCAAGGCCTTCGATACTGTCTCACACCCCCTACTCCTCTCTAAACTCACCAAAGAGGGCTCTCAGATCCAGCCACTGAATGGTTCCATGACTACTAAGTGGGCAGGAAACAAACAGTCAAACTGGCCTCTCACACCTCAAACCCCCTGCCAGTCACTGCCGGAGTCCCCCAAGGATCTGTCCTAGGTCCACTAATTTTTTCCATTTTTCTAAATGACCTCCCATCAGAATGTTCCCATTCATCCATCCAAATGTATGTGGACAACACTGTCCTGTATGCCTCCGGTCCCACCACACAAAGCATAGCAACCCTCCTACAGGAGGATTTCTATGCCATCCAGAGTTGGTTCAGGACGAACCAGCTATTCCTAAACCCTAAAAAAGACGTATTACAAACATTTGGCTCCCAACAAAGACTCTCCCGCCAAGCCCCCAGTCCTCCTTTCAAAACCTCGGACGGGACTCCCCTGGACAATTGCACTAGCTTCAGATTTCTAGGCGTCTGGCTAGATCAGCACCTAGATTTCACCTCACATATCGACTCACTACACAAGAGGCTACTCCCCAAACTAGGTGCTCTATTCCGCAACAAAAACTGCCTCCCCACACAAACTAGGCATGCCATTGTCCAAAAAATTATTCTTCCTGTACTCAACTATGGTGACATAGTTTACCCCATTGCCCCCGCATCCGCTCTGGCCAGCCTAGACACCCTGTTCCACTCCTTCTGCCGTTTCATTCTAGACTTACTTATTTATTTAGATTTTGTTTACGGGGTAAACCCACTGAGACCAATGGTCCCTTTTTCAGGGGCGACCCGGAGTTAGTTACAGAAAGGACACTAGAAGCAATTACATTAGTTACATTTGTTACACCATAGTATAATGATATCATTTATACAAGCGTAGCAGAAGGGTTCACATGTAGATTCATATTATAAACAGTATGTTTAGACCTCACACATTATATACAGTATGTACATAAGCTCCATAAGTAATCAGAGTCCATATTAGCATTTCATGTTAAGTCAAAGAGAGAGTTCAAAGCAGTGCAACGGCCAGGGGGACTGGTCTGGGGAGCTAACGGTTACAGCCACAGAGACTAACATTGAGGAGATATAGTTTGAGTCCATTTTTGAATTGGGGAGAGTGGGTGAGTTTGTCAAGCCAGGTAGTAGGGAGTTCCATAGGTAAGGGGCAGCAAATTTGAAGGAACGTTTGCCATGGTTTGAGCGCATTCTAGGGATGACGAGAGGGTGACTTGCAGTTGATCGCAGGGTTCTGGTATGTTTTCTGGGGGAAAGAAGTCCTCTGAGATGGGGAGGGGGACCAAGCTAAGTAAACTTGAAAGCTAGGCAGGCAACGGGATAGGCTAGCTTATGACGGAGAGTGGGCCAATTTAGCTCCTTTAGGGCCTCGCAATGATGTCTCCTAGGAGAGGAATTAGTGGCGAAACGGGCCACTCAGTTATAGAGTACGGAGAGCTTATTATATTCCATCTCACGGAGGAACTGCAGAAGTGGAGCCCCATATAGGATGGATGGAAGGAGATTGCAGCAGGCGATTGCACGACGTGCAATAGAGGATAAGGAGTTCCCCAGGCGGAAAAGGAGTCCAAGCTTTGATGGGTGGACCTGGTTATTGAGTCGATATGGAATTGGTAGGTCATTTCTTGGTCTAGATGGACCCCAAGACATTTGAAACTAGGCACGACCTCAACTCTTTTTCCTTGGCTGGTACAGATCTGGAGGAACTGGCTTCTGTCAGAGCCCAGGCGTCTCGATCCGAACAGTACGGCTTTGGTTTTTGCATCATTGAGTTTAAGGGAGTTTGCGGAGAACCAGGCCTCAAGGGTGGAGAGACTATTCTGCAGATTAGTTGAGATGACACTAGGTTGGGGGTCACTGCAGTATATGACAGTGTCATCACCATACAGAATGAGATTGCTGCAGGGGCTGTTTCCCTCGATATTATTGAGGAAGAGTGAGAAGAGCAGAGGGCCCAGAATTGAGCCCTGAGGTACCCCAGCAGAGACTGATCTATGTCCAGACTGTGCCACCCTTCCAGCGGACCTTTTGGGGACGGTCCCACAGGTAGCTCTCGAACCAGGAGTGTGAGTGGTGATCTAGTCCTAAGGTCTGGAGTTTGGAGAGGAGGAGGTTATGGCTAACCAAGTCAAAGGCCCTGGATAGGTCAATGAAGAGGGCACCCGTTGGGGAACCTTGGTCCATATAGGAAAGGATGTCCGTAGTGAGTCGGATAAGCGCAGTGTCAGTGCCATGGCCCTTTCTAAAACCATGCTGAACATCAGCCATGAGAGAGTGCAGCTCAAGGTAGTCTTGTAGTTGGTTTGAGACTAGCCTTTCCTGAATTTTCCCCAGGGGACTGAGAAGGGAAATTGGTCTATAATTTCGAATTTGTCTGAGGGCCCACTTTTGGACAGGTACAATGGTGCTACCTTCCACATTTTGGGACCTTTCCTTCCTGAAGTGACCTATTTATAAGTAAGGTGACAGGATGGGCGATAGCGAGGCGGCAACCCTCAGAAGGCGAGGTTCAAGCTGGTCATGCCCTAGCGAGGAAGAAGGGTTAATTTTGCGTAGGAGAGGTAGTACCTCTGCCTGTTTGACCAGCTTTAGGTGAAATTGGGGCCGAGGGTGGGCCCATACATCACCAGAGTATAGGTTAGGCCCATGGGGAACCAGAGGGGGAGACCTACTCGGGATAGAGTAGGAGGCACAGAAGGCCTCAGCAACTATGGCTGGGTTATTTGTCAGAGAGTCCCCCACTATGAGGGAGTCCGTTTGACAGGTTGAGAAGCCCTTGATAAGTAGATTTAGGTGGCCCCAGAATTTTTTTGGGTCCCGGAGGTGCCTAGTTTGTAGGTCATTTAAGTATTGAGACTCGGCTTTTTTCGAAGATTTTTTGCACTGATTTCTCAGCTCTCTGTACTTTTCCCAGTCTGTTGGGCTGCCAGAGGATTTGAAGGTGCCCCATGCTCTGTCCCGGAGGAGCATGGAGTGCTTGAGGCAAGGGCTCAGCCATTTATGACATTTTCCCTGTACCCTGAGCTTTTCTATTGGGGCGTGAGTGTTAGATGCAGACAAAAAGATCTGAGTGAAGTACTCGAGAGCTATGTCGAGTGTGGGAAGAGAGGTGATAGGGGCACAGTCGGAGTTCAACAGCTGGGAGCGGTAGTCTGCAGGTACAAACCTACTGTAGTTTCTCGCTTCAATGATCTTTGCGGCAATTTTTGGGGGCTTGTTGGACCATATGCAGAAAGTGGACGAGTGATCGCTCAAGGAATCAGCCATAATCCCTGCGGACAGAATACGGCCCGGGCAGGAGACGAGGATCCAATCAATGAGAGAGTGGTTTCCAGTCTTGGGGTTGTGTCTTGTGGGGAGGTCAATGATCTGGGTAACAGGTGAGCCAAGTAATGGGTTTTTAATAGAGGAGGAGAGTAGAGACGGCCAGTAGAGATTGAAATCCCCAAGTAATATGGTTTCCCCAAGGGGGTAGTCCTCAAGGTGGCTAGTTATGGCTTCCAAGGAGGAGGCAGCAGATTGTGGGGGAATGTAGACACCTCCTATGGTAAGGGGTTTGGTGTTACCAAGTAGTAATTTGATGAGCAACATTTCAGCCAGGTTGCCCTCAATCCACTCACCATTGCAACCTATACAGCTTGTTAACCCTGCCGTCCCTCCATGATCGCAGACAAATAAACTGCGCTAGGTTCGCTGCCAAATTCTGGTCCCTCTGCCTCCTAACCTCTCCCAATAATCCCCACCTGCGTACTCCCTCGGGAACACGGACCCCAGACTACTCCATGTCCCGTTTATGCGGACAACCAAAGGCCAGGCCGCCTTTAACTACCGAATCCCACAGATTTGGAATGCCCTGCCGGCCCCCATAAGACATGCACAGAACCCCTACCATCGCAACCTTCTACTTAGAGCCCATTTCTCCTCCAGTTGCTCCTGTTATAACTAACTACTTACTACTATGCTTGTTGTACTATAAATGTATATGTAATGTATATTACCCACTCATTCTTTACACTGTATGTATCCACCCCGTCTGTATTCTTTCAACCAAATGCTTATAAGAAAGCCTTGGCTTCCCAAAATGTACTGCATATGTATTTATTTTGTGTATGTATTTGGGTCTCGGCCCCCAGGTCGCATCTGGAATCGAGCTCTTAGCTCAGTATGTCTTCCTGGTAAATCTCGTAAATAAATAAATATAAATAAATAAAAATATGATGCATGGAGTAATGCTTTAGGCACAGTATCTGATATAATCCTCAGGATACAGAACAGGGGGAAGGAGGGAGGGTACAGCATGGTCTAATGGAGGAGATTCTCTCAAAGATCTACTGTTACAGTACGTTCTTGCCTAACTGTACTATCTTCATTGAGGTTATCTCCTCCATTAGGCCACACCTTTGGAATGACTCCAAAGCAGTACAAAGCAGCAGGGAGGATGGTACAGTCTGATGTAATCAGGACAGGAGGCCTTCCAGTGCAGCAAGACAAAACCAGCACGTCTACAAGAGATTATGTCAAGATTGTAATGTTTTGTGAAAGGGTGAACAGTAATCACGTGGCTTCAGCAGGGACATTTTGGAAATGAGCAAAAGAAGTGGCCGTACCCTTCATGGAGTGACCATGAACACCACCAGGAAGTTTCTCACCATACTTTCCATATGAGGACATAGTACAATAAGCTAGCCATCTGGACAGGCATTGTTTAGACACATGAGCACCCTTCTTCTCAGGGGTGAATGAAACAAAAAAACTGAGAGGACTTTCTGCAGTCCTTGGTGTGATCAATACAGCATCTCACTTTTCTTTTTTTTTTTTTAATAGTTTCATAGATTAGTACAAGTTCTGAAGGCCAAAGCCTGTAATGAACTTGCCACCATTAATCTGCAATGGTGTAAAGAGTATTTTTTATCCCCCATATATTGGTCTTTCTGTTTAAGCTCCCCCCCGCCCCCTGGACTCCGCTCCATCGGGAGTTGCCTGTGACATCTGTCCCCGCTCTCTTATCTGGTGTTTGAAGTGGTTGTCCCCCATGTATCCGTGGTTTGCCCCCCCCCCAAAGGCGGGGACGAAGTGGGGGCCCGTACAGCCAGAGTTCCTTAGTGTCGTCGGGACACCAGTCCAGGACAGGCAGGGGCACTGGGGATCTATGCTCTGACGCTCCCATCTTCTCGGAGTCCAGAGGGCCATTTTCCTGTGTTCTTCTTGTATGATGTGTGCCCTGATGTCAAGGTGCGAGTGCCGACATCCGTCATCCATTCCCCCCCCCCCCCAACCATGTGGCTGCAGCTTGCTGTACCTCAGGCCTCCGCCTGAGGTCAGTCAGGCACCGAGTCTCAGTCCCTCCCACAGAAGGCAAATGGTCCTGGGACGCTTGAGCCTCCTCAACCCCAGCTGGCCCTTCAACTCCCTGGGCTTGTTTCCGTACCTGGGTCGTCAGCGTCTCAAGCGGTAACACTACCGCTGCACTGGAGGGCCGGCCAGTATCTCACTATTCTGTGTACATCTAAAGCATGGAGCAATGCCTCACCCTGGTTGGCATGCTCGAGAATATATACAGGAAGATACATAGTTTCGTTAGTGTAAATTCCGATACCATATTCGGTAGAAACTTAGGATTCATATTCAGACTCGTTTTGTGAAAAATCAAATACAGAGGCTCACACATCGGAGAGTCTTCTGAACAAAGATCGCAGCAACTAAAAATAATGTTTTCTATGATAGCGAATGTAAGCCACAACTCGTGGCAGGCTCAAATTGAGCCAACGTCAATTTTTCAAGAATGAAATTCAGGTCCCAAAATGGGACTGGATTACAGACAGGAGGTTCCATATGAAGAAAACCCATTGGGGCATGGAAAGCTGATGCAGCGGCCAAATGCACCTTAACAGAAGAACAGTACATGCCAGAGTCAGAAAGGTAAAGCAAGTTTTCCAACACAGTATTCACAGGACATGTAAAAGGGTCCATATTCCAGGAAGCAGATCATAAAGGGAAGCACTTCCATTTCAGGGAATAAGTATGTAAGTAAGTAATAAGTAAGACATGATAGAGGTTTTCAAGTATGTAAAAGGAATAACCAGGAGTGGAACCAGAGAGCTGTTTAGGCTAAAGAAGGGGGGAACAACCAGGGGCCATGAGTGGAAGTTGAAGGGGGGAAATTACAGGGGTGGGGGTAGGAAGCATTATTTCACTGAAAGGGTGGTGGAGCCGTGGAATGCACTGCCCAGGAGGATGGTGGAGGAGCACACAGTGGAGGGCTTCAAGAAGGGGTGGGACAGGTACAAGGGGAAACTGAAACCAAAGAAGACCCTCTCAGCGGTCCGGGGTTGGGAAAGTGAGCAGCCATTAGGTTGCTAGCTTTCGAGCAGACAAGACAGACCATTTGGCCTATTCTGCTGGCTTTTAGTATGTTAGCATGTCTGGCAGAAAGCTTCCTAGCCTCAAGCAGGACATCAGCAACCTTAGGGGATACCCCAAAATATGCAATGGCTAAGCTTTAAGAAGTCATTGATGCAGTTGAAGGGACTTCAAGTCTGGATGGACCAGGGACCCCTTGCCCTGTGACAACAGACCCCAACACAGGAGGGACAGCAGGTTCCACTGCCAGATGTGGAAGGCATGGAAACCATATCTGGTGAGGTCACAATGGAACAATGAGGATAACAGTGGCACTCTCCACCCACAGCTTGAGCAGAACCCTCTTTATCAGAGGAATTGGGGCAGATGTGTACAGGAATTTCCCTTTCCAAGAGCAGAAAGCATGTCACCAGCAAACTACAGGCCCTGGACAGAACCAACAGAAACACGGTAGCTGTGCATTGTGTGGGAACGCAAAAAGGTGCAACTCTCGACAATCCCATCAAAAGAGGTAGTTTATCACAAAGATCAGCAGTTCCCATTCGTGAACCATGGACTAGGACCTGCTGAACTTGTCTGCCAACACATTTTAGAGACCTGGGGAAAAACATAGCCAAGAACTAGAGCTCATGAGACAGATCCCAGTACCGCACTCTCACTGCTCCCATGCATAGGGAAAAGAAGAGACTGCTCCCTTGTTTGTTGGTGCAATGCATCACACTGATGTTGTCCATCAGGATTAGCGGAGAACTGGGGCAGAGATGATTCTAAAAGGTCTGAATGCTGCACTGGACAGCCCACATTTCCAGGACATTTATATGCAGGCCGAGATGAGCTCCCAATCCGGAGCCAGAGACATCCATAGTGAGGATTTGTACAAGAGCTGGTACAAAGAATGGAACACCCTTCAGTAGGTTTCTGTGATCCATCCACCATAAAAACACCCTACAAAGGGCAGATGGAACAAGAACAATTTGGTCCCGCTTGTCCGCCAGCTCATCCCACTGGACCCTGAATGTCAACTGAGGTATCTTCATATGAAGATGTGCCAGTGGCACAGGCACTACGGCCACAGCCATGAGGCCTGGAAAATGTAACATTGTGTAGAAATGTTGTGGCTCCTGAGTACCAAATGTGCCTGAGCAATTAGAGTATCTGCCCTGTCCTGTGGCAGGAAAGCACATCCCTTTTCTGTGTCCAAGACCGCCTCTATGTACTGCAGCCTTTGGCACAAAACATAAGTCAACACAGACTTTGGCACATTTACCATGACTCCCCCAAATTCGCTGAACAACTGACTTGCCTGAGACAGGAATGCAGAGCAGGTATTTTATTTATTTATTTTTTCTTGACCGGGTAAGTGCACTAGACAAATCCTTCCTATTTTCAGGCACGAACCGGGGGAGGGGGATACAGATGAATGCCAACTGACCTTGAACCAGATTCAGCTGTTGGTGGTATTTTTTAGTGAATGACGGAAATTTGGCCAGGACACCGGGGAAATTCCCCAACTCTTTTCAATAAGTGCCATGGGATCTTTAACATCCACCTGAACTACCACCAATCCAGGTAGACGGGACCTTGGTTTAACGTCTCATCTGAAAGACGGCACCTCAGAAGTGCAGCGCCCCTCTCATGCTGCACTACAGTGTCAGTACTGGGATATTAACCCAAGTGCCAGATGTGGGTACTGAACCCACAGCCCTCCGATCTCCCGGCCTCAGAGGCGAGTGTGCTACCCACTGAGCCACTGACACCCCTATGTCCTATAGGTACATAGCAGAGCATCCCTGGAGCTGGCCTTCAGCAGCCAGTCATCCAGATAAAGGAAACCATAAAGGCCTTCCCTGCTAAGGGTTTCTGCAACTACTGCCAAGCAGTTTGTAAAAACCTCTGGCGCAGTGTAAAAGCCAAAGGATAATACCTTGAACTGATAATGCCTGCCCTCCAGCATAAAGTGGAGGTTCTAGTGAACCAGGAAATACAGTGCACTCGGAAAGGCAAGACAAGTAACCACATGGATAGCTGCATAAAAAATGTATTCAGTCAGATAGGCTGTCACTAGCACAAGACACAGAACCAGGGCTCAGGCTGCGTTCTAGCTTAAGCCCTGGTTCTGTATCTTGTGCCAGGGACAGCCTATCTGGAGGACTACTCCCAACCTGAGCCCTGGTTCTGTCTTGAGATACTGCCCCTCACACATGCCCCTGGAGGTAACAGCTGAGGTGGGGTAAGAGATGGAAGAGAGTCAGGCAAAACCGAGGCAGCACAGCCACAGAAACCAATTCCTTTGGGTGCATTTGCCTGGGCAGTGGGGGAGGGGGACCACCACCTCGGACACAGCCTTGCTGAAAGCAGGAACAATTACCCCGGGTAGCAGGCCTGTGAAAGAAGCCCCTACCACGACCTCTAGTGGGAGAGGGGTATATTTATTTTATTTATTTAGAGATTCGGAAACAGCCTTTGAGCATGAGCTCTTTTACAAAGGTTCCATGTCATACAAACATAAAATATAAACACGAGTCGGATACAAACAACAGATCAGTTACATAGCAATGCAGGATTACCTTTGTATAGACAAGAACAAAAGAGAACCTTCTATAAGTGAGAAAAGGGAGCAGGAGACTGGGCAGGTTCAGGGAGACTCCACTAGTCTACGGGCTTGAGCAGGTGTCAAAGGGGACTAGAGCAGAGTAGAATTCAGGAAAAGCCCCCTCCAGGTGTGGTAGTGTCATGTTAGGGGAGGGTAAGGTGCAGCCTCGAGCTTCAACCACCTCAGCCTACTCCGCCCCTCCCACCCCCTCATTATTCTTCCATCAGAGCTCACCGTCTGAAGTTTTCAACGCCCTGCTCACCCTAAATCCCTGCAAGGGTACATGCCCCGCTGGGCTAGATGCCAAAATGCTTTAGCAGTCTGCCCCTGCCATTGCCATCCCCGTCTGCACTTTTCAACCCCTCTTTCTCGCTTGCCTCTATTCCATCCACCTGGAAGCATGCCACTGTCATCCCCATCCCGAAACGTGGTGACCCCTCGTTCCCTGGTAACTACCGCCCTATCTCCCTACTTCCCATTCTTGCAAAAATCTAGGAACATCTAGTCCTCACACAATTCTCTGCCTTTCTCGACTCCACATCCTTCTTCTCACCTTACCAGTCTGGTTTCAGGAAGTCCCACTCCACCGCCTCTTCCCTCCTCAAGATCTCTGACACCATCCTTACACGTATGGATAAAGGCCACATCACCCAAGTTATATTTATAGATGTAGCAAAGGCATTTGACACAGTCTCACTTGCACTCCTCCTGTCTAAGCTCTCCCCTGCAGGATTTTCTAGTGAGGCCACCAGTTGGTTCCACTCTTACCTGGTAGGCAGGTCCCAATCTGTCAGAATTGGTGACTCCACCTCTGCCTCCCTCCCAGTCACCTCTGGTGTTCCCCAGGGCTCGGTCCTTGACCCGCTACTGTTCTCCATTTTCCTTAACAATCTGCCCTCACACATCCATTCACATGTATGCGGACGACATGGTGTTATATACATCCAGTCCCTCACCCGTGTTGTGGTGACCAGTCTCCAGCTGGACTTCAGTGCTGTCCAGCTCTTGTTCTGTTCTAATCAGCTTTTTCTAAATGCCAAGAAAACTGTCTCTATGACCTTTGGCACTAGGCAGAGGCTATCTCGGCTTCCCTCCACCCCCACTTTCCACACACTGGATGGGACCCCGTTAGAGGTCTGCACCTTCTTTCGATACCTCGGGGTCTGTCTTGACCAGTACCTCAATTTTTCTGTACACACAGGTGCCATCCACAAAAAGCTGCACCTCAAGTTGGGTGCCCTATATCGCAACCGTGGATGCATCCCACTACCAGCACACCACGCTATTGTGCAGAAAATGATCCTCCCTATTCTAGACTACAGTGATGTAGTTTACAGTGCTGCTCCCAAGTCCACCCTAGTCAGACTGGACTCTTTCTTCCACTACTTCTGTCCCCTTGCCCTCAGCTGTCCTCCCTCCATTCACCACTGCATCTTCTACCAGACCCTTGATCTCCACTTGCTCTACGACTGAATAAAATCTCATTGCGCTAGGCTAGCGGCAACGTTTTGGTCCCAGGATGCATCTGGAATCAAGCAGTACTCTGCTTAGTATGCCTTCCTGGTAAAACTTTTAAATAAATAAATAAATAAGAGGCCTTGTCTGGCAGTGGGTAAGGCAGGGGCGGGGCATGGGGACAAGGGCTAGTGGGCCACACGTGGTAGAAGATAATAGAGAGGGAGGAGGGAAGGGAGAAGGAGGAGAGGGGGGACAGGGGGTAGGAGGCTGGTCATGGGATATAGAACGAAACAGCCCTAGTCTTGTGGGGGGCGTGGAAGAGACCCAGAGGGCAAATACGGTGGCTTGCTGGGGAAGTGGTGATAGGCATTCATGAAGCAATCACATACAGAGTTGGAGGCAAGGTAGGTCTTGAGTTCGGATTTGAAGTTAGAGACATGGAGGGAGTAGAGAGCAGCTTCAGGAATTTCATTGAGCCAGAGAGAGGCTCTAAATGAGAAGGCACATTGACCAAGTACAGTTCTCTGGAAAGGAGCAGAGTGTGCCTCCAGCTTTCTGCCTCTAGTGCATACACCGTGCCAGCCTTAGGGAGGATATCGGAAATGCAAGGGGGTGCTTTTCCCAGAAGAGCCTTTTTGCCAAGCACGCAGGTTTGGAATTTGATTCTGCAACCCAGCGGTAGCCAGTTTGTCTGCTCATAGAGTGAGCTGGTGTGAGTGAGGCAGTCTGTGGAGAGGATGAGTCTACACACCTTGTTTAGGGCTATTTGTACCCTCTTTAACGCTGTGTCAGTGGCTCCTCCATAGACTACCGGACCATACTCAATGGTTGACAGTATACAGCTAGAAACTGCAAGACAGAGGGCATCAGACATGAGGTACTTCCTGTGTCTGTAGAGCACAACCAGCTTGGAGTTGACCACCTTAATCACCTGATCTATGTGTTGAACGAATGAGAGAATGTCATCAAGGGTGATCCCCAAGTACTTAAATGAGTGCACTTGCTCCAGTGGTGCATGGACATTGTTTGAGGTGGAGAAGGCGGGAAACCTTTTTTTTTTGTGGGTTGGTGAGGAGCATTATCTTTTTTTTTTTTATTATTAAACAAAACTTGTGTTTGCTGAACCAACCCTCTGGCAGATGGAAGGATGTCTGCAGTTCAGATTTAAGAGTCTCAATTCATTGGTTGCTGCTGAGGACAACCACATCATCAGCAAAAAGGATAATTTTGGTGTCACAGGCCTTAGGAAGATCATTTAGAAAAATGCTGAAAAGCAAGGATCCCATGATCTACCCTTGGGGGACACCCAGTGTGACGCCTCTGGATCCCAACACTGTTTGATCAACTCTAACCCTCTGGGTCCTGCTAGTCAGGTAGTCCTGGAACCACTGTGCAGTGTTGGCAATCACCCTCAGGTTCTGCAGTTGTGCTAGGAGGAGGGCATGGTTAACAGTGTTGAAGGCCTTTGTTAAATCTATAAACACAGACCTGACCAGTTTGCCTTCGTCCATTGCTTTGTGTACGTATTCTGTGTACTCCACCAGAGAAGTGGAAGTGCTATGGTTCTACCTGAAACCATGTTGGTTGGGGCACAGCAATTGATATTTATTGAGGTATTCGATGAGTTGGTCCACTACAATCTCTTCCAGCACCTTTGATAGGGAGGAAGAGGATGGAGATGGGTCTACAGTATAATTGTCAATACAGGACCTGTCCCTGCTCTTGTGGATGGGGGTCACCAGTGCTTGTTTCCAGACTTCAGGGAATTTTGCTAGTGTGAGTGATCTGTTGAATATCTTGGTTATGGCAACGATGAGTTCACCTAGTGTGAGGTAAACCAGTTTCATGTCCACTTCAACTTAACAGACCTCAGAGTCATTTTTGAAGTCTGAAGGCCACACAGAGCTTCTTCGAAATCACAGCCAAGCAGTTTGGATCCTTTAAAAGGGGCATTCAAAACAGCCTGTTGCACATCAGTGGCAAAGCCAGCAATTCTGAGCCAAGAATACCTTCTTTATACAAATGCCAGAAGCTGTGGTCCTCACAGAAGCATCATAAACATCATAAGCCGAGCGCAGCAAATGTTTGACAACCTCAGCACCAACAAACAATGTTTTAAGCAAATCAGTATTGGCAGAGCCATCAGGCAAAGCCTTGCGCAGCACTACGAGCAGCTTTCTACAAACAGACATGTAAGCCTGGTAGTTTGCATCCTAAGGCCCAGTGATGAAGAGGTATGAGCATGCGTAAGCACGCATGCCCATCACACCCAGCCTCCCACAGAAGGCAAACTACTCATATGTCTAGCAGCTCTATACCGATCATGAGCAGCCATGATGACCACAGTCAGTTTCTGGCTGGTTAGCACAATAAGGTTTAGCAGATGCGACAGGATAATGCTTATCAGCCTTTCTAGGGACTGCAGGCAGTGAGTTAGGTCTGTACCATGCAGCAAAAGTAGCATCCTCTAATGCAGGATATATAGGTGGAATAAAATAATGGCTGGGAGCAGGGCATCCCCAAAACTTTCATGAGATTCCAGTTAATGGAATCTTCCTGTTCCACCTCAAAGCCCATGGCAGACTGCATTTGCTGCATCATGGCTTGGAAACATGGGTCCTCAGGAAAACTAGAGTGAGGAGGACCCTCTCCAAATTCTCCTTCACCCTCATAGTCCTCCTCTAAATCCACCTCTAAGTCCATGAGGTAAGGGCTATATTCCATTCTGTCATCGTCATCACACGCAACAATGGGAGTCACAGAAGGGGTCAGCAATTTAGGCAGCAGCTGAGAGGCAAGAATCTGTGATGTGCAAATGGAATCCATCAAGTGAGGGCCAAGAACCAGAAGGCCCCATCGGCAGAATAACTGCCTGCAATGGCAACTCTAGCAGAATGTGACTAATCATTTCAGAGAATGACACTAGCACAACTTGGGAGTCGATGGTGCCCTCAAAGGTGGCGGGACTACCTGCATCGACAGGCCTTGAACCAACGATGACAGTATCATACCATCCATAGAAGGTACAGCAACGCCTAAGTCAAGCCCTGACCATGGTGTCTTAACGACAGTCAGGGTGCTGTAGTCAACGCCGCCAGAGAAGGCATCAACGAGGATGTACCTTTTCTCACTGGTGACCGGGACCTCGCCAGCAAATCAGACTTGTCCTTGTCTCTGTGTTTGTGCTTATTTTCTGTAAATTTTATATCCGCACTTACAATATTAAAACAAAGGTTCTTTCGACTTCAGCAGCATACGGAGATGACAATAGTGAACTAAATAAAGTAAAATAACGACAAAGGTTTAGCTGCTGATGTTTCCTTCAGCAGGTCCAATGACAATGGCTGACAGTGGGAGAAAGAACTGAAGAATGGTGGGGCTGCTCATGGTATATATGCATCGACACCGCATGTCACTGTGGGCAGTCCCCACCTAGCAAAACGTTTCTGAATGGTCCTGATGCTGATGGCTTACAGTTACAAAGGTGTGGCCTTATGGAGGCAATATCCTCGATGGAGATCTGTTTTTCCCCTCCCTTGACTCCCTCCACAGTATGTAGCTCTGTTGCTGCTTTTGCATCTGACTGCCTTCTTGGCCTCCTTCATCATTAGCTGGTTATCTGCTCCATTCCTCATCACCCTCTTTCTCCTTATAGTTAATGAAGGTCCTTTTTTGGCCCTTACTGCCTCCCTGACCTAAGAGAAGTACATTGGTCTCTTGAGCCTATTACCCTAGATAACCATTCTCAAGCTCTGTTTGTTTCAAGAACAAACCTTTTAAATTTCTCACTACCTCTCCTCCACCCCCCAATTTTGTCAACTCCAACTAATTTACCCTTGACTAATTCCCTCATCTGATCAAAGTCTGCTCATCTCAAATCCTGAACCACAGCCTTTGACGAGAGTATACCAGTACGCAAAGCTACTTCAAATCATATATTCTTATTGTCACTGGACCACAGTAGTTCACCCAACCCGAACTCCACCTACCATTCTCGAGTTGGTGAGTACCATATGGAGAGTGGTAGCCTTAGAAGTTCCCTGACCAGCTGATATGCACCAGCAATGACGGTACAGATGTCTTTGGTTCTTTAAAATGCCACACATCACAGTACATCTCAATAATTAATGCACATTAACCCAAGTGCATTTAAGAAACTAGAACTATAGATCAGAGGAAAATTGTACCTGCAAGACAATAAAAATGCTTTAGCAAAGAACACCTCTTACCAACCCTCCTTTGAAAAAAGCCAGGTAGCCTGATGTCATTCTTCCACTGTATGAAATGTAATACAAGCAGTGGCTCTGCCTTAACCCATAAGGGTTCCTGCTACATGCTGTAATGTTTCATGATGGTCAGATGCATCATGAAGCAAAACCCCCCTCCCTGCAGTACAGAGCTGTGTTGTTACTAGCAATCCCCATCACAGTACTAGGTGCTTTAGCACAACCACTCTGTCCTCAGTGTGGAATAAAGGAGTCTAGGGAAAAGGACAAAATGGAGTTTAGGTGGGAGGTTCAGGGGAGAGAATGCTGAATCCAGGTTTGCAACCAATAACTGCTGGAGCTTAGTCGGGTCCCTGGTATATGATGGCATGGGAACCCTCCAACCAATTCTGCCAACTGAGTTAGAAAGGGGGTTAACTGGTTCCTCATCTGGAAGAGCTTTGGCAAGTTTGCAGGGAAAACTCAGATTCTATGCCTTGTGCCAGAGGATGGGATAACTTGGTGCCTCACATTTGGGGCGCATATTATGGGATCTCCTGCAGGCACTGACAATGTAAATGATGGGTGCCAGGAGACCTGGGTGTGCCAGAGGGGTGGTCACATGTGTTGTTCTATCAACTGGCTGGCTGTAGGATTCGGGACAAGGTGGCACAGACCTCCACTGCATGGAAATCTCATCCTTGCGCACCACTTTTCCAAGATTCTAAGGGATGGGGGCACCAGTAAGCTTGTCTTCACAGGCAGAGTTAGGCAGTGACAGAGGAGAAGGAGTAGCACGTGGACACTCCCTCAAGCACCCCTCCCTACCAGCTGACCTCGTGAATTACAAAACCCTCAGAAATAAGTGCAAACTGGTTAAAAAAAAATGCCAAAAGGGAGTATATCATACGTCTCCAAAAAAAAAAACAAAAAAAAAAAACCTTGGGAACCCTAGACTTTTCTGGGCTCACATTAATGAGCTGTTAAAAGAGAAAGGCAGGCCCGAACCTGGTCCCACTGAAGTCAATGGACAACTGTTAAAAGACGAGCTCCAAATTGCCACTTCACTCAACCACCACTACACCAACCTTGATGTGTACAAAGCTGGTCTACCACCCCCCAACACTGACCCCAATACATGGGCACTCCCTAACCTAGGACCCCCATCCTTTCACCTTAGGCTGGTCAAGCCAAAAGAGGTTCTCCCACTACTTGAGACCTTAAAAACCTCGGGCTCTGGGGGTCCAGACAGAATTCACCCCAGGATGCTGAAGGATGGTGCCACTGCCCTGGCCAGACCCCTGTCTTGGCTCATCAACCACTCCTTGATGGAGGGTGCAGTCCCTGAATAGTGGAAGCAGGCCCATGTGGTCCCCATCCACAAGAGAGGCCGCCGGGAGTCCCCTGGCAATTATAGGCCAATCTCCCTCCTCTGCATCTTATCAAAACTTCAGGAATGGTTGATCTACAGACAACTCCGAGACTACTTGGAGGTCCACCAACTTCTGGCACCCTCCCAGCAAGGCTTCAGGACCAGGCATGGGACTGATACTGCCCTTACCAAATTCTCTACGGAAGTACTCAAGAGACCTGGACAAGGGGGCCCCTACTGGAGCGGTCTTCATAGACCTGTCCAAGGCCTTCAACCTGGTCAATCACAACCTGCTCCTAGCCAAGCTGGGCAACACAGGCCTCGACTGCCATGCTCTAAGGTGGCTTGAAGGCTACCTAACTGGTCGCATACAGAGGGTAAAATGGAAGGATGCCATATCCGACTCACTTCCACTAAAAGAGGGGGTGCCTCAAGGATCAATACTCGACCCCCTCCTCTTCTCCCTGTTCACTAATGATCTAAGTGACCACTGTGGTGGGAGCGCTGTCGTCCAGTACGCGGACAACGCTGTCATCTATCGTTCCACTGCCAACCTGGCAGACCTCAGTTCCTTACTCCAAGATGACCTACAATCCCTTGAGAACTGGCTCATTGTGAACAGAATGGTCCTTAACACGAAAAAAACCAAGGCCATGTTGTTTGGTACCAGATCCCTTGGTCAGGACAGAAAACAACTCCTACATCTCACCTCCGCAGCCGGCACCTGCATAGAAGTAGTGCCCTCCCTAAAATACCTCAGCCTCATCTTGGACCAGGGTCTCTCCCTTAAGAACCATGTGGATCAAGTCACCAAAACTATACATGGGAAACTAGCTACCCTTTACCGATTAAAAGACCAGCGGGCACCGGAAGCCAGGGTTGCCATCGCCACCAGCATCCTCCTCCCGACACTCACATATGCCGCCCCAGTTATATATGGGATGGCGAAGACCGAGAAGAGCAGACTCCAAGTGCTGTACACCAAGGTGGCGTGCTTTGCCTCCCTGGTAAACCCCAGGAATCATCATTGCGATACCCAATCACTACTCAACTGGCCATCACTGGATGCCCGCCTCCAGTACCCTTTGCTATGCCTAGCCTACAAGCTAATCAGCCCGGCTCCTCCTCCTAGTCTCTCTGGACTTATCGCTTTAAAGCCCAATCCCCGGCCCCTCTGCTCTGCAGGACGAACTCTCCAAGCCTCCAGAGTAAGAACCAATGTGGGCGGCAAGTCATTTGCCACACTGCTCCCACCCTGTGGAACACACTCCCTCCCGGTATGCAGGAAGCACCCTCCATTAAAAGTTTCCGCACTAGGCTCAAGGCCCACATGGTCACAGCCAGTACCTGCCACTGCATTGACCCAGAGACCACTCCTCAGATTTTAAGGTTTCCCCGGACCGCTCCTGACTCTGGTTGGTCAAGTACTATACATCAACTTTGCTGCTCCACCTATTTATTTTTCATGTAGCATGATTGTATGTTACTGGTAAAACATGTAACTTGTGCTCCCTGCCTCACTATGCTGTACCATACTGTATCTTGTCTGTAACTCATATAGATCATGCTCACCATTTCACTTTCTGTTCCATGAAAATCCCGGGTCACCCCTGAAAAAGGGACCTCCAGGGCCCAGTGGGCTCACCCGGTCACCAAAATTTAAATAAATAAATAAGTAGTGTGTTTCAATGGCTTTCAGGGTTGTATGGATTCCACAAAGATGGACCTCAGAGGAATTAATCAAGGAGAAGGAGAAGCTGAAGGTGATGCCTTTCTGCAATATCCAAGATTCAGGTAAAGAGTTTGACTTGGGAAAGTGCATCATTCCTGTGATACATGGCCAGGCTGGCTGCAACGGTCCACTGGGTGAGATATCTTGGGGGGCAGGTCTGTGGAGTCCAGCACCCCACTCTACCAGGTCAGCTGCTAGGCCCCAGGAAGGATTTTAAGGGGGGCCAAAGCACTGCCAGAAATACCAGTCTGATGGTGCCTAAAGAAGCACTGGTGATTCTAGACATTAGGGCACCTCACCAGCATGCCACTTGTCCCTATTCGGAAGGTAAATGTAATCCAGACAAGTATGCCAGAGTCATGGACTAATGAGTACAGTGTGCTTAAGGAAAAAAGGGGAACCCCCATCTAGCTATCAAAGCCACATTTCAGATCAAGGATGAGAGAGAGCCCATAACACTGACAGGAGGTCAGGATCACTATGTGATGGTAACGCTGAGGTGGCTGCAAAATGCATGCTTCCTGAAGTATTATAATGAATGGTGCATTCCTAGGCTCAATGTAAAACTAAGTGTGTAGCTAAACGAACTTCTCCAGTTTTACTGAAGTAAAGTCCACTGATTAACTGCCACTCTGGGTACCAGTGATTATTTTTTTTTTTTGTTATCACTACACAGGTTTCCGTCTCTGTGAAATTCAGGAGGGACTGTGGCACCCAAATTTGTAAATGTCTGCAAGGGGGCTCCCGGCAAACTGTAATGTCTTTGTACCCCTAGACATGGGAGACACCCTGAGCCATGCCCAACCCATTAAGGTTTACACAAAATAGGCTAGCAGGCCAAAGGGCTAGCTGAAATAACATCAACTTCACCCACAGGATTATAACTCAAGCGTGTAGATACAACCAAACTGGCAAAACAGACTTTTAGAATGGGTGGGAGGGCATCAGCTACACAGAAATCTAGAACAGGCTTCCTACAGTCTGTAGTCCCAAGTACAAACCAAGAGACTACATTCCCCTTGTTCACTGGGGATCATTTCAGTGCAAAGGAAATACAGAAAATGGACAGATACACGAGCCTGGAAAAGCTAGTCAAGCGAGCAAGTCAGTTTCTACTTTCTTTGCTTCACACATTAATAGTTAAAAGGTGAGACAGTCAACCTTCATACTTCTGAGAAGACATACCCGAGCCAGTCTTCATTAAAAACAGCAGTAGGTACCAGAGGCCCTGCTGTATTTCTACTGTAATGAAACAGCTTTCCCACCAACAGCATATTACAAACAGCGTGGGACCCCCTTTCTATCTCTGGGAAGTCACTCACTTTCGGTGCTATAGCTGCTTTTCTTGGTTAAAGGACAGCACAGTGTCTCTATTTTTACTAGAATCAATTATCTCAACTTGAGAAATAGAGAAATTGTTACAGCAAGTGTCATAAAGACTGATCCCATCCCCCAGTGTTATGAACTGCAAAGAATCTTCAGCAGGCAGACATCACAAGCTTCCAGAGAACTGTGGTCACGCTAAATGCCAGAACAACAAAACTCTCACAAATGCATCCTCTAAGGCAGACAACGCTTTTCCAAACAGTTATGACTTTAAGGCCCCTGTTTCTTTAAAAGCTACAATGAGCTGCGAAAATGCTCAGCTTTGGGGCTGTTTTTCAGTTTATGTCAAGTGCATATGGAGGACCATCCCACAGTAACTGCAGGACAGAAATTACTTTGCTACACAAGTTTCGTGTTGCGCAACAAGACTCTCAAAACTTGAAGACTATATTTAGAAGCCCAGCTGTGGATTTGCAGAAACAGTTCTTACTACTGCTACACCAAAATACAATGCCGTGTTTACTGGATTCTTTGAGAAGCTGCAGCATGTCATGGCACAAAAAGGAGAAGGGACTTGGTTCAGTAAACTTTATTTGCAGTCTAGTTTGGTAAAAAAAAAAAAGAGTAATTAACTGCTCTACCACACCTCTAGCATGCATGCCTAAGCAGAAACTCTTTTCCCAGGCACAGAAGGAAGTGGAAAAGATTCAGTGGCTAAAAAATTATGTTTTTAAAGTCAACTGTGACCCAGGTATGCATGGGGGATTAAAATGCCCATCTAAATGGAAAATACACCCATGATCTTTCTGTTGCATCAATTTAACTTGGTAAAAGCTTTAGTGACCCTCCCCTGGTGGTCTGGATGGTCCACTGTTTCCAGATTCTCCGCCCCTCACACCCCTGAGCTCACAGGAATATGAGGCCCCTGAACCTAGAGTGAGAGACATGGGCGGTGGTCTTTTCCAAGACTCTGCCAAGTCCTGATGTTCACTCAGCCGTAATAGATTAAGTGTGACATGCTTTAACCCTCATTCCCCAGTCAGCATTCCCCCTCCACAACACGGCTGCCCTCTGCCAGCCCAGTAAGACCAAATGTCGCTCCTTAACATGGGTCCTGTGCAGGGCAGCAATATGTGCTATAACAATGCCACTGGGCTGGCCCCCTTTGCAATTTTTTGTAAGGGTCCCACTAACAGGTTTGGGGTGCCATGTTTCAGGAAAATCTTTGACGTATGCACATACTGTAGTAAACAGAATGGCAATTTTTAAAAGTGGGGAGGAACAAAATGATGCAGCACTAACCCCCCCCAGCCTAATTGTTGGCCTGCCACCCTGGTTCGAATTCAATAAATATGGCCACCTCTATCCATTTTTAAACATCTCTTCCACTGAGGTGACTTTCTGACTGTATAAACTAGATTCATGCTGTCTTTACATTAGGACGGTGCTAACACGTCTCTGATGGTAAATGGCACACCACCACACTAAGTTGTAAATTTTTCTTGGTGCGTGTGACAACACAGCAGCAACTTTTATAAACTTCAAAACCATATATCTCAACTGTGAAATGAAATAAAATGAAAAACAGGTACACTACCAGGTATCAGCATGGCTTAGTTGGCAGCATGTCCACCTCTTGGCCAGAAGGTTGTGGGTTCTTCTCCCACACGGCGAGTGGGCTCATACCATATACGCTAGCACCAAAGCGTAGTACTAGGGGGGTGCAGTACTGTCTGGCGTGCGCTCTTCGAAAGGGGCATTAAACCAAGGTCCCTCCAGCCCATCCCTGGTGCAGTCTTGGTGGGCGTGCAGGTGGAGGTAACAGAACCCAAGACACTTTGCGCAACAGCAGGGGATTTTTCCCATCTCTAGGCCAATATTCCCTTTCTAACAAAACTGATTTGTGCCACTGCCCAAGGCTTTGTGTGGGTGCTGATGTGTGAAATGGCTGCCACTACACATTTATAGTCACTTCCCTACCTGTCTGTCACTGCTTGAAAAGCGCTTCTGGATACAACGTGAATGAAAAACATTAACGAAATGCTAATTCCTCTTCTTACATTGAGAATTTTGGTAGCAATGCATCATTATTAAAAACCAGATAATGTTTCCCAAAATAGCAAATACTGCTGTTTTAAGTTATTCTGCCACAGGTACAAATAAGATGAAGAAACAGTAACTCACTACCATTCACAAATATAATGACTACTGGTTATGTTCAGACAAAATCAATAGCGTATAAGTTAAAAGGTTTTAAAAAACAAAAGAACTTTAGTGTTTTTTTGTTAATAAAGTTAGGAGTCAAATTTAAGCTGGTGGAACAAACAAGAAGACCAAGAGTTCAACAACCAATGTAATAAACAGTGTAAACTAATTTTGCGATCACCTAAACATTTCTACAGAACTCAAAAATACAGTTAGGGTGTTAATGCACTTTGTACCACTAAATTTAAATTTAAAATGTTATTAAAACAATGCCAGCACCAAATTATAATTTGCATTTGTAACCCCCTACAAATGGGGGTTCCCGAAAAGTCTTCCTTGAGCTTGCCTAATTGCTCACTGCCAGGCTGGTGTCCGGCGTTTTAGCAGTTTAAATGTATTGCCAGAGAGTGCCTGTATAGCCTCTGTGTACTGTCTCTTTAAGAGCTGCCTAGACTGCAGTTATAATTAATCTGGAAGGGGGCTGAGTGTTTCTATGCTCGAGTCCCGCTCAGGCTGCCAGATAATCGGTCCGTTCTGCCATCGTTAACTGCGCAAAGGGAGCTCTGTTAAAAGATGTACTTATTTGCTGAATATCTATTAGAGTGGTAATAATAATACTGCAGTTTGTCTAACCTGCCTTCTTTGCAGCATGGACATTTCTGTTTATCCCCACCATCTTGGCCCGGGACTGCCAGATTGGACCAATCAGTGCCTTTGGGGACTCTAAAATGGAGCCTGTCCCCAGGGGCTTTGTGGGAGCAAAATTCTGTAGGAATTGTAGTTTTTTGCTTTTGGCACCTAAATGAACCTGGAGGAGGAGCCCTTGTTGAGACTGACAGAGGAATCAGCCAACCGAACCTTTTGGATCCTGGGGAAAGTCCCAGACTGCTTTGCAGTTTCAGTTCAGATTTGAGTTGGGAAGTGAAGGAGTAACAGCTCAAGAAAACTGAGCAGCAATCCTCTGGGGATTTACGCGGGAGAACTGTGAAATGGCTGAGTTTTGGCCTGCACGCTGTCCCTGAGAGGGAAAACAGAGTTGATTCGGACTGAATCCAAGTTGTGAGAATGAGTTAAGCCACTGGACTGTGACCAGGCTTTAACCTGAAGAAGACCTAAGATTTGCTGAATGCGATCGGCCTGTCAGGATTTCCAGCCACCGCTGAACTCCCGGTTCTTGCAGAGATTCTGTAATTGCGACCGGATAGCAATCTGCCTGGTACAGTAGAATTTCTTACATGTAACTGTGCTGTGTGCTGTTAGTGGGTCGTGATTTGGTTCCCCATTGTGTGCTGAACTGTGTTCTGCTTGCTGGAGGCTGCATCCAGCTCCCATGGACTGAATCCGTACTCATCTCCATTTGGCCTGGGCCTTGCCATACTGGCCCAGCCAGAATATCCACTACACAGATAAAGTCATCGACAAGAGACCTGCCTGGGGATCAGCCCCCTGCTCAATGCTTTGAACAGGAATGACGCCATGGTGATTCGTGTGGGTCCTGCTTCTCCTGGCACTCCAGCTCAACAACCTGCAGTCTCAATCTCATCCTACCTGTGTCCTGTATTGGGTATCGTGAGTAGATATCAGGGTAGCTCCCTGCAACAACAGCTAAATCTAAAGTGTTGTCATCTGATCATCTTGTTGCCTTTTCTTTCACGAACTGAGCCCTCTGGCTCCAGATTACAAATCATGTGTGTTGTGCATGTTGCTTTCTTCCATCACAGGGCCCCAACCAGCTGCGATACCGGCCTACCCCGGGCAACATTCCTGGCTAGCCCACTGTCTTCCTACCTGGGTACCCAGAATGTGTGACTGTGTAGGGGACTCTGAAGTGCATGCATAACTGTCTGATTGAGATAGCCTTTAAGCAAATCAACCTGATTATGCCCCTCCCTTGTTCACGTCCCCTGAATAAATCAGATCTAACTCTTTTTGCATTTAACCTGACTGTGGTTCCACTTTGTGCCAAAAGTTCTGTACTGTTGCTATTTGCTGTGCATAACCTTGTTTTACAGGGGGTCCCCAAGGTTGAGCTAGAAGAACCAGCCCTGGTGGTAAGTGCAAACAATGTGGGTAATTGTATGGTGAATAAGGGTAATTGTGAAAGTGATTACTGTGCATTGTTCAGGCCATTAGAAGGGAAAGAGGAGGGGGTTACAATGTCCCGGAGGGCTGTGCCCAGGTTAGCGTGACCACTAACAACCCTGACCTCCTGGTGGAGGCACCCGTTTCAATACCCAGGCCCCTTAACCTGCTACTAGCCAAGCAGGCAGGGGTAGTAGCCCTTGGGATAGTGCCACCTTGGGGTTACACATTTTTGACAAATTATATCAATTGTAGTTTTGTAAATGACTCTACTGTTTTGTAATTAGTTGTATTGTTCTATAAATAATTTTAATCAATTGTTTTAATTATTCTGATTGTAGTTTTGAAAATTGTTTCGACATTGACTGCATTTATTATATATTGTTTTGTAAATTACTGTATCGATGGTACTGTTTTGTAAATGACTATATTCATCGCATGATTTGTAAATGATCTATAAATGGCATTGCTTGGTAAATGACTGTACTGATTGTACTATCTTATAAATTATTTTATTGACAGTACTGTCGATACACAACTTCCTCTCAGTAAATGGTACCTGTGACTAACCCCAGTCATAACTGCTGCCACTCCCAGCTTCTCCTTCCCTACTCTTTTCTAACTAATAACTGTACAGCTATCCAACCCTAGTACAGTGCCCAACTATCCCCCACGCTTCCCTCTACCCCCTACACTTCTTTTTCCACCCCCCAACCCCCATTTACTACACATACCATCGTTCTGCCTGCCTTGCAAACTGGCTTTTGCTAATGATTAAACATATAATCCAACAGTTGCACTTATCTGTTGACAAGTGATATTTTTTATTTCTGTATTATCGTTCCCTTGTTGCACTTATTACTGTACACCAAGTTTATTCTCATGCAATCTACAGCTAGCGTACACCATACATGCCTACATTGTATAACTGAATTACTGTTTGGTCTGTTTGGATAATCTGAATTCCTGTTTCGACTGTTTATATGCTTCCCCCGTACCCTTTCCCCCAGGACGCACCGTGAGATGAACAACTTGTTATTTAGTGTGCCCTTCCTGGTGAAACAGTTCAATAATTAAATAAATTGTAACGGACTGTACTGTTATGTAACTGATTGTATCATTTGTATTCTTTTGTTTTACGGTATTTTGACCTAGGGTGCTCCTGAAAATGGGCATCGGATGTTCAATGAGCCTACTAGGTAACCAAATAATAAGTAAATAACGCAAGACTGTTCATTTGGTGGATAAAGACTACAGTTGTGCACCTTCCAGACACCATCCTTTTGTCAGATATTCCCAAAAGCAAAGCAATGGCAAGCTCACCTGGGGAGGTTACTGTCCTCTGCTTGGCCCCCCTCGCCCTCCTCAGTCTTGGTGCCATCAGTGGTCAGAGAGGAGTTCTTCTTCTCCACAATCTCGCCCTGGTCAAACATGGCGTGAAGACGATAGTTCACTATCTTTATCATGGCAAAGAAAACTGCCACCACTGTGCAGTAAATTCCAGCTACAAGTAAACTGGGTGGGAGAGCCTGAATTTGGAGAGGAGAAGAAACAGAAGAAACTCAGTTTTATTTGTTATTTATTTTTTGAAAAATCCAAGAGCTGGAAAATAAGAAAAAATTACTTACCATAATAATCTTGTTTCTTCCAGGGGAATCTTTACTGTATTCTGACATATGCAGTTAGCCTTTGCCATTCAACTGCCCCAGAGAAAAATGAGTTATAGAACCTATACAAATAGTGGAACGTTGATAGGCTCGAGCTCGGTTTTCAAACCACTGTCCCTGGTGCATTCTATGCAACTGTCAGATTTTTATGAAGTATGCTCAAAAAAATTCTATCTACATTATCCTAAAAAAGAAAGAACTCACCCACTGATAAACAATCCCCCTTTTTAATAAGATGGCATCTTAAAGACTCAAGTCACACATACCCAAAGACAACCAACTGAAACGCGTTTCAGCAACATAGACAGCTGGAGTGCAGTGTCCAGCAGATTCCAGTAGGGAAGGTAGGGTGTTAGCTGAGAATACAGTAAAGATTCCCATGGAAGAAATAAGATTACTATGGTAAGTAATTTTTTCTTCAAACCCCAAGAAATCTTTACAGTACTCCGACAGACTACCCAAGCAGTACCTTTGGAGGTGGGCATAGAACCTGTTTAGGAAACAAGCACTGCAATACTGCAGTACCAAATCTAGCATCACTTCTAGCCTGAGTGTCCAGGCAACAGTGTTTGGTAAATGTGTGAACAGTTTTCCAGTAGCTGCTTTGCAGATTTCTAACTAGGGAATGTCTCCGGCAGCTGCTACAGAAGCAGCTGTACCCCTGGTCGAATGGGCCCGGAGACCCACAGGGTGTTACTTGCTCACTTTCATACTGGAGTTCATACTGGATTGTTAAGACAACCAGAAGGCATAAGCCCATGTAGGTTGTCCCACCATTTCAGTGGAGGAAACCGAAGTTACCAACTGTTATGTACCTGTCCAAGCTTGTTTTAAAGGCATTAAAACTGGAAGATTCCACTATTTCAGCGGGTAAATTATTCCACAATCGGACCACTCTAGGTCCAAAGCTAGACTGTCTAAGCTTTGTCTTACATAGTTCTTTTAATTGATATTTATGCCCTCTTAGGTTATAACTTTGATCCTTGATTTGAAGGCCAAGATCATTTTTTAATTTTTCTTGTCCTAAGCTTTTATATAACAATAATAAATCTCCCCTTACACGTCGAGTATCCAGTGACCACAACCCTAGGTCCTTCAGCCTCTCCTCATATGCTTTATCTTTAATCACTTTTATAAGTTTTGTACAAGCTCTGAGGTTTTTCAACCACTTTTATGTCCTTTTTTAAGTATAGACTCCAAACTGTAGAGCAGTAATCCAAATGAGGTCTCATGTAAGTCTTGTTGAGGGGCATTAACACCTCTTTATTTTTAAATGAAAACTTCATCTAATGCAGTTAACCAGATGCGTGGCTTTGTTTACTACTACTTTACAATGGTACCCCTTTCTTAAATTAGAACTAATGTATACCCCCAGGTCTTTTTCACAATCAGAATTCTTGAGTTTTACACCTTGAATATAGCAGTCTTGCTCTATATTATTCTTCCCTATATGGATTGTTACACATTTATCCAAATTAAAACACATTTTATTTTTGTTTGCCCACTCTAGTATATAGAGTAGGTCTTGGCCAAATTGTAATCTATCCTCAAAGGTATTAACAAACCCTCCCATCTTTACATCATCTGCAAATTGTATTAATTTGTTCCTTCCAGTTATATTTAGGTCAGCAATAAAAATGCCAAACAGCAGTGGTCCCAACATGGATCCTTGCGGCACACCACTGGACACCTCAACTTCATCCGACATAAAACCCTGAATCCTAACTATTTGACTTCTATTGGTTAGCCAATGACTGATCCATCCAATAATTTTACTACCAATTTCCAGATTTTCTAATTTTTGGATCACTATGCCATGAGGAACTGTACTGAAAGCTCGACTGAAATCCAACATTACCATGTCTACAGTATTGTCCTGGTCTATTCATTTTCCAACATATTCATAGAAATGGACTAGATTACTCTCGCAGGATCGATTTTTAACAAACCCATGATGGGCATTGTCAATCAGTCCCTTACTTGAGATATATATTTCAATCTCTTCATAAATTATGCCTTCAATAATTTTACAGATTACTGATGTCAGGCTTATCGGTCGGTAATTTGCTGCCTCAGATCTTCTCCCCTTCTTATATACCGGGACCACATATGCTGTTCTCCAGTCTCTTGGTACATACACCTCATTCAAGGATTTCTGCCCTATTATTTGGATAGCAGGTGCTAACACATCTCCCGTTTCCTTAATGAATCTTGGGTGAACCACATCTGGACCAACCTATTTTATCCGTCCTGATTTTTTGTATTCTTTCAAGAACTTTATCAATAGTAACTATATCATTATTAACCTTGTTACATATTTCATCCTCGCTTTTGTATTTTGTATAATTATCCTTGACAAACGCCTTACTAAATATCTTAATAAATTCTTAGTCATTTCGTCAGGTTTATCAGTCAATTCACCGTCGCTAAGGAGTGGCCCACAGCATTAATATCCCCCCTTTTATTGTTCACATAAGCAAATAACTTTTTGTATTATTTTCTGATGTAGCAAGTTTGTATTCCACCTGTTTTGCTCTTCTTATTTCATACTTGTAGCAAAACCGAATGCAGGCAACAATCCAGTGTGTAATAGTTCTTTTTGTAGCAGATTTCCTTTTCCCCACTTCTCCATAGGTCAGGAAGAGCTGTGCATGCCCTTGCCTACGGTCCTTTGTGTGATCTAAATAATAGCAGATGGCCCTCTTGACATCAAGGCTGTGTAGCCTACCTTCCCCTGAACTGGAATGGTCAGTGAAGAAAACAGGCAGTGTAATAGACTGAAGTAAAATTCAGATACCACTTTGGGGAGAAAGGTTCTATTTGTCCTAAGTACCATCTTGTCCCTAGGAACTTGAATGTAGCTAGGCTCGGTGGACAAGGCCTGGAGCTCACTGATCCTCCTGGCTGAAGTGACTGCTACCAGGAACACTGTTTTCCCGCTCACATACTTGAACTCTGCCGAAGACATGGGCTCAAAAGGGGCTGCATTAACTGGGCAATGCATATATTGAGATCCCACAAGGGAGTTGGTGCCCTGTGTGGGGAATGCAAATGCAGTAACCTCTTGAAGCACTTACTGAAACTCAGATTTGAGGCCAGGGGAGAGCCCTTACCTGCTGATAGGTAAGCAGAGACAGCTGCCAGGTGTACCTTGAGGGCAGATGGTCTCACATCAAGGGAATATAGATGTGCCAAATAGTCCAACAGGACTGGCAGACCAGCCTAGTGTGGTTCTATGTCCTTTTGCTGACACCAAACTGAGAACCTCTTCCACTTGGAACTATAGGTCTTCCTAGTAGAGGATTTTCTAGAGATTCTAAGAACCTCCAAGACCCCTTCAGAGAGATGCCAGTTAGCATACTCTAGGTCCTCAAGACCCAAGGCATGAGCCTGAGGGACTTGAGGCTGGGGTAAAGGATCCTGCCCTGGAAGGATGTCAGTAGGTTGTGCCTCCTGGAAAGGCAAATCGGACTGGAGATTGACAGGGACATGAGCAGCGAGTACCAGGGCTGCTCAGCCCAGTCTGGAGCTATGAGGATCATTGTTGCTGGCTGAGTTTTGAGTTTGTTCAACACTCTGGGCAGCAGAGGGAATGGAGGAATTTCCTTCTCCAATCCAGCAGTAGTGTGTCCAGTGGCACTGTGCCCACTGCAGGAGGTCTGTAACAGAACTGTGGCAACTGGTAGTTGTTTGGGGATGCAGAGGTCCAGCTCTGGAGTACCCCACCTCCTGAAAACAGCTTGCAGGACCTGCCTGTTCAGAGACCATGAGCGGTGGTTTTGATTGATCCGGCTCAGGGCGTCTCCTGGGACATTGTCCTTTCCTGGAAGATAGACTGCTGAGAGGGAAATTCCAAGGGAGTAAGCCAGACTCCAGATTTTCATGGCCGCTGTGCACAGCAAGGTTGACCTTGTGCCCCCTTGTTTATGTAGTACATGGTGGTTGCATTGTCTGTTCTGACTTGAACCACCTTGCCCTAGAGCATTGTTGCAAAGGATTGGTGGCCCAGACAGACTGCCCTGAGTTCCAACAGGTTTATGTGCAGTAATGACTCCTGCTGGAGCCAGGTACCGTTTGCAGTGTGCTCCCCCAGGTGGGCGCCCCACCCTAGAGGGAGGCATCTGTTGTCAACATTACTGCTGGGGACTGCTGCAGGAATGGCACACTTTCCCTGAGGTTGTCCCTTTCCTGCCACCATTGAAGTGCTTGAAGTTGAGTTCCTGTGACTGGCACTAGCTTTGACAGGGGATCTTTTTTTCTGGGACCAATGAGACCTGAGGTGAAACTGGATGTCTCTCATTTGGAAGCTGGCTCCTGTCACTGTTGCCGCTGAGGCTGCCATGGGACCCAACAGTTGCAGGAAATGTCTTGCTGGCGTGGGGCTGTGCAGTTGGAAAGAGCTTGCTAGCTGCACACCAGACTGTCCACCCTTCCATGAAGAAGGAAAGCCTTCCCCTTTAGTGTGTCCAACTCTGCTCCTATGAACTCCAAGAGTTGAACCGGTATCAAGACTGACTTCTTCAGGTTTGCCACGAACACCAGAGACTGCAGAGTATCCTATGTAAGGGTTAGAGCATCTCTGACTTGCTGAGGTAACTGTCCCATGACTAGCCAGTTGTCCAGGTAAGGGAACACCGTCACCCCCTGTCTTCTCAAGTGTGCCCACTACCACTGCCAGGCACTCTGTGAACACTCTTGGGGCAGAGGTCAAGCCGAAGGGCAGGGGTCTGAACTGGTAATGGCCTGATGGCAATCTGAATCCAAGATACTGTCTGTGGGATTGCCTGATAGGGATGTGAAAGTACAGGACTTTCAGGCAGACTGGGTGGGCCTAGCGGTCCTTATCTGCTGACAATTTCTATGTTTCTAAAGTATGCATCTTTGAGGTCTAGTGATGCCAACCAGTCTCCCTATATGAGTGTGGGGAGAACAGTTGCCAGAGTGACCATCTTTTAACTTTGGCTTTGTAAGGTATCTGTTCAAGTGTCTGAGATCTAGTCTGGGTCGCCACTCCCCAGTTTTCTTTAGTGTTAGGAAGTACCTTGAGTACAGACCTTTTCCCCTCTGAGCTAGGGGAACAGGTTCTACTGCCTTCTCGAGCAGAAGGCTGGCTACTTCGGATTCTAGCAATACCCTTTCTATTAAGGTGGCAGGTCTGAATAGCCTTGCCCTCAGCCTTGGTATGACCTTGAAGTTAAGGGCAAGGCCCTGGCTTTCTACCTCCAGACCAGGGCCCACTTGTCTGTGGTTATGGCTTGCAATGCCTGGAGTAAGCCAGCTGCCCCCTACTGGGACTAGAGGTGACCACAACAAGCATATAAGGGGTTCTGTTTTGCTTGTGCACCAGACTGGGGCCAGCCCAAATGCTGCCCCTTCTACCCCGGTCTCTAAAGTATCTTCTCTGCTGCTGGTACACGGGAAATCCTGGGCCTGGTAAAAAGATCTAGAATACCTCCCCTGCTCTGGTGCTTCTGGGGTGTGGATGAATTTTCCTTGGCAGCAGCACTCATGTAAGCCACCTTGTATTCATCCATTTCCTTCATGTAAGACTCTGTCTGTTCACCAAACAAAGAGGTTGGCTCACACAGAAAGTCCAGGGCCTTAATCTGTGTGTTCTGAGACAGGTTAGTATCCCTGAGCCAGACAAACCTCATCAGGGACGCTGAGGTTGCCATAACCCTGGCAACAGTGCCATTAGAATCCACTGCCATGTGGAACTGATACTTGAGTGCTTCAATGCAACATTTTGCAGTTTCCCTAAGATTAGCTGCCAGTGGGGGAGGAGCTGAATTAGCCATCGCTGTCACAATATTCCAGAGGTTCTTCTGATATCTGGAAATATAAGCCTTATAAGAGGCTTGCCTGATGGCCAAGGAAGTCCCTAAGTAGGCTTTCTTGGTCATGAATTCTATCTTTTTAGAGCCTTTATCAGGAGGATGGGATGACAGGTGTATGCTTGCTTTATCACAGGCAGCTGCCTGTACTAGCCACTCATGGCTGGGGTGACCGAGGAGGAATTCAGCTCCCCCTTTGGCCTCCAGGTATTTCCTTTACACCTTTTTGTCTACAGGGGGGACAGAAGTGGGGTTCTGTAAAATCCTAGAGGCTTGCCTCTTCAGAGACTTATGGATAGGGAGAAACAACCTTTTTGTTGCTGGCACATCGGTCATCTCCATGTAGCCTGGTTCCTCCTCCTCCTCCTCCTCCTCCTCCTCAGTGGTCTCTTGAGTGGGGAGGCCCAGGGTCTTTGCCACTTTTTTCATAAAAGAAAAATGGTAGGAATAATCCTCAGGAAGTTTAGGAGGAGACTCAAACTCCTCTATGTCTGGGAAGCCTCTGGTTCAATGGGTTACCCAAACTCCTCCTACTCATCATCCTTATAATAGGGATCCTGTTCAAACAAACCTGGAACCACTGAAATATCCGGTGTTTGAACCAGGGCTGTTGCTGCTGAGGAACTGGATCACTGGGCTGCAGCAACTGAATAACGCTAATCGCTTTGCGAGTTCCTCAGCAGTCAGAACCGTAGGTACCTTCGATTGCGGTTCCTGCGCTATATGCGTTCCTTCTTTTTCCTCTTAGTGGCAGTGGGCAGTTCAGTTCTATGCTACTTTTTATCCCTGAGGACATTTTGCCCTTGTCTGAGTGCTTTCCCTCAGGTTCCTTCGGTTTATCTTTGGTAGGAGGAGGAAATGTATGCCCAGAAGCTGGATCAGCAGCTTTATCGGGCATTTTTTTCTCTCAGTCGTTTTTATCACCTATCAACCGTAGACTGAGGGAAGTTTTTACAGATCTCATACTCTGTGTTCAGGTGGTCAAACCCTAAACAGAGGACACAAATTAAATGTGGATCGGCCTTTGCAAATGGCTCACTACACTCAGTGCAGTGTTGGAAACCAGTAGGGCTGGTTCTCTTTTTAGGCTTCTGTGACAGAACCTAAAAAAAAAAAAATACTAAATCTTGGGTTCTGAGAACCAAGACACTTAAATCACAACAAAACAAAGTTCTCTGATCTTTTTTTGTCTTTTTTTTTTTTTTTATGGTCGGTTTAGCGACCGATAAGAAAAACGAGAAATTCCTGGTTTAAAACCACAGGACTGTGAGGAGAAATCTGGCCAACATAGAACTAATTTAAATTTAGTCAAAACTAATAAATTTTACCTCAGAAAAACAACGAAAGTCTGTATCCTTCCTGGTTGCGAGGAACCAACAGGGACCTGCAAAACTTATCAAAATAACACTAAATGTAGACTAGTCTACCTGTAAACCAAGGACAGTGATTCGAAAACTAAAAGAAATTAATCTGTACTTTGAAAAAACAAGAAAAATAAATATCTTCAAGAAAGCTGAAAGACAAGTCTCTGAGGTGTCTTACTATGCATGCGGAGTAACGAATCCAGCGGCTGCACAGACTGCACCAGAGACAGTGGTTTGAAAACAGAGCTCGAGCCTATCAATGTTCCACTATTTGCATAGGTTGAACTCACTCATTTTTCTCTGGGGCAGTTGAATGGTGAAGGCGAACTGCATACATCAGAAAGAATATAGTCAAGATTTCCTGGGGTTTGAAATTCCTGTTTCCTGTCTATTAAAAAGTGGGTGACCGAGATATTTACCCGGACTCGTAGCTTGTTTCAAAGTGACGGGGGGTGGGGGAAAGATTGAGACAGAACAGGATACATCGTTGGCCCGGTGACACTGAGGGTTGAGGCGCTGGACGCCACACCTTGTGCCACACTGGCAGCCCAGGTTTGGGAACAAGCCCGGGTTGTTGGGAGTCAGGAGAGGATCGAGCGTCTGGAGGACAGCTCTCCTCTCCTGGGGGTTCCTGATTGGCTGGCCTGTGGTGGAAGCCGGAGGCACAGCAAGCACTGGAGTGTAGAGAAGGGGCAGGGAGTGGCAGACGTCGGTGGGAACGCCTTGACATCAGGGTGCTAGCCACTCCCTAGAACAGGGGAAAATGTCCATCAGCTCCGGCGGAGATGGAGCACCGGAACTTGCCCTCGTTTTGCAGCCGCCCTCCTGGCACCCTCCCTTCTGACGCCACCAGAGAACTTCGGGGTGTTGGGGCCCACCTCGTCCCCACCGGGGTAAACATGACTACACGGGTGAAGGAGGGTTGACCAGGTAGGAGCGGATCATAGAGGGATGACTCCTAGGTGCTCCTGAGGAGACCAGAGCTGGAGGGGAGAAGAGGAATAAATAGAAAGTAGGAAAAAAAAAGAGAACAAAATACATCAAGTCGAAAGCAAAATATACGTAGTGTAGTAATACAAGAAGGAACACAGTATAATGCAAAGCACCACAGCAGTTACCAGGAATCCAAGTACACTATCATAGCCCATCTGAGTGCATGTAAGACAGCTGATGGCTAGGTAGCTACCAAGTAGTTTGACAAACAGAGGCTAAAGCGATGCAAACATGTAACTAGTTTTTATTTTGTTTTATTATTTATGACTATTTTATGTTTTATTTCTCAGAATTACTACTACCTGAAGGCAGCTGTTCACTTGGTATAGACAAGAACTGTACAACTACTGTATTTATCGCACCATTCAGTTCCAATTGGTAGCCTACCAGGGTGGGACTTACTGTGCTGCCTGAGCTACATGCTGCTGTCACAGAGTATCAAGGAACCCTATAGTAATGCTCCAAGCACCCCTGAATTTTGCTTCAGACTTGTAATCTGAAGTGCAGGAGCCCCAGAGAGGTGCCATCCTTTTCACCTCAACTTGCTATCAATTTACTTTCCTATGCAACACTTTCACAGAAAAAAGGGGTTTTACCATAATGGCACTCTAGCATTTTGCAAAGGGCTGGCATGACAGCACAGTTGTTAGGGAAGCTGCTTGCCATGCTGGCAATCCCAGTTTGCAGCCCAGCTCCAAGTCAGAACAACTAGCAGGGCAGCAGTAGGAGCCAGAGGGCTGAGCTATGAGGATGCTCTTCTCCTCCAGGCAGCAGGGGGGTTCCCACTGAAGTGCTTCCCCCCGGTATTGCAGTGGGTGTGGTGCTAGCAAAGCAACCTGAACTGCTGCAAGACAGGGATTCTCAGAGTGGGAGGATGATTGGGATCTACACCTCGGGGGGCAGCGGTTGGCAGAACACCAGAAAAAGCAGGGTTGGTCGGGTGGATGATGCCACTTCATCCCCAACACCTAACCGGCTGCTCTGACCCTAGCACAAGGCTGTTTGACCCCCTTCCCACCACCGGAACCTCATCTGTCCCACACCCTACTGCAGGTGGGGTAGTGGGGGTGGGCTGCATTAGCTGAAGAGGAGGAAGTTGGTGGAACGATTGCCCTGATACTGAACGAGAAAAAACAAACGATTTAAAACACTTGCTTGCACAGAACCTTTGAAAATCTTCAGAGAGGGTCCCAGACTCTTCAATCAAATTGCTAACTAGAAGCACTGACTGCACACAGGTTACCAACTGCGATAGTGGTTTTACAGTTCAATCATTCAATAATTTAATGTATTTTGGATTTTTAATGCACTGTGAATCCATCTGCAGTACTTCTCATGACTGTCCATGAAATGAGGCAGACAGCAACACTAAAAATGGCATACTGGGACTGGCCCAATACTGCCCAGGCAGGAGTAAAGTTTGCTATGCTGTTTACCAAGGTTCGAGCCCTACCTGCCTCTGTAGGTCAGCAAGACATGGAAGTAGCATCCTAGTAGTCACTCTCCTCTTCAGGTGTTGGGGTGGGGTAGATCATCCAACATTTGTGACACTGGAGAGTTAACTAGCACGGTAAATCCAAAAGACGTGTTCCAGTAGCTAATAATGAATTTTTGAATCTACCTTCAATCTGAATTAATTTATTCAATTTGAATCTTCATTTATTATTGTCACAGATTACATCAAGATCTCTGGAAGCGTGGACACCAAGGAGGGGACAAGGGCCACAAAGAAATATCTGGAAAATCTGGAGAGGTGACCAAGAGAGTGTGGCAGCTGAGATTTAATGCAAAGAAGTGCAAGGCAATACACATAAGGGCCAATAACCTAAGACTGGAGTAAAGAAGGAATGCGGTGGTAGTGGAGAGCACATAAGAGGAAAGGGAGCTGGGAGTGTTAATATTTGAGGACATGAAGGTATTGGCACAGTGTTGCAGGGCTGTGGGCAAGGCACGTCACTTGCTGGGGTGCATAGGGAGAGAGATCACTAGCTAAAAGAGAGAGCTAATACAGCACCTCTGTAGATGCATAGTTCCCCCCTCACTTGGAGTACTGTGTGCCATTTTGGAGCCCACATTTGACAAAGGACAGGGACAGGTAGGAGGTACTGCAGAGAGGGCCCACCGAAATGACACAGGGGCAACAGGGTAGTTTCTGTGAGAAGCACTTGGACAGCCTAAGTATGCACTCACTGGAGGACACGAGAAGGAAAGGTGACATGATTGAGATTTTCAAATATCTCTGTGGAATAAACAAGGTAGGCAGCAATGAGCTGTTCTACATGAGTGGGAACATGGGTACCACTGTTACCTCCCTAAAACTGGCGTTGGATGGGAGGTTTGAGAAGGATTTTTGGGCAGTACTTTTTTCACGGAAAACGTGGTTCTGTACTGGAACAAGCCTCCAGAGAAGGCCACTGAGGCTGAAAGAGTGGGAAGAGGAGGATTCAAAAGGGTATGGGACAGGCACATGGAAAATAGTGCATTAGGGCACAGACGGGGGACGGGGGTAAGTAAGGACAGACAGGGGCACAGTCCCAAAATTAGACAGGATTGGGCAGACAGGATGGGCCTGTAGGCTTTTATCTGCTGTTATTTTCTGTTTCTATTAAGGAACACCAACAAGCGAAGCTGGTCTCCACTGGTGTCCAACAATTAGATACGTTATTTATACAGCAGTACAAAAATCAATACAAACAATTTCAAATACATGAAACCATACATGACGCACATGTTTTAATTCTATAATTACCCTGGACCAAGCTCATATCTGTTTACAGGAAGACGTTTTTCCTCGAGACCCTCTGGAACGGAGTAGGTAAACAATTCCACATAGAAGGACACACAAATGGCTATGAACCAATAGATAATGTACTGGCATGTCAGCAAGGTTAATGCTGCATTAAATCTTACTTAACATTTTGCAGAAGTACAGCTTGTAACATAGAAACATAGAAACATAGAAGTTGACGGCAGATAAGGACCGCAAGGCCCATCCAGTCTGCCCATTTCTTTTTCTACCTTATAAATGTGCCATCGGCCTTTGCTCTGTCAGTGACCTATCTATTCATAGTCATTTGTATTGCTCCCTTATGCCTATCCCATGCCTGTTTGAAGCCCTGCACTGTATTCATAGCCACCACTTCTTGTGGTAAGCCATTCCATGCATCTACCACCCTTTCTGTGAAAAAGAATTTCCTCACATTCCCCTTAATCGGCCTCCCTCTAATCTCATGCTGTGTCCTCTTGTCCTGCTATTTTTCTTATATTTAAACATATTAGACTCTTTCACCTTGTTTATGCCCTTAAGGTGTTTAAATGTCTGATCATATCACCTCTCTCCCTCCTTTGCTCAGGGTATACATATTGAGCTCCGTTAATCTGTCCTCATATGTCTTCTGATGCAGTCCCTGCACCATTTTGGTTGCCCTTCTCTGGACTGCCTCAATTTGGTTAATGTCCTTGTAAGGTGTGGCCTCCAATACTGCATGGCAGTACTCCAGATGGGGCCTAACCAATGTCTTGCACAGAGGGATTATTACCTCCCTCTTATGACTTGTGATACCCTACTAATACACCCTAACACCCCTAGCCTTACCTACTGCTTTAGAGGTTCTGCTTGGATGATTTTAGGTCATCAGTGATGATGATGCCCAAGTCTCTTTCTTCCTTTGTGACTGCTAGCAACTCCCTCCCAGCCTATAAGTGGCTTCAGGGTTTCTCTTCCCTATGTGCATGATTTTGCACTTCTTTGCATTAAATCCCAGTTGCCACTCTTCTGACCATTTTGCTAGTTTATCCAGATCTCTTCTCATTCTGCCCACCCCATCTGGATCATCTACTCTGTTGCAGATCTTGGTGTCATCTGCAAACAGACAAACCTTACCCTCTAGTCCATCTCGAGGTCACTAATGAAGATGTTGAATAGGACTGGCCCCAGGACTGATCCTGAGGTACCCACTTGTGACTTGCATCTCTTCTGACTGTATACCATTTACCACCACTCTCTTGTTTTCTGCCAGTCAACCAGTTTGCCACTCAGCTGACCAACTTCTGACCACGAGCCTACCTAGCTTATTTATCAATCTTCTATGTGGAACAGTGTCAAAAGCTTTGCTGAAGTCAAGGTAGGCGGACATCAACTGCTCCCCCTTGGTCCACCACTCTGGTTGCAGTCAAAGAAATCTATGAGATTAGTTTGACAGGACCTTCTTTGTAAACCCATGCTGTCTTGGATCCTGTGCCCTATGGATTCCAGGTGTTGCACTATCCTTTCCTAAGGAGTGCCTCCATAATCTTGCCCACTACTGAGGTAAGACTGACTGGTCTGTAGTTTCCGCCTCCTCCCTGCTACCACTCTTGTGGAGCCGGGATCACATGAGCCCTTCTCCAGTCTTGGGACCTCTCCTGTGCTCAGAGACTCACTAAACAATTCTGCTAATGGCTCTGCTAGTTCCTCCTTTAGCTCCTTAAGTACCCTGGGATGTATGCCATCAGGTCCCATTGCCTTATCCACCCTGAGCTTAGCAAGCTCTTGTAGGACCCTTTCTTTTGTGAAGGGAGTAGTGCTCCTCCCTCCCCCCTGTGTCCATGATGCTGGTTGCCCACCACCAAACAAAATTATTTTTAATAAATATTTTGCAGTCTCCAGAACTATAATGGGTGCAAGTATCTCAACTGCACCCCCTCCCCACCCACTGATATACTGATTTAGCTTTCTCTTTTTCATTTTGAAAGACCAAGTACATGATATGGGACGACAGACTAAACACATCCAATGGATTTGATGACCTTGTTATTGTTTTTTTTTTAATAATGGTTTTGTGATGAAGTTACTGTATATTCTAAATATTGCTTTTGTCAAGGGTCTTTCCATCTGCTTGGAAAAGAGCTACAGTTATCCCACTGTTTAGATGTGATAATAATATGGTAGACAATTACTGTCCTATCTCCTTGTTACCTGTTATTTGCAGATTACTGAAACAAAGTGGTCCATGGGCAGGTTACGTCTATTTTAATCACATTACAAATCAGGCATCTGCCCACTACATTCCACCCAGATGGCTTTAGTTGGGTTTAATGATTTGTTACAATAATCCCTTCATAATGGGAAGTTAGTTAGGTCAAACTTTATAGACAATTATAAGTCTATTTGCATATTCACATGCACGTGGAGTTCTTCTTTGATTGGCTACTGTGACGTGTTATTCCCTTTAAAAGCATCTGTCTACCAACATCAGGGTGGACTTACTCACCTAAAAAGGACCTATATGGGCTGGGTCCTGGCTACCTGTCTGAGCTCCTGTCGCCTACGACCTCTGCTCGCTCCCTCCGCTCCGTCTCGAAGGGGCCTCCTGGATGTTCCCAGGGTATGGCTCAAGCCTTCTGGTGATCGAGCATTCAGTGTCTCTGGGCCGACCCTATGGAACACGCTTCCAGCTGCAGTCCAGGAGGCCCCCTCGATTGGTGTTTTTAAGCACAGGATTAAGGACCATCTGTTTTGCCAGGCTTTTGGGGATTAAGCCATCTCCCCAGTCTCCTGACCCTCAGCTTTTGTATATTTATACTGCATATTTTCATTTTTATATTCATGTTTTTAATGGGTTTTTAATATTTTTGCCATTGTACAAGTGTTATTTTTGTATTTTATTCTGTTTTTATCATGTATGGCACCCAGAGCCTCCGGGATTGGGCACCTTACAAATAAATTTGCCTTGCCTTGCCAACATTAAAATCAGTCAGATAGAATCTCACATAATTTCTTCACTCTATTAAAATATTTAACAAATCCAGAACTTCATAATTAATCTCAAAGCTAACCCACATGCGTTTCACTTCCCAACGCCCTCAATCCACTGCAGCAGCAAACATTTCTAACTAACAAAAATGTTGTTGTTCCAATTAGACTTGTAACCCCAATAACCCCTTATAACCCCAGTGATCTCTAGCCATACATATTTGATAATAACTGGGTTGCATTTTTTCCCTAAGGGAAACCAAGTTATAGTTTGCTGCCGAACACGCACCAGGTTTCCCTAGGTCTGCATAGCTGCCTGCCGCAGCTTATGCCTTCCTCGGTGCCCGCCACCTTTCCTGAACACTGGAGACTTCGCTGCCACTCAGATTTACTTGGCGGTAAGTTTAAAAAATACTGGGCTACAATTTTTGACACATGGCTGCTTAAAAAAAGAAAAATTTTTTTAAAAAGGTTAACGTTTCGTTGGCACCTGCTTCCGACCTCAGACCGCATAAACCCGACTGGACCACGGTCGCAAATGGACATCTTTTATTTTATAAAATTGCTGTGGCGAAAAAACACAACCCGGCAATTATATAAATAAAACATGGAGTTGTGTGTTTAACTCGACATTTTACACACACCCATCGGTGTTGGATGATTAAATAAATCCCTCAAGGTTCGCTCTCGGGGTTTATGTAGCATCCATCACCTCGGGGTGTGTGTAAAATCTCATTGAACACACCACCCCATGCATTATTCCATATATTATCTTTGCACTTGCTTATTACTCAGTTACCTGTTAATACTGTCTCCACCTCTGAGCTCCAACAGTGACCCTTCCCCTTTGCTTCCCCATGTGATTAAGGTTACTATGTGCTCCAATACTGTACTCATTGCCTTGCACTATAATGTCTTAATGGTATGTACTCTCCTGGGTTGTGCACGGAAATAGGTAAATGTTTGTCTACTGCACCTTATCCAGTTAACAAAAACTAAATAAATATCAACCTCACAGCCCATCATTTCCTAGGATCTGCTGGTAGGGGACTACCCCCAATTAGTTGTTAATCCTCAAAAAAATGGCCACCTGTTCAGTCGCTATTATTACACAGAAGCATCGATAAGTTCCGTAGAAAAAGATCATTGGTCCATCCAGTTTGCCCAGTTTTACCCTACCCTACCATGTGATCTGTTTTTTTAGACAGTGTTATCAGCCTTGCCTCCCCTCCCTTGCTCTGTGCCTTACTGTTACCTCCTTGAGCAACTATTAAGCCCTCTACTGTGTCCCAACCATGCTTGAATCATTTACAGTGTATGGGAGACTCCTTGTGTATGGAAATCCGTACAGCTGAAAAAAGCATTCTGCTGCAGTGGTGACATGCCTACTGCAGCACAACTACTTGTTCAGCTACAATACAGTAAATACGTCATCCAACAATCAATCAACTGTTCAGCAACTACAGCAGCTCCCACAGTGTGCAATAGTAAGCACAGCACTCAAAACATTTCTTCTCCTAATCTGCTCACAAAACCATGTCTCCAAACCAGTATTACAGGGCCAGAACTGTGCAGGTATTCCACACCAAGGTAATAGGTGGCCCATGGGCCCCATAACCACTGCCAACCAGCACAACATCCCGAAACTCATGCCAATTGGAGTACACGCCTGGTAATTATGTATATGTGCGCCATAGGTTGGGTGGATCAGCTCTTGAGTTAGAGTGAAGGTCGCAACCAATCCTGGGGACCTCAGAACCACCACCAACCTTATATGCAATACCAACCTGCAACGAGCACAGTTGACTCTCTGCTGGTGTTGCATGGGCTCACAAGAAAGGGGTCCTGCTACCTACTGTTCCATGGCTCCAGAAGAAAGGGGTGCAGAGATGCACTATGCAAAATACCAAAAGTACTAAGCCTAACCTTGGTACTGCTGATACTACTAGCCGTGGGGCATCAAAACCAACGCCGGACCCCCTGTGGCTAACTTTATCACTGGATTCCCTCATGACCTAAACTGGGTCTTCCCCAGGGGTCTAAGGCTAACCCACATGAATGTCTGCAGTCTACACCCCAAAGCACATGAAATACAAGGCTGGGTGGACTTATATACACTGGATGTACTGGCAATATCTGAGATGTGGCTAAAACCCCACATCTTAACCCATGAGTTTGATCTCATTAACTATAGTATCTTCAAAAAAGATAGGGAGGACAGAAAAGGGGGTTGGGCACTTATTTATGTAAAGGACTCCCTGGAGGCAACACTAGCCTCTCTTCCACCCATCAGCTGCACTGGTTGCGAGTCAAAATTCGTTAGGATTAGACTTGGACGTGCCAAGTATCTAATGACTGGGTGCATATACAACCCTCCTAAGGTAGCCCCCCCATGCCCTGGAGCTGCTAGCCTGATTCCAAGCAGAACTCACCTCCTCAGAGATCATAATTCTAGGAGACTTTAACCTGAAATGGGCCCTTGACACTGAGCAGACTCTGAGGGCCATACTTATGGACACCAGTCTGTTGCAGGTTATCACTGAGACCATAAGGCATAAGAAAAAATTACTCACCTTAGTAATGTTGTTTCTTCTAATGGAGTCTTGCTGTATTCTGACTTTTGCAGTGATCACCAACCTTTGAACTGCCCCGGAGAACAAAGAGTTAACTTTCCATGCAGGGCATGGAACGCTGAGCTCGAGCTCGGTTGAAGCCTCTGTCTGCTGTTGCTTAAACTCCAACTGTCAGATCTTTACGAGTTATACACACTAGGTGTTCTGTGTGGAAAATGTAAAACTCACACTAGCCAACAGGCAACTAAATTTGTTAAAAAGGGTTTTTTAGTTTCAAAGCAAAGACTCAAGTCAGGAAACCCAAAAAACAAAACACAACACACACCCAAAATAAAGGAGGGTGAGAAAGGGGCACCTCTAGGTGCCAACACTGCTCCTGCCCACCCGCATCCCAAAAACCAGGTTCTGAGAGGGGAGGCAGGGAGGGAGGTCAGAATACAGCAAGACTCCATTAGAAGAAACAACATTACTAAGGTGAGTAATCTTTTCTTCAAACAGCATGAAGTCTTGCTGTATTCTGACTATTGCAGACTACCAAGCAGTACCTCCATGGAGGAGGGACAGAACCTACTTTGGGAAAAGGCTCTGAAGTACTGCTGTGCCAAACCAAGCATCACTCCTAGCCGGGATATCCAGAGAGTAATGCTTGGTGAATGTATGGACTGTTTTCCAGGTGGCTGCTTGACAGATTTCTAAGATAGGAATGTCCCTGGCAGCAACCAGGGAAGCAGCTGTACCTCTAGTAGAGTGAGCCCTCAGGCCTGAGGGTGGGATTCTACCCAATGTTTCATAGCAGAATTGTATACAAGAGACAATCCACTTGGCAATAGATCTTTTAGTGCCAGGTTTTCCCTTACCGACCTCTCCATAAGTGAGGAACAACTGGAGGGACTCAAACCTGTGACCCTTGGTGCGCTCTATGTAGTAGCTAAGGGCCCTTTTTACGTCCAGGCTGTGCAACCTCCTCTCTCCAGAGGAGGAATGGTCAGTGAAGAAAACAGGGAGAGACACAGACTGATTAAGGTGGAAGTCTGAAACCACCTTAGGCAAAAACTTCCTGTTAGTTCTTAGGACCACTTTATCTCTATGGAAAGAGATGAAATCAGGCTCCACTGACAGGGCTTGCAATTCACTGATACACCTGGCAGAGGTAATGGCTACCAAAAACACAGTTTCCCAAGTCAAGTACTTAAGCTCTGCAGAGGATAAAGGCTCAAAGGGGGTTGCATAAGCTGAGCAATGCAAACATTAAGGTCCCAAGCAGGAGCAGGGTCCCTAAAGGGAGAATTGGTGTGCAGCAATCCCTTGAAGAATTTACAAAATACAAGATGAGCTGATGGAGGAGAGGGCTTGCCTACTGACAAGAAGGCAGAAACAGCTGCCAGATGCACTTTAAGTGTAGCTGGTCTAAGTCCCAAGCCATTAAGATAAACCATATAGTCCAGGACTGTGGGCAAACCAGCAGATTCTGGAGAAATGTGCTTATTAGAACACCAAATAGAGAACCTTTTCCATTTGGAGTTGTAAGTATTTCTGGTGGAAGGCTTTCGAGAAGCCTTAAGAATATCCAGAACACCTTGAGAGAGGTGCAGGTCCGCAAACTCTAACTCTTCAAGAGCCAGGCCTTGAGATTGAGAGATTTGAGATTCGGATACCAAATCCTTCCCTGAGAGGATGTCAACAGGTTGTAATTCGTGGGAAGAGACAGGGGAAGGTGGACTGCTAAGGTCAGCAACAGTGGGTACCAGGGCTGTCTGGCCCAATCTGAAGCAATCAGAATAATTTTGCATGGTTGAGACCTGATCTTGACTAGCACCTTGAACAGGAGAGGGAAGGGGGGAAAAACATACAGGAACTTCCCTTCTCAATTCAGAACCAGAGCATCCAGGGGGACTGAGCCCAAGATTGGGGGTCTGCAACAGAAAAGGGGAAGTTGGTGATTGTCTGGGGCTACAAAAAGATCTATCTGTGGAGAGTGCCCCATCTGGAGAAAATCACTTTCAAAATTAGGGGATCTAGGGACAATTCATGGTGGCCCTGATATATCCTATTGAGAGCATCTGCTAGGACATTGTCCTTCCCTGGGAGATGAACTGCTATCAGAAAGGTGTGCAGGGAATAGGCCAGAGACCACAACTTCATTGCTTCTGTGCACAAGGCCATAGACAGAGTGCCCCCTTGCTTGTTGATGTACCATATTGTGGTGGTATTGTCTGTTCTGATCTGGACCACCTTGTTCTGTACAGATTTGGAAAAAGCTTGCAGTGCCAGAAACACTGCTCTGAGTTCCAAGAGATTGATGTGAAGCAGAGATTCTTGAGGTGACCACAGCTCTTGGGTGGTAAGATCCCCCAAGTGGGCTCCCCAGCCCAAGAGGGAGGCATCTGTGGTAAGGATTAGTGAATGAGACTGAGTGACAAACGGAACTCCCTGTCTTAAATTGTCCTGATCCTGCCACCATTGCAAAACCTGGATCAGGGTTCAAGTCACTGGGACCAGTTTGGTCAGGGAATCCTTTCTTTGGGACCAGAAGGCTCTTAAGTGGAACTGAATGTCCCTCATCTGAAATCTTGCCCCCTGGACCACTGCTGTAGAGGCTGCCATGTGGCCCAGGAGCTGCAAGAAGTTCCTTGCTGGTCAAGACACCTGAAGGGTGAAAGAGGAGGCCAGTTCTACAAGGGTCCTTGCCCTGTCCAGGGGAAGGAAGGCTTTTGCTCTTATTGTATCCAGTTCCGTCCCTATAAAGGTGAGGAGCTGTACTGGCTCGAGAACTGACTTTGCAAGGTTTAGGAGGAATCCTAAGGAAGTGAGCAGTTGCTGAGTTATCTGAAGATGTGACTTGACTTGGTCTGGAGACTGACCCACTATGAGCCAGTCGTCTACGTATGGAAAGATGGAGATCTTTTTTCTACTAAGGAAAGCAACTACTGCCAGGCACTTTGTGAACACCCTTGGGGCTGATGTTAGACCAAAGGGCACTGCTCTGAATTGATAGTGGCCTGAGGGCAACTCGAACCTGAGGTACTTTCTGTGGGAGCACCTGACCGGAATGTGGAAATAGGCATCATTGAGGCATCATCTGCCTTAGAGAGAGCAGAATTATTCTCAGAGTCACCATTTTGAATTTTGGCTTTAAAAGGTGCTTGTTTAGATATCTCAGATCCAGGATGGGCCGCCATTCTCCTGTCTATTTGGGGGTTAGGAAATACCTGGAGTACAATCATTTGCCCCTGTGTAGTGTAGGAACCCTTTCTATGGCTCTGAGAGCCAAGAGGAAAGAAACCTCTGCCTCTAGGGCAAGGGTCTCTGAAGGATTTGCAGGTGGAAAGGATCTGGTTCTCATCTTGGGAAATTTTTTGAAGCCGAGAACCAGTCCCTGGCTTACTACTTCTAGGACCCACTTGTCTGATGTTAAAGATTTCCAGTCCTGGACAAAGTAAGCCAGCCTGCCCCCTACAGGTATTGGAGAATCGGCCCGGGGCAGACCCATCAGGGTGTCTGCTTGGCAAGGGCTTTAGACTGAAGAGTGGAAGCAGGTTTGCTCATACCCCGTCTGCCTCTCCCTCTAAAGAACCCCCTCTGAGCATAAGCAGAAGAGGAGGCCTGGGTTTGGTAAAAAGGCGTTTGAAAGGGCCTGCCCCTGCCCCTGAGGAGTGGCTTGCCTTTCTTTGGCCTGAGCACTCCTGTAGGTGGTCCTATACTCGTCCATCTTCTTCATGTAGTTCTCTGTCTGCTCCCCAAACAGAGAATTACCAATGACAGGAAAATCCATGGCCTTAGCCTGGGTATCCTGTGATGGGCTAGTACATCTGAGCCAAGCCATCCTCCGAAGGGCCACAGATGTAGCCATGACTCTAAATGAAACATCATTAGAGTCTACAGCAGCATGAAATTGCACCTTGGATGCCTCAATCCTATCCGCATCCACCCACTCCAGCTCCTTGGCAAGCTGGTCAGGGGCCTGTTTAGCTAGAGACAGCACAGTGTCCCACCTGGACTTCTGGTATCTAGCTGTGCAGGCCATATAGTTAGCCTGCCTGAGTCCCAAGGATGCTGCCATGTACTGTTTCTTTGCCATGGCATCAATCCTCCTGGAGTCCTTATCTGGGGGGTGTGAAGCCAAGGGAATATTTGCCTTATCACAGGCAGCAGCCTGCACTACCCCAACATGGCTGCATTGCTGGGAATGGAACTCCGTGTCCGAGCCTGAAAGGGCATACCTCTTGTCCATTCTTCTGTCCACAGGAGGTATGGAATTAGGAGTTTTAAGAATTTTAAATGTCTGTTTCCCAAAAGATTTATGGAGGGGAATAGACAATCTCCTGGACTCTGGGATGTCCATCATCTCAACAAAATCAGGCTCCTCCTGATCCTCTACTGCTTCTTCCGTAGGAAGCTGGAGGATTTCAGCCACTTTCTTGTAAAACATAAAGTGGGAAGGGGACTCAGAAAGCCTAGGAGGAGAAACACCTGAAGGTCTGTCTGGGGAGATGTCCGGGTCAATAGGCACATCCAGACTTTCATAATCACCATCATCATTATCTTCATACTCTCCCTCCTCCTCCTCCGGTTCATAAAATTCTTCTAAAGTATAATCCGGAACTGGGGGAACCGACTGAACCGAGCCCCTGACAGATGGTGCCGGTTCGACCGGAACCGAAGTTGGCGATTGAACTATCCTTATCGCTTTGGCTAGCTCATCAGCGGTCGGAGAAAGAACTTGTGGATCCGAACCGGATGATTTTCCCCTTTTCTTTCTTTTAGCCGGAACAGACTCCTCAGAATCGGTTCTCCTTTTGCCCGAAGAAGTTTCGCCCTGGTCAAAGGGCACTCCTTCTGGTTCAGTCGGAACCGAACCGAACTGGCCATCCGGGTCAGCGGACTTTTCGGCCTCCCTTTCCCGCAGTCTACCTACTCTCTTATCCAGGGTAGCTTTGGGAAAACTTTTACAAATTTGGTAGTCTGAATTGAGGTGGTCAAACCCCAGACAATAAACACAGGTGGTGTGGGGATCAGCCTTAGCAAAGACTTCCCCACACACACTACAGTGTTGAAACCCAGTGGGCCCATTTTTTTTCTTGGGTTTCTCAGACATGGCCAATCCTAAACACAACTTGCCCTTTTTTCGACAATCCGCCAGGCAAGACACTCCTATCGGTTCCTGACTGTGTTACGGGTCTTGGGGAAAAAAAACGTAATTAAATCTGTTTTTTTTAGAACCGATATGGACCGGTTACCACACTCTAATAAAGACAGAAGTTTTTTGTTTTGTTTTTGTTTTTTTTTTTTACACAAACCTGATCGGTTCAAACCGAACAGATCCAATGTTTACAAGTTCCACAAAGAAAACTAATACAAAACCTATCTAGTACTCACGGTACCACAGACAGAGACTTGAACCGACAGGTTTAGTAGCAGAAATTCGGTAGAAACCGAGCGAAAAAAACGACACTTTAACCGACTTTTTTGAACTGAGTGAAGGAGAAATCTCCAGAACGACTGTTCAGTGAGGCGGAGTAAAGAATCTGACAGTTGGAGTTTAAACAGCAGACAGAGGCTTCAACCGAGCTCGAGCTCAGCGTTCCATGCCCAGCATGGAAAGTTAACCCTTTGTTCTCCAGGGCAGTTCAAAGGTTGGTGATCACTACAATAGTCAGAATACAGCAAGGCTTCATGTTGTTTGAACACCAAGACAGGGAACCATTCCACCCTAGACTGGGTACTGGCTTCCAACCCTCTATACATCCAAGTGGATGGTACTCTGGCAGATGCCTTGAGTGACCACTCTCCAATATTTTGTATATGGAAGATCTACCTGCCCAAGGTCCTCCAAGACTCCTCACTGCCAGAGACTTTTCCAAATTCTCTGCGGATGCCTTCCAGGAGCAGCTATCCAGTCATGACTGGAGCCCTATCCAGCTGCTCCCCAACACTGATGAAGCATTGGAATAGTTCCAAAATACCTTCAACTCAGCTGCAAACAGGCACACTCCTCTTAGGAAACTTAGAGCAAAGGGATACTGCTACAAATGGATCACACCTGAGCTAAAATCCATGATGATCAAGTGGGACAATGCCTGGGTCAGGTACAGGGAGTCTGCCCTCTCAGAAGACCAGAATACCTATAGGTACCTAAGAAACCAATGCAAGCAAACAACAAAGGCAGCAAAGTGAGCTTATGTTAAGAACCTCCAGCAGGCCAACTGAACTGACCCATGGTCCTTCTGGTCCCAGGTTAATGCCCTAGTAAAGGGGAGTGGTAAACCCCGCAAGGTACAATAGTCTGCAATGGCAAAACACTTAATGAGGGCCAGAAGGCAGCCACCGCCTTCAACAGGTTTTCATGGACCTTGAAAACTATACGGCGGGTCTCCCCCTACAAAGCTCTGAGCTACCGGACACTAAGAAATTGAACCCTTAGCACCTACAATTTCACCTGTGGATCATACGACCCAAGGAAGTACTTCCCCTACTTATGAATATTAAGGCAACGGAAGCAGCTGGCCCAGATGGCCTCAACCCTACATTGCTCAGGGCTGCTGCTCCTGCCATTACCTTACCTGTTACATGGCTTGTTAATAGATCATTGCTCGAAGGAGTCGTACCCAATGCATTGAAGCAGGCTTATGTGGTGCCCATCCACAAGGGAAGCCCCAGGGAATACATTGGTAGCTACAGACCAATCTCCCTCTTATGCACACTAGCCAAGTTGCAACAGCGGCTAGTCTACAATCAACTTTTCACCTACATGGAAGCACACCAGCTGCTAGCGAACACACAGCATGGATTCAGATGAAAGCACGGGACTGAAAGCTCTTATCAAATTCTCTACAGATATCCTTAAGGCCCTCGATGACAGCACGCCTACGGGAGCCGTATTCATCAATCTGACTAAGGCCTTTGATCTGGTGAACCACAACCTTTTGGTAGTTAAACTGAGTCAATTTGGCCTAGATCAGCATTCACCAAACTGGTTCAGCAAGTACCTGTCAAACCACTCCCAACAGGTCAAGTGGAGATGTGCCACATCGGAATCACTCCCCATCAAGGAGGGTGTACCTCAAAGCTTTATCCTGGGACCCCTCCTGTTTTCACTGTTTGTGAATGATATAAACATGCACTGCGGAAGCAGCTCTGTGGTCCAGTACACAGACGATACTGTACTCTACAGAGCCTCAAACAGCACAGCTGACCTGGGTCAACAGCTGCAGTCTGATTTTACCCAACTAGAAAAATGGCTACTAAACAACAGGTTGATACTTAACGCTAAAAAGACAAAAGCCATTATGTTTGGACCTCCTAACATTAGGCTGCAACAGAAGCCCCCTCCTACAATTGGTCACAGCCTCAGGCTCCCCCATAGAGGTGGTAGGGTACTTCAAGTACCTGGGCCTAATACTGGACCAAGGCGTCACACTGAAATTCCACGTGGATCATATAACCAAAATGATCCACCAAAAGTTAGGTCTGTTGCACCGTTTGAACGGGTAAGTGACACCTGAAACCAGGATTACCATAGCTCAAAGCATCCTCCTACCAACCTTAACATATGCTGCTTCAGCAACACACTCGATCACAAAACAGGAGCTGAACTGGATGCACACCCTATATAATAAGATAGCATGCGTTGCCATAATGTCCCACCCAAGGACACATCACTGCAAAGTACTGGCCTCCCTAAACTGGCCATGCCTTAGCTGCAGGCTACAGTACCCTCTACTGTGCAATGCTTACAAATTCATTAATGATCACCCTCCAGTAAGTCTTGCTGGTCTGCTGGACCCTAAGCACTCAGGTAGACAGCTCCACACTACTGGGAGAAATCTTCTTGCGGAAGCAAGAGCTAGGACAACGGCGTGCAATAAATCCTTCACCCATGCCGCACCTGTACTCTGGAATAAGCTCCCTGCCCACCTGGAAGAAGCAATCTCTCTGGCGGCCTTCCACAAGAGGTTCCGGATGCACCAGCTGGACATAAGCAAATGCTCCTGCACTTGAATAAAACCTAGACCTCACTAAACCTATCTGCTCTGTTGCAGGCTCTTACTCAGACCACAAGATGAGTTAAAGTGTGTAGTCAATTCATTGTTGTGTACTAATACCGCCCAGGCCAGAAGTCTAGGCAAATGTGATAGTAAAATGTATTGTCCAACTGTTGATTGTATAATTGCCTGATGTACAATGTCTCGTCTGTAAGCAAAACACTGTTACTGGTTTGTACTGTATTGCAAAGTGTCCTTTTCTCTACTCTATGTAACTAATACCAAACCTCCACTACACACATAAATCCATCATGACAAAATACCAGGTCCCTTTTCTGCCAGACCACCCGGGGCAGTGATCCTTTAGGTTTAGAGCCCCTTCTTGGATTAATAATCTCCCTCCCTGAGATCAACAGGCATCCTACTCTTGGTCCCTTTAAAAGTAGCCTTCGTCAGCACCTGAATTCTTTCAACAGTTGCGACTGTCCCCTGTAACAAATCAACCCCTCTGTGCCTTCTTGTAACCCCCAAGTTTAGCTCCTATTGTCCTAGACCTGAGCCTCTGTCCTGAGCACTCTCCCCCTCTTTTCCCTGACCTCAGCACGCACCCCCCAACGCCTACTATATACTGACTACGTCACCTTAGACGACATCAACCCTCCTCTCACTCTTCTCCCCATCTTTACCTTCACTCCACCCCTTTCCTTTTCCTACACACCTTCCTCTCCTTTCCAACCAGTCCTACTCCCTATTTCCCATCTCCCCTCCCCTTCATCCCTGCCTTACACCGTAGCCTTGCTGCCCGCCCCACCCTTCTACTTCTTGCAGTACCTCTCAAATATCCATGACTTCTGCCTTTCTTTTCTCTTACTCTCCTCTTCCCCTTCCACTTGTACTGCATATGTATTTATGCATACTCTTACATATGTATGCCTTTTATCCATTTGTAAATACCCAGATATGTATTCCCAACTATGAACTGTAAATAGTTGATATAATTGTGCTTTTAATGTATTGTTTAACTCATGTTATTTTCTATGTTCTCTGGTTCAAAGGTATTGTAATCCTAGTGATAAATAAAATAAATAAATTCCAGGTCACCCCGAAAAAGGGACCTTCGGGGCTCAGTGGATCTACCGGTTAACAAAACTGAAATAAATAAAATAAGAAGAGGAGTGGAAGGCAGAAGCATCCAGTCACAGGAGCGAACATGATCTATTTCCTGTAAGCCGGACTGTAAATACGTATTTCAGTGTGCAGAGAAAGTGTACGGGGAAGGGGAGTAAAATGAGGGATCGATGGCGCATTGAATAGAAAGGCCAATTTAGCATAACAGAATGGAGTGGGGGCTGTCGGCCACTGTGTCTTCAATATTGGGTGGGGGGTGTCATCATTCATTTTGGCTTCAGGTAGAGTGTCACCAATACTTGTGGAGACGTTGAAGCTCCTGAGACTGTGAGTTGTGATGGCACCAAGTCAAATCATAGAGAGGAGCTGAAACCTGATCTAAACAAAGTGAACTGTGCTCTTACTTAGCAAAAAGCAGGATAAGATGTGATCGTTTCCCATACACTATACAGAATAATGTATGGGCAACCATTAACTCCAAGGCTACATTTCTACCTCAGGATTGCCAAGATGACAGGGACCTCTCAAGCTTTGCTCTGGAGGTCATGTCATCATGGCAACCCTTTCAGTGGAAGCAGTCTTGTTGTGAATAGTTGTCCCATATATTATTCTATATATTGTACTATGCTACTGTTTAATTAACCTACCAGTCATTATTTTATAATGACAGAAAGAGTACGCAAGGAAAAGTTAATAAAAATCCATTACTGAAAGTGTGAAAATTAAGCTAAAAAGTCATGTACTATTATCACTTTACAGATACAGCTCAAACAAATTTATGTTAAAGAGCAGGCTAGCAGCTCATGCCATCGGGAGAACTTTAACAAAACGTAATAGTTAGACAGAGTCCAATGTGTATCTCCCATTAATTCTGCATTTATCCTCCCCATGATTTAATACTGAAGTAATTTATATGAAAACAGGATCTTTGCTCCTGAAAACGTAATCTGTTCTTGTTGCCTTCTCCCTACCCGAAGTCATAATGCACTGCTTGTGACATCACAGTCACTTCCATGGCAACAAACTGTGTTGTAACAACAGAGGATTATGACTTGATGTAGGGAGTGAGTTATAGAAGCAGATGAACTCTAAGGGATAAAGATATATATTCATAAAAAAGTTCTTCAGTAATAAACAATGGGGAGGAGAAATTTATGGAATATATATATAGAATGCAAGCTGAATTGTACCTAAATGTTACGTATTTCAAAGGATTTCTCTGAGGAGTCAGCAGCTCTTTACGTAATTTATGACTTCAGCAAACTGGGATTAACTATGCTGTCAGATAAGCATCCCAACAGTCAGAAAACCTTTCTGTAATCAACTCTTCACAGGGCAGGGTTTTAAATAATTGATTAGCAGTTTTTTTCTTGGGACTATACTAACTGTACAGAAAGTATTTATATAGATTTTCTAGAAGTGCTGTGTTTGTTAAACACAATGAGGCAAGAGCTATGCATTTTCACAAAGACTTAGCACTTTTATGAGCAAAACGCTCATCAATTTTTAGAATTAAATAAATCCCTGCAGAGTACACTTTACTCTGGTGTAAACACACAACTGTCAAACTGCTATACTGTGTTTCCCAACTGCCTGCAAAACAAAAAGATTACACTTAAAATTACCGATACCACAGAAACCACATTCTGCATTGCAACTACTGCTGGGCAATTATTAATGGTTATTACTTTCTAGACTCCTAAAGAACTAAAAAGGCTCACTTTGGAACTGGTATAAGACTTACCAAATATATTACTATACTGGCCTATCAAGTATGTCTGTGTGGTTTGTTGATAATAGATACAAAATTATCCTTAACTGTTTGGTATTCACTTTATCGAACTGGATGTCAGGTATTTGTTCTGTTTGCTGTCCTTTAACTTGCTTGGTAGTGTTGCTAAATGAAGGGAAAAAAGGCAAACGGGCACTAGCCCTTTCTGGCTTTGTCCAGATTATATACACGGCGGGCTGCTTTGCTACTGACAGGAAGGTGGCACTGCAGGGTTATGCAGCAAGGCATAAGTGCGCAGGTGGAGATCAGCTCAGTCAGCAGCTCAGGACAGATTGCAGAGGAGGATAAATGCACACTGCTCATGATTGGCAAGCACTCAGACAAAAATTGAAATTAAAATGGCTTATCTGGCAGGCATGTTACATCGATAAGCGCATCTTGATGGTCTCTGACCTATGCACAATACAAGCAGATGTCTACGCCCACCCAAACACAACATGAGACACATGATACAAAACCTGCCACACAGAGAGAAGGAAAAGAGAAATATCTGGAGCTGTTCCTCCCTCCAATGTGTATGCCTTTCACAGGTAAACAAAAAATGATAGGGTCAATTCTACCTGCTGCCTGGCATTTAGAGATCTGTCAGAACCAGCATTATTTTGAACACTCCTCACCAGCTGACACAAAAAATTCCCTTCCTATGTTGTCACGTGCAGAAATGTTTCTTTAGGCATCTGATTCAGACTGCATTACTCATTGCCACTGCCGATGGTATGTAATCCTTTCTTCAGAACTGCTCCCTTCTTCAGAACCTCAGCAAACATGGGTAATGCAGACAGGGCAAACCAAAGGAGCTGCCTCCATTACCATAATCACTATCAGGAAATGTTAATAAGCATTATACCATGGACATAAGTGAACAGCCAATGAAATCATTAGACTGGCAGTTTACCACCAATGTAAATCCTCAAATCAACGGCTGTTGATGAGTATATAATCTAAGGAATCATCTGCAGCACAGGAATAAATGGTATAAAACTAAAAAAAACAAAGCAACCTCTTTAATATTTGTATTTTATTATAGTAAAAAAAAATAACCTTGGTATAATCGCAAGAAGCTACTCGGAAGATGTGGATTATCGGGGGATTTACCACAGCTGGCGAGGATTTACCCACTCAGCTGTGCCTTGTGGGCAAACCACTCCAGCCGTGGTAAATCCCCTGATAACCCACACCCCCTCATGGCTTATTGCTTAATTCCAAACCTGATGCACTATGTAGTTGGTTCTTTGTTAACCATGGAACTCAGTCGCACACACCTCCTTTTAAAAAGCAGGTCTGGAACATAAACAAAAGCAGTGACTGGCAGACAACACAGAACATGATAGGACTTCTATGTTTACACAGAAACATAGAATTTGACGGCAGATAAGGACCGCTTGGCCCACCCAGTCTGCCCATTTTCCTACCTACCGGATAAGCTGCAGATCCTAGTTAACCAGCAGCCTACTTCTTCCTACCCCCACCCCCTAGAATGGCCTTATGACTGTCCCATGCATGCTTGAATTCCACCACTGATTTTGACTCCACAACCTCCTCCGGGAAGGCCGTTCCATGCATCCACAACCCTCTCTGTGAAAAAATACTTCCTTAAACTACCTCTGAGCCGCCCCCCTCTATCTTCAAATTGTGCCCCCTTGTTCTTGCACACCTCTTTTTTTGAAAGATGCTACCCTCTTGGACTTTGTTGATTCCCTTGAGGTACTTGAATGTTTCTATCATGTCCCCCCTCTCCCTCCTTTCCTCGAGGCTATACATATTAAGCTCCTTTAGTCTCTCTTCATATGTCTTCCGGTGCAGACCCTGCACCATTTTAGTGCCTCTTCTGGACAGCTTCCATCCTGTCTATGTCTTTCGGAGATTGGGTCTCCAGAACTGCACACAGTACTCCAGATGGGGTCTCACCAGCTGTCTGTACAGAGGATAACAACTTCCTGTTTTCTACTGGTGATGACTCTCCTATGCATCCCAGTATCCCCAGCCCTCCTTGCTGCCCTCTCACATTGCTTGCCCACCTTTAGGTCATCTGATATGACTACCCCAGGTCCCTTTCCATTTTTGTTGTTGTGAGTATCTCACCCCCCATTGTGTACTCTTCCCTTGGGTTTTTGTTTCCCAGGTGCATTACCTTGCACTTCTTAGCATTAAATCTAAGCTGCCATACATTTCACCATTCCTCTAACCTTGCCAAGTCCCTTCTCATCCTTTCCACCCCACCCTGTGCATCAACTCTGTTGCAGATCTTTGTGTCATCTGCAAAGAGACATACTTTTCCATCCAGTCCCTCTGCAATGTTGCTTATAAAGACACTGAAGAGGACCGGTCCTAATACTGAACCCTGTGGTACCCCACTAGTAACCCTCCTTTCTGCTGAGTGGGCTCCATTTACTATTACTCTCTGTGTCCTATTCTCCAGCCAATTCTTTACCCAGGATGTCATCTTGGGACCCACTCCCAGGCTGGCTAACTTGTATATTAATCTTTTGTGTGGGACTGTGTCAAATGCCTTGCTAAAGCCTAGGTAGGCCATGTCCACAGCCCTTCCCTGATCTACTACTTTGGTCACCCAGTCAAACAAATCTATCAGATTCATCTGGCATGACCTTCCCGCTGTGAATCCATGCTGCCTAGGGTCCTGTGCCCCTCTGGCCTCTAGATACTCGACAATTCTTTCCTTCAGAAGTGATTCCATCATTTTCCCTATCACTGAGGTTAAACTAACAGGTCTGTAGTTTCCTGCATCTGCCTTGCTCCCACTTTTGTGAAGGGGAATCACATCTGCCCTCCTCCAGTCCTCGGGTACCACCCCATCCTCCCATGATTTGTTAAAAAGGGTAGTCAGTGGTGTCATTAGTTCTACCCTTAGTTTTTTTAGAATTCTGGGATGAATCCCATCAGGCCCCATTGCTTTGTCCTCCTTCAGTTTTAAGAGTTCTTTCAGAACCCTTTTTTCTATAAATGGGCTGGTATCAACTTCTGTATCCAGAGTGTTTCTACTGTTTGTTTTAGGTACCTCCCCCTCTTCATTTGTAAATACTGAGCAAAAATATTTGTTTAGTATCTCTGCCTTTTCACAGTCACCCGCTGCCCACCCTCCCTTCCCTTTATTAAGCCTCACTATCCCTCCCTTGGTCTTCCTTCACTCCCTGATGTACCTATAGAAAGTTTTATCCCCCTTCTTAACTGAGTTAGCTATCTTTTTCTCGGTTTGGGCCTTTGCTGTTCTGACTGCCTTCCCAGCCTCCTTTTGCTTTAACTGATACAGTTCTCTGTCCTGCTCCTTCTTGTTGCTAATCATGTCTTTGCTGGTCTTCCAAACCTCTAAAAGTTTATGTGACTAAGGACCAAGCTAAAAATGTATTCAGAGAAGATGTGGGAAGGTGGGCAGGTTACACAAGTAAAACAGTATCAGATTTTGGACCACAGTCTTCTCTTTCTGTAGGAGAGGGGATCTTCCTCAAAGCCTTTTATGCTATAACCAGCCTGTTGTGCAGCAGCAGGTTTGCTGCTGGAGACATCAGCAACCTGGGCTCAGGAATGAACCCGGGATGCTAGGGGGGGCAAAGAGGTTTGAGCATCCCACAGGATGCTTACCTCCTCTGGGTGGAAGACTGACCACAACCCACTGCTTGATCATCTCCAGATCATGTGCCCAGGAGAGCTGGGCAAGTTGGAGACATAGTGGGAGGGGAGATGCAGCAGTTTTGCGGCATTCACGCCCATTGTGCAGACCACAATGCACATTCACAGTCTACTACATCTTGAGAGGGGGGCAAAGGAGACATCCCCAGGCTCGGGAGGGTGATACCAGCACATCCAGGCTCAGCACTGCCGATCCAACATGAAGAGACCCTTGTCAATAAGGAAGACTACAGGGCGACGTTAGGCTGAAAGAGGTTGCATCTGGACACAAAGAAACAATCAAACAATAAAAAAAAATAAACACATTTTATCCCATGGCAGGTGCTTTGGCTGGGGCAGTATGGGTCTATCTGGCAGGCTTAAGACACAGCTTTGTATCCTGAGCCAAGGATGGCAAGAATAGAGTCCAGGATAGTGGCTGATGAGTGCTAGCAACAGGGTGGGCAGATACCGAATTTGGACCGGATATCAGATCCGGATACCATGTACCAAATTTGGTCCGGATATTGGATCCCGATACCATGTGACTACTATCCAATCAGATCCAGTTCAGATCAGGTCAGATAGTAGTAGTGTGGCACCTGCAAGTCATTAATTATCCTTACCCCTAGTCAAGCATTTCAGCACATAAAAAGCACCTGCAGGTCTTGCTGTCCTCTACATCAATGAGTTTCCTGGCTCCAGATAAACACGCAGAGGGAACACGAAGTTACCTTGCCCATTCTATTGTGAGGGAAGCCCTCAGGTCCCTTAAGATGGAGAAAGAACTGGGGCCGGATAAATTACATCCCAGAGTGCTGAGAGAACTGGCGGATGTCCTGGCAAAACCCGTGCGGGGAGCTTTTCAGCATCTCTCTGAGGAAAGGGTGGGTGCCCCAGGACTGGAAGGTGGCACATATAGTGCCTATCCACAAGAGTGGATCAAGAGAGGTGGCAGGGAACTACAGGCCCGTCAGCCTGACACGGTGGTGGGCAGGTGATGGAGGGACTGTAAAGTAGGGGCTGGGGGATCTGGAAAAGTCAGGGTGCCTAGACAGCATGGCTTCGTCTAGGGGAAATCGTGTCAAACAAACATTGTGGAGTTCTATGATTGGGTGATGAGTGTCTTGGACCTGGGAAGGCTGGTGGATGTCCTCTTTCTTGACTTCAGAAGGCATTTGAATCTGTTCCTCACGGGGGCCTGTTGGATAAGCTGGGGGAAACAGGGGTGGGGAACTAGATGATCAGATGGATAGGGAATTGGCTCCAGGACCGGACCCAGAGGGTCGTGGTTGGGGGGGGGACAGTCTCATCCCCAAGGAGGGTCATTAGTGGGATCCCTCAGGGATCGGTCCTTGGGCCCCTCCTGTTCAACGCCTATGTCTCTGACATAAGGAAAGGTATCAGGAGTGAGATGAGTCTCTTTGAGGATGACTCAAAGCTGGGGGCGGTGGTGGTTGGGGAGGAGGGGAGGGTGGCCCTACAGGAGGACCTGGAGTCTCTGGAAAGGTGGTCTAGAAAGTGGAAACTGAGGTTCAATGCAGGAAATGCAAGGTACTGCACCTGGGAGTCAGAAATCCGGGCCAAGTGTACACCGGGGATGCTACAAGTCTCGATGGCGGAGAGGGACCTGGGGGTGGTGGTGGATGTCAAGATGAACAACTCGGAGACTTGTAGGAAGGCAGTGGCCAAGGCCAACAGGATGCTGGGATGCACCGCTAGGGGGATCATCTCCAGAAGGAGGGAAGTGATACTCCCTCTGTATAACTGCTTGGTGAGGCTGCACCTCAAGTACTGCGTGCAGTTTTGGAGGCCACACTTAAAGAGGGACACTGAACTCCTGGAGAGGGTCCAGAGGAGGGCAACCAAAATGATCTGGAGCTTGGGGGATAGGACCTATGGGGAGAGGCTCGAAGAGCTAAATATGTACACATTGGAAGAGAGAAGGGACCCAGGGGGACAGGATAGAGGTCTTCAGATACATGAAGGAGTTAAACAGTCGAGGCGCAATCGGGGGGGGGGCAACTAGAGGGCATGGGTGGAAGCTGGAGGGGAGAGATTCAGGGGAGAAAGGAGGAGGTGCTACTTCACTGAGAGGGTGGTGGAGCCATGGAATGCACCGCCCGGGGGGCTGGTGGAGGCAGAGACAGTGGAGGGGTTCAAGAGGGGGTGGAACAGGTACAGGGGAAGGGTTCTGGAAGTAAAGTCCACTGCAGCAAGAATATCCAGGATTGGGAAGGGAGACGCCAGAGAGGGCAAGGGGGGCAGCAAGGTCAGCTCCCAGGGTGGGGGCTGACCAAACGAGCAGACGCAAAAGACCAATAGGCCTATTGTGCTGGCATTTTAGTATGTTAGTATTCACCAATACTTCCACATAAGCATCAAATGAGGGTGTCAAAAAACAGATCAACACCAGACTGCTCCTAAAATAAAAGTCAGTTCACAGAACCTGCTAAATTAGAGTAAAACAGCCGACTTGTACAAATAGCAACTCTATGTTAGCGGACTGCTAAAAAGTTTAGTGATTAACTTTTTAGCACTACAGTACAGCTACTTCTGTAGCAAGGCAGAATCTCTCTTATCTTGTTTAAAACTGCAACAAAGTGCCAAAATGGAAAATCCAAACTGTTACTCCACTTGTTGTAAAACCTATAAAAAGAACTGTTTTGGGCCACGGCAGATCTCTAAGAGAATCTTGACTGAGGGAGTAAAAATTAGTCTCGCGTGGAGCGGAGCAGCAGAGTGGCCATCTTGCCACTGCTATGCCAACAAGCCCCCTCTAAATAACTTCATTTATAAACCCTATTTAAGCAGTAACTTTACCTACAAACCCTTTAGTGTCAAAATCTTCTCTCCGGGCCGGCCGGTGGCGCTGAGGTTGGCGCTGGAGCGCCACACCACCGCGCTGCGCGGCGACCCGAGTTCAGGACGGACTGGTGGCCGGGGGCTCGGCAGGGAGAGGGGGATCGAAGCCCCAACGGATGCTCTCCTCCTCAGGGCGGGAGCACATGAGCGATGGCGCTTCTGCATTCTCTTCCGCTGCCAGTGGGAAGCACCGCAGTGAAGGGATGGAGGCGGCCGCTTGTCGGAGTCGGGAGGGGGACGCCAAGGCGATGAGGGTTGCGTGCGTATAAGCACACTACCACTGGACGACGTCCCAAGTGCAAGGCGTCCTAGGGGAGTGGGGGACGAAGGGAGAAAACTGGAAAAATCCCCTCCGGCAGCCCTAGATGAAGTCCACCCTAAGTCCACCCATACCACCTACAGGACAGACCCCACTATGCGAGGAAGAGGAGGATGGGCACTCTAGGGGCAGATCCCTAAGGTAGGTACCGGGGGACATGAGCGGATGGAAGGAGGGGGCACCGGAGGTCAGGAGGAGGAGGATTAAGATGAAAATAAAAAAAATTAAAAAAAAATAAAAAATCTTCTCTCCCAAAGGAATCATTAGCACAGCTTGTAGCGGCTATTGCCAATGATGGAAAGTGGCAGTGGACGAGAGAAAGAACCAGGGAGCCTGGGGCTGCATAAGGGATCAGGCTACTCTGCTGTCTGAAATGATCTGACCCAACTCTAAAGCAGTAACCCATCGGGTCTGATCAGAACAGAAAAGTCAAAAATCCGACCAGTCCGATTTATCGGGTCGGATATCCACCCATCCCTAGCTAGCAAGGATGCTCTCCTGCCAGAGGTGGGTAGCCAAACACACTGTTCCAGAAGCAATCCCTAGAGGAGGGGTGGTAGCTGTTTCACTGGTAGCAATGTGCCCATGCAAGCTTCTTGCTCCCCAAGGCCAGTTGTGAGCATGCGCCCTAATGTAAAGGGTGGGGTGGGACTAAAATGGACAAAATCCCTCTACTGGCAGTAGCATGACGCAAGTGCCAATCATCAGCCATGTCCCCGTGACACACAAAACAGGTAGCCCTCTCGCCAGTGAAAGGATGGAGACTCTGCCATGGGGTTAACCAGGGTAGTACTGCACTGGTGGGCCAGGAAATGGAGGTGCTGACCTTACTAAAGGAGTCAAATGACAGGATACAGGCAGGTACAAGCAGCAGAGGTAAACTCGATGGTGAGGGGGAAAACAGAAATTAAAAAAGCACCCATCAGGCTGGTATCACTCCTGTTGTATCATGACACAGTATTCCCCATTCATTATTTGCATTTGGTGGCGGTGTATCACCGCTCTATTTTTCTTACCATCGCTCTATATTTTTTACCACCTCCTACATTTTTGCCCATCACCCTGATTTGTTTTTACAAAGTCAACCAAAGTGATCTTTTACCCCAATCCCTAATGGCACCACTACCCCTGTTTTTATACCAGTGCTCTACACCTTGCATCAAGAGCTGCTGACACCTCAAAAAGTCCTTTGATAAAAGCACTTGGACAAAATCTAGCCTATAGTGCCGGCCCAGTAGCACTGAGGGTTGAGGCGCTGGACACCACACCTCGTGCCATGCCGGTGACCCAAGTTCAGGAACAGACTCGGACCGCTGGGGGTCAGCAGGGGAGGGAAGGGACTGGGCATCCGGAGGACTGCTCTCCCTTCCCAGGGTTGGCTACGAGACCTGCACCGCTCCTTAGCAGCCCCTGATGGAGAACAGGGGCCTCGCACAGAAACGGTGCCGTAACTAGGGGGTGGAGCAGCGGCAGACATTGGCACATCAGTGCCCAGATGTCATTGCACGTCTGCACTCCAGGGGGGGAACCACACTCGAAAAATACCCAGGAGGACCAGAGAGGCGATGAAGGCTCCAGGAGCCTAGCCCACATCCCCAACACCGGACCATCCCTGCACTGGCTCTCCCAAGCCCCCAGACCAGGACTGACCCTCTAATTGCAGTAAGACCACCAGGTAGGTGGGGCAAGCCCTCCCCCAGGAGGTGATCCAGGGGGGCTGGAAGGTCCTTGGAAAGAGGTGCTCAGTAATCTTGTTCCCGGAGGAGGGTGGTCTCAGGCGGGGAGTAGAGGCGATGGCTGAGTGGACACTTCTGAGAGATGCCCTGGTCCACCGGAGCCAGTAAATACAGGTTACTCACCTGTAACAGGAGTTCTAGGAATGGTATATGTTGTTCATCCACACTTATTGGCAGGTTCCTTGCCGCTTTAAATCTTGCCGGAAGGTCTTCAAGCTGGCTCCTCCCACCCACCCGGGTGGTAAAACTCTCGGCTCACTCCCATGACGCCAGATCTGGCCAGCTGGAAGCTCAGATTGTGCCAAGGTCGGGAGGTTAGGTAGGTCATGTGGATGAACAACATATACCATTCCTAGAACTCCTGTTACAGGTGAGTAACCTGTATTTCTAGGGACATGGATATGTTGTTCATCCACACTTATTGGCAGACTCCTAGCAGTTCTCCGGGAGGAGGGAGGCAAGGCGCACACCCCCTACTTAGGGAATAAAGACTGGAGAACCGAGGCCCCAAAACCAACATCCAGGCGTGATTCAAGGTCGATGTGGTAATGGGTAATAAGAGTGTGCTGACTTCCAGGTAGCAGCCCTGCAGATTCCTGGATAGGGACGCCCTGAAGCAGCCACCGATGCAGCAGTATGACGGGTAGAATGAGCCTTATCCTCTGGGAGGCCCATGCCCGCCAACTTATAGCAGCGATCTATGCAGGAGGTGACCCACCTGCCTATCGCCCACTTGGCTGCAGGTCTGCCAGGTGTGGCTTCAGCGTAGGGTGACAAACAGCTGGCGAACCTCTCCCCACTTTCAGCCGCGCGCCTCCTTATAATAAGCGAGCGCCTTCTAGGGTCCAGAGTATGGAGCCTATATTCGGCCTCCGAGGTGTGATTGGGGTAGAACACCGGCAGAGTCAGCACCTGGTTAAGGTGAAACTCCGACACCACCTTCGGAAGGAATTTCGGGTGGGGGCGCAGGACAACCTTGTCCCTGTGGAAGACCAGGTAACGAGACTCGATGCAAAGCGCCTGGAGCTCTCCCATCCTTCTGGCTGACGTGATAGCCACCAAGAAGGCGGTCTTCCACGACAGGTGAGAGAGATCACACCTGTGCATTGGTTCGAATGGCTTGCCCATGAGCTTTGCCAGTACCAGCAGTAAATCCCACGGAGGTGGAGGTTCTCGCACCGGAGGGGAAATGTGATCAAGGCCTTTGAAAAAGCGCCCGACCACCTTTTCCTGCGCCACCGACTGCTCCCCGGCCCACGCGCGGTAAGCAGAGATGGCTGCCAGGTGCACCTTAGGTCGTCGACCTAAGCCCTTGACTAGAAAGGGACCATAAATAGTCCAAAATGCTTGCCACAGAACAGGAGGAAGGGTCCAAGCCTTGCCCTGACACCAAATGGAGAATCTCTTCCATTTGAAGTGGCATTTTCTGGTCGACTCCTTGGGACGCCTCAACAACATTGAGGACCTCGTCGGAAAGACCCAAGGCCTGGAACTTAAGCCGCCAGGAACCAGGCCGTCAGGTGTAGGACTGAAGATCCGGATGGAACACCTTCCCTGATTGACTGAGAGCAGGTCCGGGCGAGCTGGAAGCTGCCTTGGGAGCCTGGAGCTGAGGCTGAGGAGATCTGGTACCAGAACTGGCGGGCCAGTCTGGGGCTATCAGAATCACCTGTGCCTTGTCCCTCCTTGCCTTGAGAAGCACCTTGTGAATCAAGGAAATGGGGAAAGGCGAAAAGAGGCCGGGGTCCACAGCCTCGAGAAGGCATCCCCTGCAGCGAGCCCTGCTGAGGGGGCGGGCATAAAACAGCCTCACAGCTGCTTCTCCCTGGAGGCAAACAGGTCCACCTGAGGTGTGCCCCAGTGGGAGAACAGATCTTTACTACCTCCGCAGGAGAGACCACTGTGAGATGCAGCCCTATCCGCTCAGGGCATCGGCCAGGGTATTGGAGGCTCCTGCCACATGAATGGCTAGAGATCCGCTCCAGGCTGCAAGAGACGAGGACCAAATGCGGAGAGCCTCCCTGCAAGAAGATGGAGCGCGGCCCCGCCTTGGGCGGGTTCAGGTAGTACATGGTCGTGGTATTGTCCGCCTGGACTCGGACCACTTGACCCCGGAGAAACGGAGCAAAGGCGGTGAGAGCTAGGCGGGACTGCTCGGGAGCTCCAGCAGGTTGATGTGGAATTGGGACTCCCAGGACCAGAGGCTGCACTCTGTGTTCCCCAGATGGGCACCCCAACCCATCAGAGAGGCATCGGTCGATAGAGAGACCGTCGGCTCGGGGCGGACAAACGGGATGCCCTCCTGCAGATGGAATGGAACGGTCCACCACTGGAGAGCGTTCCACATCTCCTGGGTCACTATCACTAGCTGGTCCAAAGGATCGCAGCTGTGACCACTGGCTGGCCAGTCCCCACTGAAGGGGCGATGTGCCCGCCGCCCAATGGACCACGCTGGTACAGACCGCCATGAGACCCAGAAGGCGAGGAAGTCCCGAGCAGGGGCGCAATGCCCAACCAGAAATGATTGGGCAAAGGGGTAAGAACCTCGGCCCTGTCCGCCGGGAGCCGCGGTCTGGCTCAAGAGAGTCGAGCTCTGCCCGACGAACAGGATCACCTGCTTCGCTCGAATCCGACTTGGCCTTGTTGATGAGAAGGCCAACTTGAGAGCAAACCTGGAGGCCAGACTCTGGACCGCTCCACCTCCCATCTGGAGGAGGCTGCTATCAGCCAATCGTCCAGGTAAGGGTACACCCGGACCCCTCGGCGCCACAGGAATGCTGTCACCACTGCCATGCATTTGGTGAAGACCCTGGGAGCTGGAGATAAGCCGAAGGGCATGGCTCGGAACTCGAAGAGGGATCCCTCCGCTCGAAAGCGGAGGAATCTCCGATGTGACCGATGGATAGGGACGTGAAAGAACGCGTCCTGTAGTTCCAGAGAGCAGAACCACACGCCGTGTTCCAGAGATGGTATTATCTGCGCCAGAGTGACCATCCTGAAGGTTCGAGACCTTAGGAACTTGTTCAGGTCGTGTAGGTCGAGAATGGGGCACCAGCCCCCCGTCCGTTTCAGAACCAGGAAATACCTGGACACGAACCCTGGGTCTGAAGGGGGGTCCTCCACCTCCGTGATCACCTCCTTTTGGAGGAGGAGAGCGATGTCGGCTCAGCGAGCCACCAGTGAGGCTGCGGACCCCGAGGCCCCCCGAGGTGCGACGGCTCTGAAGGGCGGGGCCTGCTCGAATTCCAGAGGTAGGCCTTTTCCCACCACCTCCAGTACCCACCTGTCCGTGGTAACAGCGGACCAGGCAGAAAGGAAGTGTCTGAGCCGTCCCCCCACGGGGAGAACCAGGGGTGAGGTGACAGGGATGGGGTCGACACCCCTCAGCCCGTCACTGGGCAGGCTTGGAGGAGGGACCGCCGAGGGACCTCCTGGGCCTTTACCTCCCTGCTTCCTGTTGGAGAACCCGGCGGCTGGGTTTGGGATACCAGGTCGAGCCTGCTGGCCCTGACGTTGCTGGGCCGGGCCCGCAAGCCGCAGGAGATGAGAGGGCTTAGGCTGTGGCTTGGCCTTTGTCCTTCTGAGCAGAAGAGACCGAGCCCAAGGTAGCACTGGACTTCTCGATCCTCTGCAGGGACTTCCACCCCAGGGTCAAGAGGTCAGTCCCAAAAGGGAACATCCGCCAACTTGTGCTGGGTATCCGGTAAAGGTGGATATCCTCAGCCAAGCCCAACGACGCATGGCCACTCGCGGCAGCCACAGACCTGGCACATGAGTCCCGACGTTCAACGCAGTCTGGAGCTGCTGTTTGGCCACTGCCTGCCCTGGTCCCGCACCTGCCTGACCGTAGTCTGCAGATCTGTGGGAAGATGAGGGACAACCTCATCCAGGGAGCCCAACAGGCATGAGAAAATGTGCCATGAGGACGGCCGAACTGGCCTGAGACGCAAAAGAGGGACGAGCATAGACTTTCTGCTCGGCATAATCCAATTTCTGATTCCTTTGTCGGAGGTTTGTCCATCCTCATGCTCCGGCACGCCGAAACGCTGTTATGTAACCAACCCTCGCCGAGGGGTGTTCAAAACCGGACAGGAACCGGGTAGGGACCTGATACTTCCTGGCCAACCTGGGTCAAGGCGCAGGGCAGGAAGCAGGACACTGCCAAAGTTCCAAGGCCGGACTCCACTCATGGCTTCGCCACCAGAAAGGCCTCCGTGGAGATTCCCCTCGGTCCAGAATCTCCGTGAGGGGATACCTGGCCCGTTTAGAAATGGGTTCGAGCTTCATCCCGGTGGACTCCGAGATGTGTTGAAGCAACCCTAAGAAGGACGAAGGGCTATCGTCCATTGACTGCCCTCCTGAGGACTCCAGGTCCATGCACTTGGAGAAGAGGGAGGAATCATCATCAGACTCAGAAGAGTCCTCAAAGAGCTGCCTTGGGCCTGAGCCACCCTCCACCTGCCAAGGTTTATCGGGAGTGAGGGTGACAGACAGCCTATGGGGCAAACCCAAGGCCGACCGAGAATTTTAGGTCGGAGCCCCAACCAATGGCTGTGGAGGCGGAGGTTCCACCAGAATCGGTGGGGCAGCTGGAATTGGCCGAACAACTGGCCTGAGAACAGGCCTCGACTACAATGAGGGGTTGTTTCGCTGCCCGTGACAGCCACTGTAATGCCGGAAGACGACTGGGTCGGCTTATTCCCGGTCAAAAGGAGCTGTTGCCACATGAGTTCCTCGTACCTCCGACGCAACTTGCGCCGAAGCCTCCCCTCGTCCGAGGAAGAGGAAGAGCGCGGCGCCGCTTGCCGTGGTGCCGAGACCGAGACCGCCTATGGCAGCGGGATCGGTTGGACCGCGAGGATGTCCGAGACCGAGACCGAGAGTCTTGACTAGGTCGAGGAAGGCGAGAAGTGTCGGAAATCGGCACTCCCCTCAGCTCAGACGATCCCACCGAAGGCTCCAGAACCGGAGGCACAGATGAGCCGATGGGATCCTCAACTCCCACCGGGGGAACCGGGGAGAGGGGATTCTCAGCTTCTCCAGCCGACAACCCGTCTAACGGGTCGAGAAAAATCTCGACCGCGTCGACGGGAGTCTCGGTCAACTGGCCTGACTGGGACACTGTGAAGCCAGTGGCTGAAGCTGAGGGATCGACCGAAGTCGACTGTCGACAAGGGAAGGGGGATCTTTCCGGCTCCCAAGAGCGTTGACGGAGAGACTTACTTTTGCTCTTTTTGGACCTGGAAAAGGTCCCGAAGAAGTTGGACCTCACCTTGGTCAAGAGGGTCAGACAGCTCTCAAAAGAAGCCGAGCACCAGGCACCAGAGAGAGCGACAAATGCCGGAGCCGACGTAGAAGCGGCCCGCGCCGCCTCCTCTTCGAGGACGATCATCTGCTCCAGCTGATCCGCCGAGCCCGCCGCCGTGGACACCGCCAATCGGGCCTCTTTAGATTTCACCGTTGGAATTCTTTTCTCGGGGCGCCCCAGTTGTAATCGGGCAGCCCCAGTTGTAATCAGGCAGCACGGTCTTCAAGGACGTAGGCTGAAAAGGAAGACCACAAGTCGCAGGCCTGCGGGTCGTGCTCAAGGCCCAGGCAGTAGACGCACGTGGAGTGCGGATCCGTCCTAGACATCTTCTGCCCGCAAGGGCACCTCCGAAAACTGGGAGTCGATGTGTTCATCGCAGCCGCGAGGAGAAGAAGACCGAAGTCTTTTAGCAAAAACGCTTGATTTCGAACTCAAGAATTAGGAACCAGTCTTAAACGAGCGTGTTAAGGAGGGAACCTGAGCTTCCAAGCGGTAAGGAAGATCTGGCGTCATGGGACGGAGCCGAGAGTTTTACCACCCGGGTGGGTGGGAGGAGCCAGCTTGAAGACCTTCCGGCAAGATTTAAAGCGGCAAAGAACCTGCCAATAAGTGTGGATGAACAACATATCCATGTCCCTAGAAAAAAAGAATTTACAAAAAAAATCCAGCCTATACGTGGCATATTTTCTGTATTTCTCTTTTCCATTTCCATATTACTGAGGAGGTTTGCAGGGAAAACAAGATCTTTGTTGCTTGGAGTCGGTCTCTTCCAAGTGCTTATTCCCCACCTAAAGTCCTATTCCTCAGCTTGTGACATCATCACAGTGAATTCTACAGTAACAAAGTGTGATGTCAAAGCAGAGGATTAGAACTTCAAAGGGGGATAAGCAGAGGGCACAGCGGGACTACAAGGAATAGCGATCCCATTTCCATTGACCTATCCTCAGTAATAAATGATGGGGATAGCAGTACTATATACAAACAATTTATGGAGCGGAGTCTAAAGACTATATTTCAAGGCAGTAGTTTTAAGTAGGGTTCCAAGGTAGACTGGATGGACTTTGTGTCTTTATCTGACTTTAAGTTTCTATGTTTTGTATATAAATTAATAGGCTCTCTGCGGGGTGTCCGACAGAAAAAGAGCTGTAATTGCTGATTGGAGTGGCAGCGGGGAGCACTGGGGAGAGGCTGAGGAGGTTGCTGGCCGCATCAGTGGTGGAGAATCCACCGGGGGCTGCACAAGGCGGAAGAAGAGCTGGGGTTGCATCGGCAGCTGGTCAGCGGCCAAGGAGAGTGCGCGAACAGCATTGGCTTACAGGAGGAGCCGGAACTGCGTTGGCAGCCTGAGAGCGCACCAGGGGCAGGATGGGCACCGAAGCAGACTTCCTGGCGGCTGCAGTCGGCAGCGGGCCAGGGCTGGAGGGTGCGGAGCTGCATTTTGCCAGGAGGGCAGAGGACCAATCAGAGGACAGGGCGCCAAGTCTGAATTCACGGCTAGGCTATATAAGACGGGCCCAGCCGCCTTCACAACATCTGGCAGGAAAGGAGCTGTAATTGCTGCTTGGAGCAGCAGCAGAGAGCACTAGGGAGAAGCTGAGGAGGTTGCTGGCCGCATCGATGGCGGAGAATCCACCGGGGGCCGCACAGGCGCCGGGAGGAGCCAGGGCTGCATCAGCAGTTGGCTGCACTAGTGGCGGACAGCGCATTGGGGGCCGCATCAGCAGCAGGAGGAGCCGGAGCTGCATCGGCAGCTGGAGAGCACACCAGGGGCAGGGATGGGCACTGGAGCAGATTTTCCAGTGGCTACAGTTGGCAGCGGGCCAGGACTGGAGGGTGCAGAGCTGCGTTTTGCCAGGAGGGTGGAGGACCAATCAGAGGTAAGGGCGCCAAGTTTGAATTCGCAGCTGGGCTATAGAAGACGGGCCCAGCCACCTTTACATCTGGCAGGAAAGGAGCTGCAGTTGTGCCTCACCCCACCCACCCCGGCACTGACCTCTATTAAATGGTCTGTGGGGGTGGAGCCTTGGGGGAGGGCAAGGTGAGATTGGCTGAGCTGGAGCACTAGGAAGCTCGGACTTGTTGCTGGCTAGCGGGGGGGGTGGGCAAAAGAGTCATGTACACTGTGCTGGCTTAGGCATTGTGACTACTACTGGGGATTGCTGCGGCTTGAAAGCTGGATACTGCTGGGAACGAGGGCAAATTGCTGTGAACGGACTACTGCTGGGTACTGTTTGTGTAAAAAGAGGGCATGTTGATGTGAACTGACTACTGCTGGGTATTGTGTGTGTAATAATTGCTGGTAGAGGGCTGTGTAAGAATGACAGTGTATTATTGCTGATAGGGGACCATATTGCTCACACCCATAATGAGGGTGGACTTGGGGGTTGCCAGAGCAGGCATCTTCGGTAGGTTGACTGGGTGTACAGGATGCGGGGCGGCCATATTAAACTGGGCATGGAGGTTCGGAGGGTGCCCAGTGTGTTTTCAGCTGGTGGGTCTTGGGGAGGAGATCGGGGGATCAGAAGGCAGCTGGGAGAGGGGAGGGTTGGGGAGGTAAGGTGGGGTATGGACCATATGAGGTTAGACAAGGCCAAAATGGCATACCCCAGAGGACAAGTGGACAAGGCCAAAAGGGCATACACCAGGGGACAGGTGGGCATGGACCATATGGTCACTCGGAAAGGGTGGGGCAAGAAACAAGCAACGTAAGGGAATCACTGTGTAGGGAGGGGGCTGCCCAGAGGGAGCATAGGAGGGAAGGGGGGGTAGGAGAGAGCAAATTGAGGGCAAGCATCACATTTACAAATCGAATCACCCTGCTATATCCGGGAGATGAAGTGGAGGAGGCTGGTGGGAGGGGGGGAGCAGGTGGACAGAGGGGTTTGGTCAGTAAACTGAGGGGAGGGGACAGAAAAGGAGCCAGAACCAAAGGAAAGGACAGAGGGGGGAGGGACATGAGCCTAGGTTGGAGGGAGGTATGGTAGACGGGGGAACACTGAGAGAGGCCAGAGTGGAAGGGGGCAGGACTTGGGTCATGCCGGTGTCCAGATTGGGAAGCCAACCGGGGGGGGGCGCGGTAGAGAGTTCTCTAGACAGGCCAGCTTCGAGACAGGAAAAAAATGGAAGAGGCGGAGAACAGGGGAGAGGAGGAGGGGAGGGAGAAATACAGCAGATAGGGTGGACAGTGCAGGTCCAGAGTAGGGAAGGGAAGCAGCGGGAGGATGCTCGGGTTGGGGATCTGAGGATTACAGCTCAGGAAGAGAGATAGAGGTAGAACTAGGGGGGGGCCAAACTCTGGCAACCCAGGAGATTGGGGGGCGAGGAGCAAGCTGCCAGTCGCAGGCAGGAGAAGGAGTATGGTAGGGCACGCACAGGTGGGTGACCGCTAGGCTGATGGGGGCAGGAGGAGCAAGCTGGGGGTCGATGACAGAAGGAGGAGCCTGGAAGGAACAAAACTGAATAAAAAAGTGGGGGGAGGGGCAAAGGTGATTCTGCTGGGGGACTCCATGACCAGGGGTATCCAGTGGGAGGGGGCAGGGAAAGAGTAAAAGCAGCCCAGTCAAGACTAAATATATCCCAGGACTATCCGTACACAAGGCCAAATTCAAGCTATACTCGATAGCACTGGAATGTGGGGGATCCCCACACAACGAGCTAGAAATACAGGCTAGATTCCGGGAACTGGCCAGGGTTTGCCATTCTATACGAAGCAAAATTTCCTTTGCTGAAATTCTACCAGTACCAAGGGCGACTGGGAAGAACAAGCAAAATGTCAGAGGGGTGAACCAGTGGCTCAGGGACTGGTGCAAGGCAGAGGGGTATGGGCTGGTGGGGGACTGGGGGGATACTTGGGAGGATAAGGGGCTATATGTCATGGATGGGTTACACCTCAATCTGAAGGGGAGGGAGATCTTGAAACTAAAGCTTGCTGGATTTACAGGTGAGAGGTGGGGTTTAAACTTGTAAAGAGGGAGGGTTAACTAAAAGAAAGGCCCCAGGGGGGCTGCTCGAGGGTCCAGGTCTAGGGCACGAAAAGAGTGCGGGGGACTGCGTTGCAAATCCATGGAGAATTGAGCAGAAAAGGGACTGCACAGGGCTGGGGGGGACTGGAGAGAGTGAGAGGGGAGAGGTCGGGGTGGAGGACAGGCCTGATCAATGCCAGGAGCATGGGCAATAAAATGCCCGAGCTCCAGGCTATGCTGGTTGAGGGAGCAGCGGATGTGGCGGCAATTACGGAGACATGGGACATCTGTGGAAATGATTGGGACCTAAACTTGGAGGACTACAAGATATTCAGGAAAGACAGAGGAGTGGTAAGGGAGGGAGGTGTTGCGCTGATAGTCAGAAATGACAGTGGTTAGTGGAGTGGAGGAGGCTGAAGGGGGTGTAGAGGAGATGTTAGCCCCCCCCACCCCGCTCCTCTTTTCCCCTCCTGAAGGCACTGGTCCATCCTTCTCCATAGTGAAGACAGAACAGAAGTATTCATTTAGTATCTCTGCTTTTTCTCCATTATCCTCCACCCACTCCACCCCTTTCTTAAGCCTAACTAACAATCCCTTCCTTCTTGTCCCTTTTCTCACTTATATAGTGAAAGAAAGCCTTCTCCCCCTTCTTAATTCCTTCAGCAATTTGCAGCTCCTTCTGTGCCTTTGCTCACCGGACTTCCTTACTTACCTCACTAGCCAACCTTAGATAATTTTCCCTATCCACCTGTTTCTTGGTCTTCCTGAATTTTCTATAGGCCAAAATCTTTTCCCTTACTGCCTGGGGCAATCCCAGAACTGAACCAGCTGGGCGCTTTGGCCAAAAAAGATACAAAATAAAAATCCATCTCACATGTCTAAATGGCAGAAGTGGGTACTCTATCATTCAGCGGTTTGGCAGGGGGGTAACAGATTATTTACTGGCATAAGGGGACAAGTGGGTTGGGGGGGAGAGAGAGAGAGAGTAACTCAGAGTAACAATTAATGTCTAAAGGGAGTTAAACTAGCATTTTATATTTAAGGGCCCTATATGTTATGGTAAATATTGGCTTAACTACAAGGTTAAAAGATGGATTTTTCCACCCCAAAGTAAGAATGATAACATGAAGATGGACTTTTTCTAGCAATAATTAAATTTAGCCAATGTTAATTGCTCAATTTTATTTATATCCCCTAGGAAGAATGATTTTACTGACTGCTCTATGCTGCTGTCTACTACCTTTTCTATCTCAACAAATTGTACAGTGTCTTGACATGTGTATAAAAACTGCTATAATAAAAGAAATAGAAAAAAAAAAAAAACTAAATTTAAGTACCTGTAAAGTTTCCTTCTCCGACAGCTGGAAAATGTTTAGTTGTTGAGCATGCTGGCTTCAGCAGAAGACCGCTTAACACAAAAAGAAGACAGCAGTAGTGCTACAAGGTTATAAAGGAGTTTGTTTACCTCAGATAAATGAAAGTACAGTTGCGCAACAACATACCGTAACGGTAGATTTTCAAGAGGAGCTCTTGCAGCAGGCAACACCATTAGGACTGAAGCCGGCAGGCACCAGGACCCCAAGGAAAATTTCTAGCTAGCAGTCATTAGCAGGGGACCGCTCCCAACCCCACCTCAGTTCTCCCGCCAGAAACCCCAGAACATACAGTAATGGGAAAACTGAGGAGGTTCCTCTAAACTGAGGAAAACGAGGAACAGTGATGGAGAAGCAACCACCAGGGGGATGAAGGGTGGGAAAGCAGTGCCTGCCACAAGAGCTCCTCTCGAAGATCTACTGTTATGGCAAGTTCTTACGTACTGTAACTGTACTATCTCACATCGAGGGGACTCTTGCAGCAGGCAACAACACCATTAAGACCGAGTCCCAAAGCAGTGTAAAGACTGACCACAGCAGCTGGGAGGAGGCAGAAGGCAGAGTAAAAGGGCCCTCAAAAGAGGAGGCCTTGCAGAACTGCAAGTCCAAAACCTGCCCTATGCCCAGAGGCAATGTCCAGACTGTAATGCCGCATGAAAGTGAGGCAGTATAGTGCAGTGGTTTAAGGCTCTGAGCTGCAAATCTGGTGACATCCAGCAGACCAGACCTGGGTTTGAATCCCACAGCTTCCACTTGCATACTGTGAGACTCTGAGCAAGTCACTTAACTTCCCTGTGCTCCCAGGTCACACCTGTAATTAAGCTTTCAGCTTAGTGTGCTACTCCTGGTTAAACAACTAAAATAAAAAAATTAAAAAAATAAGTGTGGACAGAACTTTAAGTGGCAGCTGCGCAGATATCAGCAGCAGACATGTCCCTGAGTGAGGCAAAAGCAGCAGCCACTCCCCTGGTAGAATAGCCTTTGACCGGACCCGGTAAAGGCTTGTCATACTTTACCAGACAGGTGAAGGGATTTAGGCGACGAGCAGTGGCCCAAATACAGAACCGCTTCAACTTTAAAGCATAAGTGCCTCTAGTGGAGAGTTTCCTGGCTGCCAATAGGACATCAGCCACCTGGGAGGAAACCACAAATCGGACAACGGCTAAGTCTGCAGGAGCCATGCATGAAGATGCAGAGACTTGAGGTCCGGGAGGACTAGCATGCCCTGCTCGTGGAAAAGCAAGTCAGAGCACAGGGGCTGTGGGACCGGGGGTTCCACTGCTAGTTCCTGGAGCAGTGGAAACCATATCTGGCATGGCCAGTAAGGGGCTATTACGATCATTTCTGCTCCCTCTGACTGCAAGTTGATAAGGACTTCCTGCAATAATGGAAAGGGAGGGAAGGCATACAAAAAGTGTTCTCATTGACTCTCAGTACTGTACATACAGTTTTCCATAAGATCTGGGGCTTCATACATTACAGTCACTATTTTGTGGCCTTTCTGTAGCACGGGTCGCACCTGGAAACAAGCCTCGGCTTAGTGTGCCTTTCCCAGCTACCAATCAAGGAAGGAAGAGAGAGAGGTTGGAATGACAACTTTAGCTAACTCATCAACACTGCACACTGATGTGCCATACATAATGGGGTCGAAATGCTTTTCTTACACCACAGCTATGGGAATTACACCAGCACAGGGAAAGTGGTGGAGGAATCAAGGCGAAAGCAGGTACAGGCATGCTGACTAGTGGCAGAAGAAGTTAAATTTATATGCCAGCTGAACGCAAGCACCAGCATGCTGGCTAGTAGCCAAAGCATTTAAAATTCAACTACCAGCCGAAAGCAGGTACCAGCTTGCTGGCTAATGGCTGAACTCCTGCACATGCTGAACTTGTTTCCTACTACACTGTTTTAAGTGGCCTGAAAACCAGTTAAGCAAAATAAACAAGCTCTTAAATAGGCAACTAACTTTATTAGCTAAAAGTTCCTGTACGATATTTATTGTAGAGGTTAGCATTTCCCATTGCTGACTCAGTTCATATAAGTTGCTGGTAGAAAAAGGCCTTTTATGTCCATCGTGCCACACCAGTCCTACTTATCTGAAGTGGAATGTAACAGCCTTAGTGGCTCTTCGCTTCTCCTGCCCCCCTTCTGGTAGGTCTTTACCAAGCCCATGCATCTGTTTCAATCCCTCTGAGGTGACTCAATCACTCTGAGGCAGCCATTTTGCAGCAAGGACTATCGAGAACGGGATTGTCATACTTTTTATAGCGGTACTGGAGTGGGGTCCCAATGGAAAATGTTCAAGAATCCCATTCCAGCATCACAGAATATAATTTGGTAGACATGTTTAAAATATAGTCCTATGCCTTTACAGTAGTGATGATGACATTTGCTAATTGTTCAAATACTGTACTTGGGATGACCCGCTTCACAGTAGCAGGGCTCCCACTCGTGAAGCCAGCAACCTGGGTTCAGGAAGAACCCTGGGCTGAGGATCGGCAGAAAAAAGAAGGATGTTGCATGGCTCCATGCATCACACAACTGTGTGCACAAGCATTGGAGCCCTCGCTGTACAGTTGTGGCAGAAAACCAGGGAAAAATTACCTAGCCTGCATGAATGATGGCCTGTATAATCCAGCACCACACTGCCCTCCTGTAGTGTTGCTCAGATAGTGCCGCCATGGATCCGCCAGTGATCTGGCAGATGGCGGCACTATTCAAGTGGAATCCGTCCCGAGATCCGGCTGAATATGGAGGTCAGATCCCAGGCGCTGGATCCAGGGATCCGGTGCTGGTTCATTGGATCTGGCCATCTGATAATGCGGGATCTAACCAGGGATCCAACAGCTGGACACATGGGCAGATAGGGGTGGTATCCGGTGGATCCACTATCCTGCTACAAAGGGCAGGTATCTGGTGGATCCGGATTGGTCCGGATCCATCCGAGCACCACTACCCTCCTGTACACCCCCTATTCATATGTGCTGTGGGGGGTGGGGGCTACCTGTGTTTGATTCCACCAGGAATGGGAGTAGGGGGTGCATAATCCGTGGAACTGGAAGAAGGACACATGAGTAAGAGTGCTGGGTGGTTACCTGAAGATAATCGGGGACACAGCCAAGATGGGAAAACTAAAGAGTACAAAATATTTTAAGTGAATAAATAAAATGCTATGCTCTTGCAAACTGAGAAGATATACAACTGCAGATGCAAGGCTTTTCCCTATGAAACCAGTATCTTACTATGCTGACTAGTTCTACATAAAGAGCATATAATATATTTATAAGTCTGAATTAATTATTTTATAAGTGAAGGCAGCCAATTGACCACTGTGCCAGGCATTAATCTCGTGGAAGTACCCGGCATAGCTGCCACCCTCCGCAGAGCGCATGCATCAAGCTATCACTGCCAGCGCCAAAGTGAGACAGCCAATTTGAAGCCACAATGTCCATCAGCTCATGATAGGTACCCAGGGTTTTAAATAAGCTTGGAAAATTGATTAGCAGTTTTGCACATTAAAGTGCAAATCAATTGTGAAAATGAATAGCACATGCCTCGATTTGATTAACAAAATCAAAAATCCTTAAATATTGTAACCTAAATAAAATCTTTTATTAAAATCAATTCTGTCTTGGCTTCATCTGTTTCAGTACCCCCCAACACACACACACCCACCCACCCACCCATATCTATCTCAGTACCACGCCTCCCACCCTTGTTCCCTCTACCAGAACCACAACCACTAATACCCTCCTCCCACCCATTTCAGTGGCTAACCACCAACCCCCATCCATGGGGTACCTGTCAAAACCACCACCCATTTCAGCCTCCCCAGCCATGGCCCCTTCACCAAAAACTTAAAGCTCCAAGTCACCAGCCGCAGTGACATAAATACTGCTGCTGTCAGTGTTGAACCCATTGTCATTACTTGTTTTTATTTCTGACACATTATATATTTCTGCCTTAAAGTCTGAATTTACAGCACCTTCTCTGTGTTGGCAGCAAGCATCTTTTCTTTAAGAACAGAAATGAAGAACAAATCAGTTTTGAGAGGGTGAATTAAGGGACATCCCTCATGATCAAGGAGAAGTACCTCTGTAGCCCTGAACCCACTTTACCAGCATTCTCCCCCCACCATCTCAGCCCCACCACCCTTGCCCACCCATGTCCCCACAGACACTCACCCACATAAGGTACCTCAATGGTTTAGAACGCCACCCAGTCTCACGGCCGCGGCCCCAAAATAAACGCTGGCAGTCGCTCCGTGAGTTAACTATAAGTTAAGTTATCCAGTCCTAGTAGTAGTCTCTGTGGTATTCTCAGTTTCACTGCTGCTGCCCGAATGCACGGTAATCGCTACATGGTAGTGCAGAAATTCGCGATCCGCATTGCACAAGCACTGCAGGAGGCGACACCCTGCTTGTCCGAACTAACTGCTGTGAGACTGGCTGACACTGAGACACCGCTACTAGGACTGGATAAGTTAACTTATAGTTCACTGTTCAGGAAAGCGACTCTCAGCGATTATTAAGGGCAAACAATCTAGTACCTTATATGGAGTAGTGTCTAAAGACAAGGTAGTGAGAACTGAAGATGGGCGAGAAGAGTCTCTAGAATGCATTGCACTTTTTGCGATGCAGATGTGAGTGTGGATCCCCTAGCAGCCAGATCGCATTGCAAATTGCAATGCAATATAGGCTATTTAAAACCCTGGGTACCACCTCTACAAAAATTAACTGTGGATAAACTGTGCATTTGTTTTCTACTGTCAACTACACCACCAACAATTTCTTCTTCTCACAGCAAGTGCAAGCCAAGCACTTATACTGTACAAGCACAGAGAAGCACATGACTGGTGTCCATGAGTGACCGGGGCAGAAAGTTAAAACACATCATTAATGCAATAAGATTTATCATTTCTATAATGGCTTCGCAGTCTGTCATTTCCTGGGTATTAATACCCAGCTAAATGGAGTTGGCATTACTCAGTCATTAATCCCAAGGAAATGAACAGCTGTTTGCTCGTTATTGATTAAATAAAAAGCAGTGATGTATTTATGTCGTGGAATGCCAATTGTTTGCAGCTACAAAGGAAACTGACACCCTCTGTGGCAGTAATATTTTGCTTCCAAGTTCTGTTTGGATCATGGGTACACAAGGACTTTCTACACTATGAGACGTTTAACTGATTTTTCATAAGGCCAGGGAGTGCTCATTTAATTCCTCAGAAATGTTTAGTACAGCTGCGAGTATCAAAAGGCCATTTGTTTTAAACCAAACACAATTAGACTTGGATCACAATAGCGAAGGTCAATTTTATTTATGAAGTGCTCTATCTCAGGGGCTCAGGATGCTGTACATAATACCATGAAAGAATTATAAACAGGCAAAAGTTAATAAAAATGGCTATACAATATTTAAAAATAAAACAGTTAACCAAATTGATTAAAAGTCAGGGAGAAACAGATATGTCTTTAAGGCCTACTTAAAGGCTTCCACCAAGGAGACATTTTGAAAATAAGGTGGTACAGAGTTCCACAATCGGGGAGTTGACACTGCAAAAGCCCTGTCACTGGAGGACTTTAGGCAGGTCCGGGGCACAACCAGGAAAATGTCTCGAGTGGAGAGGGCGACACAGAATATATAGGTGCAGGAGGTCTTTAATGTAGCTAGGATCCAGACTGTATAACAGAGAAACATAGACTTTGACGGCAGATGAGGACTGCTTGGCCCACCTAGTCTGTCCACTTCCCTACCTATTGGATAAGCCGGCGATCCTAGTTAACCAACAGCCTGAAGCTCCTATTCCCCACTTTGATTGCCTTATGTCTGTCCCATGCATTCTTGAATTCCCCCACTGTTTTTGACCCCACGCCCTCCTCAGAAAGGCTGTTCCATGCATCCACCACTCTCTCTGTGAAAAAATATTTCCTTATGTTGTCCCTGAGCTGTCCCCCCATCTTCAAACTGTGCCCCCTTGTTCTTGCACATCTCTTTTTCTGAAAGATGCTACCCTCTTGGACTTTACTGATTCCCTTGAAGTACTTGAAAGTTTTATCATGCCCCCCCCCCCACCTGGGGTGCTGTGAGGACACTTGGCTTGCGACCTCGTGCCTCACAATGCACCCCAGACGTGCATTAAATGCCTATAAACCCACACCCTGTCGTGGGTTATTGCTTACCTATCCTATTTCCCCCTCTCTCTCCTCTGTTCCAGAGTATACATATTAAGCTCTTTTAGCCTCTCATCGTATGGCTTCTGGTGCAGACTCTGCACCATTTTAGTTGCCATCCTCTGGACTGCCTCCATCCGATCTATGTCCTTGCGGATATGGGGTCTCCAGAACTGCATGCAGTACTCCAGATGGGGTCTCACCAACTGCCTGTACAGAGGGATAACAATTTCTTGTTTTCTACTGGTGATGCATCTCCCTATACATCCCAGTAGGGTCTGCAACAGAAGCCATATAAGGAGAGACTAAATGAGCTTAATATGTATACCCTTGAGGGAAAGGGGGGGGCATGATAGAAACTTTTAAGTACCTCAGTGGAATCAACAAGGTCCAAGAGGGCATCTTTCAGAAAAGAGATGAAACAAGGGACACAATTTGAAGACGGGGAAGGGGGGAGGGAGGGGGGGTTCAGGGACATATGTGAGAAAGTATTTTTTCACAGAGAGGGTAGTGGATGCATGGAACAGCATTCCTGAGGAGGCTGTGGGGTCTAAAACTGAGGGAAATTTCAAGAATGCATGAGACAGACAAGGCAATTTTTGTGGGGTTAGGAAAAAATAGGCTGTTGGTTAACTAGGATCTGCAGCTTATCCTGTAGGCAGGGAAATGGGCAGACTAGGTGGGCCAAGAGGTCTTTATCTGCCGTCAAAGTCTATGTTTCTATACATACAGTGCAAATGTAGTGTGGTAATGGATACAGGCGGCTCAGGTTACAATAATTTGATACAGACAGTGCAGTAAGTGCATATGCAGTGACAGTACGAGAGAGAAATTAGCCATAGCAATCACAGACACTTCGTGTAAAATAATAGCCTTTCAGCTTCTTTGTGTAGGTAGCAACAATTTAACATTTTTTGACGGGGGAGGGGGTATTGAGTTCCAGAGTGAAGTGGTCGTAACTAAACGTAAGGTTCCCATGTTTGTGCAAAGCACTGGGATTTGGTGGTCTACAAACAGACCAACAGCATGGTTCCAGAAAGAGACATGGCACTAATATGGCACTGGTAAGCTTCATCACTGATGTGCATAAAGCTCTGGACCAAAATAAACTCCTTGAAGCAGTCTTCATTGATCTAACGAAGGCATTTGACCTAGTCAACCACAAGCTGCTGCTAGGACAACTGGGTGGCCTAGGGTTTGACACACTGAACCTAAAATGTCTTTCCAGGTACCTCGACGGCAGGATGCAATGGTCCAGTGGAACGGTACTAAATCAGATGAGCGTCCAGTGTCAGACAGAGTTCCACAGGGTTCTATTCTAGGCCCTCTGCTATTCTCCTTATTTATCAACAACCTACCTCTACACTGCGGTGGAGCAAAGGTCACGCTAAACGTGGACGATGCAGTACTGTACAGAACCGGCCAGGACTCGGAATTACTAAACTCAGAGCAGCAACAAGATTTCTCAACGCTAGCAGACTAGTTCCAGGCAAACAGGCTGGTCCTAAACAGCAAAAATACCAAAGCCATGCTCTTTGGCCCCAAAAAGCTTGACCCATGCCGGGCTAATCTTCTGTCGCTCTCTATTTCAAATGGAACAGGGATCGAAGTGGTGGACAATGTCAAGTATTTGGGAATGTTCACTGACCAGGAAATCTCTTTCAAGAAACACATAGACCACCTGACAACAGTAGTAAACCAAAAACTTGGGTTCCTGTACAGACTAAGCTCCTACCTGACTAAAGAAACCAGGATTACTGTCAGCAACGGGACTATCATTCCCATCCTGTTCTATGGTGCAACAATGCTTCAAGGACTGAGGGCAACAGAACATACGCGTCTGAGTACGCTGTACCACAGAATCAGCCACTTCGCCGCTGGGGCGCAAAGAATGGAGTACAACTGCGATGTACTACAAGCATTAAACTGGCCACCCATTGAAGCGAGACTCGCTTATCCCTCCCTCCCTCCCTGTGCTTAGCTTTCAAATTGCAGCAACCTGATGCCCCACCGAGCCAGAGAAATCTACTAGCCCCAAAAGCAAACAAGAGGGGGCTCAGGTCGACAGAACGCAAGCTGCTAAAACCCCCAAGAGCCAGAGCAGCTATGGGACAAAAGTCACCTAGAATAACCCTCCCCAAACTCTGAAACAATCTCCCGAGAGAGCTCCAGGACTGCACCTCTCTTGAGGCGTACAAGAAAGGGTTAAAACTACACCTAAGCAGTGGGTCTCATTGCAGGTACCACAACCCATAAAGTCATATCTGCTAAAAGAAAAAATTACTCACCTTAGTAATTATGTTTCTTCTATTGGAGTCCTGCTGTATTCTGACAAGTGCAGTTAGTCCCAGCCTTTAAACTGCCCCGGAAAACAAAGGGTTAACCTTTCTATGCAGAGTACTGAATGCTGAGCTCGAGCTCAGCTGATGTCTCTGTCCGTTTCCCTTTGAAAGCTAACCGTCAGATTCTTACAAGCAACACTCTAATAGCATTCTATGTGGAAACTGTAACACAAAATTTTCAATAGCCAACTGGCAACAAGAAGTTTTGGACTACCAAAAGAAGACTCAAGCCAGGAAACCCAAAACTCAAAACCCCAACCAAACAGGAATATAACAAAATAAACACCCACACAAGAAGAGGGTGTAAAAAGAGCATCCCTGAGGTGCAACACTGCACCTGCCCAGCCACTTCCCAAAACCAGATTCTGAGAGGGGAGGCAGGAAGGGAGGTCAGAATACAGCAAGACTCCAATAGAAGAAACATAATTACTAAGGTGAGTAATTTTTTCTTCAGACAACTTGAAGTCTTGCTGTATTCTGACAAGTGCAGACTACCAAGCAGTACATCCATGGAGGAGGGACAGAATCTACTTTGGGAATAGGCTCTGAAGTACTGCTGTGCCAAACCGAGCATCACCTCATAGCCTGGATATCCAGAGAGTAATGCTTGGTAAAGGTATGGACTGTTTTCCAGGTGGCTGCTTGACAAATTTCTAAGAGAGGGATATCCCTGGCAGCAGCGAGGGAGGCAGCTGTGCCTCTTGTGGAATGAGCCCTCAGGCCTGAGGGTGGAATTTTTCCCAGTTTTTCATAGCAGAATTGTATACAAGACACAAATCCACCTGGCAATGGATTTCCTTGGTGGTTTGCCCTTTCCCACTTCTCCGTAAGTGAGGAACAACTGAGGGAGTCAAACCTGTGATCCTTGGTACGCTCTATGTAGTAAATAAGGGCTCTTTTAACATCTAAACTGTGTAGCCTCCTCTCTCCTGAGGAAGAATGATCAGTGAAGAAGACAGGAAGAGATATAGACTGGTTTAAATGGAAGTCTGAAACCACTTTGGGCAAGAACCTTCTATTGGGTTTAAGGACCACTTTATCCCTGTGAAAGGAGATAAAATCAGGTTCCACTGACAGGGCTTGCAACTCACTGACACGCCTGGCAGAGGTAATGGCTACCAAGAACACAGTTTTCCAAGCCAAATACTTAAGCTCTGCTGAACACATAGGCTCAAAAGGGGGTTGCATAAATTGAGCAATGCAAACATTCAAATCCCAGGCAGGGGCAGGGTCTCTAAAAGGAGGATTGGTGTGAAGCAATCCTTTAAAAAAATGTACAAAACACAGGATGAGAAGATAGTGAGGAAGACTTCCCCACAGACAGAAACGCAGAAACAGCTGACAAGTGTACCTTGAGAGTAGCTGGTCTGAGGCCTAGGCCATTATGATGGACCATATAATCCAGAACCGTAGGCAATCCAGCAGTATTTGGAGAAATATGCTTCTTAGAACACCAAATGCTGAATCTCTTCCATTAGGAGTTATAAGTCTTTCTGGTGGAGGGCTTTCGAGAAGCTTTGAGAATATCCAGAACCCCTTGGGAAAGATGCAGATCTGCATACTCTAACTCTTCAAGAGCCATGCTTTGAGATTGAGAGACTGAAGACTGGGGTACCAAATCCTCCCTTGAGAGGATGTTAACAGGTTGTAATTCCTGGGAGGAGACAGAAGAAGATGGACTGCTAGGGACAGCAACAGTGGGTACTAGGGCTGTCTGGCCCAATCTGGAGCAATCAGAATCACTTTGCAAGGTTGAGACCTTATTTTGACTAAAACTTTGAAGAAGAATGGGAAGGAAGGGAAGGCATAAAGAAACTTCCCTTCCCAATTCAGAACCAGAGCATCCAGGGGGACTGAGCCCAAGACTGGGGGTCTGCAACAAAAGAGAGGGAGTTGGTGATTGTCTGGGACTGCAAAGAGATCTATCTCTGGAGTGCCCCACCCTGAAAAAATCACTTTCAACACCTGAGGGTCCAGGGACCATTCGTGATGGCCCCGAGAGATCCTGCTCAGTGCATCTGCTAGCACATTGTCCTTCCCTGGAAGGTGAACTGCTATCAGAGAGGTTTGCAGGGAATAAGCCAGGGAACACAATTGATGGCTTCCGTGCACAAGGCCGTGGACCGAGTGCCTCCCTGCTTGTTGATGTACCACATGGTGGTGGTGTTCTCGGTTCTGACCTGAACCACCTTGTTCTGTACTGACTGAGAGAAAGCTTTCAGGCCCAGAAAAACTGCCCTGAGCTCTAGGAGAATGATATGGAGAAGGGATTCTTGGGGGTGACCACAGCCCCTGAACAATGAGGGCCCCCAGATGGGCTCCCCAGCCCAGAAGAGAAGTGTCCATGGTCAGGACCACTGAACAAGGCTGAGTGGCAAAAGGAACACCTTGTCTTAAATTGTCCTGATCCTGCCACCATTGGAGGGCTTGGATCAAGGTCAGAGTCACTGGGATCAGTTTGGCAAGGGAATTCTTCCTCTGAGACCAAAAAGCTCTCAGATGGAACTGAATATCCCTCATCTGGAATCTTGCCCCTTGGACCACTGCTGTTGAAGCTGCCATGTGGCCCAAGAACTGGAGGAAATGCCTTGCTGGTCGAGATATCCGAAGGCTGAAGGAAGAGGCTAGTTCCATAAGAACCCTTGCCCTTTCTAGAGGAAGAAAGGCTCTTGCTCTGAGTGTATCCAGTTCTGCCCCTATAAAGTAGAAGCTGGACTGGTTAGAGAGCAGCTTGGGAAGGTTGAGAAGAAATCCTAGAAGAAGTGAGCACTTGCTGGGTCACTTGCAGGTCTGACTCAGCTTGGTCTGGAGACTGGCCTACTATTAGCGTCGTCCAGATATGGAAAATGGAAATCTTTGCCTTCTTAGAAGGCAACTACTACTGCCAGGCACTTCATGAAAACCCTTGGGGCTGAGGTTAGCCAAGGCTGCTGCTCTGAACTGATAGTGGTCTGAGGGCAACTCGAACCTGAGGTACTTTCTGTGGGAGCACCTGATGGGAATGTGAAAGTAGGCATCTTTGAGGTCCAGGGAGGCTAGCCAGTCCCCCTGGCCTTAGAGAGGGAAGGATTATTCCCAGAGTTACCATCTTGAACTTTGGTTTTAAAAGATGTTCGTTATCTTAGGTCTAGGATGGGTCACCACTCCCCTGTCTTTTTTGGGGGTCAGGAAGTACCTGGAGTAGAGCCCTTTGCCCCAGTGTAGGGTAGGTACTCTCTCTCTATAGTTCTTAAGGCTAGACGAGAAGAAACCTCTGCCTCTAGGGCAAGGGTTTCCAAGAGATTTGCAGGTGGAAAAGATCTGGCTCTCATCTTTGGAAATTTTCTGAAGCTGAGAACCAGTCCTTGGCTTACTACTTCCAGGATCCACTTGTCTGATGTAACAGACATCCAGCCCTGGACAAAGTAAGCCAGTCTGCCCCCTACTGGAATAGGAGAGTCGACCCGGGCAGGCCCATCAGGGTGTCTGCTTGGCAGGTGCTTTAGGCTGAGGAGTGGATGCAGCCCTGCTCATCCCCCTTCTGCCTCTCCCTCTGAAGAACCCCCTCTGTGGAAAGGAAGAAGAGGCCTGTGCTTGGTAAAAAGGCCTTTGAAAAGGCCTGCCCCTGCCCCTAGACTGCTGCCTTTGAGGAGTTGCCTGCCTCTTCTTGGCCTGAGCACTCCTGTAGGTGGTCCTGTACTCATCCATTTTCTTCATGTAATTCTCTGTCTGCTCCCCAAACAGAGAATTACCTACTACAGGAAAATCCATGTCCTTAGCCAGGGTATCCTGCGAGAGACTAGTACATCTGAGCCAAGCCATTCTCCGAAGAGCCACAGATGTAGCCATGACTCTTGATGACACACTATTAGAGTCCACAGCAGCATGAAACTGAACTTTAGATGCCTCAATCCCATCTGCAGCCACCGCCTCCAGCTCCTTGGCTAGCTGGGGGGAGGCCTATTTAGCCAGTGCCAGTACAGTGTCCCACCTGGACTTCTGGTATCTAGCTGTATAGGCCATATAATTTGCCTATCCGAGTCCCAGGGAAGATGCCATGTACAGCTTTTTTGTCATGGCATCAACCTTCCTAGAGTCTTTGTCTGGGGTGTGTGAAGCCAAGGGAATGCTTGCCTTATCACAGGCAGCAGCCTGCACAACCCTAACATGGCTGCACTGGTGGTATAAAAACTCTGTTTCTGAGCCTAAGAGTGTATACCTCTTGTCCATTCTTCTGTCCACAGGAGGTATAATATTGGGAGACTTCAGAATTTTTTGTGTCTGTTTCCCAAAAGATTGTGGAGGGGACTAGACAGTCTCCTGGACTCTGGGATGTCCATCATTTCTACACAGTCAGGCTCCTCCTGATCCTCCAATGCCTCTTCCATAGGAAGCTGGAGTGTCTCAGCCACCTTTCTGTAGAACATAAAGTGGGAAGGGGACTCAGAAAGTCTAGTAGGGGATACACCTGAAGGTCTGTCTGGGGAGATTTACGGTTCCAAAGGCACATCTAGACCTTCACCATCACCATCATCATTTTCAAACTCCCCTTCCTCCTCAAACTCCGGTTCATAAAATTCTTCCAAAGTATAATCGTGAACCGGGGGAACCGACTGAACCGAGCCCCTGCCAAAAGGTGCCAGATCGGTCGGAACCGGGCGAAGTGATTCCACAATCCGAATCGCTCTAGCTATTTCTTTGGCGGTCGGAACATGGACTTCTGGATCTGAACCGGACGATTTTTCTTTGCGTTTTCTTTTAGTCGGAAGCGACCCTTCGGAATCGGCTCTCCTTTTGCCCGAAGAAGTATCGCCCTGGTCAGAGGACACTCCTGGTTCGGTCGGAACCGAACCGGGCTGGCCATCCGGGTCAGCAGACTTCTCGGCCTCCTTTTCCCTCAGTCTATCTAATCTCTTTTCCAGGGTAGATTTGGGAAAATGTTTGCAAATTTGGCAGTCTGAATCGAGGTGGTCAAACCCCAGACAATAAACACAGGTGGTGTGGGGAAATCGGCCTTAGCAAAGACCTCCCCACACTCACTGCAGTGTTGAAACCCAGTGGGCCCGTTTTTTTTCTTGGGTTTCTCAGACATGGCCAACCTAACCAAACTTACCCTTTTTTCAGCAACCGCCAGGCAAGACTCTCTTATCGGTTCCTAACCATGTCACGGGTCTTGGGGAAAAAACATTTCAAAACACGTTTTTTTTTTTTTAAGAACCGATAAGAACTGGTAACCACACACTAAAGTTACACTAGAATTAAACAATGATCGGTTCAGGCGAACCGATCCACACTTTTTACTAGTTCCACACAGAAACACAGTACAAAACCTATCTAGTACTCGCGGTACCACAGACAGAGACTAAACTGACTATGCGGGAAACATTTTTGGTTAGAAACCGACGAAAATAGACACTTAAACCGACTTTCAAACTGAGCTGCAGAAGAAATCTCCAGAGCGGCTCTTCAGTGAGGCGGAGTAAAGAATCTGACGGTTAGCTTTCAGAGGGAAACAAACAGAGATATCAACCGAGCTCGAGCTCAGCATTCTATGCTCTGCATAGAAAGGTTAACCCTTTGTTCTCCGGGGCAGTTTAAAGGCTGGGGCTAACTGCACTTGTCAGAATACAGCAAGACTTCAAGTTGTTTGAAGGGGATGCCTCACATAAATACAAACAGAAAGGGAGGGAGGAACAGTAAGGAAGGACATAATGTACTGAACTGCACTTACGTCTACAATCTACTCATGAGTGTGTGTAACTAACAAGGTTGTTCGTACGTAAACTCACCTATGTCTACTGTAGTAATGTCTATCTCTGTGACACATAAACATGATCAATGTACCATATACTGTAGTACAAACAAACAAAAGCATTGGTTTTCTTTTCCCCTTTAGGTACATGTAACTAATCCCAGGTCGCCCCTGAAAAAGGGACTGTTAAAGTCTCAGTGAGCCTACCCGGTTACCAAAATTTAAATAAATACATTTTTATGTTATTATTGTTATGCGTTCGATGGTGAGCCAAAGAGATCTATCTCTGGCCGTCCCCAACGATGGATCATTAGTTTGGCAACATCTTGGTGAAGTTCCCATTCGTGAGCTTGTGGTGTTGTTCAGCTGAGGCTGTCCACCAGGACGTTGTAGACACCTGGGACGTGCACGGCTGTGAGGAACAGATCATGCTGGATTGCCCAGTACCACACCCGCATCGCCTCCCTACAAAGGGGGTACAACTGGGAGCCTCCCTGCTTGTTGATGTACCAGACTACTGACATGCTGTCTGTCTTTATTAGCAGTGTTCCTGCAGACAGGAGGGGCTGAAAAGCCTGAAGGGCACAGAGAACTGCCCTCATCTCCAGGATGTTTATATGGAGAGATGTTTCCAGCTAGGACCAAGTCCCTTGTGTCTGATGGTCTACCAGGTGGGCCACCTCCAACCCAGACCAGAGGCATCTGTGGTTAGGGTCCAAGAGGGAGGGAGTGTTCTGAAAGGCAAATCCTGAGATAGATTCTGAGGATCCTGCCACCATAAGAGATCCTTCTTGAGTGCACTGGACACCAGTATTGGATGATCCAGGTAGTCCAAGCGTTGATCCTATTGGACCCGAAACATTCAATGGGTGACCCTCATGTGTAACCTGGCCAAGGGGACCGTTGAAATGGTTGTTGCCATGAGGCCCAGAAGGCATAAGAATGCCTTGGCAGGAATATGCCTGGAGAATAGTAGTAGACTGACTTGTTCCCACAGAGTATCCGCTCTGTCTGGGGCCAAGAAGTCTTTGCATTGGGCCGTGTCCAAGACCGCCCCAATGAACTGAAGTCATTGGGAGGGGGTCAGGGATGACTTGGGGATGCTGACTGTGATTCCCAATCTGGAGAAAAGGTCCAGTGTGAAGGACAGTGACTCCTCCAGGTTGTCTCTGGACGGGGCCGCTAAAAGGCAATCGTCCAAGTAAGGGAACACTGCAATACCCCGATGGCAAAGCGCCGCTGCCACCATCGCTAGGCACTTGGTGAAAACCCTGGGTGCCAAAGAAAGTCCAAAAGGGAGAGCTTTGACTTGGAAATGCTTCCCCTGGAAAAGGAAACACAGGAATCGGCGGTGGCTGGGGAACACTGGGAAATGCAGGTAGGCATCCTGCATGTCCACTGCACAAAGCCAATGGTCTTGCTGCAGTAAGAGCAGAAGACCCTGCACAGTCAGCACGCAGAACCTTTTGTACTCTACAAAAAGATTCATCTGGGTCTGAGGTCTCCGGTCTTTTTCAGAACCACAAAGAAATGGGAGTAAAACCCTTTTCCGCTCCGAGACCAAGAAACTGGCTCTATGGCTGACTTTTTCAGTAGGACCAGAATTTCCTCCACAACCAGACACACCAGGTTCAGGGAAGAACAGGAATGACTTGAACAGAGTCTGGAGGGATCTCCAGAAATTCTATGGTGTGGCCTCTTGAGATGAGTTGTAAGACCCATGTGTCTGATGTTATGTCCTTCCACTCTTGCAGGTGAAGGGCAAATTTTCCTCCCACTGGCTCGCAGTTTAGGAGTGGAGGAAGAGGAGGATCGAACGAGTCAGGAAGCAGAAGGACGGGAAGGAGATAGTTGTGCTCTGTGTTTTGGCAGCAGGAGGGGAGGAGATAGTTGGCCCCTCAGCTCTCCTTTTATTCTGACGCCTGGAGAAGGTTTGTTTATTTTGTTTCTTCTGCTGGCACTGAAAGGGCTGCTTCTTTTGGAAGCCCGATCAGTACACAGATTTCACGGATCTCAGGGCCTGACCACTGTCTTGAAGGCCCGTGATGAGATATCTGGTACCCCCTCAAATAGGATGGACCCCTGAAAAGGGCATCTTGGATGGCCACATGAACATCTGTGGAAAGTCTGGAGATATGCAGCCACGCATGCCGTCCAAGGCCAACTGCTGTGGCGGAGGAATGAGCCACTGCATCAACCGAATCATACATGGCTCTGAGCGCTTGTCGACAGGAAATTTCTGACACGCTCAAGTCCTTGGATAATTCCGCCCTGAGATCTGAGTCCTTGATAGACTGGATGCAGGCCTCAAGTTTCGCCATAGTGGCTTTTTGAAAACACACCATGTGTGCAACATAATTAAGTGAACAAAGTGCACAAGTGGAGGAGCCAAAAACCTTCTTACCAGATTGGTCAAGCTGCTGGCTGCTGGCATTCCTTGTCTAGGGGAGAGGTGCTCATGTGTTTCGGTTTCACTGAACGGTCACGAGCCACCGCTATGATGAAAGAGTCTGCTTTTGGATGAAAATCCAAAAAAAGGGATGCTCTCAGGCATGTAGCAGACCCAGTCTGCCTTCTTAGGGATGGCCGGGATGGAATGAGGCAGTGGGGAAGCCCTCATGTGGGGCTGTCCAAGGAGGAACAGGAATGGGAGATATCTCTTCAAAGTTTAGATGTTTGGCTAGATATTTTCATTTGGGATCCTGTTCCTCCACATTCCAACCATTAGCCTGCTGGATAATGCGGAGTAGCTCGGTAAAGGAAGGATCCTCAGGAGGTGATTTGGACAACTCCTTGCTCTTGGTTGCAGTGGCTCCAGACTGCTCCCCAGATGAAGCATCAGAGGAATCTTCCTCAGAATCAGAAGAGTTCTCCCGTTCGAGGGTACCTATCCCAGGTACAGTGACCTGTTGAGTGGCACCTCCAGAAATGTGTACCGTAGCGGACCGAAGAGATCTGACCAGTGAAATAGAGTGGTGGGTGGGTGTCACCACCGGGGTTGGCAGTCGATTCTCCAAATCAGACACCAGCTGTGATCTGGCATCTTGCCACCAGGACTGAATCAAAGTTTGAAAGTCCTGTTGTGGCTGAGGATGAGGTGGTGGAGTAGGAGTGGGCGGAGACTGCTAGAAATGCATGCCCAACCCAGGATACTGAGGAGGAGGGTACTCTTGACAGTAAAGGTAGCCAGGAACTTGATACCCAGGATAACATGTCTGGGGAAAAAAAAGAATCATCGTCAGGCCCTGCAAAGGACAGGCCAGTGTCTGAAACCCCGGATAAGGGTTGTAGTCTGATGGGTGACCCTGATCCGCCGGAGATCTTGATGAACCTGGAAGACTGGCTGGCGTCGGAACAGTTAATGTCAGGGGGTCTGGTACCAGGGGTTCTGGTGCCAGCCCTGGCGTTTGGTTAGCTAATGTCCAGGGCAAACATAAGGGCCCCGACGGCTGAAGTAAGTCATCCAACGGAGTCTCATGCTGTGGTTTGGGGGCGTCCAATGGAAGGAACTCTGATGGCAGAGTCAAGGTCAGGTCTGTTGTAAGAGGGAGAGTTCCCAGAGCCAGCGTGAGAGCCGGGTCTGGCATCAATATCCCCAGGACAGCATCCGAGGGAGTGACTGGGGGTACAACCACTGGAGTGGGGGAAGGTAAGACCACTTCCAGGAGACCCACTTCCTCCTCTGTTGGAATGTCTGGGTTCAGAGGTTCTACTGGGGAGGACAGGAAGGCTCCTGACTGGGGGGCTCATTGGAGGGTTCACGAGCTCAACTGGGCATGGTGTGAAGTGGTGTTTGCCTCCCCAGGTAAGCTAAGTCGGTGGTCGCCAAGCCCGACGATCAGCTTATCAGATGGAAGGGTCAGGCAGGCAAGGGGACTCCTTTTCCCTATGCTTCTCTTTATCTTTTTTCTTCTTTTTCAACTCTGAGGAAGGGGAAGAAGTGGAATCCCTCAGTTTCTGCATCTCTTTTTCCAGAGTAGCCATTCTGGACTTTAGAAGATGGGCTTCCAAGGCTTGCTGTCTTCATTTGCATGTGGCCTTATTAAAGGGCTTACAATCAGGGCAGGCCGCAATATCGTGGTTTAGGCCTAGGCAAAAAAGGCAGCGCCAGTGGCCATCTTTGTGAGGGATCTGTGCGACGAACTTCTTCTTGGCCTTCGACGTCGGAAGTGGAGAAGACACAAGAGAGACCAAAAAAAGTACTAGAAATGTGATAAAATAATGAAAAACTGACAAAATGGTGATCGACTAGAACAACGTTCACTGCGGAGATCCTTGCACAGGTCGACAGTGGGAAAGAACTGGTAGAAGGGCACGGGGACTGCCCATTATACAGAGTCACACTGACGTCCGTCACAACATCAGGTGAGTGGTCCCCTGCCAGACACTGCTAGCAAAAAAGTTTGATGTGCAGTCCTGACACCAGGGGGCACAGTCCTATATGTTATGACCTACTGCAGGAACCCTCTCAAAGTCAGATATGAAAATTACATACCTACCGTAATTCTTGATCTTACTGTGCATCTTCACCATTCATCACTGTTGGGTTCTGGTCGGAGAATCAGGACCCCGCAGGAGTGGTTTTTTTTTTTTTTTTTTTTGCAAGGGGGAGGAGTCGACTTGGGGCCGCCCTCGAGGCCGACGCATTGCGTGGTGCTTGCGGGTTGGCCAGTAACGGACGCCAACCCCTTCCCAGCCCCAGTTCTGCATGCCGGAGAGAAAAACAGAGAAACAGAGAGGGCGAGGGGCAAGGGAGACCGAGGGATAGTAAAAAGAAAGGATGTAAAACTAAAAGGAGGAATAAAGCCATAGAGAGGACAGAAGCGAAGGAGGCCCAAGGGATTGGGACAGGAAGGCCCCAATCTCTGGCCGAGTAAGGGAGGGATGAAAGGGTGAGGGGTAGAAGAAGCAGAGAGAAAGAAGAAGAAGAGGGAGGAGAGGGGAAGACACCACACCCCGAGGATATAGTCCAGGAAACTGCTCAAGGAGTAGGATGGTATTGCCCCAGACCATACCATCTCCCAAGCCAGAAGAGGGCCTAATAAGGCAGAAGCAGCAGACTGGCAGCACTCCATGAGGTAAATAGCAGTAAAGAGACCTAACCAGATGGCCAGGGACAGGTTGGTGTCTCCCCCTCCTGCCGAGAAGAATCTGAAGTGGGACAGGACACTTCAGAATTATCCTTGAAGAGGGAAATCCCCAGGGATTTTATTTTATTTTTATAGAGAAAAGTCACCTCCAGAGGAGGAACTGTACCAAATAGGATTTATTCTCCTCAGAAGCAAGGAGAGGAGATTACAGGGAAACTGCATTATGGAGACAGATATAATGCGGCTGGAAGAGAATAGCTGAGGGAGTCACCAGGGCCTCCCCTCTATACCTCCTCAACAACCAAGGCTGGAGGGAGAGGAGTAAGTTCAAAACAGTCTAACTGGACTGAAGAGGGGCCCTGGAGACTCCCAGCAGAGGACAGCCTCCCTGTCTGTCTTCCATGGGGGGAAAACCCCCAACCCCTAAGGGGGGAGGGGGGAGGAGGTGCTAAAGAAGAACCAAGGTCCTAGCTGAGAAGCAAACAGGGAGGAGGAGGATCTCCCAGAGACTGAGGCCTAATCAATTAATCAGTCTTTATTTGTCTAAGCAAAACACCATTGAGACAACTCATTTACAAGGTGGACCTGAGTCAGGTACAATGCAAATACAGCACAGTATGAAAACAGTATGTGTACAAGGCAATCTGAGACAGAGTGCAAGGAAACAGGTTATATATAAGCCAATATGATATCCAATTAGTTCCAGAAGAAAGGGCTCTGCGAGGAGGCAACAATTTATAAAAGACAACATACAGAAAAAATATATTTATACTTTTTTTTTTATATATACATAATACACATTTCATTCAAGTTATTTGAGTATCATATGAGGAGGAAAATTAGGCTGAAGGAGACAGCAAGGCACAAGAGTAGAAGGATATTAGTGGATACAGTTGCAAGTTTCCTTGAAAGTCCGCACAAAAAGATTTTTTAAAGAAGGTCAACTTCACAGGAAGCACAAGTTTCAACGTTTTTTGCACACTGTTCCAAAGAACAGGGAGAGAGTGACTTACAGCCGCTCTACCAAATCGCGTTCTAACCTTGGGAATAAGAATAGAGGTATATAGAAGACTTCTTAGGAGGTAGTTCCCCTGCAGGGTAGACAAGAAGGCAGTCTGAGATATATTGTGGGAGCATATTAGACATGGCTCTGAAGGTCCAGAGGACTGCATTTCTGTGACGTCTGAAACTAAGAGAGCTCCATCCTATCACAGTATAAAGGGTGCAGTGATGGGTGGAATACGATGCATCAGTTATGAACCTAACTGCCCGATGGTAAAGACTGTCAAGTTTCACTAGAGCCGTCCTTGGGCCTTGTCCATACAGCATGTCAGCATATTCCAATAGCAGCAAGAAGGTAGTTAGCACTAAACGAGTTTTTGTCTCCTGTGTAAGTTTGTTTGTTTGTATTTTGTTGACCCGGTAAGCCCACTGGGCCTAGAAGTCCCTTTTTCAGGGTCAACCGGGGAGATACAGATGGTAAGCAACTCAGGATTGAACCAGATTAAGCTGTTGGTGGTATTTTCAGTGAATGAGGAAAATTTGGCCAGGACGCCAGGGAAATTCCCCTATTTTTTTTGATAAGTGCCATGGGATCTTTAACATCCACCTGAACTACCACCAATCCAGGCAGATGGGACCTCGGTTTAACGTCTCATCCGAAAGACGGAAAGTAGATGCTTGATCCGGAAGAATATACCAAGTCTCTGCTTTAGCTTTTTTGATAGTTCCTCAATATGTTCCATATATGACAGCCTATCATCAACCAACACCCCCGGGTATTTAAATTCCGTACTGATTCCAGAGGCTCACCTACGATATCAGAATTTGAAACAGTACTTGCGGTGCTATGTTTGGGTGTAGTAGTTGAAGGGGCACAAAGCACAGCCTTAGTTTTTTTTACATTTAACAGGAGTTTTAAATGCAATAGGTTTTCCTGCAAGAGGCTGAATTCACTCTAGAGATCTTTATAAGCCAGTTCAGGAGTAGGCCTGTCTAAGTACAACAAGAGGGGAAGGTGGGCGGGAGTCAGTGATGAATGGTGAAGATACACAGAAAGATCAAGAATTATGGTAGGTACGTAATTTTCATATCTTATCTGTGTCAGTCTTCACCATTCATCACTGTTGGGTGATTACCAAGCCCCCCAAAGGGGTCCCAGAACCTCCCTAAGGGACAAAGTCCCTCAGCCTCCAGTGGGGGAGACACCGGAGGAGGGAACCCTATCAGGCCTGTTTAGGCCAGAGACTGGTCTGGGATCTGTGCAACGCACTTCTTGCACTCCTTCTTGGCCTGTCTGGTTGCCTCCAAGTCAGGCAAAGAAGCAAGGATTTGACCTAGCAGAGACCATAAGTGACTATTTTAGGCAGCGTGATAGGCCTGATGAGCTGATAAACATAAAAGGAGGCGCACGAAAGAGAAGGCTCTCCTCCCCCAAAAATCAAACTCAGATGAGTCAGATTCTGGGGGTCGATCACGCCTTGAGCTTCTATGTCGGGAGGGTGTGTCCAGGAGAGTCACGCCTGAAGACGGGGTGAGGCAAGGCTCCTGGAGACCCAAGGGGTGTGCAATACCTCTGGCAGAGGTCCCTTGGAGTTGAGGGACATCGCCAGGTATGGTACAACGCCTCCTGGAAGGGAGTAGGCCAGACGGTAACCAACAGGTTGGCCGCACTGAACTCACCCAAGAAGGCACGCGACGATTGGTCAGGATTACGACTGTCCAAGGTGGAGATATGGAGCTCGTCGAGCAACCCCAACAGGAAGCGCTGATAGCTGGAAAGATCAGCTGTGGGGCAAAGGTGGACAGAGGACTCCTCTCCCTCAGAGAAGGAGGGAGCCGATGAGTCCTGAGAGTTGGGTTTAAGCTGCACCAGAGAGTGGTGGAATACCTCCTCATCCATGGACCGGTAGTAGGCAGGGAATAGTGCAGCCATGGACCTAAACTGCTCCCAGGTAAGGGATCCAGTAGGACCGGAGTGACCTGGGAGTGAGGGAGGGGTTGGCAGAGGCAAAGAGGCCAGACATCTCTGAGGAGGGGCGCAGCCTCTGCCTGGGCTGGGGGACCCAATAGGAGACCTCAAAAGGAGGAGGAGACCCGGTGGTCCCAGCAGACGAAGGCCACTCAACTGAGCTGGAGTGGCCAGGGCTGAGCCTGAAGAGAGGTTCCCCTGCGAGGCGACAGGGGCCGCATGAGCCCAGAAGGGCAGCCCCTAACCGCTAAAAATGATATCTCTCTTGAAGAGACCAAGAGGGAGAAGACTGGACCAGCACTGTGACTCCTCCTCGAACCCCTGCAAGTTCCCAGGAAAGGACACCACCCTGAATCCTGCCCGCTCAACCCCATGGACTCTGAGAGAGCCCTCTTCCTCAGTATCAGCCGAGGTAACTGACACCCCATAGCTGACTCCTGAGAGACAGCTGGTGGTGGAGTACCTTCCCCTGCCTGAGACATTAGAGTCGCCCCAGAAGTAGAGCCAGCAAGGACCATCACAAGAGGGAGTACACCTCCCAGGGGAGCAGACAGACCACTGACTCTGGGCAGTCCTGTGGTGTCCCCAGGGCACCAGAGGACTGGTCGGTGTCACTGACCCCGGTATCAGTGGAAGCCATCTGCTCCTCAGAAGGAGGCTGAACTGGAGCCAAAGCACTGGAGGAGGAGGAGGAATCTGAGCATTCCAAAGAATCCGAGAGCCAGTCTGGGTCAACCTCAGCATCATCCTCCCCATAAGGAGGTTCAAACCCAGACCACTCCCTGGTCCCTCCCAGCCGCAGCACTGCAAGCGGCACCATGAACCGGCCCCACGCTGCCCAAGACGCCGCCCCCATCCCCAGCGCCGTTCGTCAGAGGCTGGCTCCATGCTGCCCACAGCACCGCTCAGATTCCCGGCACCACAAGCGATGCTGGAATTAGGGGCGGTGCTGAGGACGGCACCAGCCCGGGCCCAGAGGCCTCAGACTGCAACACCGGGGGAGCCCTCACTTCTAAGGAGGTAACTGCCTGGATGGTGCCTCCCACCCGACCCCCAAAGGGGTCAGGCTGGCCTCCTGCACCGTGGAAGGGGTTCCCACCGAGGCAAGGCTAGGAGAGGGAGGCAAGGCTAGGAGAGGCGGAGACCCCTCCTCCGCGGGCCATATACGACCAGGAGGGGACCCGGAGGAAGGGTCAAGAACCCTGCATTTGGCGACCTGGGTGCGAGCCTGTCTCCCGAAAGTCGGCGGTGCACATCCGACTTTCAATGCGCACAACTCCAACACACGATAGTCCATGGAGAAACAGTCATCGCAACGATCCATGTCATGGTTAGGACCCAAGCAGGTGAGAAACCGGTCATGCTGCTCCGAGATGGAATACAGTCGGCCGCAGGGACACCGACGCATTGGAAGCTGACCCACCTTGGAAGATTTATTTTTGTCCCCTGAACGAGACATGACCAGATGAAAAAAATTATAAACAAATACAGCACTCGGCGTCGACAAAGAAAATAATGGAAAGGTCTTACCGGTCGATCGTTGAGGAAACACAGCAGCAGAACTAGGACTAAGGAAACCACCGGACTAGGCCGTTGACATACAGAAAATGGTGCCCACTAACAAGGTCGTGTTCACTCAACGGCGGGAGAAACAGAACTGGGGCTGGGGAGGGGTCAGCGTCAGTTACTGGCAAACCCGTGAGTGCCACACAATGCATTGGCCTCGAGGGCGGAGCCACCCCGTTGACTACTCCCCTTGCAAAAAAAAAAAAAGAGCTCTCACAGGGTCCTGATCCTCCAGGAAGAACCCAACAGTGATGAATGGTGAAGACTGACACAGATAAGATCAAACATTTATAGTGACTGAAATACAGAGAGTACAGATTACAGTAAATTGGTACATACATACAGTACAAATGTAGTGCAGTAATGGATACAGGCCATACAGTAAGTGCATATGCAGCAACGGTACAAGAGAGAAATTAGCCATAGCAATCATAGACATTTAGCGTAAAATAATAGTCCTTCAGCATCTTTGTGAAGGTAGCGACAGTTGAAGATTTTTTGACAGGGGGGTACTGAGTTCCAGAGTGAAGCGGCTCGGTAACTAAATGAGTGTTGCCCCATGTTTGTGCAAAGCAATGGAATTTTTATGTTGTTTGAGGCTGAATGGGAGGAAGGCATATCAAGGAAAATTATCTGTCCTGTCAAGTAAGTAGAGGTGCTTGTGTGCACGTTTTGTTTATAAACCTGGCAAGTGTTAGACTGGCTTTGAGCTCTGGTAATAGCCAGTTTAAGGTGCGTAGTGAGTGGCAGTGATGCATTTTGTTATCACTCGAGGATGCGAATTTGGCAATTTTGTAATAGAGAGTATTCTTTTTTGTAGCACTGTTTAGTTGGCAGGATCAGTGAGCTGTAGTCAAGTGTGGGGAGCAGACTTGCCTGGGCTATTCTGGTTCTGGTTTCAGGCATTAGATACTTGTGGATTCTGCACAGACAGCCTGGCTTTTGGTGAAGCAGGTTAGAGGTGTTCTGAATGTGGGTATCAAAGGACAGTATAGTGTCTAGGTGTACTTCCAGGTATTTGAGGCAGCTGACTTTTCCCCAGCAGGCACCATTTTCTGCTTTGATGTGAAACACTGGGGTCAATTTTTTCAGGTTATGGCCAGTGTGAAACAACATTGCTTGGGTTTTGGAAGGTTCGGGACCATTTTTTCTTGCACGAACCATTCCTATAAGTTTTTGAAGCTGTTATGTCAATATCATTGCTATGGGTGACTAAAACTGCATCATCTGCATAGAAAAGGGTGTGCATGGGACTGCAGACCACTGGTAAATTATTAATGAAAATGGAGAACAAGAGAGGCCCCAATATGGAGCCATGAGGGACCCTGCTTGTGATTCTGTTGATGCCAGAAACCGGTACTATCAACTTTCACTGACTACTTCCTACTGCTTAGATAATCTGTGAACCAAGCAAGAACAGGGGGTCCGAAACACAGTCTGAGTAGTCTACGAGTTATTAAATCATGGCCAACCAGGTTGAAGTCCTTGGTCAGGTCCACATACATGGTGCCTGTTACCAGGCCCTTATCCACTGCACAGCAGATGGCGTCTGTGAACTCAACTAGGACAGTATCAGTGCCGTGCCCTTGTCTGAACCAGTGTTGTTCCCTATAAATTAGATTATGTTGCTGAAGGTACTCGGTTAACTGGGTGCGTACGATTTTCTCCTGCAATTTACCTAAAGCTGACAGAATTGAGATGGGACGGTACTTACTGAGTAATGTCTTTTTACCCTTCTTGTGCAGAGGGGCAACTAATGCTGTTTTCCAAAGGTCTGGTACAGTGTTAGTCATAAAGGACTGATTGAAAATTTTGGTTCTAGGAGTTACTATTTGAGGGGCAGAGAGTCTAAGGAATTTAGGAATCAGTCTATCTGAGACAGCTGATTGGTCAGTTTTTAAGAAGGTGAGTAATTTGTGAACTTTGTTACACGTAACCCTTTTGACATAGAAATAGGGCCAATTTGGATTCCCATCACCTCTTTTAGGTACAGGTTTGGGGTGACCAGTGGATCTATATTTAATCACATCACAGCATTAAAGAGGTTTGCTACTTTAGATGACTTAGTAGTGTGTAGCTAAAACCGTTTATCAATTATGGCAGGTGAGTGCTGTGTTTTGGTGTTCAGTACAGAATTTACAGACTGCCAGAATTTTGGTGGGGGTCGCACTGGTTCAATGACTGCTGGGTTAAGTGACAGCTTTTTGCCCTATGTATTTCCTGCTTGCACCGGTTTCTTAGTGCACCATAGGTATTCCAGTCTGAGACAAGTCTGGATTCCTTAAATTTTACCCAGGATTCATCTTTTATGCATTAAGGCATAGATATCGCCTGTGAGCCAATTGGATCCTCTGTAATTTTACCCTGCATGTACACAATGGAGCGTGCCTATCCAATACTGATGTGAACTCTGTAATGAAAAAATCCAAGGCAGAGTTGACATCTGGTACTGCGACAAGATAAGACCAGTCGATGGTGGACAAATCAGACAAAAAGGATGAGTCACTGAAATCTGAACAGTTCCTGTACGTTATTAGCCTGGGAGGAGAATTTCTGGGTACACTATTGTGCAACACACAGAATGTGGTTAGGTGGTCACCAAATGAGTTGCTTAGTACCCCCGAGACTAGGATTCCTTCAACTTTTTTTTTTTTTTTTTAAACTAATATCAAATCCAGTAAGGAGTGGTCATCAGATTTATAGTTTAGTCTGGTTGGTCTTTGTAGAATTTGATTCAGTTGGCAAGTGTTGAATATGTCGTTGTATTGGGATTCATGGACTAGTCAATTTAAGCTGAGATCCCCAAGTACAATAAGTTCAGCATGCTCAATTTCTCCAATCATGTGCATTATTTATTTATTTTGTATTTATTTTATTTCTCGGATTACAATACCTTTGAGCCAGAGGCTCTTTTACAAAGGTTTCATGTCAAGTAAAAGACAAACACAGTTACATAGTAAGTTAAAAAAAAAAAAACAGATAAAGTGACAGTGCATGATAGACAAAATAAAGTGCAGACTTAAGGAGAATACAGAAAAACAATGCAGCCAGGCAAAGGCTATGTCATGATAGAGGGGTTAGGTAGAATAGGAGCGGGGAGTGTGGAAGGGGATAAGACAGACAGAATAGGAAAGCTTAGATCACTGGGAATGGGATGGGAGGGGGGGAGAAACAGAAGTCCGGGGGGTCAGACAATCACCCCTGCACTGTGTTGCAAGGTGCTGGTGAAGTTTGTTCTTAAATGGGCCGATCTTGGACTGGTCGTTGAGTGATGGTGGGAGGTCAGTTAGCCAGCTTGGTGTACTGTACTTGAAGGAGTTCTGCGCCATGGAGTTGTGACAGAATGGGACTTGGTAGGCCAAGTTAGACTTTTACTGGTGTGGTGAGGGTTAGTTACCTGATTAAGAAGCTTTAGGAAGACTGGAGGGGTTAGACCAAGTTGTCTTTTTTTTTTTGCAAACAGACAGGTCTGATACTTTATACGGCCCTTAACGTGCAGCCAGTTAGATCGAGCATGCAACTCAAAAGTATGAGAGAGTCTGTGTGCCCCAGTAGCTAGTCTGCAGGTTTTATTAAGGGCTATGTTGATTCTTTTAAGTGTGGTATCCGTGGCAGTACCATAAATAATTAGCCTGTAGTCAGTTAAGGAGAATATTGAATTGCTGATTGCTACGCAGAGGGCATCAGGGGTGAGACAGTGCCTATGCCTATACAAGAGCCCAATCATGGTGTTTACTGTCTTAGCTAAATGGTCCATGTGGGTGACAAACAACATGGCGGTATCTAGGGTTGTATCAAGGTATTTGAACTGCTGGACCTATTCAAAGGATAAGTTAAGATTGTTAAGGATGGTCAACTGGTGTAGTTTGTTCCTATTGTGATGACTGGGGAAAATCATAAATTTAGGTTTTTTTTTGTAATTTAGATGGAGTTTGTGGTCAGAGAACCATTCCCGACAGCAGAGAAGATGTTCTGTAGTTGTTGTTTAAGGGGGAAGGGTCAGGGTGACTTAAGAAAATGACATCATCTGCACAGAGAAGCAGGTTAGACGAGCAAGCCTGAGGGAGGGTGTTGAGGAATAGATTAAAGAGCAGGGGACCTAGGATCAATCCTTGCAGGACCCCAGATCGCACATGGCTGTCAGAGAGCTCATTACTTATTTTGACTTTCTGGAACCAGCCACCAAGGTACCTCTCAAACCAACCCATTACCACAGCCGAGATTTCCAGGGCATGGAGTGAGTAGAGTAATAGGTTGTGACTGGTCATATCAAACGCTTCTGTAGGTGTGTGTGTATGTATGTATATGTATATGTGTGTATATATCACCCCCACTAGGTGGCCCTGGTCCGGAGCGTTATGTATAAAGCCAGTGTATTCAAGTAGTGCAATAGTGGTTCTATGCACCTTCCTAAATCCATGCTGCTGCTGCAGCATTGCAGTTGATATTTCTCGAGGTGTTCCATAAGCTGATCTGAGACAATGTGTTCCAAGGCTTTTGAGAGCGGTGGAAGAATGGAAATAGGGCAATAGAGGGCTGAGTTCGGTCACCACTCTTGTGTACAAGTGTAACCACTGCAGCTTTACACGAACTGCCCAAAGCAGAGTGATCGGTTCAGCAGTTTAGAGGGGGTAGTAGGACTGCATCCAGGGTTAGATGAAGGAGTTTCAGATCAAGTGAGTCACTACTGGATCTAGTTTTGCCTAGCACCCGTCCCGACCTAGGTATTTTTTAGCCTCAGTTAAGATGACTCTCCAGAAATGAAATTTGAGGGGACTTGTAGACCTGCAAACCCCACCTTAGGAGGATATATACACAACAGACCTTCAGGATTTTTGGTCCCAACTTGACTTTGATAGTTAGCTATCCGCACTTGGTACTGGGTATGAAGCAACTATCGCACATTTCTGCTTTAAGGTCAGAGTGTACGTATATCAGGATCCCACCCACCTTTTTGGTGCATCTGTCATTACAGAATATGTTAAAATTGGGGAGGGAGACTTCAGAATCCTTGACTATAGGGGTAAGCCAGTTGTCTGATAGTGCCAGAATGTGAGGTTTGTGGAGGGAAGTGAAAGCCTCCAATTCAGGTAACTCTGGGACCACACTTCTAATGTTTAGGTGTATAAGACGAATGCCTTTATGGCTAGTACAGATCCAAGGGGCAGGGCACGTATTTTCAGTAGGGCCAGGGCTAAATTCTAGGTCCCTAGATCACAGTAATATACTACTGAATATTGAAAAAGAGAGGAAAATATTTGAAAAAATTCTGAGTGCCTGGGGACTTAGCATAATGACCCAGGGCAGAGGTCTGTTTCTTGCAGAGGAGCCCAGTGATAGGGAAACTGTGCAATGGGGATTAAATGTAGTAGGTAATACTGGTCTCATGACTATATGCAGGGTGAGCAGTTAACCCGAAAGAGCACTGTATCAAGCAATAAGAACAGCCCACAGATCAAAAGACCACAACAAAGACCTTTATAAGCCACTGTATAGTGCCCTCCGTGTGTAGTAATGTAGGGGAGAAGAGAAAATATACAGCAAGTACTAGACAAAGGCTGTGTGAGATAATACTGTGGGTAAGGGAGAGATTAATACCTAGATAGCAGACAAGGGGCTGTGTGACATGACACTGTAGGTGACGTAGAGAGTAGTACACAAGTATTAGACAACAGGCAGTGTGAAATAACAGGGTACTGAGGTTTAATCAACGTTCTATGGCACCGAGACTAGAACTGGGCAGTGGGAGATAACAGGCACTTGGCATTAGTCAAAATGTTTAATAGCACCTGAAAGGGCACTGATGTTTGAGGTGTGCAGACAAATTAGCAGACGGTTCATCAATCAGTGATCTGATGCACACAGCAGTAATTTGGCCACATAATGCAGAGTTGAATTAGTAATAGTGAGATTGCAGTAGTCGAAGTAGGATGTCACATTAAGAGTGCACCACGATCACCAGGTCTCTCATACTGACAATATGGCTTTAGCAGGGCAATGTTTCTATGATGGAAAAATCTACAGTGGACAACAGTTTGTTGTCCTCTATGACCCCCACATTTTTAACCCTATCTACAGCTGGTGATGGCCTTCAATTTATCACCAGCTAACAACTTGCAAAACCAGTTACGTGGGCAGGTTAAGGCCTCTGCTCTCCATGCCCCCTCCAGGACCAAATCTGCCTTCTCATTTACCCCAATTTCCTTGAAGCAGGTGCAGGACTTGCTCCTCAAACTAGACACTAGAAAAAGTGCAGGCACGGATCTTATAGATCCATTCTTCCTAAAAATAATCCACCATATCTTAGCTTTACCCATTACTCACCTTTTTAATCTGTCCCTCAGGGAACCCTCCCGACAATTTGGAAAACTGCACGCCGTTCCTCTTTTTAAATTGGGCGATCCTAACGATCTTAACAACTACAGGCCTATTTCTCTGCTTCCTATCCTTTCTAAACTATTGGAAAAACTGGTGAATCAGCAGATTAGGGACTACTTAGACTCCTGTAATCTTACACCATTTCAATCAGGGTTCAGATTGAACCATAGTACGGTCACTGCGCTTGCCAAAGTAACCAATGACTGGTTGAATGCCCTGGAAAACAAACACTATATTTGTGCCCTGTTCTTGAATTTGAGCAAGGCAATCAACATGGTGGACCATGACTTGCTCCTGGACATCCTCCGTAACACTGGATTGGGTAAAATGGTCGTAAAGTAGTTTACTTGCTACCTTACTGACCGCTCTCAGCAAGTTAAAGCTGAAGGTGACCTCTCCCCACTAAAAACTCTTCCAAGTGGCATACCACAGGGCTCTATCCTAGGCCCTCTTCTCTTCCCAATTTATATAAATAACATACACTCTAGAATACAATCAGCCATCATTCACCTTTTCGCCGAAGACACAGTTCTGTGTATCTCCACACCTTCCATTGAAAAAACCCTGTCTAGACCTTCAACTCGCATTCAACCACCTGCAGAAAAACCTGTTGCAACTAAAATTGCTTCTAAATGCTAAAAAAAAAAAAAAAAACGCTTTTCTCTCCTTCCTAAGTCGCCTTATACCAACTCCCTGGGTGCTGCACCTCAGATCTCCAGCATCACTGGTGAACCCCTAGAATTTTTGGTCAAATTTAAATATCTGGGAGCATGGATTGGCCACAAACTGTTTTTTATGGGCCATATTGAGGAACTCACTAAAAAGCTCAAACAAGAGACTGGGTATATTTTTCCATATAAAGCACTTATTAACAGTGGAAGCAAAAACCAGACTTGTCCAGTCAACCTTCCTCCCCTCACTGGACTACGCAGATATTCTTTATGGTCAAGGCCCTTCTGCCACCTTAAAAAAGCTTGACACCCTATATCACTGGGCCCTAAGATTTATTACAGGAGCAGCCTATGCCACCCATCACTGCTCTCTTTATGCACTTGTTGGTTGGACTTCACTCAGCTACAGATGACAAAGAAATGTAGCCTGCTGGACCTTCTGAGCCATCACAAACAAACTACCTCTATATATTTCTGATTGCCTGCTAACTTGCTCTCCTAGAAGCTATGCATTGAGAAGCCTTTCCTACATATCATTAGTTATTCCTAAAGTCAGAACATGTTTTCGTAAATCAGCCATAAGCCACTACCTCCTTTCACTGTGGGACAAATTGCAGAAAACCCTACAAATTGCCATCCTGCCAAAACTGTCTACCTTCAAAACCTTGTTCAAACAAGCCATTTCCAAAACTTGTAACGTCAGATCTTAAGAACCTATCATACTATCTCTCAGTTTTGACATCTGTCCCTTCCCTTCTTACCCCTATTCCTTTTCCCCCGCCCCATCCCAACCTCTATCTGCATGTATCATCATCCCTTAGTTTGAAAACGACCATATGTATTCTATGTTAACCTGTTGCCTCCAATTGTGCTATTATCTACATGTTTAAATGACAATTGTATGTTTGTATCCTTTGTTTATTGTATTTTGTATTATTTTATCCTATGTTTGTTATTGTATTAATTGCACTGTGTCCAGGTCTATCTTGCAAATGAGTTCTTCTCAATGATGTTTCGCCTGGTAAAATAAAGATTGATTGGCTGACTGAGGGAACTGCCTCCCAGTGACGGCATGATGACAGCATTCCTCTTCATTGCCATTTTACTGGTTCTATGCACAACAGCTCTGTCTTTCTCAGATTAAAGGGAAACGTCCACGTACGGATTACTATATTGCCAAATCTTCAAATAGCTCTGGTCTAGAATCTGTGTGTGTCCAGGCTACAACGAGACCACGTATCGACTGGCAGGGTACTGGTCATCCAGTACATGTAACAGAAATGCCCAAGAATGTCCAGATGCCAAACCAGAGCCATTTTAACAATGAGTTGCATATTAAGTATATAGATGCCCCCGGCTGCTCCCCGCCTGAAACGTCATCACAGGGACAGCCGCGGGTGATTGTGGGCGTGATGGGAAGGGTTCTGCATCCTAAAATGCCGGGGCAACGAGTGCACAGGATCAATCAGATATAATTTCAAATAAATGAGAAGCGAGTAAGTTTATTTTTATTTTTTCTATTGCATCTGCTAATCGGGTCCCACTTCACATGGAGGTGGGGCCCGACTGTATGTGGATGTTTCCCTTTAAGGCTCTGCCAACTGGCAGCCATCCAGTCACTCACTTCAAACACTGATTTATCACAGTAACCAAGTTACCCCAATCCGGTGCAAAAGAGGGGTATTATTATCTGCACAGCAGTGGAATCCCAGATTGTACCACCTCACTATCTCCCCAAGGGCAGCATGTACAACATGAACATCATCAGGGACAGATTTGAGCCTTGTGGATCACCAAAGGAAACTGCTGCCACCCTGAAAGAAAATTTCTTAAGTGTTACATATTGCTTCCTACCATAGAAACATAGAATTAATGGCAGATAAGGACTGCTTGGCCCACCCAGTCTGGCCATTTTTTCCTACCTACAGTATCACCGCAGACCCTACCTGATCTCCAGCCCATTTTCCCTACCCACTTCCTTTCCCCTAATATTCCCTTATGCCATATTCCATGCATTCTTGAACCCCACCACTGTTTCTGCACCCACCACATCTGCTGGAAGGCTGTTCCAGGAATCCATCACTCTTTCTGTGAAGAAGTACTTCCTCACATCCCTCTTGAATCTACCCCTCCAGTGTCATAGCATGTCCCCTTGTTCGTTCTTCAGCACTTTTTTTTTTCAGACAAATACTTCCCTCTTGTACCTTATTTCCCCCATGAGGTATTTAAAATTCTTTATAACATGGGTGGAGAGCAGGAAGCAATGCCACTGATAAAACACCATCCGGTGACCGTGCATTAAATGTCTGTACATGCACAGTCCCTGTGATGCTCCCTGGAGCAGTATCCCAGAGCAATGCGGCACTCGTTATTGACCGGGGCATTCTAAAGTGAAAATCAGCCATATTGAACGGTGACTAAGCACGACTGAGCTGTAGCACACTTTTGGGGGATGTTGAGCAGTGTACAGTCAGTTCTGGCATGTGTTCCTCCATGGAGTAATCATTTTCCAGAACTAGTACTGTGTTACTGTGGTAAGCAGACTGCCAACATGTGACAGTACAAGTGACACAGTGACAGCCACAGCAGCAGCTGCAGTTCAGAAGTGCTGTACTGTTGTGTGTGCCTGAGACCCCCCCCCCCAACACAGACACATCATCTACGGCAGAAGACACACACAGGATGTGTCACAGTGCCAGTCAGAGTGACTGACAAGCAGAGTGGGACACATCATAAAGCTGTAGCGCAGTCTCATTTCACATCCAGAGAGAGAGCGAACATCTGACAATAAATCCGGCACAGCGACACAACCCGTTTGACATCCACAGTATCGAACGGATTGTCGTAGCGATGTGCCGATACACTGACTCCCGATGTTGGCCGCTGTACCCCATCCCAACATCTGTCCCCCCCCCCCCCGAGTTGTGAGTCTATAATTCCAGGGGTGCAGGGGGCGAAGCGCCCCACAAACAGTAAATTACACCAGCGCTGTTGGATCCGTCAACACTTTGCCGCAATGATGTGATCGCCGTCGGCAAAGTGGTGTCGCTGTAAAGTCCTTCAACAACTTTGTTGTCGAAGCAACTTGGTGGAACTGCGCAGTCTGATGTGTGGAAGTCTGAGCAGTCTATGTTATGGTGACAGTGGGAGCAGGTGCCATGAACAGAGAGCGGCAGAAGTGCTAGCCCCTCCCCGAGAATGTAGCAGGAGACAGAGAGTTGTCGGTGGGATGTTCCATAGCTTATTCCCCCGTGAATGTAGCCAGCCCTTGTAGGACAGCAAGAGCAACCCCCACACACACACACATCAAGAATGTACTGGGAGACAAAGAGTTGTCAGTGGGGTGTTCCACAGCTTGTTCCCCCTTGTCCCCCGACAATGTAGCCAGCCGTTGTAAGACAGCAAGAGTGCCCCCTTCCCCCGGAGAAGGTACTGGGAGACAGGGAGTCATCAGTGAGGTGTTCCACAACTCGTTTCCCTTGTCCTCCCGACATTGTAGTCAGCAGTTGTGTAGGTCTCCTTGTCAATTTCTCCCTGTTTGAGTCCGCCGATCTCTCTCTCTCCCTCTTGTCTCGCTCACTGTGCCACGATCGGCAGCACATGACACCTGCTGAGCACAATTTTGGCTCCCCAGACCTGCCTCCCCCCCCCCCCCAAGCGGCAGCAACACAGGAGCGGCTCCACTCCACTGAACCCCTGAACTGGGGCACAAGCATCACTGGGCTCCCAGGACCTGACCTGCCCCGCTGCATCAGACTCCTGAAGTGCAGCACAAGCATCACTGGCCTCTTCAGACACGCTCCGCCCCACTGCAGCAACACAGGAGCGGCTCCACTCCACCAGACCCCTGAACTGTGGCACATGCATCACTGGGCTCCCCAGACCCAACCGGCAGCAACACAGAAGTGGCTCAGCTCCACTGAATCCCCAAACTGGGGCACAAGCATCACTGGGCTCCCCAGACCCATCCAGCAGCAGTAACACAGGAGCGGCTCCGCGCCAACAGACCGCCGAACTGCAGCACAAGCATCACTAGGTTCTCCAGACCCGACCCACCCCGCTGCAGCAACAAAGGAGCGGCTCCGCCTCAACAGACTCCCGAAGTGTGTTACAAGCATCACTGGGCTCCCCGGACCCAACCCACCCAGCAGCAGCAACAGAGGAGAGGTTCCGCTGCACTGAACCCACGAAGTGCAGAACAAGCATCACTGGGCTCCCCAGACCTGACCAGCGGCAGCAACACAGGAGCGGCTCCGCTCCACTGGACCCCTGAACTGCAGCACAAGCATCACTGGGCTTCCCATACCCAACTCACCCAGTGGCAGCAACACAGGAGTGGCTCAGCTCCACCGGACCCCTGAACTGCAGCACAAGCATCACTGAGCTCCCCAGACCCGACCCGCCCAGTGGCAGCAACACAGGAGCAGCTCCACTCCACCGGACCCCACAAACTGCAGCACAAGCATCACTGGGCTCCCCAGACCCAACTCATCCAGCAGCAGCAACACAGGAGCAGCTCCACTCCACCGGACCCCCAAACTGCGGCACAAGCATCACTGGGCTCCCCAAACCTGACCCACCCAGCAGCAGCAACACAGGAGTGGCTCCACTTCACTGGACCCTCAAAGTGCTGCACAAGCATCACTGGGCTCTCCAGACCCGCCCAGTGGCAGCAACACAGAAGTGGCTCCGCTCCACCAGACCCCGAACTGTGGCACAAGCATCACTGAGCACCCCATACCAGACTAGCCCAGGGGCAGCAACACAGGACCGACTCTGCTCCACTGGACCCCAGATCTGTGGCACAAGCAACACTGGGCTCCCCAGACCCGACCTGCCCAGTGGCAGCAACACAGGAGAGGCCACAGGAGAGGCCACCAGACCCCGGAACTGCGGCACAAGCGTCACTGGACGAAATTATGTACTCCTGCCTGCCTGCCTATGGCTGATGATGTCTGATCGGCTCCTGTATTAGGATCGGTGTTTTACTGCATGTGCATGTCTGGGGGCGCAATGAAATCTTCAAGGGACAGTACCTGAGCACATTATGCACAAGAAATGTCACAGACCATGTCATCACTGTACGTGTGACATTTCTATGTGCATAATTCCAAAGATCTGTGCATTTTTTGTTAAGGACTATTTTGCAAAGTGGAAGGATACAGTACTTTTTTTGGGCTTTAAACAGGAAAAAAATTCCTTTTGTTGGTTTTCCCCTGGTTTTGACATAGCCCAGGTTATAAGAGCAATAACCCACTCCAGAGTGTGGGTTTACAGGCATTTAATGCACACCTGGGGTGCTGTGAGGACACTTGGCTTGCGACCTTGGCCTCATAATGCACCCGAGCGTGCTGTCATCTCTACAGCTCCACACACCCTGTCGTGTGTTATTCTATCCTAATTCCCCCTCCTCCTCTCTTCCAAGGTGTACATATTAAGGCCCTTTAGTCTCATTTCAGAGGGCTTCTGATGCAGACCCTGCATCATTTTAGTTGCTTCCTTCTGGACTGCCTCCACTCTATGTGCTTTCAGAGATGAGGTCTCCAGAACTGGATACAGTACTCTAAGTGGGGTCTTACCAGCGAGCTATACATAGGCAACACCACCTCCCTTTTTCTGCAGGTGATACTCCTCCATATGCACCCCAGCATTCCATTAGCCCTCCCAACTGCCTTGTTGCACTGCCTCACCAACTGTATGTTATCAGTCTCTCTCTCCTGCTTGGTGGTCGTCAATACCACTCCACTCATTTTGTACTCTGCTCCTCGGTTTCTGTGAAGTACATTATTTTGTACTTTTTCACATTGAAACCCAGCCACCATACCCCTGACCACTTCTCAAGTTTGCTCAGATCTCTGCTTATCCTTTTCACCCCGCCCCGTGTCCACCCTACTGCAGATTTTGGTGTCATTCACAAAGAGGCAGAGCTTCCTTCCCAGCTCCTCTGCAATGTCACTTATAAACAGGCTTCTAGTCAATGCAAAGAAGACTAAGTCCATGCTTTTTGGTACGAAACCTTTCCTCACCAAAGCCGCCAAATCCAACTCCTCCCTCCTAGTAAGCACCCCAGCAGGACCCCTCATGAAAATGTCCCATCTTTTAAATACTTAGGTGTCACTCTTGACCCCTCCCTCTCTTTCAATGAGCATATCAACAACACTGTGCGGAGAATCCACCAGAAACTTGGCGCTGCCTACAGATTCAAATACTTCCTATCGACTGAAGCATGCCTTGCCATCACCCAGGGCAACCTTCTGCCTCTACCTGACAACTGCTCCCCCGTCTACTCCCTCATGTCCCCCACCTTGAAGTCAAGACTAAACACTACCTATAACTCTGTCTGTCATTTCGTCCTTCAAGCTCCCCCACTGGGCCCACCACCGCACTCTACACCAACCCCTGGGCTGGCTCCCCATGCAAGGTCGCTTTGACTATGCTGTGGGCTGCCTAGTGGATAATGCACTAAGATACCGACACCTATCCCCCTACTCTCTCCTCCTGACAGCCAGAGTGGCTCCTAGAAGACTCGGGGCATCCTCAACCCCCCCCCTCCCGGGAGCCTCCCCGCATCTCCACGGCACTAGGAAGTAGAGCTTTCTCTGTCTCTGCACCCTCCCTATGGAACAAGCTCCCACAGTCCATCTGATCATCCAATTCACACCTGGCTTTCAAACAGGCAATGAAACACTGGCTCCTAGATGGCGCGGACTGACACTGCTCCCAGTAATTAATACTTTGGCACTCTTATTGCCTATGTCTCCATTCCATCATCTCCAGCCCTCCACCTATCCCCTCTCTCATCTCTGTATCCCTCTAAAACCCTCCTGAACCTGATGTGAGTATATGACTATATGAACCCACACAGCTCTACCGATGGCCCTTACTAAACTGGTCTCATGTCATATTTTTAATGCTACATATGTTCTTCTGCACCTTGTAACTCCTGTAGTTCATGTTTTTCTATTGCTACGTATGGCCCTATTTCACACTGTGTGTGTCTGGCCATTGCCTAACCCTGTGTCCATTGCACTATTACTTTATTTTTTCCACACCACCTCGTGCCTGAGGTGTGAATTTACTGCATGGACTGTATTTACCTGTATGTGCTACTGTGTTCTCTGTACTGCCTGCCATACTGTGGCCCGGGTCGTGACTGAAATCGATCCTCTGGATCAGTGCACTTACCCGGTAAACAAAGACATAAATAAATAAATAAATTAATTAAAGAAAGAAACAAACAAACAAAGACATTAATGAGGACCGGTCCCAGCACTGATGCCTGAGGCACCCTGCTGGTCACCCTCCCTTCCTCCGAGTGAACTCCATTTACCACCATCCTCTGTCCCCTAGCCACCTAACTAATTTCTTACCCAGTTTACCACCCTTGTACCCACTCCTAAGCTACCCAGCTTGCTTATTAGTCTCCTACGTGTAACAGTGTCGCCACAGTAACTGCTCCACCCTGATCTAGTTCCTTGATTACCCAGTCAAAGAAATGCATCCCATTTGTTTAAAATGACGCCCCTCCCCCAATGAATCCATGCTGCCTTGGGTCTTGTAACCCATAGGATTCAAGATATTCCACAATCCTTTCCTTCAGCAGTGATTCTATTAACTTTCCCACCACCAATGTCAGGCTGACTGGCCTATAATTGCCAGCCTCCTCCCTGCTACCACTTTTGTGAAGTGAGATTACATCTGCTCATCTCCAGTACTCGAGAACCACTCCTGTTTCAATGATCTTTTAAATAGGACTGTCAGAGGTGCGGCCAGCACCTCCCTGACATCCCTCAATAACCCTGGATGCACCCCATCTGGTCCCCTTGCTTTGTCCACTTTCAGATTAGCAAGTCCTTCAGGGCTCTCTCCTCCGAAAACAGACTAGTGTCCACTTCCCATGCTCCTGTTACTTTTCTGTGGCCCCTCCCCTTCTCCTTCCTCTGAACAATGAACAAAAATGTTTGTTCTGGATGTCTGCCTTTTCCTGGCCCCCTCTGCACAGTCCCCCCCTTCCCTTTTTTAATATTTCTTTATTGATTACATTACATATGGACATTCTATTTAGCTCATGGAGCTTAAAACAAGTACTCCACTGAACCAATCAACTTAAGTACAGTCAGCTTAAGCAAGCAAAGAATGTACAATTTCTTAGTTACTTCTTACGTCAGCCTTTGTCACTATTCGTTCCAGACAAGGGGAAAAAACAATTAATTCCAATGCTTTTGTTTGCACAGCAAGCGTAGGAAATCTCATATTCTGGTATATTAATAATCAGAATTCATTTTACATTAATAAAAGTGAACCAAAATGAATCACTAAGGTGTATAAACTACACCAAACTTTAAGGTCATTACTTTTTTCTAAAAAACATTCATTATTAATCAATCAAAACTGATGAGTATAGTAGGCGAGTGTATGCTAGCTTATGGTTAACCCTTCTTCAGGGTGCCCTGAGCACCAGAAATGTGGTCGCCTATCCCTCTCCCCACACAGGCACACAGCATCGCCTCTCCTTGGGGGGGGGGAGAGACAAACCAAGGGTGCACCATCCTAAGAAGGTATGCCATCTCTTGCATTAACCATTTTTAATTATCCTGACCCCTCCAGATCTCCCATCTTGTCCAACGGTTCTGGAGAGCCAAGGTTCTCTGCTGGAGTTTAAAGGTAATCTCGAGTTGTTGTATCTGTGATATCTCCTCAAGCCATTCCAGGTTAGTCGGTGGGTTGGCTTGCAGCCACTTTCTAGTTATAGTTTTCAGTGCAGCCACCAACAATACCTGCCAAAGGTAGGTAGGTAGGTAGCCTCCCATCCTCTAACTTCCCTGGGAATCTCTCCCAGCACGAGAACCTCAGGACCCAACTGGCTCTGTATCTGGAATATTTGTTTTAAAGAATTATTAACATCCAACCAGAACTGCTGGAGGCTTGAGCAAGCCCAGAAGTTATGGGTGTGGGTGGCTTTGGATTCTCCACACCTCCTTCAACAATGTTCGGGTCTGCCCGGTTATTGTCAGGAGACCAACAGAGGAACACAAAAGTATCTGGTCCTCAGTTTCCACAGAAACTCCTGCCACAGGGGTGAAGTGGTAGCCCTCCAAGTATTCTTCCAGCCATTTTCCCACTGTCTCTCTGGGATGACCACATTCATTTCTTGTTCCCACTCATGCCTAAGATATTCCAAGTTAGAATTAAACTGCTGTATGCATCTCTGGTAGAGGAGGGTTACTGCACCTGAAGCATGCTTGGATTTCCAGAGTTGTACAAAAATCTCCTCTCTGGCCCCTGGGCTCCCCGTGAGCTGGTCCTTTCTACTCTTTTGCTTACTGTAACTGCAAATTTGGCAGTATCTCATTTTGTCAGATGGTGATAGATTAAAACATCTCTGAGCCACCTCAAAGGGGAGCAGCCCACCCTCCTGTAGTAGATGCCAGGGTGCCCAGAAATCCATCCTGGCATTAATGCGGAACCAGGAATCCAGAGTCGCTGGACCAAGTTCAAGGTCCGTTGCCCACCATTGGTACCTCCAAGCTCTATCCCTACATGTTCTACCTAGGGTCCCCCTTCTCCATTTCTCCAGGGTGACCTGAGTGGCTGTAGGCCTGCCTTGATCTGTTTTAGATTGTTCCCTGGGTTGAAAAATAAGGGCTGGCAAGGGGGGGAAACCCAGGCTGCCCCATCGAAATCTCTTTCCATGTAGCCTTATAGGTTGGACGCCCCCACAGTAGCCCAATCCTCATCTGAGTAGCAACCCAGTATTCTTCTAAGAGGGGTACTGCCATATTTCCTTGTGCCTTAGGGAGAAACACTGTCCGTTTCCGGATTCTGGGTTTCTTATTTGCCCATATGTATGCCATAAGTATTCTTTACCAGGCCTCCAATTCCTTCTTTGGAAGGAAACATAGACTTTGACGGCAGATAAGGACCGCTTGGCCCACCTAGTCTGCCCATTTCCCTACCTACAAGATAAGCTGCAGATCCTAATTAAACAGCCTATTTCTTCCTACCCCCCCCCAAAAAAAAATTGCCTTGGGGCTGTCCCATGCATTCTTGAATTCTCCCACAGTTTTAGACCCCACAGCCTCCTCAGGAAGGCTGTTTCATGCGTCCACCACCCTCTCTGTGAAAAAATACTTCACATTGCCCCTGACCCCCCATCTTCAAATTATGTCTCCTTGTTCTTGCACATCTCTTTTTCTGAAAGATGCTACCCTCTTGGACTTTGTTGATTACACTGAGGTACTTAAAAGTTTCTGTCATGTCCCCTCTCCTTCTTTCCTCAAGGGTATACATATTAAGCTCCTTTAGTCTCTCCTCATGTGGCTTCTCTTGCAGACCCTGCACCATTTTAGTTGCCCTCCTCTGGACTGCCTCTATCCTGTCTATGTCCTTGCGGAGATAGGGTCTCCAGAACTGGACGCAGTACTCCAGATGGGGTCTCACCAACTGTCTGTACAGAGGGGAATGGAGTTCCCTGAAAAAGAAACAAAATACAAGGCAGTGCATTCATCTTGACTGCTTGTATTCGGGCATGTAATGAATGTGGCAAGACACTCCATTTTTGGATGTCTGATTTCAGTTGGTTCAACAGGGGCACAAAGTTAAGTTGGAATAACTGTGAATGTACAGGGCTAATATTAATTCCCAGGTATTTCATCTGCTTTAAACCTCATCTCATGGGATAAGCGGTCCTCAGGTGCGGGGGGGGGGGGCATAGTGGATGGAAAGTATTTCTGTTTTTGAAGTGTTTAAGGAGTAGCCAGCCAGGGAGGAAAAATGTGTTAATTTGTCCATCGTCCAGACCAGAAAATGAGTGGGGTCTTCCAAATATAATAACATGTCGTCAGCATATAAAGAAAGTTTATGCTGATGTCCAGTAATCAGCACTCCCTGGATTCCCTCATCCTGTCTAATACTCTGGGCTAGGGGTTCGATGTACAGAGCAAATAGGAGGGGCAAGAGAGGGGCACCCCTGCCTAGTTCCTCGTTCCAAAGGGAACGCCCATGCGTGGTGTCCATTAGCTCGGATATAGGCCATTGGTGCTTGATATATTTTAGAAATCAGAGCCAGGAAAGGAGTCCCCAATCCGAAGCAGGCCAAAGTCCCTTCTATGTAAGTCCAGGACACTTTATCAAATGCTTTTTCTGTGTCAATACTGACCAAAAGGGCTGGTGTTCTTGTAGAGTTTAAGTGGTCAATTATGTGTAAAGTTCTTCTCAGGTTATCCTGGGCTTGCCGCCCCGGTATAAAGCCTGTCTGGTCTAGGTTAATCAAGTTTGGTATCAGTACTTGAAGCCTTTTGGTCACGATAGAAGTCAATATTTTATAGTCAATGTTCAGTATACATATAGAGCGATAGGAGGAGCAGGCGAGGGGATCCTTTCCTGGCTTGGGGATTACAGATACAATGGCCTGTGTCCACGATGGGGGGGGGGGGACATGGCCCTCCTCACTTTGTAAGGCTCGGAATACCCTTCGCAAAAGGGGGACAAGCTCCAGGCGGAACTTCATATAAAATTCCCCTGGTAGCCCGTCATTACCTGGACATTTAAAAGGTCTTTAGTCCTCTAATAGTAGTGTCAGTTTCCCCATCCCCTATAGGTCGATTTAAATGGTCCACCTGTTCTTTTGAAAGGGAGGGAAGACGCAAATCTCGGAGAAAGTCTGTAATATGATCTCTTGGGGGTTGTGGTCCCTGTTTATATAAGGCAGTGTAATATTCCCGAAAGGCCTCTGCAATCTGTACCACCCCCTTCTCTATCTTATGTGTAACAGGGTGTTGGACAGCCTGAATAGTTGCCCTAGCTCGTTATGCTCGTAACCTCCCGGCCAAAAGCTGTAAAGATCTTGGCCCACCCTCATAGTACCTTTACTTTAAAAACAACAGTTTTTGTTCTACTGCATAGTCCAATATAAAAGAGAGTTGGGCTTTCAACTGTTTTAAGAACCTTGTTCTCTCCTTATCTACTTAAATTTTCTGTAATGCTTCTTGTTGTTGGATTTGGGTCAGTAGCTCTAATTTCCTTACCTCCCTCTCTCTCTTCCTCCTAACAGACCACTCTATGTACTTCCCTCTAATAACCGCCTCGGTGGTGTCCCATAGGATGGCAGGGGATGTCCCAGAGAGATCATTATCCTTCAGAGTATATTCAACCATTTGTCCTACGGAGTCTAACACTTCTTTATCTTGAAGTAAAGAAAGAGTTAGCCACCAAAAAGTATTCTTCCTGACCTCCGTCAGCTCAACGGAAGACAAAGTCCCCAATTGCGACTTCCCGTACCCAACCTACCAGCTCCTTGGGACCAGAAAGTAGTCCAGTCTGGTATATGTTTGGTGTACTGTTGAATAAAATGTGTAATCTCCCCCCTTCCCTTTTTAACCTTACAACTCCGGCCTTCCTCTTTTCACTTACTTTTTCTTATCTAAAAATGTCTTGATCCCTTTTGTTACCGCCTGGGCTACTCTCTCTTCAGTCTGCACCTCTGCACTCCTTACTGCTCTCCCTGCTAACACCTCCCTATCCTCCTCCCTTCTGCATCTCCTTATACCTTCTTAATGCTATCCTTTTAGCCTTTACCTTCTCTGCCACCTCTTTTTGGAACCATAACAATATCTTTTTCCTGGTTTTTGCTCACTTGCTTGATGCAAAGGTTTGCTGCCTTCATTATGCCCCCTTTTAGCTTCGCCCACTGTTCCTCCACCCCACCCAAGTCACCCCCACCCCCTGCCAGGTCATCCCTGAGAAATTCACCCATCTCTATAACATCTGCTCTCCTGAAGTCCAGGACCCCTGCCCTTGTGTGGTTCGATTCCACAGCCATCCTTATATTGAACCACACTGTACGGTGATCACTGGTCCCGAGGTGGCCTCCCACCTTAATGTCTGCAACACGGCCCCTATTAACGAGTACCAGGCTCAGTACTGCCCCATCACAACAGCATTCACTGACAAGTTGCCCGAGGAAAGCCTCCTACAGGCGTCCAGGATGTGTGTGTTTCTAGCTGAAGCTGCAGCTGGGAGGCCCCAATGTACATTTGACAGACTGTAGCCCCAACCAGCAACACCTTCCCCTTTCTGCCATCTTGCCAATGGCTTCCACCTGTACCTTATGTAACTCCTCCCCCTGTGCTGGAGATCTGTAGATCATGCCAGTATGTATATTGTCTCCATTACCTCTGGGCCCCACTCCCTGTATCTCTGTCGCTTTTATGCCTGCCCTCACATAAAGCTCCACCCACTTTCCTTCTCACTCTTTCCTACCTGAACAGAGTACAGCCTGGTATGGCCATGTCGCTGTTATTGTTTTCGGTGCACCACGACTTGGTAATGACCACAAAATCCAGGTTGGCCTCCGCCATGATGGCCTCTAGGTCCGGAATCTTATTTCTTAGACTTCTACCATTTGCACGTGTGGCCTTCCAGATTTTCTTTACCACTCTGCTTATTACCCCCCTTTTTATCTTTATGCCATCTCTCCGGCCCCACTCTCTTTTTAATGCTCCCATTCCCTTTATTTTCTACCACCTCGCTTCCTTTATTAATTTGCACCCTGGAGAATTCCTCTCTCTTCAGAGCCTCCCTACCCTCTACTTCAGCCTGTGGGGAGTTTCTGCCACCCCGATTTCTCCACTACCCCTTCAACTAGTTTAAATGTTCATCAAAGTAATATTTAAACTATCCACTGAGGACTGCAGTTCCCCTACCAGATGGGTACAGGCCATCACCCCGTATAGGCACTTATCCCTCCAGGGGGCCCCCCAGTCTCCAATGTAGCCAGACCCCTCTTCTCTGCACCATTCCTTCAACCATGAGTTGAAACTTCTGGTGCAGAGATCCCTCTCCTCCCCCTGTCTTAGACAGGTAGTACCTCAGTGAAAGCCACTGAGTGCACAACCTAAGACCCCACCACAGATCCCAAAACTCCCCACTGTACTATCGCAATCCCATCCCTAGCCAGGTCATTAGTATCCAGGTGGACAATGACATCCAGCTCTGCCTCCTGTCCTGCTGCCCTAGCAAGCCACAGGATCCTCTTCCCATCCCGCGGCTGTGGCACCACATAGGCACCTAGCTTTCTTATTCCGGCCCCTTCCTATTACTAAATCTTTCCACCTCATAATTGAGTAGCCCACCAGAAGTTGCTTCCTCCTCCTCCTCCTCCTCCTCCTATGGGGTCTTCTTCCACCTACCTGGGGTCTCCGCTACAGATGACCCCGCCCCCACATCCTCCCTGGCCACTACCACAGGTGCCTTCTCCTGGCAGTCCTGCCCCACCAGAGTGGCATACAACTGGGAAGTGGTACTCGCTGAGGACAGTGCCTCTTTCCCACCACCCCCACCCTTCCAGAGCCCACCATACTCCTCCCTGGCATCCTCTGAGATATCGGCAGCGGGCTTAGTGGCCCCTGGGTGGAAGAGGAAGTTCTCCGAATCCTAGCCAACTCGGCCTGGAGTCAAGCAACCTCATCCCTCTACTCAGAGAGGTGCATGCAGATGGGGTATCACCACAGTCTCCAGAACGTGTCTCTGAAAACTGATGCCCAGAGCCACTGCACTGCACCACTCCCAGCATTTCCAGCTTCTAGTCTCCATATGTTACCTGGAAATACTTTTGTAACCTGACCCCTGATAGGGTGCTTCTAGTTTTCTCTTTTCATTTGTTTCTATTTGTGTTCCCCTGTATCTTGTTTAGAATTCTTTTATATTCCTACCCTAGACAGGGTGTTGCTCCTGCTCCCAGTTTTGACCTACCTTTTACCTTTCGCCCTTCCCAGCAGTGACTGTTAAACAGTAGTGAACATGTACCTTATCTTAGTCGACTGTCAGAGTCCTCTGCTTTCCTGCTTCTTTCTGCTGACGGTTGCCGACGCCAAAGCTGCCAGTTACCTGCTCCACTCTTTCACTGTTCCACTCACTCACTTGGACACGAACATGAACTGGACACATTAGGAAGAAGTCCCTTCATAGTGCACTTGTTAGAAAGCTCTAAGCCTCTGTCAGCTCCACCCCCCCCCCAATTACACACCTGATTCAAAGGGCTACCTGAACCTACTCAGCTCAGAGATTAATCGTGAGGTAGTTTCCCCCCACACTGTTACAATTTTAAAGACAATTTTTAAATGTCCCCAAACACTGCCTACAAATCTTTTTTCTCTACACTTACCCTGCTACTTTCAGTATGGAGAAATGTAAATATACCTTTAAGGTAAAGTTAGATGCTTACACTCCTCTCTGTCAGCAAAGTCTTCACCAATTAACTTGACCTTTAAATCTGCTGTCTTTTGTTAAAAGACACTAAGAAGAAGAAGAAGAAGAATCAGCATTTATATAGCGCTTTTCAAACATCCAAAGCGCTTTACAAGCAATGTTAGACTGGTAGGGAAGTGACTGAATGTGTGGTGGCAGCCATATCGCACATCATCACCCACACACAGCCTGGATAATTGCATAAGCCTCTGTTAGTTCCACCCCCCCCCCCCAATACACACCTGATTCATAGGGCTTCCTGAATCTGCTTCCTGAATCTACTCAGCCACAAAATTAATCTCCTGAGCTGGTTTCCCCCACACTAACTGTTACAATTTTATAGACAAGGTTCAAAGTGCCCTCAAATACTGCCTACAAATCTCTTTCTCCCCACTTGCTCCTGCTACTTTCGGCATGAAGAGAAGTACGTATAACTATAAATACACCTTTAAGGTAAAGCTAGGTGCTTACATTCTTCTCTGTCAGCAAGTCTGTATTATCGGACAGGAAGGACTCAAACCATTGTAACACTACACCAGTGAATGCCACATATGTCCTTAGATGATTAGTCAAAACTTGATGAGCCACGGTGTCAAATGCCATATAGACAGATCAAGAAGAATGACCATAAAGTAGTCCCCGATCTCTGACTAGGAAGAAATCTTTCATCACCTTCCACAGGGCATTCACAGTGCTCCATCAAGCTCTAAACACTGAGTGGAATGACTTGTAGATTTCATGATGAACCACGTATACCTCCAGCTGCAACGCAACTGTCTTCTCAATTACTTTTATTATGAAAGAAATGTTTGAGGCAGGTCTGTAACTAGCCAAGATGTCTTGGTACAAAGATGCTTTCCCAGAGAGAGAGAGAGAGAGAGAGAGACCACCCCCACCACGTTCTTCAATGCGGCTGAAAATGAGCCCTCACCCAGGAGTCCCAGACACTCCGGGCTACCACCAGAAGCTGGGCCTCGTGGCAGTCCACCAGCAGCCAGGTTAGCTCGGAATCCAGGCTAAAGTAGATAAGTCACAGAGTAGACATCATCCGTGAAATTGAAGGATCCAAAACTGACAAACTCCATCCAGAACACAGAAGTGCCTAGGTGTACACCAACTCAACCATTGTCAAGAGAGCATGGATCTAATGGACGACACTCTGCTGAGGAAGACGGCACCAAATTCCTGGCACCTTGCTGTGAAAACAACCCCTCTGAACTGCGTCACATAGGATGTAAAAATCTGTCTACAGTGGGGAAGAGCTGGAATGGCCTACTTCCCCCTGTTGCAATCCACCCTGACAGAAAGTCCGTCTTCTTCTGGGTGACTGCCCTCTATAATGGACCTCACAGCCAATCTGGCTTCCACTGAGCACAATCTCAGCCAAGTAAGCCTCAACCACTGCTGTTGTGGCTTCAACCACAGCAGCTCATCGCTGAACCATGGTAAGCTGCAAAGGGAAACTAACGAGCAGGCAAAAGATGCTGCGATGGTGTCAACAGCCATGAAAAAGCCTTGTGCCCTCCATGCCCTGTACACACCACTTTCATGGTGGTCAACATGCCCAGGATGTCCAATCAGTACTGAATCATCTCCACAGTGGGCTAAAACATGGAATTTAAAGAGCTGCTGACACACCAAGGAGTTGGCTGCATTAGGAACTACATTCTCCAAGTTTTACTTTTTTTTTGATGTACAACAATAGGTATGTATTCCAGACTCGTAACTTCCGTGTATGAGCCAAGCAACTACAAAGTGCTACAGCCCTGCCCCTAAAATAAGCTTTACAATGACATGACATAGGGAAAGGGATGCACTCAATATGCATAGTAATATAAATCAGAAAAGAGGGCTGTCTAAATATACTTTACTTATTGTATGTTTTCTGGAAGTTCAGCTCCGTTCCCTACTTCATATCATGAAGTGACAGTGCAAAGAGAAATGTTTTTCCAAAAAGCTAGTTTCAGCTACAAATAACAAAAATATTAGACTCTTAGAAAAATTAAGAGAACATTATCATAATCGCCAGCTCTCGGGCTCTTTTTGGGCTTCTCTATACCCACAAATGACCAGATATGCTCCTTTACATTTTTCACTTTTCCCATATGGGTTGCCAATACAGTCTTCTGGTCATTATGGATTATTGCCCTTAAATGTTCACCCCACCCTTTCTTTCAGTTTTCTTTTTGTTTTTCCTACATAAAAACTACCACATGTACACGTAGCCATGTAAATGACCCCCTCTGTTACACAGGTTATAAATCCTCTCACTTTCGTGTCCCTATTTGTTTTTGGGTTCAAGAAACTCTTAGTTTGTGTCAAGGATTTGCAAAACTTACAGTTTCCACATTTATAGCAACCATCCTGTATCTTTGGCAGCCACATTCTACCTTGTTCCTGTTTTGGATGCACTGAATGAACTAGTGTATCTTTTAAACGCCCTTTCCTGTGTACCATTCTAGGTTTTACATCACTGAGGTCCTTTAGGCCTGGATCCAAACTGACCAAATGCCAATGTTTTCTAATAATCTTACTGAGTTCTTCTGACTGGGCATTATATGCACTAACAAAATGTATTCTTTGCTCACCTTTTTCCATTTGTTTTCTCTGGATGACCTCTGACCTTTCTATCTCACTCACTTCATTTCTACCTTTTAAAATCATTTTTTGCAGGGCATTTTCTCTCCTTTAATCTACTTTCAAGTTCATCTGCTCTCTTTTTATATACTTCCTTAGTGCTACAATTTCTTTTCACTCTCATAAACTGCCCCTTAGGGATGCCAGCTATGGCGTGGTATGGATGATTGCTATCTGCCTGCAGAAAAGTATTCCTGTCAGTGCTATTCCTAAATAAATCAATCAGTTTCTATTCCTCCCTGTCCATCTTTCTTAATAATCAGATCTAAAAAATTAATCTGTTTTAAACTGAAAGATAGGGAGAAATGTAAATTAGGATTACTGGTTTCCAAAAACTTTACAAATTCAAAAAGTTCATTTTCTGAACCTGTCCAGATGATAAAAATATCATCTATAAAACATTTATAGATGTCTATTTTATTTCTGTAAGGGTTCGTGTCCAAATTCCTGATAAAGTCTTCCTCCCATCTGCCTAGGTAGAGGTTTGCAAAATTAGGAGCAAAAGTTGCCCCCATCGCTGTCTCATCACAGCCATTTTATTCCTTAGTGATCCGTTGTTACACAGAATCACCATAACGGGGGGTGTAGAACCACTTGGTCTACTGGCTAAACCTTCCCTTTCCAGGAAGGAATCCCTGGTTAACAGAATGAGATGCAAGACCCGTATTTTATATTAAAACCTGGCCAGGTTGTGTCCCACCTTGAACTCTCAGAATCTGACCTCTTTCATTCCCTACAACCCATTTACAACCTCCATCACAGCAGAACTTCCTGAAGATTCCAAGGCATCTGCAGTGTTTGTACACTGCATTTCTAAGTCATGGCCTCCTCTGGGGACAGAAATGGCAGAGGTGCTCGGCCAAGTAAGAGAATCTAGCATCAATAATACTTTCCCCATGGCTCATCCTGAGACAGATTCACACACCCAAAAATTCCCCTTAAAAATGGGCAGAGGCAAACATAAGATAACCCAATTCCATTAATACACTGAATCAGTTTCTCTCACAGCATGCGAGTCTAGCTAAAGTCCACGTCCCTAACCAGGGCTCACTCACTCCCTCTGATTGGACATCATTTCCTGCAGAGCCAGAAAATGGGGAAGTCACGATGCCGATCATCCAGCCTCTTCAAAACCGGTGCACAGCACTCCCACCTGTGGCCTCCTGGCCATAGATAACAGAAAATACACATCAAGTATTCAGCCAAGGCAGCTGAAAGTAGGGCACTCTCAGTGCCCCCTGCCATGGACATGGAACTAAATCCAACCCATTCTCACTGGGTCTGTGCACTGCCAAGTGATCATGACCCCACAGCCAGGATGTTTTAAAACAGACCAAGGAGCCAACCGCCGGCTAAGGCTGCAAGCATCAAGGTAAGGTAGCTTCAAAAACAAAACAATGCAACAAGTCTCGATGGCTAAGAGGGATCTGGAGGTGGTGGTGGATGTCAAGATGAACAACTCGGAGACTTGTAGGAGGGCAACGGCCAAGGCCAACAGGATGCTGGGATGCATTGCTAGTGGTATCACCTCCAGAAGGAGGGAAGTGATACTCCCTTTGCATAACTGTTTGGTGAGGCCGCACCTTGAGTACTGCATGCAGTATTGGAGGCCACACTTAAAGAGGGACATTGAACTCCTAGAGAGGGTCCAGAGGAGGGCAACCAGAATGATCTGGGGCTTGGCGGACAGGACCTATGGGGAGAGGCTCGAAGAATTAAATATGTACACACTGGATGGCAGAAGGGACCGGGGGGACATGATAGAGGTCTTCAAGCACATGAAGAGGGTAAATAGGGGAGGCACAGTCAGGGTGCTCCGAAGGAAGGAAGTGGTGGCAACTAGAGGGTATGGGTGGAAGCTGGAGGGGGGGGAAATTCAGGGGAGAAAGGACAAGGTGCTACTTCACTGAGGGTGGTGGAGCCATGGAATGCTGCCTGGGGCTGGTGGAGGCAGAGACAGTGGAGGGGTTAAACAGGGTGGGACAGGTACAGGGAAGGGTTCTGGAAGCAAAGTCCAGTGCAGCGAGACTATCTGGGACTGGGAAGAGAGAAGCCCGAGAGGGCAAGGGGGGCAGCAGGGTCAGTTCCCAGGGTGGGGGCTGACCAAACGAGCAGACGCGAAAGACTAATAGGCCTATTCTGCTGGCATTTTAGTATGTTAGTAATCACCAAGTGCGTATGGAAGAAAGGTAGACCAAGACTTAAAAATCAAAAGTTAACATTACTCACTCACACTTGGGTCCCAAACTTCCTAATCTCCAGTGGGTGACTGTAATAGAACCCCTTAAAGAGTTATGGTCTGAGGAAATCCCTCCATTAGCTTATTATGAATATTAAAATCCATCCACAACAACTTTTACATACATTGTCCCAAAAAAATAGTGCTAAACAATTTCAGAGCTATGATGATGTATTTTTTAGACAAACAAAGATCTGAAATAATGTTATGACTACATGGGGGGGGGTATTTAAAACCTCCCCATTATACCAAATTAAGTTTCATCCCTACTTTAACACCTCTGCATTAAGATTGTGGCAAGATAAAGGGATAATAAACACAGGGGATTTGTATAATAAACTGCCTCTGAAATCCTTTCAACAAATATAGGAAGAATTTGGAATACATAAAAACATGTTTCACAGTTATTTACAGATTAGACCTGTACTTACAGAACTATAAAGAAAAAAAGATTGATGCTGGACAAAGAAATATTGGAATTACTGGTGTCTGTCCAAAATAGGAACAATCTGATTTCAAAACTGTATTCAATTATTATGAATAAACAAACATATTCATTACAGAATTTAAAAACAAAATAGGAGAAGGATTTAAATATTATTGTTACAGTACAACAATGGAAGGAAATTTGCACAACTTGGAACAAATGTTTAAATAACAGGTTGAATCAGATACAATTTACACACTTCATATGATATATTATTATTCTTATATATTAAACAAGTTCAATGCTACTATTTCCTCTGCATGTAATAGAGGTTGCAGAGGGGGTTGCAAATGCTGCACATGTATTAGTTCTATGCCCATATATACAACATTTTTGGACAGAGATTATTAAAATTCTGAATAAAGCACTGGGGACATTGGTTTTTGAACCATAATTATGTACATTACATATATCTACATCTCAATATATACCCAACAGTATAAGAGAAGTAATATACAAGGCATTTATGACTGCTAAAATATGTATAACTAAAATGCGGAAGGGTTCAGAAACACCATCTATTCAATTATGGAGGAATTTATTTCTGGAAACCATGAGTCTAGAAAAAGGACACTGTTACACCACAAATCAAGTTAAGAAATACTGGAAAAAATGGCAATATATTCAGAAAGCCATTGATGAAGGGAGGTTTTTACTAAGATATGTCACATTTACGAGATGTTGTGGAGAAATGGCTATACTGAAAGGTTGGAGTCAAAATACTGAAAATTAGTGAAGTTATGAGTGAACGTTGAAATAGTGTAACATTCAGTCATAACCTGGGCATTTTACCATATTTGTACACAAAATTTTCAGCATAACCTTCTTATTATCCCACCTAATAAATGCAGTAGGTGAAAATTTTCAAAACCCCAGCAAAATGTCATTCCATAGCACAGGTACGAAAACACATTTTGGCCAGGATTTGAAAAAGGACAGCTGTCACATTCATCAGGTGCTGTGAAGAAATGACTATGTTGAAAATTTTGGGTCAAAATCTTGAAAATTACCAATGTTACAAGGCTGCGCTGCTAAATTTCAACATAGGCTCATAACTTAATATTTTTGCCCCAAATTTTCAGCATAACCTTCTTAAGACCCCACCTCATGAACAAGTGCAGAGAAAATGTTCAACTCCTGCCCAAAAGGTAATTTCGCACAACGACTGCGAAATCACCTTTCGGGACATGAAATCACATTTTGGCCAGAATCCAAAAAATGACAGCTGTCACATTCATGAGGTGCTGTAAAGAAATTGGTATGTTGAAAATTTGGGGTCAAAATACTGAAAATTGCCAGAGTTACAAGCCTGCGTTTGCAAATTTAAACATAGGCTCATAACTCTGTTTTTTAGTATTTTCACACCAAATTTTCAACATAGCCTTCTAATGATCCCACCTCATGAAGAAGGGCAGAGAAAATGTTCAGCTCCTGCCTGAAAGGTGATGTCATGCAGCGACCACAAAATCACCTTTTGGGACAGATTTGCCTAATGTTACTGTAATTGTTCATGAGGTGGGGTCCCAAAAAAGGTATGTTGAAAATCTGGGGCAAAAATATTCAAAAATTGCTAAGTTATGCCACTAAGTTCAAAATCACACTGAAATACACTGAACCACATACCCGATTTCCTCAGTTTGCAGTCCAGATTTGAAGAAGGAAGATGTCTCTGCGGTCCAGAGAAGATTATGGCATCAGACCCCTAGTGGGTAAGTAAGGGCTTGGGAGGGTGCTGAGTGGGAGGATCAGGTGGAGGGGAGCAACAGTGCAACAGACAATGATGGACAGTTTTCTGTTTTATAGGGTTAAAGGGTTAAAAAAATAAAAAATACCCACGAGGGATGGTTTTCTGTATTTCAGGTGATGATACTTGGGGACTGAGTATCCCCAGTGTTACATTGAGGGAGGGTGTAGAGTGGTGGGTGCTGAGAGTGAGGTGTGGGGGAACAGCAACAGACATCAATGGGCGTTTTTTTTGACTGACAGGCTGCTGACGCTTAAAGTCGCTCAGCTGTTTGCTGACTGGCTTCATGCAAATCAAAGGACCAAAGCCCTCTCTGATTCAAGTGGCTTCGGTCCTTTGAAATACATGAAGTTTCAGCCCACCAAGTAGACAGTGATGTCAGGACCACAACACATGGTCATCGGTGTAGACTGCCGAGCCCCTGTTTTTGTGAACTGCAATGAGCTCGGCAGTGATACCCCCAAAATCCCCTATCCTTGCCACAAAACGCTGGGTGCGCAAATGCAGGCAATGTGAAAATGGTAGACAAACAGGATTTCATCTGGCACCAGAAATCTTGGGCGAATTGGCATTTACAGAAGACGCGAAGGAGGGATCCATCTATATTGCCACATTTATTAAGTTACTGTCCGGTTTTATACCCACCTGTTTTTTAACTGAACTGGAGTGTCATAAAGGTTGTGTGACGTTCTGTACTGAATCATTCTATGGTTAACTGATGAAAAGCATAAACTGGAAAATCCCACATTTTCCCCATGGCCAATTACTGATAGGGATAACCAAGGTATGAGGCCACCAAACACATATTATAATAGCTCTCAATTTTAGACACTCAGTAAGATTTTCATTTCACTTTGAAAAGCAAAGTCAGAGAGGGAGGACTGTTCCGCTTAAAGGGGGGAAGGGTCACTAGAGGTCACAGTCTGAAGTTGGAAGGGAGAAGGTTCAGGAGGGAGATGAGGAGGCACTACATTACAGAGAGAGAGGTGGCGTCGAGATGGAACGCACTGCCAGAGGAGTTTATCAAACTGAGGACAGTGGATAGCTTTAAGCATGGTTGGGATAGAGTCAAGGGCAGGATTAGTGCACACAAGAACACAAAGGGGGGGGAGACCAGGAAAGGGGAGGAAGGAAGGGGATGGGGCAGCTGTAGTAATATGAAACTAAGAGCTGCACAATTGGGCAGACTTGATAGACCTGTGGGCCTTTTTCTGCCGGCAATTTTATATATTTGTATACTTGTATTTACATTATACGCTTAACAACAATATGGTCAATAAGCAAACCGTGCAGTTCAGAACAATCTTAAATCCCATTTTTGTAATGTCGTTAGCTATCTGCAATTAATTATCCCAACTATACACTTCACAAAACATAGTTCCTTTAAAGAGCAGCTGTCACTATTGGAAAAAGGTTGGAAAACATAATAGCTGGACACAGTACTGCATGTATTTCATATTTCTTCTAAAGATTTCTCCTCTTCATGATTTATTACTGAAAAAATTCCCACACAAACAAGATCTTTATCCCTAGAGTTCATCTTCCCCTTTAGCTTGCTCTCTACTTGAAATCAAAATACTCTGTTGTGACATCACGGTCTGCTGCCATGGGAATACCTGTGATGTCACAAGCAGAGTATTATGACATCAGGTTGGGAAGAAGTAATAGGAACTGATGTACCCTCAAGGAACAGCTCTCCTGTTTTCATGCATGCAACCTCAGTGATAAATAATGGGGATAAGAAACACAGAGCTAGTAAGAAATATAATCTGCTTTGTGTCCAAATATCATGTTTCTCAAAGTACTTCTTGAGGCGTCAGTGGCTCTTCTTTCTATATAACTTCTAAAAACGATGCCTTTTATTATCTATAAGTCTTTGCATCTCCCCTGCTTACTCTAGAATTACAGTTGCCTAAAAGAAGAAAGTAAGTTGCAGGAGGCGGTACAGAAGAGGGCAACCAAAATGGTGCATGGCCTGCATCAAAAGCCGTACGAGGAAAGAGTCAAGGAATTAAATATGTGCTCTCTAGAGGAAAGCAGGGAAAGGGGGGACACGACAGAAACATTCAAATACCTCAAAGGGAGTAATAAGATACAGATTAGCATTTCACACACAAAGAGATGCTTGAGAACAAGGGGTCATGACATGAAGCTGGAGGGGAAGAGACTCATTGGGGATGTGAGGAAATACTTCTTCACGAAAAGGGTGGTAGACACCTGGAACGGCCTCCCAGTGGAGTTGGTGGGTACTATAACGGTAGTAGGATTCAAGCATGCATGGGATAGATACAAGGGGACCATAGTAATAGGGCTGGGGGCGGGTAAGCCCGGAGATTGAGTAGATTCTGCAGAAGCACAGTAGGTAGGAAATTTAGGGCAGACTAGGTGGGCCGAGAGGTCCTTATCTGCCGAAATTTCCATGATTCTATGTAAGAAAGAGAATCAAGAAGACAACATGGTTATATAAGTTAGAACTGATGGTCTAGATGACTTGCATTATAAAGGTTTATGAGATTGTATGCATCAAATTTGTTAAGACTTCATTTTCTTGTTAAAGATTTGCTACTGTTTAGTGTTACTGTACCACCTGTAAAAATGTAATAAAAATCTAACTGGTAAATAAAAAAAGAAGGAAAAAGATATACAAGGAATAGGAATGAAGACAGAAAAAAAGATAAAGAAGAAGTAGATAAAAACAAGCATTTGTCAATACCGAATGTTTGCTTGCTGGCATTGGTAGTGTAGAAGTTACAGAGCTGCATAATAGGAATGGCAGCGAAGTATTGAACTGCAGCCATCCCCACCACCACCCTGCAGAGAGTGACAGGCATTGGGTTGTGCCTTTGGGTCGTCCAGGCATAACAATCACGCCATTTCACCACACCCTACCCTGCAGACACTGACAAGTGTCACGTGTGCCTTTGGGTTTTATTTCTTAAAGCACCCCATTCCATAAGGAAATACGTGAGATGGGTGCGTATAGGAGAATGGGGTGAAGTTTGGGCTCAAGAGTCCGAGGCACACCCTTGATGCCTCTCACTGGCTGCAGGGTGGGTGGGGTGGAATGGTGGGAGCATGACAGGCAAGAATCCCAAGTCACACCCCTGATGCCTGTCATTCTCTCAGGGTGGGGCGTTATGGTCGGAAACACTAACCTCAGGCATTTGTTGGTATTTTCACTCCAAATTTTCAACATGTTTTTTTGTGACCCCAATCTCATGAACAGTGGCAATATCAGTTTGTTAGCCGAAACTGCTTTTGCACAGCGACTATGGCATTTGGCACCACAGGTGCAAAACGCATTCTGAACAGGATGTGAAAATGACAGCGGTACTGTTCATGGGGAGAATAAAAAAATGGCAATGTTGAAAATCTGCTGTGAAAAAACTTAAAAACTGGTGAAGTCATGAGCGTGCGTAGAAACTGTGCAACGCACACCCGTAATGTAACTAGTTTGGGAATTTTTTACAGCAGATTGTCAACACAGGCATTTTGGGACCTCCGATCATGAACAGTGTCACTGTGATTTTCTTTATCTGTCCCGAACAATTATTTCCCACAGCGACCACGCATATCTGCGCTGAAAGTGTGAAAACACATTTGGGCCATGTTGTGAAATGACAGCTGTACTGTTCATAAGGAGGTGTGGAAAAATGCCACTGGTGAAAATCTGGACTGAAAATATTACAAATTCATGAACTTACGAGGGTGCGTGGAAACTGCGCAATGCTCACTCGTAACACAGTCATTTTATGGAGTTTTGTCACCAAATTTTCAACATAGCCATTTTAAGACCTCTGCTCATGACCAGTGTCACTGTGATTTTCTTAATGTGTCCCAAACATTGTTTTCGCACACCGACTGTACCATTGTGCGGAAACACATTTTGGGCAAGATTTGAAAAATGGTAGCTGTACTGCTCATAAGGAAGTGCAGTAAAATGGCACTGTTGAAAATCTGGTGTGCAAATATTACAAATTCGCAAACTTGCCAGCGTGCGTAGGAATTGCGCAACGCACGCTCCTAAAACAGTCATTTTTGGGAATTTTTTCACCAAATTTTCAACATAGCCATTTTAACACCTCTGCTCATGACTAGTGTCACTGTGATTTTCTTAACGTGTCCCATACATTGATTTCAAGACACCGACCGCGCCATTGTGCGCTACATAGGCAGAAACACGTGCCAGGCTAGATGTGAAAATGACAGCTGTAAAGCTCATAAGGAAGTGTGGTAAAATGGCAATGGTGAAAAATATTGAAATTTTAACTTACGAGCCGCATGTGAGGAAATGCGAATGCGCGCCAGAAACAGTATTTTAGGATGCCCACCAAATTTTCAAAATAGGCTTTTTGAGAGCCCACCTTATGAACACTGGCAGTGTCGTTTACATCACCCGGAAAGGTGATTTCACGCAGTGGCTGGCGAATCACCCTTCGGGCCGAGTAACGCCAAGGACAGTGACAGCATTCATGAGAAGGGTCCCAAAAGTCCCATGTTGAAAATTTGTGCAAAATTCTAAAATGCCCGAGATATGCAGCAAAGTTGAAAAACCCTATCTATTACATTATACAGCTTACCGGCATTTCTCAGTTCATGGGTCGGCTTTGAAGAGTGCAGAGATGTTCCGGTCCACCGAAGATCATCGCTGGACTCCGGAGGTAAGTATGGGGTGAGGGGGTGGGAGGCAGGGTGCGCAGTGGGTGGGTGCGGGTGGGGGCGGGAGACTGCAGGGACCGCTTTTTAATTTACAGGTTTTTTTTGTTTGTTTTTTTTATTACTGAGACGACGCTGGGACGTTTGCCATGCTGGGCCCCCGCATGGCAGCTGGAAAGGCTCTTTGGGGGCCAGAGCAGACGGGGATTGGGCACCCGTCGGCCATATCGGGCTTGTACCACGCTGGGGTGGGCTCCCAGTGTGGCAGCTGTCAAGGCTGTTTGGGGGTTGGAGCCAGCGGGATTGGGCACGCCTGCTAACATACGGGCTTGTACCACGCTGGGGTGGGCTCCCAGCGGGCAGCTGTAAGGCTGTTTGCGGGGTTGGAGCCGACAGGATTGGGGCACCCTGCCGGTCATATGGACGTGCGCCACGCTGGGTGGGCTCCCAGCATGGCACCAGGAAAGCTTTTGGGGCGCGGAGCCAACGGGCACTGGGCACCCCGTCGGCCAAACAGTATGTGCGTGGGGAGCGCGGCAGCACGCAATATGCGTGCGTGCGTGTTGGGGGGGGGAGCACTGCTAACTGAAGCGGAGCTCTCCCTTTCAACTGTATGCCACTGCATTTTCAGCTGTCATAGACAGCTGGAGCAGTGATTGGCGCACTGCGACCGTGGCTGCAAACACACTGACTGAACTGGAAGAGGCTGACACACCTCTGGAAAACTCAGATGATGGCACTATGTTTCTTGCACATGCGTGCAAGCAAACATAACGAGATGAGATGCAGGAAGAGAGCAGAAAAAAAGAAACAAGGACATGGAGGAGGTAGCAATGTGAGAAAGAAAGAAAGAAAGAAAGAAAGAAAGAAAGAAAGAAAGAAAGAAAAATAACACAGGACAAAAGGCAAGCACAAAAGTAGAGACAGCGGATCATCCACAAGCATTAAAGTGGTCTGGTTGTATAGAATGTGTCTGGGGATGTTAAGATTTTCCTCGTCACTAACCCTCGACTATTGAAAACTTTCATATAAAAACGTCCACCTAACAATTCCTGTGACAATAAACGTAACTTGATAAGAACACAGGCATTTGTCAAGGCTGAACATTCGCCACTTGCATTGCTGTTGTACCGGGTCTTACTTGTGCACATTTTTACTGTGCATTTACCCAAGACAGACCAGATGAGAAGTAATATGTCATTTGCTATACAGCCCTGATTTTTCACAGTTTTATACTGCATTTACCCACAACAGAAGAGGTGAGATGCAATATCTCGTTTTTAGTGTGGTCCTGCTTTTATAAAGCATTTTTTCTGGGAACGATCTTCTTAGATGCAACATCTCCTTTTCAGAGGGGTTCTGCTCTAGGGTCTGGTTTTTACACAGTTCTGCAATATATTTACCCAGGATAACCCAGATGAGATGCAGTATCTCATTTTCAATGGGCTCCTGTTTTGGAACATTTTCACACTGTATTTACCCAGGATAGCACAGCTCAGATACTGTCTTGTTTTTAGTAGGATCCTGCTCTTCCCAATTTTTACTCTGTATTCACCAAGAATGGCACAGTCAAGATCCAATATCTTGTTTTCGATGGGGCCCTGCTCATTACCCACTGTTGTAATGTATTTATCCAGGATAGCCCAGCTGAAAGACAAGTTGCATTTTCAGTGGGGTCCAGCTTTTACAATGTATTTTTCCCAGAACACTGTAGCATAGACACACAGTTCAGGGGGGGGGGCTCTGCTGTACTGGGGTCCTGCTTTTACACATTTTTACTATCTACCCAGGACAGACCAGATGAGATGCAATATCTAATTATCAGTGGTGTCCTGATTTTTACACATTTTTAGACTGTATTTACCCAGGATTGGCCAGCTGAAAAGCAATATCTAATGTTAAGTGAGTCCCACACTTTGACTTCGAATTTCCAACAGTCTTTTTATGACCCAATGTTATGATCAAGACAGGTGGACGTTTTAAAATCCCATCCGAAAGGTGATTTTGCAGTGAGACTGCGAAAATAAGTTTTGGAAGGGATTTGAGAAATTACACCTGTCATGTTCAGGAGGTGGGGTAACACAAGAGATATGTTAAACATTAGGGGTCAAAATCTGCAAAAATAAAGTTGTGAGTAAACATTGGAACAATTCAACATTTCTTCATACCTTAATTGTTTTTTCACATTCTGACCCTAAATTTTTAACAAGTATTTTTATGACCCCTCCTTCTGAACATGACAAGTGTCACTTATAAAATACTGGTTGACATGTAATTTCGCACCACAAGTGCGAAAACACATTTTGGCTGGGATTTGAAAAATGACAGCCGTCATATTCATTAGGTGGTAAAAAAAAAAAAAAAAAAAGGGCTATGCTGAGAATTTGGTGTCAAAATACTGAAAATTATCAAAGTTATGATTGTGCACTGAAACATTTCAACATACACTCATAACTGTTGTTTTTTCATCCTAAATTTTCAACATAACCTTCTTATGACCCCACCTCACGAACAAGGGTAGAGAAAATGTTCAAATCTAAACCAAATGGTGATTCCATGCAGAGTCAGCAAAATCACTTTTCGGGGCGAATTTGTCCCAAAAAGGCCATGTTGAAAATTTGGGACAAAAATATTAAAAAATAACCAAGTTATGAGCACAAATTCAAAAAAGCACTGAAATATACTGAACTGCATATGTGATTTTCTCAGTTCTTGATCCGGCAATGAAGATGTGTCGTCGGCCCAGAAAGGATACAGCGTTGAACCCGGAGAAGATGTGTAAGGAGTAGTGGGTGCTGAGGGCGGGGGTCAGGTGGGGCTCGAGTAACAACAGTAGTAGGGAACCGGCAACAGACATCAATGCACCATTTTCCTTTTCATAGGGTTTATAAAAAATAAAAATTAAAAAAATTTCAGAAAGAACAGCCCTAAGACCAAGTGCTATGTTGTAATTTCCTCTTTGTTTAGTCTTTCATACAGCCCTTAAGATCAAGTGCTAATGTTGGACTTTTCTCTCCATTTATTCTTTCATAGGTTCTCGTGCAATAAAAACTGTATATATCTATATTTTTTTTTGGGGGGGGGGGGTTGTTACAGAAAGACATGCCTCGTGTTTTTTCCTTTTCTTAACTATGTACTTACAGAAATGTTTTATCAATATGCCTGAAACAAGATGGAGACTTTACAATTTTTCCAGTAGTCAGCACCGTTTGAGTCAGTTCATGATGTCAAAGAAGGAGTGATGTCTCGTGAGAACACTCTCATCCAGCTCATGAAATGTCAGTGTTTGCTTCATAAGAGACTGTAACCAATCACTTCCTGGTAGCTCCCTGAATACCTACGCGCACCGAACACTTTCTGGGGTCAGTAAGAAGTACATATGGTGTTAGAATAAACAAGAAATAAAAACAGTTGTCAGGAAACAATCAGTAACACTGACTGCAGCAGCAGTTCAGAATAACAGTGGTTGGCCATTGTGATCAGCTGTTCTGAAGCATTTTTAAGTTTCTCATAACAGCCCAGAGATCAAGCAGATGATCCTTGTCTTAAATGCATGTCACTAATAATAAAAGATTATGTGTTGTCACTAAATGATACTGTATACAGGCACATAGCAACATGCTCTGCAACAATGTGCACGAACATAATCATGAAATGTTTTGTTTCTAGTATAAAATGGCATCAAATGACAAAACCATATACCAACAATAATGAACCGTCAAATATGCTGTAATGGATAGACAGATGTCAGGTACAGACTGTCTTGCACTGGAGACAGTCCTGAGTGTAAAGACATTAAAGAGAAAAAACACACACACACCACTGCAGATATTGTAGTAACAGCAGTTCACTACAAAAGAAAAAAAATCAGTTGCAATTTGTGATCAGTTGTGGGGAAGGTGCTGCAGACTCAGGGGGACATATTTAGAGCCATCTGGATGCACGCGCATAATAGTGCATTGCACAAATATGTTACGTTGCCCGGCTCTGTTGCAATAGTCAAACAGAATGTGCAATCCGACCAGACCGCACATTCTGTTCAAATATCAGACCCTGGATGTGCGGCACATTTCAGGCGGCTGCCATGTATGGTGTGGCGAATCCAGGGTGCGGGGCAGAAGACCGCCCATTGGGGAATGCATGACGCATACCTGGATGTGCGGCATCCCCCATGGGCAATACTCAGCTCAAGCATGCAAATGAGCTCATTGAGCATGCATGGTGCAAAGGGGCCTCATGCATCAATCGATCTTTATTTAACCAGGCGAAACACCATTGAGAAAAATTCATTTACAAAGTGGACCTGGATGGACAGTACAGTAAAAACATAATTCAATAAAAAGAATACTACAGGAAAAAATAACACATACAGAGAATGTACAGCACATTTTTACATAGTTAAATATAAAATGCAGGTCTTTACAACAGGGTATGAATAGATACAGGTCATAGAGTAAGGGAAAGAGGGAAGGGGAAACCAACAGGCAGAGGAAAGCGGGACGACTACGAGATTAGGGTTTAAAGCATTTGCAGATTTCAATAAGTAGGTTACTAAGAAGTGCTTTAAAGGTTGGCATGTTAACAAGTTTTGAGATTTTTGGATTGTATTCCAGATGGAGGGAAGGGCATGGCCTAGGGAAGAGAAGCCGTACCAGGTTCTGGACCTGGGGATGTCAAAAGTGATACATGAGTATCTTCTCAAGGAATAAGTTCCTGTAGAATGGACCAGGACCTTGGTGATGTACTGGGGGGCTTGCCTGTTATGGATCTGTAGGCCAACATGGCGGCATTTTTCAGCCTCCTAGTATTTAGGGAGTGCCAACCAAGATCAGCATAAAGCGAGCAGTGATGAGTATTATAGGGAGAGTTGGTGATAAATCTGAGGGCTCTATGGTACAAAGTGTCAAGTTTGGAAAGGTAGGTGTTGGGGCAGTGCCTGTAGAGGATGTCACCGTAGTCCAGGAGAAGAAGAAGAAATGTTGATTGCACTAATCTTGTTTGGCCTCAGTAGCACAGTGCTTGATCCTGTAGAATATGCCTAATCTCTAAGTTTTTTAGTTAATTCGTCGATGTGAAGTGTGAAGGAGAGCCGACTATCAATCCAGAAGAGGAGATATTTAAACTTTTCAACTGGTTCAAGGGATTCACCCAAGAGGGTAGTAATATGGGGTCTGGCCCCAGATGAAACAGTACCAGCTGTGGCAGCCTGGGGGGAGAACATCATAATTTTAGTTTTGTTTGCATTGAGCAGCAGTTTGAGATGAAGGAGGTTATGCTGCAGCAGGTGGAAGTCTTGTCGAGGGATTGAGTGGGCTGCGTCAGGGGAGGGGTTAGCTGTATAGAGAACAGTGTCAGCGAATAAATGTATATTAGCTGAGGCAGTGTTAAGGTCGATGTCATTGATATAAATCACAAATAACGGAGGCCCCAGTATCGAGCCCTGTGGTACTCCTCTCAAGAGGGACTTGAGCAGGGAGAGCTAACATTGGGCTTTAACCTGCTGCTGTCTGCCTACTAGGTAAGAGGTGAACCATTTGAGGGAGGGGTGATCTAGACCAATATTACGTAACATAAGGAGGAAGAGGAGAAGGTTGTGGTCAACAGTATCAAACACTTTGTTCAAGTCTAAGAAAAGGGCACAGATGTGGTTTTTGGCATCGAGCGCTGTTTGCCAATCATTAGTTACCTTGGCAAGTGCAGTGATGGTACTATGATTGTGTCTAAAGCAAGACTGAAGGACTGAAGGAGATTCAAGAGGTTATGGGATCCAAGATAATCTCAGAGTTGGGAGTTCACCAATCTTTCCAGGAGTTTAGAAAGAATTGGTAAAAGGGAAAGGGGCCTGTAATTGTTCAGGTCGCTTGGGTCGCCTGATCTGAAGAGAGGGACAACATGGGCTATTTTCCAGTTGAGGGGGATGAACCCTTCAGACAGGGATGTATTAAAAAGATGCATGATGGAGGCAATAAGGGTGCAGTACCCAAGCTTTGGGAAGTAGGGTCAATTTGGTCAGCCCAGGTACTTTTACAGGCAGAGAGTGAGATGATCTTCTAGCTGTTTGAAGGTGACAGGGACAAAACTGAAGGAATTTGTAAGGGGGGCTGACTTCGTTGGAAGGCTAGAGGAGTCAGGATTTAGGAGAGAAGAGCAAAAAGTATTAGCAGGGAAAGAGTCAAAGGCAAGATCAGCAGTTGCAACATGGTTGTTTAACAGGATCAGAACGTCGCTTTCTTTGGACACTGTGGTGTCGCTGGATGAGAACTTTGCAGGGAGAGTGGGAGGGGGGTTGTGGCCTTAAATTACACTTAGGGTCTTCCAAAATTGGTTAGAATTCTTAGTGGAAAAATCCAGGACTGACTGAAAATATTTTGCTTTTTCCGCTCTACTTAGTTTTGTGCAAAGGTTCCTAGCAACACGGAACGCCGGTCCAGTCTGAAGGGAGTTTGGTTCTGCACGCTCTTTTCCAGAGGGTGTCTCTTTTGTGTACGGCAGACCTGAGTGAGCCACTGAACCAAGGGCAGGCTTTGGACCTAGTCCTGACCTTGAATAGCGGGGCATGCTTATTAACCTGTAGTAGTAAGTTTTTGAACTGACGGTAGGCCAATTCCATAAAGGGGGCGAGGTAAAAGTACTGCCATCTGATATTATGTGGGTCCGAGAGGAAGTAGGCCAGGTTGAAATAGCGACAGCTTCTTTTATAGCGATAGGAAGTGAAGGAGGCTGGTTTGGGCAGGTTTCTTATGCAAGCAACAGCACTATGATCACTTATATTATTGAAAAATGCTCCAGCGTGAGTGAAGTTGTGTGGTTTATTCACCAGAATAAGGTCAAGCAGGGAGCTGTTGGCAGGGTTTCTGGAGTTGATACGCATGGCCTCGGTTAGTAAATCTGAGAGACCGAAGGAGTCGCAGAAGGCTTTTGGGGGGGGGGGGGGAGGAGCAGGGTGAAAACCAATCTAGGTTCAGGTCACCCATGATGACAAGTTCAGAGATTACAGGACCGAGTAGAGAATTACTGTAAGGTGATGCAGCAAATTAAGGCCACTGGAGGGAGGCCTGTAGCAGCCAGTGGTGGATAGGGACTCAGAAGGGGATATGCGGACTGAGAGCGAGAGAGAGAGGCATTCAAATTCTTTGGGTACAGAGGTGGCGTCAGTGAGGGAGGCGGCGGAATAGATTGTAAGAGGGAATATTTATAGCCTGATCAGAGGTATGTGATATTAACCAGGTCAGCCTGGATGGCATCCATCTTCCTGAGAAGACTACAGGCATTAATATGGAGAAAGGACAGCTCTATGAACTGGGCCAGATCCGATGGTGTAGAGAGAAGAGTAAGGGGGCCAGGGTTTAATTCCATGTTCCCTGAGCATAGAAGTAAAAGGAGTAGTAATTTTTTTTGAGGGAGCTAAATGATAGCTTTATGGAGGCAGCCCACCCCCATTAAAGTTGGGAGGGGGAAGTACGCGGTAAGGGCTGAGAGGCAAGGTTAAAAAAGGGGAAAGAGATGCGACTCGCCACCTGAGCCAAGAGGACAGATGGGGTATTGGTGCAAATAGATATGGGTAAGTGTCTGTGTGAAGTAAGGGTAAATGACAGTGCAGTGCCAGGAGATGAGACGTAGGGCACAGGGGAGGTGAAGAGGGCGCCTGATGAAATGGATGGATTGCTAGGACCACTGACAAGGCCTGGGGTGATCAGAGTTAGGCATATAAAGATGAATGTGCAGAAAGGCCTTAGGATGGGAGGGGGTGCGCATCCTCGCAATCATGATCTAAAGAGAGAATAGAAAAACTGGGCGTGACGCTAAACACAGTTCCCTACAGGGACAGGACAGCCTGGGGAGAGGTGAAGAAATTTAGAAGCAGCTGGTAATTATACAATAATGCATGTCCATTATGGGCTCATTTGCATGGCTGAGCCGTGCTGAATGCACCAGTGCAGCCCCCATCCCCCCATGCCCCATTCGCCGTAGTGCAGAGATACATGTTCCATAGTGTAGTGTCCCCCCTCCCGCTGCTAGATCCCCATATAATAATCAAACATACTATATATAATATACACCCTAGCCAGCCTTGGAGTGGGTCCCAAGATGGTAACCTGGATAAAAAACTGGCTGGACAACAGGACACAAAGGGTAATAGTATACGGAGTCCACAGTTAAATAAGGAGGGTAACTAGCGGGGTACCGCAGGGTTCAGTACTGGGACCGGTCCTCTTTAATGTCTTTATAAGTGACATTGGAGAGCACCTGGAAGGAAAAATATGTCTCTTTGCAGATGACACAAATGTCTGCAACAGGGTTGATACACAAGGTGGGGTGGAAAGGATGAAAAGGGACTTGGCAAGGTTTCAGGAATGGTCAAATGTATGGCAGCTCAGATTCAGTGCAAAGAAGTGCAAGGTAATGCACCTGGGAAACAAAAACCCAGGGGAAGAGCACACAATGGGGGAGTGAGATACTAACAACAACAAAAATTGAAAGTGACCTGGGAGTAATTATATCAGAAGACCCAGAGGTGTGCATGCAATGTGAGAAGGCAGTAAGGACGGCTGGGGGGATACTGGGATGCACAGGGAGAGGAAGCAACAGTAGAAAACACAAAGTTGTTATCCCTCTGTACAGACAGTTGGTGAGGACCCTATCTGGAGTACTGCATCCAGTTCTGAAGACCCCATCTCTGCAAAGACAGAGACAGAGTGGAGGCTGTTCAGAGGAGGGCAACCAAAATGGTGCAGGGTCTACACCAGAAGTCATATGAAGAGGGACTAAAGCAGCTTAATATGTATACCCTCAAGGAAAGGAGGGAGAGGGGGTACATGATAGAAACTTTCAAGTACCTCAAGGGAATTAAAGTCCAAGAGGGTAGCATCTTTCAGGAAAAGAGATGTGCAAGAACAAGGGGGAACAATTTGAAGATAGAGGGGGGACAGCTCAGAGGTAATGTTAGAAAAAATGTTTTCACAGAGAAGGTTGTGGATGCATGGAACAGCCTTCCTGAGGAGGTTGTGGAGTCAAGAACAGTGGGAGAATTCAAGAATGCATGGAACAGACAAAGAAATTCTAGTGGGGGTAGGAGGAAGTAAGCTGTTGGTTAACTAGAATCTGCAGCTTATCCATCAGGTAGAGAAATGGGCAGACTAGGTGGGCCAAGCGGTCCTCATCTGTTGTCAAATTCTATGTTTCTAAACACCCATCACTTTTCCATAGTGTAGTCCACTTTTCCACTACCCAGCCCTGATCACCATCCCTAATGTCCTGTCTGCCATTCCCTTTTCTGTAATGTAGTGTCCCCTCTCCCCAGCCCCGATCACCATCCCAAATGGCAAACAGTGCAAGCCCTTTCTGTAGTGTAGCGCCCCCCCACACACACACACACTCACAACCCTGAGTACTGCCAAACAACCAGACCCCCTGAGCCCCGGTAACCGTGCTGTAGATTGCCCTCCCCAGCCCCGATCACAATAATCAACCTGCACACAACCCACCAGTTCCATAGTGTAGCCGCCCCCCACCACACAGCCCCGAGTACTGCCAAATAACTCGAGCCCTAGTATCCGTACTGTCGATTGCCCCCCCAATCACAGTAATCGACTTGCACACAACCCCTCAGCGCCACAGTATAGCGCCTACCCACCACACAGCCCCAGCACTGACAAATACTTGAGCCCTGGTATCCACACTCTAGATCCTCCCCCGGGCAACAATCACTGGTGCAGCAGACCAGCCCTGATCCCTGTGCCTGGTGGCTACCGCCCCCACCCCGTAGGTGGCACCAATTCCCCACACCCCCACCAGACCAGTGCCGGCAACTGGCACAGCCCTTATCTCCCTGCCATGGCCAGATGCTGACTGATCGGGACCATTTCACATACAGTAAGTAGGACATGCCCAATGGCTGTCATGTCAGCCAGTGAGCACATACTATATACTGTACATGATACGGTCCTTATCAGTCAGCAGCTGTCCTTAGCAGGGAGGTGAGGATTGTGCCAGTTGCAAGCACTGGCCTGGTTAGGGTGAAGGTGCAGGGAACTGGTACCACCTACCTGGGTGTGGGGGGCTACCAGCCACCAGGGACAGGGGATTGGGGGGTCTGTTGCACTGGCAATCAGTGCGGGGAAGGGGGGAAGGATCTACAGTATAGCTACTGGGGCTCAGGTCATTTGGCAATGTTCGGGGTTGGTAGTGGGGGCTACACCATGGAACTGAGGGTTGTGTGCACGCTGATTGCTGTGATCGGGCTGGGGGCACCTACATTATGGATCAGGAATGGCAGACAAGACATTAGGAACGGTGAGCGGGGCTGGGGGGCACTACACTATAGAACGTGCTGGGGCTTATTTACTTTACAGGGCTCGGGCACTACACTATGGAAAAGGGAACGGCAGAAAGGGCATTTAGGACATTGATCGGGGAACCACTAGACTACCAGGGTTATTAGCGGCAGTACATTTTCTTACAATGAAGATCGAGGATGGGGTGGGGAGAACCACTAGACTACCAGGGTACCCGTTGGTCCGTATATGCTCCCACTCTCCCCTACCTACCTACTAACTCTCTCCCACCCATTTACACTCCCCCCTACTTCTCCACCTCCCCCGATGCATTCCCGCCAATCCATCCCCCTAGCCCCTTTTTGTTTTCTGTTGCCTATCTCCTCCTCCTCCTCTCCCCCCCCCCAGCCTGTAGCCTACTTTTCCCTAATAACTGCACTGGCTTTAAAGGATGTATCTTTATATCTAACCCTTTAAGAAACTGAAAATGCATTATAGCTGCTATCTTGGAGTATCAACTAAACTCATACATACATGCACTTAATTCGCACCTTAATTATCAATTCCTGCACTGAGGACTGTTTCCCCTGTGTATGTTGTACCTATGTTATGGACTATGCAATATTTTCTGTCAGCTTTGGTATACTCTATGTCATTTTACATGATGTTTCAGACAATGCCTGTTAGCTGCTTTTGTCTCCGCCTGACTCCTGTACTTGATGCCCCCCTTTTTTGTCTGACTAGATTCCTTTGTAAATGAGCTTTTAGCTCAAAGGTTGTTAATTCTGATTTCTCAATAAATAAATGTTCTAGTTCTTAATGTGAGGATTGGGGCTGGGGAGGGGGGCCACTACACTATGGCAACATGGATGGGGGGGTTGTGTAGTCAAGTACTGTGTTCAGGGCTTTGGTGGGGGCTGTGTACCCGGCCCTTGCTATGCACGGGGGACAAACCTTCCCCGCACATGGATAAAGCAGGGTCTGGGAACAGTAACTATGCGTTGGCACAGCCGGCCAGTTACACTTAGGGAGGTGGTTGAATATTGCAATGCAGGGCATATGCATGAGGGACCCCTCATTTGCATTTCCGTATCACAATATTCTGCACGGCGGCACAGTTGGGTGTGCGGGGCGCATCAGGGGCATCTGAATATTGCTACCCCTTTGACAGTCCTCACAAATCCAGAGATTCATCTCCTTTGAAAATGTGCCCCTCATAACACAGTGGACAGTACAGTTACGTAAGAACTTACCGAAACAGTAGATCTTCGAGAGAGGCTCTTGCAGTAGGTATTCACCAGTAGGACTAAGCCACCAGGCATCAGGACCCCACGGAAAAATCTTCTAGCCTGCAGTCTCTAGTAGGGACCACCCCCTATGTCACCTGACCAACGTCAGTATGCAACAGTATAAAGGGGCAGTCCGCACGCCCGCCTTTCAGTTCGCCTGCCAGAGGCAGACAGGGCCAGACAGAAGAAGAGGAAATGCCCCCTAAGAAAGGGAAAAAACTCAGGAGGACGGAGGAAGGGAAAGCAATACCTACTGCAAGAGCCTCTCTCGAAGATCTACTGTTACGGTAAGTTCTTACGTAACTGTACTATCTTACTTTGAGAGGGCTCTTGCAGTAGGTATTCATGAGTAGGACTGAGTCCCGGGCAGTACGGAACAAGTCTGAATCCAGGGAGGAGGAGAAACAACATCCACATACAGAAGAATTAGCAGAAGAGGGATCTCAAAAAAGGAGCCCCTGTAAGACCACCCAACCGAATCCCGCCCTGCAGCGAGATGCAAAGTCCAAGCTGTAATGCTTTGTAAAAGTATGTACAGCTGTCCAGGTAGCAGCTGCACAAATTTCCACAGCTGACACATTCCTGAAACAAGCAGCAGAGGTAGCCACCCGTCTGGTGGAACGCCCTTTCACTTGACCCGGAAGTGGTTTGTAGTACTTTTCGTAACAGAAAGTAATGCAATTAGCCAACCACTTAGAGAGGCACTGCTTGGAAATAGCGGAGCCTTCTCTCTTGGGTGCAAAGAAAACGAAAAGTTGGTTCACTTTCCTAAGATCCTTGGTTCTGTGAATATAGTATATCAGGATCCTGTGAACGTCGAGAGTGTGTAAAAAATAACCTCCCTGGTTAGAAGCTACGGGAAAAAGACTGGGAGCTCGATAGACTGGTTCAAGGTGGATTCAGCCACCACCTTAGGCAAAAATTTAGGATTGGTACGCATGGCCACATGGTCTTTGTGAAAAATCAAGTATGGGATTTTACACATAAGTGCCTGAAGTCTGGATATTCTCCGAGCCGAGGTAATGGCCACGAGGAAAAGTGTCTTCCAAGAAGGAAGCGCAAATCAGCATCGGCTGCCAGCTCGAAAGGGGGCAGTGTGAGCTTCTCCAAGGTGAATTTTTTAATTTTTTTTTTTAAACTTTATGTTTATTATCTTTTTGTATATAAACATACAGTTATTCCTTCATTCAATATTTCAGATGTAATATGCAATGAGGGCGCCACTCCTCTTAATACTCACAAAAGGTTAGTTAAATGAAATAAGATACGTCCTATGAGGGGATATCTATTATATTATACAGTGTATTCCAATTGCTGTAAAGGAGACCATGAGTGGCATGAGTTTTATACCAAAAGGTTCAAGTCTATTTGATCAGAGTCCTTCCCTGATTTAGGGAGTAACCATCGTGCAATATCATAGTATTAATACACAATTGTGTATTGAAACAGAAAAGAACCCCTCAGAACTCTACATACCCCTAACAAAAAGAACTCCCCATATATCTACCAAATATCTTAAGCGCTATTTGCTTAGAACAGATGGACAATATTCCATAATTATTATAGATGGAAGGATATATTTTATGAGGAAACAGGATATTATTGGGGGATAAACCAAATTAAAATAAGCCACCACTATTTAATTTTAAAGTCCAGACCCACTGAAAAAACATGTGGGTCTAAAATAAAGGCAAAAGGTGTGCTTTAACTACAATGATTTTAAAACTTACGTTAACAATGCCCCCCTCTTATAAATCACCACCATCACAGTCCTTAATTCTTCAGGAGTCATCTTCAGAAGAGTGAGCATCTTCTTCTTCTTCTTCTCCCCTCCTACGGGAGGGAACGTTTCTCTGGCACCATTTTAAAGCCTCAGACATTTCCGAAAAAATAAAAATTTTACTCTGGTGTGCAATTCGTAATCGAGCTGGAAAAACTAGGCCATGCGATAGTCCTCCTTCCGGCAGCATTGCCCTTACTCCGTCAAACCATTTTCTCCATTGTCTGGTAGTGTAAGATAAGTCAGGGAATAAACAGATCTGGTTGCCGAAGAGAAGAACTTTCTTTCTCCTTGCCAGGGCTAGTAATTTATCTCGAGAGCCCATTCCATCCAGGACGATAACCACGGTGCGGGGGGTCTCTGGATTATTTTGTCTACCCCTGAAGGCCACTCTATAAGCTTTTTGGATTTTCTGGGTGATCGGGGTAGCTTCTTCTCCCAATTGCTGCCCTATCCAGTCTTGCAAAAATAAGATCACGTGGTCTCCTTAAGCTCGTTCTGTAAGCCCCAGCATCCTAATATTAGCAGCCCATGCCTGGTTTTCAAGGATTTCCAATCTGGAGCGAAGATGCGCATTTTCTTTCACAATTGAAGCTACAGCTCCCATGGCTGCATCAGCTGTTTTGCTTGCGGCGGTCACTGTCACGGAGACTGTTTCTAATGTGGTCTCCACTACGGTGACTCTCGATGCTAGAGAGTCAAACTGGTTTGAAAGTCCGGCCACCGAGGCAATCAAATGATTGATCTTCTCACCGAGGGATTGTTGAGCCTCTCCTCCAGATTCCACCTCGTGGTCTTAGTCTCGGCCTAGAGTTACTCGTGAAGTTGTCGGGCCCGAAGGGACTTCTGATTCTGCTCCATCTCCCGACTGCTTTTCTTTCCGTGGATTGCCCATTTAGTTCAGCCACCTATTAGTATGACTCTTGTCTGAGTTTATAAGGGACTCTTCTTGAAAAAGTTATATTTTAGCTTAATTTTGTGGAGCTCTAGTGTTCTATGACCTTCCTACTCGGGCTCTACAGCTCCCCCGCTCCAAGCTGAAACTGAAGTCCCAGGGGGGAGCCGGGCTACGGATAGGGGGCTTCAAATGAAAAACCCCTCGAAGAATGTCTTGGGAGACCTCCAGCTGAGTGACTGACTTCTTTCCCCACTAGAAGATGGCAGGTCAAAATGGCCGTCAAATGCACTTTCACCAAGGAGTGGCTAAGACCCAAGTCATAGAGGTACCTTAGATAATCCAGGATCCTGGCCACCAGGCAGGAAAAGGGTTCCAAATCCTTGGAACCTGCCCAAATGGAAAACCACTCCCACTTCATGGCGTAAGTAGATGTGGTGGAAGGCTTTCAGGCCTCCACCAGGATGTCAGCAACCTGAGGGGAAACCCCAAAGCAAGCAGCGGCTACGTCTGCAGGAGCCAGGCATATAGATGGAGGGATTTGAAACCTGGTTGGACTAGGGTCCCCTGATCCTGTTGTCAGTAGGTCCTGTGACATCGGAAGAGGCATAGGAGACTCTTCTGAGAACTGTTGCAGTAGACAGAACCAAACTTGCTTCGGCCAGAAGGGAGCGATTCGGATCATGCACACCCCTTCCGTCCAGAGTTTGTTCAAAACTCTCAGAATCTAAGGTACTGGAGGGAAGGGTAAACAAATCTGTCCCTCCAACACAGAGACAGCGTGTCCTGCCAGAAAACACCGCACCCTGGAGCGAGCGAGGAAAAGGTGGGAAGCTTGGCATTGCCGGGGGAGGCAAAAAGGTCCATCTGTGGTGTCCTCCACTGAGTAAAGACGCCATCTACCACTTCCTGCTCAAGTTCCCACTCGTGGGCTCTAGCTGAGGAGCGACTGAGAGTGTCTGCCACAGTGTTCTGTATGCCCAGCACGTGGACCGCTGTCATATGTAGGTTGTGCTGTGATGCCCAATACCACACCCTCATCACCTCCCAGCACAGGGGATAGGAACGAGTTCCCCCCATTTGCTGAGGTACCAGACGACACACATGTTGTCTGACTGTACCAAAAGGTGACCGGAAATGAAGAAGGGGTGAAGAGCCTGAAGGGCATACAGGACCTCCTTCAGTTAAAGTACGCTGATGTGCAACTGATTCTCGATGCAGGACCAGCTACCCTGGGTCTTGTGCGACCCGAGATGGGGTCCCCAGCCAGCCCCGGAGGCATCCAGTCATCAGAGTCTGGAAGGGATGGGCGGAGCAGAAGGGAATCCCTAGATTGAGGTTCTCCTGAACCAACCACCACTGAAGATCCCTGGTCATCGGATCTGAAATGAGGACCTCATGAACCAGATCATCCTGGGTTTGATCCCATTGGGCTCTGAGGGTCCACTGCAAGACCCACATATGGAGTCGTGCCAGAGGGATAGTAGGAATGGCAGCTGCCATAAGGCCTAGAAGGCAAAAGACCTTCAGAGCCGATACCCATTTGTGAGAGGTCAGGAAATGAGCCTGAAGTTGCAGTCTCTCGATCCTGTCTGGAGGGAGGAAAGCCTTGCCCAGGGTGGTGTCCAACACTGCCCCAATGAACTGTGGGACCAAATGAGACTTGGCATGATTGATAGTGATGCCAAGATTGGAAAAAATGTCCAGCTTGAGGGTGAGGGAATGCTGAAGGTCCTCCCTAGAAGGGGCTGCTATCAGCCGATCATCCAGGTAGGGAAATACCTGGACCCCCCCGTGCACAGGAAAGCTACCACCACCACCAAACATTTGGTGAACACTAGGGGAGCCGAGGACTGGCCAAAAGGAAGGGCCCTGAACTGGTAGTGCTCCACCTGAAAACAAAAACTGAGGAACCTGCGGTGAGAAGGACATATGGGGATATTCAGGTAGGCATCCTGCATGTCCAAAGCGCATAGCCATAGTCCTGACCTGAGCAGGGGGAGGAGGAGGAGGCTCTGCAGAGAGAGCATTCTGAACCTCTTGTATTCCACATACAGATTGAGGATGCCGAGATCCACGATGGGACTCAGATCACCCGTCTTCTTGGGCACTAGGAAGAAATGGGAATAGTAACCCATCCCCGAAACAGTGGAGGGACAGGTTCTATCGCCACCTTCTGCAGAAGAGAGCTTATTTCCTCCTGCACCAGAGGAATGTACAGTGGAGAATAAGAGGACAGGTGAGGAGGTCTGTGGGGGAGTGGGGTTTGAGTGAACTCTACTGAGTGTCCCTCTGACACCAACTGGAGCACCCAAGAGTCGGTAGTTATCTTCTCCCATTCTGGCAGGTGGAAGGAAAACCTTCCCTTTACTGGTTCCTCTAGACTGAGGGCCAGAGGAAGAGGGAGAGGCAATGAGTCCGGAGGCCGAGGGCAGAATGACAGCCGCAGCTCAGGAAGCCTTACGGGACTTGGTCGAAGGGACTTTGGTCGCTGACGCAGCTCTACATTTGTTTGGGTGTCATGACTATGTCTGCTTTTGCTGCAGACGATTTTGACATCGAAAGGAATGGTTCTGTTCTTGGGGAGATTTGTACATAAATTGCTCCAACCTCAAGGCTTTACCTTTATCTTGAAGGTCGGCGATGATGTCTTTGACGTCACCACTGAATAGTACAGACCCCCAGAAGGGGGCGTCCTGGATGGCAGTTTGCATCTCGGGTGCCAGACTGGAACTACAGAGCCAGGCATGGCAGCGTAATCCAATGGTGAATGCTGAACTCCTGCCAGCCGTGTCCACCGCATCATAGGTGGCATGGAGCATATGCCTACAGGCAGATCTAGCTGAGCGAACAAGGTCCCCAAGCTCCTGCTTGGTCGAAGAGTCTGGAAGAGAGTCCAATTTAGACTCCACCTGGCTGAGAATGGACTTCTGGTAATCCCCCATGTGAGCCATGTAACTGAGGGCCCTAATGCCCAGGGTAGAGGAGGCAAAGACTTTCTTCCTGTACTTACTGATCCAGAAGCTTAGATTCCCTGTCGGGGGAGAAGAGCTCAGGTGCTTGGGATTAGCGGTTCTGTCATGGGAAGGAGACGCTGATGACAACAGAATCTGCCTTAGGGTGAAGGCTAAGAAAATCCTTGTCTTCAGGGGACTGATAGAGCCTGTCCACCTTGCAAACTAGTGGAGCTAAGGAGGAAGGCCGTTTCCATATAGTCGTGACCAGACCTTCATGAGGTTCGGATCCAGGGTGGAATAAGGTTGGGTGAGGTTTCAGCCAAATCTAAGTGTTCGGCTAACCTCTGCCGTTGGGGATCCTGCTCCACCGTCTTCCAGTCATAGGCCACCTGGATCTTCTTCAACAACTCCAGAAAGGAAGGATCTTCTGGAGGTGATTTAGGAGAGTCCTTCGGTTTGGGGGTCTCTGGAGTGTGAAGCTCGTCTCCTGGGTCCAAGGGCTCGAAGTCACTGTCGGACTCAGAGGACTCCTGAAAACTTGAAGAGGTTACTGGAGAAAGAGGGAGCTTGACCGGTCTGGATGCATTCAGGGGATGGGAAAACTCCCTGGGGCAAGAGCCAGTGGAAGGTTCTGGTCTGGTGTCCAGTAAAGGCAGAGGGGTCTCCGTTGGCCAACGTCTGGGGCCCGGCGTTGGCTGACGCTTATCCAGTTCCAAGGTGAGCTGGGATTTGGCCTCAGCCCACCATGAGGATAGGACCGCTTTCAAGTCCACCTGCAGTTGTGAAGGACGATGACTCGGGAAAGGGCAGTTCAGGAACCCATAATATTGGTACCCAAAGTCCGATGGCAGGTAGCCTGGGCCAGGAAATCCTGTTGGCGGGTACTGTGGCATCGGGCAGCCTGGCGTCGAATGGCCCGACGGAGCCGATGGTCCTGATGGAGGTCCGACCAGGTGGGGGGGGCCGATGGGTCTGGCATCGGCCCAGTGGGCAGAAATGAAGGCCCCATTGGAGGGTACGGAAGAATGGGTCCTGCCAGCTCAGATGGTGGAGCAGTAGGTCGGTCGTCAGGCAGCGGCAAGCCGGAAGGTGACGGTGGGGGGTTCATCATTGAATCCAGTGTTGCAGGCTCTGGAGTCGGGAAGGGGTGGCATCCCCAACGGTGGAAGGGTCCCTTGGTCCTCATCGCCAGTAGGGGAAGGAGGAACCGACACCAAAGGAGGAAACGGAGGAGCCTCCAACAGCAGCTGGTTGGACGTCAGCTGTGGCGACCCCCAAACATCAGGTGTAACGTTAGGACTTGACAGGGGATTGCAGGCTGGTCATTCGTCGGACGGGCTGATGGATGACTTATCAGCCCTGTCCGGGCGGGAAACAGCAGAGCCGGAGCCTGACTTATTGGACCCACTTGCACTGCTAGGCCAGGCAGCAGAAGTGGCCGTAGCGGGAGTGGAGGCCTCCTTTGCCCCACAGGCTCCCATAGGGCCAGAGCACAAGCCCGGGGGGGGGGACGCATGCTTGGACACCACCAAAGCGGTCATCAGAGAACGGTCCCCTGGAGAGGGGAAGATACCTGCAAGGCTGCGACTCCAGCCGTAGTCAGCGGGGCTGTGGATGAAGAGTCCCTGTCCCTATGCATCTCCTTGTCCCGTTTTTGCTTGTGGTGGCCTTTGGGAGAGGTCAACGTCTGCCTAAGTTTTTTCAATTCTTTCTCCATGGAGGCCATCTTTTTTTTCAGAATATGGGCTTCCAGGGACTGCTGCCAAGTTTTGCGGGTGGTCGAACTGAATTTCTGGCAGTGGTCACACTCCTCCATGCGGTGGTCCGGGCCTAGACAGAAGAGGAACAGGGAATGGCCATCCTTATGTGGGAGCAGAGTTCTGCACGAGTCGCACTTATTTTTTGTGCAATTCAGAGGGCAACAGGGATGACATACAAAGCCGATAATGTAGAACAATTTAAAGTCGAAAATGAGAGGAAAAACTTCAAAGAAGTTGAAATTTAGAGTAAATACTCATCCAAAATGGCGATGCTAGTAGCGCTGTTCTTCCGCAAGGTACTTGTCGCAAGCAGACAGTGGGAAAAAAACTGGAAGGCGGGCGTGGGGACCGCCCCCTTTATATTGATGCGTACTGACATCAGTCAGGTGATGTCAGGAGCAGTCCCTGCCAGAGACTGCTGACTAGAAGATTTTTCCGTGGGGTTCTGACACCTGACGGCTTAGTCCTACTGGTGAATACCGACTGCAAGAGCCCTCTTGAAGTAAGATCATAAAATAGTTTAATTCTTTTTTGATATCTCATTGGTAAATTGCAACCTACTGTGTGTTTTATAAAGCAGTTTTTTTTTTTTTGTTTTTTTTTTACCATTCTGTTTAACAAGCAACATGTAGCGGATGCACCCCTTCATCTGCACCGGGACCCACCACTCGGCATCTCCCCCCCCCCAGGCTGCCCAGTCTGGGAGGCCCTCAGCTTGTCCCCTGGCCCCCTGTGGCAGCATTCCCTGAGGGGTGATACCATGATCAGCCTGAGGACCCAGCCGAGGCTTACACCTGGGGTGTCATTTGGGTGGGTTCCCGGGGCTTCACTGCGCACCTGGTCCAAGGGTTTTTCTGTAAGTCCCCCCCCCCCAACAGGAGGCACGGACATGCATTACGTTACTGCAGGTCAGGCGGCTCCGACCCAACCTAAAGACATCCATCATCACCTTCAACTGCTGCATGGTGGTGGCTCTGGTTGGTGCACACCAGTCTCCACTGGGTGTCACTAGCATGCTGGGAACATCCTCCCTCCTCCTCCCCGGAGGACAGCTGTACGTGGGATGCTTATCCTACCTTCCCTCCCGTCCACCCTCTGATATTCCGCGTTCACTCCTGAACACAGGTCATCAGCACCGCAGGCAGTAGCGCTACCACTGTGCCTGTGGGCCAGCTAATAAAGTAGTTATTAATGATGATGCCTATTAATATGGAGACAGATACTGTGGATAATCCTGTCACTGATGTTATCTGACTGGGTACGTTTTCTTTTACTTGTTTAGTAGACAGGCAGAATCATTTTCTGATCTGGCATCTGACAGTTTCATTCTTGAACAAACAGCAAGTACAGTACATGCAGAAAGTAAATAAATGCTTTTAATAGCAGCTGTGCTTTACTAACAAGGTTTCCGTTGTGATCAGCTGTACCAAGGCTTTTGTTTTGCATTAGAACTTGCAGGCAGCCAAGATCTATTACAGAGCTGTCACACACAGTCTAGGTATTATGCTAATTGACAGGGTCATGGACAACTGCTGTACCATACTGCTGTCCTCATTTGTTTAATAACCTAACTCTAGCTGAGAGTTATGCCATAAAACTGAATGTCGCACTATAAAACAAAAATGCCCTGACTGACAGACCAGCTGTATCGAGTGTCTGTGAAAGACATCCATAAAGCTGATCGCAACAGCTCAAAAGCTTAAAATTCTGTAAATCTCTTGTTGGTGCAATAAAAGGTATAAAATCACCCACTTTGTTCACCTTTTGGTACAAGGATCAATACGGCAACAAACAATTCCCTGTATTATGTAATTTTAAGTATTGATACAAAACAAATAGCCTGTTGATACAAAAAAAAATAATAATATCGACACAATATGCTGTTTGTGGCTGTATTGCAACTAAACATGCATTAATAATATACAACATTCTCCTAACATATTCTGCATTTCTGAATCTTGGCTTTCCTCGAGGAATCCCGATTACTGCCTTCCTTTCTGATCTTCACCTCTTCCGGCAGGACCATGGCAAATGTGGTGGTGGTGTGGCCATCTATGTCCGCCAGAGTCTCTCCTGTACTATTGCTCTCAGGGAGTCTGTAACCTTCTCCCACAAATTTCTCCTTGCCAGGCTTTCCTTTCTCTCTACTGTACCCATCTTCATTTTCTAAAATGTCACCCTCCTCTGTGGATGACTCTCTTTTCTGCCATTACTTCACAATCCACCTCAGATGAACTCATCCTCCTTGGGTACTTTAAAGCGATCTACCAAGTTAAGGCTATACATCACATATACTGAATCCTTACCCCTGCTAACAGTAATTGCTGCACATGGTGCCAAAAATGGTATTGCAGTTTTCCAGAAAAAAAACAAACACTCGTAAAATCATCTCTACCAGGTCTAGCTTACATCCCGGCAATGGGACCAGACGAGTTACACCCCAGGTTATTGAGGGAGCTCAAGGAGGAGCCAACTGCTCTTCTGACAGCCTTGTTCAACCCGTCACTAGAAACAGGAGAGCTACCAGGAGACTGGAGAAGTGCTGATGTAGTCCCACTCCACAAAAGTGAAAGCAGAGAGGAGGCAGGAAACTATAGGCCTGTCAGCCTGACTTTGGTAGTGGGCAAAGTAATGGAATCAATACTAAAGGAAAAGATTTGGGAATACCTTGTTACCAGTGGACTACAGGATCCAAGGCAACATGGTTTCATGGGGTGAAGTCTTGCCAGACAAACCTGATCAAGTTCTTTGATTAGGTAACCAAGGAAGTGGATAAGGGGAGAGCAGCTGACGTGGCCTATCTGGTCCTCAATGACAAGAAAACCAAATCTATGTTCTTCTGCAGCTCTCATAATCCACACAAGCTACACCACTTGGCTATCTCCACCACCCAGGGGAACACTCTAGATCAGGTGGGGTCCTTCAAATACTTAGGGATACAGCTTGACCCTAATCTCTATTACGGACTTCATGTAGATAATGTAGCTAGAGCTGCTAATATACGGCTTGGTCTCCTCTACAAACACAGACCACACCTCACGCCAGAAGCTTTGAAGGTTGCAGTCCTGAGCTCTGTGATCTCTAATAGACTATGGTCTCATCATTTATGGCTCGGCCACAACCACAACCCTTAGACGCCTCTCAACTGCCTTAAATAAGGCATGTCGGCTCATCACTAGTGCTCACCGTCTCACCCACACATGTGACCTGCACACTCAGACTGGCTGACTCCAACTATCAAACCGCATAAAGTTTCTCACCTGCTCCATGGTGAAAAAAAATCTACCTTGGCCTTGCACCTTCTGGGGTCTCAACTCTGTTACAACACCGAATTAACAAATGGTGCCTTAGGAAATCCACACTACAGCTACTGAAAGTCCCCCACTGTCACACTTCACAGGGACAACGCTCTTTTGCTTATCGAACGCACTCTGGTTCAATGGCCTCAGCCCCACCATCTCCTCTGCCCCAACAATTGGTATGTTTAAAACTAGGCTCGGGACTATCTCACTCACCAACAGCTCCTGTGACTGCCCAACTTAACCTCGCTTTCTCCACTTCCTTCCTGCTCTAGTGGTCCCCCATTGGATTCTACCCTCACATTTTGGTATACCCAGTGCTGCACTTTTCACCCTCTCCCACCCTTCCTACATTCCTTCCCCTCCCCTCTTTCCTCTCCCTATGACTCTGTCACTTCTTATCTGTTGTCTATTTTCTCTGACACATGCCGCTGGCTGCCTTGTTATAGTGCTACCCTTAAATTGTATTAATCTGTACTCTGTTTGCAATGTCCACATTGTTGTAATGTCTTGTCTTGATGTTCCCCATAATTTGTATTTCTCTGACGTGGAACCTTTGTAAAACAGCCAAGGCTCAAAGGTATTTGTAATCCTAGACTTAATAAATAAATAAAATAAATAAATCTGGATTTCAGCAAGTCTTCAATGCAGTTCCACATAGAAGGCTGGTGAGCAAGCTGAGAAGCTTAGCAGAAGGCCCTAAAGTAGTAAGATGGGTAGAGAGCTGGCTAGGCAATAGGAGTCAGAAGGTGGTGGTAAATGGCATCCACTCTGGAGAAGCTACAGTGATGAGTGGGGTGCCACAAGGGTTGGTACTAGACGCAGTCCTCTTCAATGCCTTTATTAACTACATTGCAGAAGGACTGGAAGGGAAGAAAAAATTACTCACCTTAGTAATTGTGTTTCTTCTAATGGAGTCTTGTTGTATTCTGACTATCTGCAGTTAGCTCCAGCCTTTAAACTGCCCCAGAGAACAATGGGTTAACTTTCTATGCAGTGCATAGAATGCTGAGCTCAAGCTCCTTTGAGGTCTCTGTCTGCAGCCTTTGAAACCCAACCGTCAGATTCTTACGAGCAAAAAACTCACTAAATATACTATGTGGAAATTGTAAAATTTTTAACAAGCCAACTGGCAACAAAGAGTTTTGGATTCCCCAAGAAGACTCAAGTCTGGAAACCCAAAACTAAAAACCAATCCAAAGAGGATAACAATACAATAAAACATCCAAATAAAAGGGAGGGTGTGCCAGAAGCACCTCTGGGGTGCAACACTGCACCCACCCACCCACTTCCCAAAAATCAGGTTCTGAGAGGGGAGGCAGGGAGGGAGGTCAGCATACAGCAAGACTCCATTAGAAGAAACACAGTTACTAAGGTGAGTAAGTTTTTCTTCAAACAACATGGAGCCTTGCTGTATTCTGACTATCTGCAGATTACCAAGCAGTACCTCCATGGAGGAAGGGAGAGAACCTACTTTGGGAATAGGCTCTGAAGTACTGCTGTGGCAAACCGAGCATCACTCCTAGCCTGGATATCCAGAGAGTAATGCTTGGCAAAAGTATGGACTGTTTTCCAGGTGGCTACTTGACAAATTTCTAAGAGAGGGATATCCCTGGCAGCAGCCAGGGAAGCAGTTGTACCTCTTGTAGCGTGAGCCCTCAGGCCTGAGGGTGGAATCTTTCCCAGTTTCTCATAGCAAAATTGTATACAAAGACACAATCCACCTGGCAATAGTTCTCTTGGTGGCAGGTCTGCCCTTTCCCACTTCTCCATAAGTGAGGAATACCTGGAGGGAATCAAACCTGTGACCCTTGGTACACTCTATGTAGTAGCTAAGGGCTCTTTTAACATCCAGACTGTGTAGCCTCCTCTCTCCTGAGGAAGAATGATCAGTGAAGAAGACAGGGAGAGACGTGGACTGATTCAAGTGGAAGTCTGATACCACTTTGGGCAAGAACCTCCTATTGGTTCTAAGTACCACCTTATCTCTATGGAAAGAGATAAAATCAGGGTCCACTGACAGGGCTTGCAACTCACTGATACGTCTGGCAGAGGTAACGGCTACCAAAAACACAAGTTTTCCAAGACAAGTACTTAAGCTCTGCTGAGGACATAGGCTCAAAGGGAGGTTGCATCAGTTGAGCAATGCAAACATTCAAGTCCCAGGCAGGGACAGAATCCCTGAAGGGAGGATTGGTATGAAGCAATCCCTTGAAAAATTTACAGAACACAGGATGAGATGATAGTGAGGGAGACTTCCCCACTGACAGAAATGCAGAGACAGCTGACAAGTGTACCTTAAGAGTAGCTGGTCTGAGACCTAGTCCATTAAGATGGACTATATAATCCAGAACTGTAGGCAATTCAGCAGTGTCTGGGGAAATATGCTTCTTGGAACACCAAATGCTGAAATCTTTTCCATTTGGAGTTATAAGTCTTTCTGGTGGAGGGTTTTCAAGAAGCTTTGAGAATATCCAGAACCTCCTGAGACAGATGCAAATCTGCATACTCTAACTCTTCAAGAGCCATGCCTTGAGATTGAGAGATCGAAGATTGGGGTACCAAATCCTCCCCTGAGAGGAGGTTAACAGTTGTAATTCCTGGGAAGAGACAGGGGAAGATGGACTGCTAGAGACAATAACGGGGGTACCAAGGATGTCTGGCCCAGTCTGGAGCAATCAGAATCACCTTGCAAGGTTGTGACCTTATTTTTGACTAGAACTTTGAACAGAAGAGGAAAGGCATACAGAAATGTCCCTTCCCAGTTCAGAATCAGAGCATCCAGAGGGACTGAACCCAAGACTGGGGGTTTGCAACAAAACAGAGGAAGTTGGTGATTGTCTGGGGCTGCAAAGAGATCTATCTCTGGAGTGCCACACTTTGAAAAAATCACTTTGAACACCAGGGGGTCCAGGGACCATTTGTGATGGCCCTGGGAGATCCTGCTCAGTGCATCTACCAGCACACTGTCCTTTCCTGGAAGGTGGACTGCTATCAGAGAGGTCTGCAAGGAATAAGCCTGGGACCACAATTTCATGGCTTCCATGCACAAGGCCATACACAGAGTGCCTCCTTGCTTGTTGATGTACCACATGGTTGTGGTATTGTCTGTTCTGATCTGAACCACCTTGTTCTGCACAGTCTGAGAAAAGGCTTTTAGGGCCAGAAAAACTGCCCTGAGTTCCAGGAGATTGATATGAAGAAGGGACTCCTGAGGGGACCACAGTCCCTGGGCTGTGAGAGCTCCCAGATGAGTTCCCCACCCCAATAGGGAAGCATCCGTGGTAAGGACCACCGAATGAGACTGAGTGACAAATGGGACCCCTTGCCTTATATTGTCCTGATCCTGCCACCATTGGAGGGCTTGGATCAGCGTCCGAGTCACTGGAATCAGTTTGGAAAGAGGGTCCTTCTTTTGGGACCAAAAAGCCCATGGAACTAAATGTCCTTCATCTGAAATCTTGCCCCTTGGACCACTGCTGTAGAAGCTGCCATGTGGCCCAAGAGCTGAAGGAAGTGCCTTGCTGGTCGAGACACCTGAAGGCTGAAGGAAGAAGCCAGTTCCACAAGAACTCTTGCCCTTTCCAGGGGAAGAAAGGCTCTTGCTTTGACAGTATCTAGCTCTGTCCCTATAAAGGTAAGGAGCTGCACTGGTTCGAGGACTGACTTGGGAAGGTTGAGAAGAAACCCCAGGGAAGATACCACTTGCTGGGTCACTTGCAGGTCTGACTTGACTTGGTCTGGAGACTGACCCACTATGAGCCAGTTGTCCAGATATAGAAAAAATGGAGATCTTCTGCCTTCTTAAAAAGGCCACTACTGCTGCCAGGCACTTTGTAAAAACCCTTGGAGCTGATGTTAGGCCGAAGGGCATTGCTTTGAACTGATTATGGCCTGAGGACAACTTGAACCTGAGGTACTTTCTGTGGGAGCACCTGATGGGAATGTGAAAGTAGGCGTTTCTGAGGTCCAGGGAGGCTAGCCAGTCCCCTGGCCCCAGAGAGGTAAGAACTATTCCCCCAGTCACCATCTTGAACCTTGGTTTTAAAAGATGTTTGTTCAGGTATCTTAGATCTAGGATGGGTCGCCACTCCCCTGTCTTTTTTGGGGTAAGGAAGTACCTGGAGTACAGACCTTTGCCGCAGTGTAGGGTAGGAACTCTCTCTATGGCTCCTAGGGCCAGAAGAGATTAAACCTCTGCCTCTAGGGCAAGGGTTTCGGAGAGACTTGCAGGTGGAAAAGATCTGGCTCTCATCTTCAGAAATTTTTTGAAGCTGAGAACCAGTCCCTGGCTTACCACTTCCAGGACCCACTTGTCTGAAGTAACAGACACCCAGTCCTGGACGAAGTAAGCCAGCCTGCCCCCTACAGGGATAGGAGAGTCGACCCCGGCAGACCCATCAGGGTGTCTGCTTGGCAGGTGCCTTAGTCTGAGGAGTGGATGCAGCCCTGCTCATCCCCCTTCTGCCTCTCCCTCTGAAGAACCCCCTCTGTGAAAAGGGAGAAGAGGCCTGTGCTTGGTAGAAAGGCCTATGAAAAGGCCTGCCCCTGCCCCTAGAATGCTGCCTTTGAGGAGTTGTCTGCCTCTCCTTGGCCTGTGCACTCCTATAAATGGTCCTATATTCCTCCATTTTCTTCATGTAATTCTCTGTCTGCTCCCCAAACAGAAAATTACCTTCCACAGGGAAATCCATGGCCTTAGCCTAGGTGTCCTGTCAGAGGCTAGTACATCTGAGCGAAGCCATTCTCCAAAGAGCAACAGATGTAGCCATGACTCTTGATGACACATCACTGGAGTCCACAGCAGCATGGAACTGTACCATAGATGCATCAATCCCATCCACAGCCACCTCCTCGAGCTCCTTGGCTAGCTGGGGGGAGGCCTGTTTAGCCAGTGCCAGTACAGTGTTCCACCTGGACTTCTGGTACCTGGTTGTATAGGCCATATAATTAGCCTGCCCAAGTCCCAAAGAGGATGCCACGTACTGCTTCTTTGCCAAGGCATCCATCCTCCTGAAGTCTTTATCTGGGGGGTGTGAAGCCAAGGGGACATTAGCCCTGTCACAGGCTGCAGCCTGCACGACCCCAACATGGTTGCATTGTTGGTAGAAAAACTCTGTGTCTGAGCCTGATAAGGTTATCTTATCCCTTATCCTTATCCATCGTATCTCTTATTCATCCTTCTATCAACAGGAGGTACAGAATTAAGAAACTTTAACATTTTTTTTGAGTCCACTTCCCAAAAGATTTCTGCAAGGGAATAGACAGCCTCCTGGACTCTAGGATGTCCATCATCTCTACAAAATCAGGCTCCTCTTGATCCTCTGTAGCTTCCTCCATAGGAAGCTGAAGAGTTTCAGCCACTTTCCTGTAAAACAAATAGTGGGGAGGAGACTCAGAGAGCCTAGGAGGGGAAACACCAGAAGGTTTGTCTGAGGAGATGTCTGGTTCAATGGGCACATCCAGACTTTCTGCTCCATCATAATCATCATCTTGTTCAAAATCCCCCTCCTCCTCAAATTCCGGTTCATAAAAAATCTTCAGGGACATACTCCTGAACCAGTGGAACCAACCGAAATGAGCCCCTAGCTAACGGAGCCGGATCGGACGGAACCAGGCGAAGCGATTCAACAACCCGAATCGCTCGGGCAATCTCATCAGGAATCGGAACATGAACCTCTGGATCCGAACCAGCTGACTTGTCTTTTCTTTTTCTTTTTGTAGGAACCAATCTCTCAGAATCAGCTCTCCTCTTGCCTGAAGAAGTATCGCCCTGGTCAGAGGGCACTCCTTCTGGTTTGGTCAGAACCAAACCGGGCTGGCCATCTGGGTCAGCGGACTTCTCGGCTTCCTTTCCCCCCCCAAGTCTACCTAATCTCTTTTCTAAGGTAGTTTTAGGAAAATGTTTACAAATTTGGCAGTCTGTATTGACGTGTTCAAACCCCAGACAAACACAGGTGGTGTGGGAGGCGGCCTTGGCAAAGACTTCCCCACACTCACTGCAGTGTTGAAACCCAGTGGGCCCGTTTTTTTCCTTGGGTTTCTCAGACAAGGCCAACCTACTCAAACTTACCCTTTAGTCGGCGACCGCCAGGCAAGACTCTCTTATCAGTCACGGGTGTTGGAAAAAAACGTCTAAAATACGTTTTTTTTTTTTTTAGAACCGATAAGGACCGGTAACCACACACTAAAGTAAAGTACAGAAAATCAATAAAAGGGATCAGTTTAGCCGAACCGATCGAACAAACTTACAATTTCCACACAATAATCAGAAACCACTATCTAGTACTCACGGTACCGCAGACAGAGCCTGAACCAACTATGCGGATTAAATTCGGACTAATTTCGGCTTAAAACCAACACTTTAACCAACTTTTGAACAGAGCTGAAGGAGAACTCCCCGGAGCGACTGTTCAGAGATGCAGAGTAAAGAATCTGACGGTTGGGTTTCAAAGGGCTGCAGACAGAGACCTCAACCGAGCTCAAGCTCAGCATTCTGTGCACTGCATAGACAGTTAACCCTTTGTTCTCCAGGGCAGTTTAAAGGCTGGAGCTAACTGCAGATAGTCAGAATACAGCAAGACTTCATGTTGTTTGAAGGAATGCCTGATCAGGGGGTGGAGGGAAGATCTAAAAAAGCTGGAAGAATGGTCATGAGCTTGGCAGCTGGGTTTCATAGAATAAAAGTGTAAAATCATGCACTTGGGGCCCAGAAACCCTGGGGCAACATACCAAATGGGGAGGAGAAATACTAGCAGTCACAAAACAAGAAAGGGACCAGTGGGTAATCATTACTGATGACCTGAAGGTAGCTAAACAGTGTGACAAGGCACCGGGAAAGGCTAGTGGGATGCTTGGATGCATAGGCAGGAGTATCATCAGCAGAAAGAGGGCGGTAATAATACCGTTGTATAGATTAATGGTGAGACCCATCCTTGAGTACTTTGTACAGTTTCCGAGACCTCATCTCTGAATGGACATTGACAGGGAGGAGGTAGTACAGAGGAGGGCAAATAAAATGGTGCAGGGCCTGCATCAGAAGCCCTATGAAGAAAGGCTTAAGGAGTTAAATATGTACTCCCTAGAAGGGAAAGGGGGGATATGATTGAAAGATTCAAATACCTCACAGATAGAAACAAGGTACAGGGAGGGAGCATCTTCCAAAGAAGATACTCGAGGGCAAGGGGTCACACTATGAAGCTGGGGGGGGGGGAGACAGAGGAAATGTGAGGAAGTACTTCTTCACGGAAAGGGTAGTGGATGCTTGGAACAACCTCCCAGTGGAGGTCGTGGGGGCTAAAATGGTTACAGGGTTCAAAAATGCATGGAATAGACACAAGGGAAGCAAGACAAGAGACGGTGAAAAGCGGAGATAGAGTAGGATCCTCAGTGGCACTGTAGGTACAGAAAATAGGGCAGACTGGGTGGGCCAGGAGGTCCTTATCTGCTGACACCTTCCATGTTATGTTTCACACATTTGCACCATCGCACATATGCCACCCTCAGGGGCGGGAAAAAGAAATGGAGGGAAGGTATGTGCACCAGTCGACTAACTTACAAAGAAGCAGAGAAACTGACAGCAGATAAGTACCACTTGGCCCACCTGCGGAGGTCGTGGAGGCTAAAATGGCCACAGGATTTAAGAATGCATGGGAGAGACACAGGGAATCTTAGAAGCAAGAGGAGGGTATAAGCCGGAGTCCAAGTAAGGTCTCCGGAGGCACTATAGGTAGGGGAATTTAGGGCGCACTAGGTGTGCCATGTGGTCCTTATCTGAGGACAACTTCTATGTTTCTATCTTTCTATGTTTCTACCTAGTCTGCCCATTTTCCCTACCTACCTTATTAAATCTCTAATCATTCCCTTCCCCCCTCCCCAGAGTGTGTACCCTATTGCAGATCTTTGTGTCGAACATACGAAATTTGCCAGCAGATAAAGGCCTAGAGGTCTATCAAGTCTGCTCGAATGTGCAGCTAGCACCCCTTATTCTGCAGCTGCCCCTCCCTTCCACCCTTCCCCTTCATTAACCCTCCCCCTTGTCCTGTCCCATCCTCGCTTGAAGCAGTCCACTGTTCTACTGCATACCACTTGCAGGTAACGCATTCCACCCAGCCACCACCCTCTCTGTAAAAGTGTCTCTCATCTCTCTCCTGAACCTTCCTCGCTCCAGTCTCATATCATGGCCCTGGTGGCCCTCCCTCCTTACTTTGAACAGCCCTCTGTACCCGTCTTGTTTATTCCTTTCATGTATTTAAAGGTTTCAATCATGTCACCCCTGTCTCTCCTCTCCTCCAGTGAGTACATGTTCAACTCCTTCAACCTCCTCTCGTATAAGTCCCCCAGCCCCTTGATCATCTTTGTCGCTCTGCGCTGCACCCCCTCCAGTAACAATGTCCCTCTTCAGATACGGACGCCAGTACTGCACGCAGTACTCCAGGTGTGGTCCAATTAATGACCTATACAGTGGCAGAATCACCTTCTCCCTCCTCGAGGATATACCCCTTGCAATACAACCCAGCATTTTGTTGGCCTTTGCAGCTGCCTTCCTACATTGTGCCGAGTTGTTCATTGACCCTGTAATGAGCACACCCAGATCCTTCTCCTCCTCTGTCTGGGCTAGCTGCACTCCCCCCAGCTGGTAACTCCTCCTTGGGTTGTTCACCCCAAAATGCAGCACCTTGCACTTTTTGGCATTAAAGCCCAGTTGCCAGGTGTCTGACCAGGTTTCAAGCTTTGCCAGATCATCCTGCAACCCCTGCCATCCCCCTAGGTCATCCACCACCGCTCTTACCTTGGTATCATCAGCAAACAGACTGATCTTGCTCTTGATGTCACATGATATGTCTGCAATGAATATCCCAAACAACACTGGTCCCAACACTGAGCCCTGTGGAACACCGCTCGTCACTGCCCTTGGGTGTGAGAGCTCCCACCCACCACCACCACTCTGTTGCCTTCCCTGCAGCCAGTTTCCTACCATCTCACCAGCTTTGCACCCGCCCTGTGCCTACTAACTTCCTTCCCAGCCTTCCAAGTGGCACTGGGTCGAATACCTTACTGAAGTCCAGATACAGGACATCCACTGCATGGCCCCTGTCCAGTTGCCTAGTTACCCAGTCATAGAACTCAATCAGGTTGGTTTGGCAGGATCTGCCACGTATGAAGCCATGCTGTCTGCGGTCTTGTAGTCCTTTGGCCTCTAGGAAGGCCACCAGCCTCTCCTTCAGGATAGTCTCCATTAGCTTACCCATGATGGATGTGAGGCTCACTGGTCTGTAGTTTCCCGGTTCATCCTTGGGGCCACTCTTGTGGAGGGGCACCACATGAGCCATCCTCCAGTCCTGAGGTACACACCCTGAATGTAGTGAGGCATTAAATAGGTCTGCCAAAGGTCCTGCAAGGACCTCTGCCAGCTCCTTCAGTACCCTGGGGTGGATGCCATCTGGGCCTGGCCTTGTCCACCCTCAGTGCCTTCAAACCCTCTCGAACTCTGCTCTCCATGATTTCCCCATCTGTCACCACTTCCCCTGCTTCTGCCATTTCTCCCACCTTGGGTGTCACCCCTCTCTTTTAGTAAATACTGAGCAGAAGTATTCATTTAGTGCTTCCGCCTTATCACACCCTGCTTCCACCCAGCCCCTCCTTCCTAATCCTTACTATGTGGTCCTTACAGCTCTTTTTCTCCCTGATGTACTTAAAGAAGTCCTTCTCCCTTCTTAATGCCTTGTGCCAGCCTGAGTTCCGAGATGCTTTGGCTCCTTACTGCCCTTGTCACCTCCTTGATTATGCCAAGTACTCTCCCCTCCTCCCCTCCCTGTTTTCCTGTATTTCCTAAAGGCAGCTCTTTTCCTCCTTACCTTTTCCATGACCTCCTTGCTCAACCAGATCGGTTTCTTAGCCCTAGCCTTCTTGCTTTGGGCTTTGCAGCAGGTTTTGGTTGCCTCCACTATCCCCAGCTTTATGAGCTCCCACCTCTGGTTAGTGTCCATACTAGACTGAATTCTGACCAGGTACCCTTTACCACTTCCCCATCCTCCCAAAGTCGGCCCTCCTGAAGTCCAGCACTATTGTGCCAGATTCCACCCTTCCTTGCCCATATCCAATGTGAGCCATACTGAGCGGGTGGTCACTCCCTGACAGCGTTCCTCCACTGTAAGTTCTCTCACAAAGTCCCCATTTGCCAGCACAAGGTCAAGGGTATTTCCTAACGTGGTTGGTTCACTGACCATTTGCAGCAGGAAGCTGTCCTGGAAGGCATCCAGCAGTACCTGGTCCCTTCTGTTCCTGGTTGTTGGGGTGCTCCAGTCCACTCCTGGCATGTTGAAGTCCCCCACAATCACCACACTACCCTTCTCGCAGGTCCTCCTGATCTGTCCCGCAAGTTCCCTGTCTAACTCCTCCGTCTGAGATGGTGGCCTATACACCACTCCCATTCTAAGAATCTATTCTTGGAATTCTGGATTTGCATCAAAAGTGACTCATTTCCCTCCTCCCTTCCTCCTTTATACACTTCAGTCCTCCTTCACATAGTGCCACCCCCTCCTTTCCCAATCACTCTGTCCCTAATGAAATAATCTGTACCTCTGGTACAGACAGGTCCCAGTCATTGTATTGGGTGGCCCATGTTTCCTGATGACTGCAATGTCCACCTCTCCCTCTGCCATGAGAACCTGTAACTCTGCAGTTTTCCTCCCAAGGCTCCTAGCATTAAGGGTAACCACCTTCTACCCTCCCCTCCCCATCCTGCCCTCCTTTCCTAGCATCACCAATAGTACTTGCCATTTGTCCTTTGTCACTGTTATGGGGGTTAAGCTCATATGGTTTCCCAACCTGTGGTCTCTGCATATCTCTTCCCCAACTGCCACCCCCCACTCCTAGTTTAAATTCCCAACTTCCTCTATGTACTCCTCCATCCTCTGTTTCAACACTTTCTTTCCCTCCTCACTCAAGTGTAGTCTGTCCTTGGCATAGAGACTACTGTCATCTGCAAAAGGCATACCTTTCCTTCAAGTTCTCTGCAATGTTGCTAATAAAGACATTAAAGAGGACTGGTCCCAGTACTGATCCTTGTGGCACCCCACTGGTCACCCTCCCTTCCTCGGAGTGAGCTCCATTTACCACCACCCTCTGCTGTCTATCCCCCAACCAATTTTTTTACCCAGTTTTCCACCTTTGGACCCACTCCCAGGCTGCCCAGCATGTTTACGAGTCCCCTATTTGGAACGATGCTGAAGGCCTTGCTGAAATATAGGTAGGACACATCCAAGGTTCCACCTTGATCTAATTCCCTGGTCACCCAGTCAAAGAAATCTATCAGATTTGTTTGGCATGACCTCCCTGTTGTGAATCCAAGCTGCCTCGGATCCTGTAAGCCACTGGATTCAAGATATTACACAATCCTTTCCTTCAGTAGTGATTTTCCTCAGTAGTACTTAATGGCGACCAGGAGCACTCGAACCTCTCACCATGTTGATCCCCACTGGTGAGACAGCGGGAAGAGTGGTGGTTGGGGGCACTAGGACGCCCGAAGGCTGGAACTGGTGGTGACCATGTCCAAACAGCTATATAGGGAATTTAGTTTTATTTTTATTTTTTTAATTCCGCTGATTATCATGATAATCAACATATCATGATAATTTTTACCCAAATATCATGATACTAACAATCTGATATCGTGACATCCCTACCCGTGGTAATCAGAGAAAAAAAAAAAAGCATTGTGGGTTGTTGGGGTGAAACAGGAAGACCGTACATTAAAGGAAAGTACACTAAACAATTTCCTGTCGGGGTCTCTTACCACCTTCCTACAAGCTGCCAGCACCGCTAAAGCAGTAACCCTTTGTTCTTTAATCTCAGAGCTCATCCCACTGCCACTCGCTGGTCTGGTCCATTCTGTTCTCTAGTGGGACCTTTGACAAACTGCTAATGTATTTTTTTTTTTTTTTAATTAAACAGAGACCAGCTTCAGTGTGTGTGTGTGGTGTGGGACCATGACAACCTGGCAGCAAGCACATATATGGTGGCCAGCACAGGTCAAAACAGTTAAGGGCAAAATGAAATCACCTTCACGCAGAGGAACTATTTTATATAAAACACATCAAACATTTAGTTTTTTTAATATTAAAACATGTCAACTTACATTTTTAAATCCATGTAAAATACACAGCTCCTTTTTATAAACGCAATAAGCCACATCAGGGTGTGTGTTAAGACAGTTCTAACACATGGCTGGGGGCTGGACGCACTCAGCCTGTGGCCTCGTGCCCACTACACCCCCTAGGATCCCTATTAGATGAGCGGTGTCTTTCTTTTTTATCAAAAGGTAGTTTAAAGTATTAAAAAAAAAAAAGGTTCTGAAAATAAGCCCCATAGGCTTGCATGGCGCACGTCCCCACGCTCTCCCTGGTACCACGTCACAAAACGGGGGAGCGCGGGGGCGGAGCAGGCAGTCTAGGAAGTGGGAAGAGATCGGCTAGCTCGTGGTTTGGACAAATTACGATCCCTTCCCAAACCTTGTTCCGTGACTAAAAATGTATTTATTTATTTATTTTTGTTTTTTTACACAGCAGGGCTATTGCCACCCCCAGGGTAGCGGGCTGTGAAGCCCAATGTGTGACATAACACAATTCCTTTAATAGAGAGAGACAGAAAGATCATGTGATTACTCAGGCTCCTGAGGCTGAAAA